>OY856409.1:554222947-555422947 GCA_963693085.1 Alisma plantago-aquatica
ACATCCATTTAGAGCATGCACAAAAAGGGTCATGGACTATTAGATCATACACATGCATACATTCATCACCCAAAACATGTTATGAAGGTGGAGTGTATGATTTTATAGGTATAAATATCATATACATGTATATATCTTAATGATTGAAGCCCTTTTAATGTGGGATATTCCCCATTAACTAAATTTTGACTCCCATGAAATTAAGGCGAGGTACGTAGGGGCAGTACCCCTACACATGGATCTTGCTACCCCAACAATGGGTACATTTGAGGGGACACGGGGATCCCGCTTCCCCGAATGGGTAGGTTTGAGGGGACACAGGGATCTCTCTACCCCAAATGGGCATGTTTGAGGGGAGGCCACCCCTTGAAACTTCTGAGGGACAACACCCCTAAAAAGGTCTACAAATTCCACTTTCATGCACTAAGAAAAATAAAAGAAAATTATAACTGACCCCATCCATCAAGTCAAAAATTGGTCAGTGGTGCATGTGAAAATTAGTAGGATATGCACATTAACATATTTTTAGTTCATATCTCATGAAACAAGACAACCATATAGAAAAATATGAATACATCAATATTGATCCAAATTCATCATAGATTGACATGGATTTGATACCACTATTAGGAATTGCAGAGGCGACAAACACAGTGAAAATAATAAAGATTTATCTCCAAGTTTTCTACTAGCAAATCTCATCAACAAATATGTTTTCGGAAAGAGGGTGTGCAAGGTATACCTTCTCATGGAGAAAGCCCATTTACGAACCCATGCAGTGGTGTGTGTTTCTCATTGCATTGAATAGACATTCCTCAGAGACGTCCTCCCAACAAAATTGCTTAGAGTTTGCATCTCCATGAATTGTACACAGATGGATCGGAACTTCTTGTCATGCTGCTTGAGCCGAAAGGAAAAATAGCCTTTTGTTAGCAACATGCTAGCATTGTGCTATCCCTACTTCTCTCTATCTCCCTTTTGGGTAATGACAGATTGGGTTCTCACATGCAAGAGTGTGTAATCATGACACGACCATCTTGTCCCTTCAAATAGAGAGGCAGAGAAGTAGGGTTTCTAAAACACTGGGAAACAAAAAGGCATGGCTTGTATTTAAAGTGGTCCGCTAGAAGACAGTCAACTGTCAGCATGGCCATGCATTTCATAGTCTCACTCATCAAGCGGTTGGGATATCACTCCAATGGGATGGAAAAAATTCCATCTGTCACTTATTGTAACCACATCTGCCACAATGCACCTAAGCACTACTTGTATACAAACCCTCAGTCAAGGTCAGATTGAGTAGTGGCAAAGCATACTGAACAACATGTGATCATTGTAGTGACCTCAAGTCTATAGTCCACAATCACCAGTGTCACATTAAGGTATGTATTTGACCACCATTATTGGATTCCATGTATCACACTCAAAGTTGGTCTATCCAGTACATTAGTTTATAACAAGTACCTATGTATTTGTCCTGATATCCAATATCATGACTAATGAGACATAGTCATCAATAAAAACACACACCGGTCTTAATATATTATTTTTGTCCTAATTTTCACAATAACATCTTACTAGAAACTTAGATAAGAACAAATTTTGTTAACATACACATGAGCCAATATTTAGGTCCTCAATCTAAAATCACATGTCATTGAACCATACATTCGTAAGAAATTATTATATTGATACATTATCTAATATTGAACAATCATAATAATTGGAATTTCCTTTATTGATAATCAAATCAATCACAAGATGTGCAACTAGAATCATCATATGATTATCTCTCAGGGCATGCAACCAATTGTTTTGTCGCTCAAAATGAAGCCAATATAGTTTGTAAGCTATACAAGTCAATCTATGGATCTAAGCAAGCATCTAGAAGTTTTAACCTTTGTCTTGATTAGACCATCGAAGAGTTTGGTTTTATCAAAAATGAATATGAACCTTGTGTTTACAAAAAGGCTTGTGGGACTAGAATTGTATTTCTCATATTATATGTGGTTGACATATATTAATGGGAAATGATGTACCGACACTACAATTAGTTAAGACCTGGTTGAGTAGCACCTTCCTCGTGATGTACGTAGGGAAATCATCCTATATTGTAGGAATATATCATGCATGTAATGTTACGTACAAGCCCAAATGTCTTGTATACTTCTAACAAGATGAGCAGATACCATACAAATCCTCGTGAAACAAACTACGTTGCCTTGAAGAATATCATGAAGTACTTGAGAAGAACAAAGGATCAATTCTTGAAAGAAGGAGGTGAAGAAGAGTTAGTTATAAAGGGTTACACTGATGCAAGCTTCCAAGAACCTATACCAATAGAAATTAGGATTTGTATTTTGCCTTAATGGTAGAATTGTAAGCTAGAAGAGTCAGAATCAAGACAGGGTGGTCCATTCTATGATAGAAACTGAGTATATTGACACATCCAATTCATAAAAGGAATAAGTATGGACTGAGAAGTTCATTAGTGAACTTGGTGTGATTCCAATGATTGAGGATGCATTAGAGATTCCCTATGACAATAGTGGAACCATTGCATAGTTTAAGAAACCAACATTTTCTCATCATTCCATGTACATAATATGGCAATATAATCTCATGCAGGAGATTTCACAATGAGGAGATGTAAAGATTTGTAGAGTACCAATAGAAAGCATTATTGTTGATCCCTTGACAAAATCCCACAACAACAATATGATAGTCATGTTAGGTCGCTTGGAATTTAATTCATGAGTGATTAACTCTAGTTCAAATGGGAGACTTTTGGTTGTATTCATTGATATCCATCATGTAATGATTCTTATTGGGATACATTGTATATTATTTGATTACTCATAAAAGACAGTTCTGCTTGTTACATTTATTTTGTCGTTGAAATAATGAATGAGTGTAATGCCCTAAATAACTTGACTCAATGACATATGCTTTGGGTGGAGGACTTGGAAATATAATCATGTGTATACTCAAGAGTATGCATTCTTTTTATGTCCCTACTTAGTAGGATATTATAGAACAACAATAATACATGAGAATTGGTTATTATGTCTTATTAGTCATGATATTGGATATCAATTTACATACATGGTACTTATTAGAGAACAAGTTGTACGGTGAAAACCCACTTTGAGAAGGACGTGTGGATTCCATGTCATGGAATTCAAATTCATATCTCAATTTGACAATGTCTATTATGATTGTTGGACCTGAAGTCACTATAATGATCACATGTTATTATGTGTACTTTAACACTACCCAATGTGACTTTGAATAGGAGTTTCCATACATGTAGAGATTGGGTGCATATGACATTTGTGGATTATTGTATGTGGTGTAGATGGGGTTTTCCTCTCCATTGGATTGATGTACTAGCAACTTGATAAGTGAGATCATGAAATATGAGACCATGATCATGTGATTCAATACATGACATTGAGCTTGCACAATCTCAATAGTCTGTTCTGGTTCAATAAAAATAGATTAAATGTTAAGAGGATGACAACTCTATGCCTCAGTTTCAATCTATATATCTAGGACAAAGGGAATATGATCATGATAGCATTGATCACTTTACATGTTGAAGTTGTTCTCCAAATTATTCCAATGACATGAGTAGCAATGATGTGTTTCTAGATATTAATATTTGTTTGTGATGTTTTGAACATCATTGCCAACATAATAAGGAACACATGGGGTCACATGCATAAGGATTCTTAAAGGAATTGAAGTTTTAATCACACATATGATTAGAATAGTTTCAAATCATGTATAGGATGGTTGTTTACTAGTCGAATGACTAGGAAAGCCAATTGTCAGATTGGATGGTTTGGATCAGTTTCTTAGTTAAGTGTCAATCAAATGTCTAATCACCAATTAGGCAAGTGGCCAATTGATCATCAAGATGGTCCACTCATGTGAGTGGATTGAATCAATAAACAACTAGAATTTGAAATATTGAAATGATTTGTAATCAAATTGATTGATTTATATTAGAATATGACTTGCTACCTAGTTGAATTGGGGGACTTCATAGTCCAGTCATGTGATTGGGTTAGTAAGTCTACTGATTTTTAACAAACCAATCGACTGGGAAGTCTGGCTGCCATTTCCATTATGGTTCTAAGTAGGAGTTGCAATTAGTAAAGTGGTTGGACTTTGTGAATTGCAATCCCATGACTCTCATGTATACATGATAGTACGCCTAGAGGGTGAGGCACACTATGAGGATCAATAGGTACAAGTTTCCTAAAATATTTCTCTCTTTAAAATAGACAAAACCAACCCCAAGGATGACATCTTGCTATAGGAGGAGGGTAGGAGTTTGGTGACACTCTCATGGAAATCAAGGTGGTGCACCAAGAGTTCATGCATCCACATGGATGACGTAGAGGGAAGGAACTTGTGATGGGGCTTGGAGGAAAAGTTCCATAAGACAACAAGATATTGCTGCAAATGCGACAACTGTGAAGCAACACAAAGACAAGTTTGGATCCAGATGTAGATTCAAAAGTTCAAGACCTTCATCGACGTAAGAGATGTCTAGCTGCAGGATAATTAGTTATCCCAAGGTGTATTCACTATCCTTTTATGTCTTTAATGTAATAATGTTTTATTGGTACAATGAATCAGTAGGTAATATACCATTGTTTTATTTCTACAATGAATTAGTTGGCTAAGAAAATAAATTATCTACGCTGTTCCCCTTTACCCAAAACCCTACAGGTGAGTGAAGAGAAAATATCATAAGAAAGTACCCAATCAAAATATGAAGCATCATCAAAGAATTCATGTAGAAACTTTCCAAATGCTTGCATATGAGTAAAGCATCTATGTGTTTACATGTGACAAACTATAAAGCTTGCATGTAGGAAGTAACACATCTACCATAAATATCATATGAGCAGGAAAATTTACAAATATGCACTAAGAAGGATATGATACATATATACTCTAAAATATGGGGTGAGTCTACTTTGAGTAGGACAAGATACACTCCAATCTTTAAAAAATCCATTATAGGATTTATCACCTCTGCATAATTATACATTGTGGGAATTTATCACATCTGCACAAAAGCACATACATCAAAATATGCTAATAGGTCACCACATGAGGCATTACAAAAGTTCAAGAAAGTTTATTTCAAATAAATGGATATGAGAATATCCATATTGTGTCAAGTTGAGGTCACAAGACCCATCAATGATTATATCACAAAACTCAGTTTCCAAATAGAGAGAAAAAGTCTCATAATAAAGGATCTTTCAAAAGATTTCAAGTGACATGAAAATGAGAACCATTTTCAAGATATATGCCTCATTTAGAGAAAATTAAAGTTTTAGTCATAAAATGTTGATGCATGTGATTTCTCTACCAAAACTGGGGCTTATTTTGGCATGATTTAAGAATTATTTCTCTCATATTTATGTGTTTTATGAACATCTTGTCTAAATGCCATAAAATAGCCCTTTACATAAATTTGTTCCACTTTACATGTATTCAGGCTGAAGAATTTTATTATTTGGTTAATATGTTGTTGCTTTATTGTAGACAAGACTGGGTCAAAACATAAGTTAATTCAGTATTACCAACTTTTTTTTGATGGCACTGACATGAGAGGAAAACAACAGACAAAGAAGAATCAAGAAGAAGAAGGGGAAACACCAAAAAGATTCTCAATACCACTGACCCAAGTTGATGGCATTGATATTTGAAGCCCTAATACACATTAAAAGTTAAGATTCCGTGGCACCAACATCTATCTAACAGTCAAGATCAAACAAGGGCACATTCGATGATCTATAACCAAGTTGTGGCCTAATTTCTCCTATATTAACCAATGGAGGCATCCACATGGAGACATCTCATCCAAGACATCTCATTTTGGGAGTCTCTCTTGGAGGCAAAACATCTCATCTGGAAGCTATCACACTAGCATTCCATTAAGGAACCAAGAAGGAGGTGATGAAGAGTCCAACTCAACCCTTTTGGAGTTTTCTATGACTTTCTTCACCTTCCTTCATTCTCTTGATTTTTTGTTGAGCATGAGGGGCTAAAATACCATTCTCCAGAACCTGAGAATAGACCGGTGTTAACTCTATGCATGTTCATATTTTGATGCAATACAATATAATCTTTTGCTTTGGATTTTGATAACATAAAAGCTTAACTGCCTTGTTTATGCTTGATCACCAGAAGTTTGTAGTGGGTTGTTAATTGTTGCGGAAGCATGTTTAACAGTTAGAAAATTTGTTATCTTCACAGTCAATAATGTGATGTAGAAGCGGGCTAACAACTATGAAGTAATAGTCTAGAGATAGTTCATACCCTTTAGTCTATTATATTGATGTTGCAAAAGCAAATTAGTAACTAGGCTATATGGTATGGTATGCTACAAAAGTGGGTAATACAAGCTACAAACACTTAATCTAATGAAGAAAAAGTAAGTTGTTTTGATCTAATCAAATGCATGTATATGCTAACACTGTGGTGAAACTAGTATCCTAAAGAATCCATCCATATGGTATTTTTCCTACTTAACTTTGTGCTCTTAAGATTCCCATTCTTAGTTTTTATTTGCCAAATCAACTCCTCTATTAGTCTTAATTGATATGTTTTAGTTTCTAGTAGTATCTTGTTGTCCCCATTCCCTATTTTCAAATTTGGGTCTTGTTGAGTCCCTTTACTACTCTAACGTGTACACTTGCATTTAACATGTACAATTAAGGCGTGTCATATTTTTTCTATCACCGCTGGATAATTGGGGTATCACTACAAGTGTTGAAATCAACCACTCTAGGCATGTTTTTCTTTTTTGTTAAAATCTTTCTCAGTTGTAAATTTATTACAAGATCTTTTTTTGTCTTTGGTAAGCTTTCAATGATTCTCATAATCTATTTTTCTTTTTGGGTACTTGTTCATGGTCCACACACTAATTGCATACTATGGTGAGTCTTCTACACCACCACCTTAGAGAAACCCAGAAGTTCAGCTAGAGCATTAGGATATTCTAAAATAAGGAGTGGTAGAACTAGACAACATGTCTGACCATGGGGAGAAAAATGAGGAAGTAGGAAATTTAAATGATAAGTAGACCATATGGGAAATGATCCAGGTCTCGTATGTTATATCACAATTGGGTCTCGTTAAAAGATAAGTGGTTATTGTGTAATGCTATAAGATAGATACTGGTTTTGTTGTACTTATAAAGTCACAAGCTATCCATGGCACGATTATAAGGAACCCATGCATCTCATAAATGATTTTGTAGAAAGTTGTGACACGATTAACATTGATCACATCCCTTTCACTGTCATATATCTAAAATGATTTCCGTATTCTTTAACAAGTGGCAAAAAGGTGGTTTTTTAAGTTTACCCTTTGAATTTACAGGGTCATGGGTAGCAATCATAGATGTGTTCTTTCAAACATACTTCCACCCTTAGAAGACTAATAATCTTTTTAGTATAATATATGGGTTTACACAACTTGCAAGTGAATCTTATTTAGAGGCACGGGAAAGATTTCAAAACATTTTAAAGGAAGCACAACACCATTGGATTGATTTGTAGAACAAGTCAAACTATTTTATTATGACTTGCACATAGAAGAGAGAAACACGTTTGATAGATTTTATATAGGCTTCATTCTAAACAATAACCTCATTAAATACCATGATATCGTCATAAATATGGCTAGAAACTAGTCATGGGGTGAATATCATTAACTATCTACCTCAGCCAAAAGTGCCAAGGAATCACATAAAGTCATGGAACTTATAACACAAGTGACCCAGTTGGTAAAAAAGCTTGAAAAACATAATGTACTCTCATATGAAAGGAATAATATTGTATATATATGCAATATCCCAATACAATGAATGAGTATTCTTGAATAAACAATCTAAAGTTTTCATAGAAAGACCCCAATCACTTTTAACATGATCCATCACAGGCACAATAAAACCAACAGTAGGGACCTAAAAAATTCTAGCAAGAGCAAGGTCCAAAAAAAGATAATGATCGGAGATATCTTGGGAAAATTTATCGATAAGATTAAGGCCTATTTTAATAAATTCAATAGGAAGAAGCAAAACATGGAAGCTCAACTCAAGATCTTGGAAACTCAATTGTCACAAGTAGCATCAAATGTGGCACAATTGATGAAACCATCTCAACAAAGTTTTCCAGGTAATATCGAGACAACACACTAGCATCACCATGCTAAGAAAATCTCTATCTATGGCAAAAATGGATATGTCATGAATGTTGAGAAACCATGCATTACAAAAAAAACTCCTGACCCAAAATCTTTATGGTGCATGTAGTTGTTTGAACAGAAACCCTTGAACTTTGATGCTTGGATGAAGGGGTTGCGGGGAGACATAGAGGAACAGATGGAAGCTTCACCCATTCAAGAGCTTATGAAGAGCAACAAAGAAGTTCGAAGACTCCCAAAGTTCAATAGAAGGTGTCTCTACATCAAGAACAAGTGAAGGTTCTATGGTGTAGTGGAATAGTCATGATCAAGGAGGCATCCATGTTTTATAAGGCGAGCCCAATTCTTTTTTAGTCAAGTTCTATCGAATTAAGAGATGATACCAATTCAAGCTCAGGGGGGAAAGCCCCAAGCAATCAAATATCCCTCCAATATACGTCCCATCTCACCGCCCTCAGTCCCTATTCATGAAGTTAAATCTATGGACAACCTAAAGTCAAAGAATAAAGAAGATAAATTCAAAGACTTCTTGATTTTTTTTGGAAACTTGACGTCAACCTTCCATTGGAGGAGGTTGTTGAGAAATTCCATATTATGGAAAATTCTTGAAGCAGGTCATCAACAAGAAGACCCACGTCAAAGACTCAAACCATTTTGGTCTTAATGAGGTTGTTAGAGTATTAATATAGAGATGCCTACCTGTAAATAAAAAGTACCAAGGCTTCTTCAACATATCTTTCATTATTGGGAGCATAAAATTTGGAGAATCACTCTATGATTCTTAGATAACCATCTATTGAATTCTCTTGACAAATTTAAAAAGTTGGGACTTAGGGAACACACCAAGACTACTATGACATTACAATTGGTAGATGAATCCATAGTCATGCCTCTTGGGATATGTGACAATTTATTGGAAAAGGTAGATAACTTCACATACCCAATTGAGTTTGTAGTGATGAATATACATAAAAAAGGATCTAAGGTATTTTTGGGTCGACCATTTTAAGCTACAACATATGTAACCATTGCCATGGGTTGTGGGGTACTTGACTTCATTATCAAACCTCGTGGAGTCTGTGAAGACATGATGGTAAAGGTATATAAATTCATATACCCAATGAACTTTTGGTTACGAATATACCAAAAAAGAAAGGATCTGAGTTACTCTTAGGTCATCCATTTCAAGCTACGACATATATAATCATTAACACATGTTGAGGATACTTAATTCTGGTGATCGAAAAATGACATGTCGGAATTTCTATGGCCAAACCATGCTTCAAAACCAACTCGTGATAATCCATATAAGAGGTAAAAATAATGTTGATCCTAGGAAAACAAGGGCGCTTTATGGAGGACAACTCACACATTTTTATCTTTCATTTTTAAAGTTACTGCATTCTTACATTTGTAGTATAATTTTGATGTAATATTATGGTGTATTATGAGTGTATTTAGTGTGAAAAAGTACGAAGAGGTTGGTACCAAAAACATATGTGGGTGGCGTCGACTCAATAAAAAAGTGGAACACATCCTTTGAGCAAGTCAGTGGTGTAGAACCAGGCCAGTACCACTGAGATGAGGGAAGAACATGATATGTGGCCTCAAATATGATGACCACACTTGTGTAGATCCAATGTTGACTTAGAAATTGAGAATTGGATTCCTACAAGTTAGTACCAACGGCAATATGGATATGCGATTGATACTTTCATAGATCACAATTGTCAGTATCGATGTTGTCACTGAGAAAGCACACATTTAGGGGTGAATATTGGTACCATCAACTCAAGTTGATGGAACTGACTTTTTATAATGGATATCTCTCCTCCTATATAAGGAGGAGGGATTCATTTGCATTCCTCACAATTCAGGCATCCATTCCTCAAGCACTCCTCTACAAGCTTCCCCGAGCACTTCTTCATCAATCAACTACTTCATTGAGCTCTCATCCTCTCCCTCTTTTTTAAAAGATGGTGAGCAAGTGAACCCAAAAAGAAGCTTCTTCCTCTACAATAGCTCATTCCCAACTTTGTTCCATACCACAATTCAAACTAGATACCAGTGTGTAAAGAAAGATATATGAAACTTGTGAAGCATGACTTTGAGGCTATTGGCTACAACGATGCAACCTTCATTGTATAGTTGGGCTTCACCAAAAACTTACATGGGATATGCAAAACCCTGAGGATGGATTCAACTAAACTCTTCCTAGGGAGAAGACCAATGTATAAGGATATTACATTGGAATTATCAGTAAACCTGGAGGTGTGTTTCTTGACACAACATGGAAACAACTAGAAGATGGTCTGGGTAAAGTTTAGGATTTACAACAACACCCACAACCTTATTGTTAAGGCGTTCAATACCATATTTAGGTGGGAAAACCACAGAATGTGATGCTTCCTAGATGACTTCAGTCACTCCATATCATGGAGTAAACTCATAACAACATCAACCCATGACAAGGTCAAGTGGCATAATTCTAGCGTTACTAACATCAAGCACCCCTTTGTCAACATTCTTCATTGACTCTTGATGAACACTTGTTTGCTAGGTCCACTCGAGGGAAATGGAAGTTCCAACTGACTGATATGTTCACACTTTGGGCACTCATCTGGCTAGGAAAGGAGAAGATCAATTTTGATGTCCTTGGACATGCACACTCAGTGGCTAAAAGTGAGAAGAGGCAATTGTTCATCAATTTTGGCGGTCTCATCATGAAATGAACCATTCATTTCAACCTTAATATTTTTGATCTATGGTCCGTGGATTTTAAGAAGGATTTGGACTTCAAGAATTTTTTTAATGGCAAGCTTCTTGATTGGATTGGAGATAACATCCATGAAGTATTCAACATGGGCATAAGAGAACTTCTAGACCACATCTTAAATATCACCAATATTGATCATCCAAGATGGACAGACAATGACACAAGAGAGACATGCTAAGAGGAGGACACAAATGAATAATTTTGGTGAGGGTAGTGATGATGAGATTGAGGAGGAATCAGTTCTTCCATGAGAGACTCACAAGAAACCACACCACATGCCACATACCTATAGAGGCTCATCTTCTACTCTGACCCCATCATAGGATGACCCATATTCATTTGAGGGCATGCATCACATGCTCAATACCATTTAGATATGTTAGAAGTAGTAGTAGGATGTGATGACTCAGCTCACTTTCTATCAAGAGAGGATCTTCCACAACTAGGAGCAGATCTTCACACACTAGCGGGCAATGTTCAACAACGAGCACCTTCTCTTGAGTAATCATGAAAACTTCCACTAGAGCCTATAATCTTTGGAGTACACTCAACAACCTTTCTAAAATCACTACTAGATCTAGGGATGATTCCCCGACTACCCAAAGCCACCACCCATTTCATTTGACCCACCCAGTTCACCGGCTCATTCATCCTACAAGATCCCAACATGCCACTGGGAACACTCTATCCCCCTAGAGATAAAACATCTAGTACACATGTTCGATCTCTAATCATGTTTTCAATTATGAGTACCATTGTCGACTTCAATCTTGTGGGTTTAGAATGGTATTCATTTATATTGCATCTATCTATCTTATTTTTCTTATTTTTAGTTGCATCTTAGTTTGTGTTTGCTCTTAGCTACTTTTAAATAGTTTTTTCTTTCGATTTTGAAATTTCCAATTTCTGGCATGTATCAACATCTCTAATGTAAAAATATATTTCAAAATATGCCCATGTGAAACATTTGAAGTATTAACCATTGTGTACACTTATCTTTTAAATTTGAGTTTGCTTGTTTAAGAGTACTCTATATGAGGAATTAAGGGGATTAGTCAATCTAGAGACATAAGTGGAGACTTAAAATCTAACTCTACTCTTCACTATTTGATTGAAGATGATATTCGAGTCCAATCTAACCAAGCATAAGCATGATATTTTAGGATAATTCAAAAAAAGAGAAAAAAAACATGAGTTAATAGAAGAGAGATGTCTCATGGTTAGGAAGAGTGTAGCTCTTAGTCACTTTATCTCATCCACCCTCATATCACTTCATTTCATCACTTTCCTAGACTTCATACTTTATTCAAATCATTTTTTCTTTTTGATTTCATGACATGATGATAATTAGTATGTAGTCTGGATTTGCATTAAAAATACAAAAAAAGTGTTTGCATTTGTAGTTCATCCATATAGGTTAGTTTGCATACCAACTTCCATATAGTTGCATTCTACATTTTCTCATTTCTTTCACATGGTTGCAATATATGTTTTTCACATCTTTTTTTTAACATAGAGAGCAAGAAAATTGTCCATTTCTGACTCCTCCAAGTAAAAAATTGCCTTAGCTTACACATCACTTTTGTGTGGCTAGTAAAGGAAGAAAAAATGAAAAATAAAATAAAATGGGTAATGGAGAAAAAAGGATGAAGAAATATATTTTATATCTCTTTTGTAAGGAATAGTATTGTGGAATTTTATGTTAAGTCACCTTCCACCTCAACTCATCACTAGGATGAGGCATCCACAACATTCATTGTTCCACCAAACATAATAGTAGTAGGACACATTCAATTTTCATTCCATCCTTCACATAGTTAGATCATTTTTTCTCTTACATAGATGACATGGTTTAATTTTATTTCTATTTATCAATTCATGAATTCCATCCACCCATTTCTCTATATGGTAGGTAACCAAAAAGATTTATTCCCTTCTTTCAATCACATTTTGGGGATTGCATCCATATTCGATAAAAATAATTTAGAGCAATGTAGGTGGGGAGATCTTGTGATGCACTTAGTACAACTTAGACTTTCCATGATATCTCTCTACTTCGACTTACTTAGGTGTTAAGTAGTCTAATTTTGATGTTTTGCTTTTCATAATTGGTGTCTTGCATAGTAGTTGTTTGCTCTATGGTTGGAGAGGGTCAGTTTGTGACC
This sequence comes from Alisma plantago-aquatica, assembly GCA_963693085.1. Taxonomy (NCBI): domain Eukaryota; kingdom Viridiplantae; phylum Streptophyta; class Magnoliopsida; order Alismatales; family Alismataceae; genus Alisma; species Alisma plantago-aquatica. The sequence continues at coordinate 554,236,127 of OY856409.1, forward strand.
ATTAAGTCAAGATGATTAGATGATTTACTTCACATATTTGTCTCTCTTTTGACTTACTCAACCAAATCCAAATTAGTGTTGTTTGAGGGTAAACAACTTTCAAGCTTAAGGGATTTTGATGCACATGATTTCTCCACCAAAATTGGGGCTTATTAAGGCATGTTAGTCTTCAATCTTGCAATCCAAGCATGTTGGAAAGGTCTATTCACTAAGTCAATATGGAACCACCATTGCATTGATAACCACAAATTGTAGTCGAGGGTACATGGGCCATTACGGATCTACACTAAAAATGGGGGGATATGATGCCATATAAATGAGCCTTGACAAGGATGTCGAGAGTCTAAATGGAGGGGAATTTAACATCCCGGGATTTTAGTCCTTAGATAAAATGATCTTAAAAGGAATGCTTGGACTACCCATATCATCAAGGTACACCTCTTTTTAGGAACATCATCACTAAAAACTTTGTTTCTAAGCATGCTCAACTCAAAGTATTAGTAGGATGGGTAGCCTATTGGGAAGTTGATGCCGAGCTTTGCATGATTGAGGAAAAAGCGTACAACCTAGGCCAGTGGTGGTCTATGGGGCCATTTGTCATTCTTGAAGCTATTTTAGAGCCTTGCATGGTGGGCCTTGGCACAGTTTGGGAATTTGTTTATTTTGGGTTTACATTTCCATGTCACACTTTTTTTAAAGCCTATTTCCAACATCAATAATCTAATCGAGTTTCCATTTAGGGTCCTTTAAAGTAAATTTTAATTCAACAATGCCCAAATAAAGACTCTACTAATATATATTGTTCCTTTTCATGTTTATTAATGTATTTTCCATCATTTTTATTGATATGGAAACGTTTGACTTCTTTTAGGAACTACTGAACATGTTATATGAATTAGATGCATTATTGGAGTTAGAGGCATTTGAATAAAGTTATGTGTTATTCTAACCAAGATCTTTCTATAATATTCTAGAAAGTGGTTTTTCTTGTCGTAGTCTTCTCTGGACACATTGTTCTTTATCCCTATATAATCAGATAAAGCCACCCAAAAGGACTTGCCTTGGAGAAAATAATGCCTTGCCAATGGTGCGAGCAATTGCTTGCACTTTTCCCCCAAGTATAACAAGTTCTCACATTGGAGACACACACCTTGCCTATGATGAATTTTTACCATGCCTCAATCACCTAGAGACGATCAATGAGAAATAATAGCAACAATTGAATGTAGCAATAGGAGGAAAAAGAAGATGGTTTTGTTGGAAAGTACTATCCATTGCACTGTGAGAGGGATTACCAAAAATTATACTTTATCTATGACCATTATAGAGTAATGTAGTTACATATAATTGAAAACCCCAATTTTAAATATTTTCAAAAAATTCTATAAGTAACCTCTAAATAGAACACATATACTTATATATATATATATATATATATATATATATATATATATATATATATAAACACGCACACATACACATAATGGGTACCGTCTCACTGTGACTAAACAAGGAAAAGTTAAGATTTCGAGGAGTTGAATTATTTCATTACATTTACTACTATACACATTTATCCACTCATGTTTAGATTCAAGGTATTGCTATGGAATATTAAATCATCAGGTTCAACTCAAAAAATGTCATTTGTGGCAAAAAGATGTCATGCCCTTGATTTGCTCAATCACATAAAAATTAGAGGAAAAATAAAAAATAAGGTAAGTTGGATTAACCAACTTGCAATGTGTGGTGTAGCAAATCACCAATAACTATTCAGTAGCCTTAGATATCATTAGGCTAAGAATTGACTTGTAGAACACATGTTCTTGGGAGAATTCAAATATGCTAAAATTACACAGAGACAATAATTAGTGTATGAAACAAATGAGATATGTGAACGAGGAGCTTAAGTTTTAGCTCAAACCCAATTCCTAAGTTATTTAATGACTCACATAATCATGACATAATAATCAAAACTAATTTGAATTTCTAAATAGTCAAATAGAGTAGTGCAAGCTAGTTAGCCATGTTGATGACTTGACTTATAATTACATATCTAGAACAACATACTCAAATAATCCATCAGTTTTCTATAATCATTATGTCCTCTAGCTTGATGAATGGTCACTATGACCACTCTAGTCAGTCAAACTTATTGATATTTGGCCATCATAGTCATGCCACTTCTTATAGTCGTATGGCTTCCCGCAACACCCTAGATTGGCATAATACCAGACTCTTGAAATTGTAGTATTTTGTGATCCAAACCAATTTTTTTCTTCTTGATTGTGAAATTATGAATTCATGGGCATATTTCACACTATCCATTAGAATGAATTTGTTGAATATAACAAATCCTTGATGATATCACTTAGAAAGTCATCTTACAAAATTGATAATTATGCATAGATTAAATCAAGAAATCTGTTGTTGAATTCTTGCATTATGCTAGAATATAAATGTTATAATATGGAACTAGGATTGATATATGTGTTATGATAAGAGTTAATGTTTTACTCCAAATCATAAAGCTGAGATAAATTATGGATACAAGATGATTGAAGCTACTAAATTAAAATTAGTGTTTCTGAAACCCTAGGTTGACTACTAAGTAGAAATGGGTCTATAACAAAACTCTACAAGATCATACACATATTAGAAAATATTGTAATTTCTAAATAATGTATGAAACAATATTCACAACAAAGTGGTAGAATATCATAAACTCCATAAATATTTTTTTCACCTATATGATGACGTATCAAAGCAAACAAATATTGGAAATTTCCTAGTTTGAACCAAATACAACTAAAGAATAATGATTCAAGTCATGCCTAGGATAAAACTTCATCCCAACACCTTCACTAACAAACTACTCTGGATACTAATGAGGGACATCTACCTAGCCCCAACTATGCCAACTGCTCACCATCTATGATTAGCACATCAAAGCTGGAACAATCTTTGCAATGCTAGTTGATTCGGTGTAACCACATTAGACGTTCAAAAAAATGCAAAAACTATAAAAGAGAAAATCACAATTCAAAACACGAGCTCATCCGTGTTCAGATTCAATAATCCAAGGAGGGTCAAGAAGTCAAAAACCAAAATTGCTACCAAAAGACAAAAAGATGAATAAAAAGCTAAAGGTTGGAGGATATACCTCCTAGAAGAAAGCTAGAGTCCAAAAATCAGCAGAGAAGTCTAGTAAAATGTTGGATCCATCACTCTACCGCTGCATGAAATCACTAGTCGCACCTCATTTGAGTGTTGTCATGGAACGACACCTTCTAGCAAATTCCTCCATCATCTAATGTGTTGCTCTGGGAGCTTTGTCCCCTCCTCTTTGTTGTTGCTTCCATTTGATTGAGCTTGAGCTCCTTTTCACTACCTCCACTTCAAAATGTCAAGATTTGAGGGTGATACCAGTCATCCCTCATTCTCCCTTTATAACAACATTTTTGGAAGAGAAAAATACAAACATGTTCCTAGATATCAAGTGAATTACTAGAAACCTAATAAACGTATAAAATAATCATCGAAAACTCATAAAAATGTGAATGAAATACCAAACAAATTGTAAAAATATGAAGATTGTGAATAACTCCTAAAAACTTGAAATTTTCACTCTTATAGAGAGGATAAAACTCTTTGATTGCCCTTGAACCTAGTCATATTTTTCCTAAATCATAGATTGTGGTCTACTCTATACAATTTCAAATATTTTTATCTCAACCAGGATTTATTCCCTAATCTTTTTAAAATCTCACAATCACATTTGAATCCAAATCGCCTAAAATGCAAAGATCTGTTACAGTAGTCATCATTTCCTTGGTTTGATCATTGATCATAACCATAAGTTGAATCATACTATCTTGGCTCAGGATATTAAACTGCACCATACCATCCCAGATCACAACCTTAAATTGTACATAATGTCCCAAGTCATCACCATAAACTATACCACCAGGTTCATAGGATATATATTAAACTAGACCACAAACATGTGTTGCATGCACCCTACATTAGGTAGGAAGCTTCATTTGGATCATGTATCATAACCTCAAACTATAAGATCTACATGCACAAAGTCCTACTATGAGTAGGCAATGTTTTTACTTTAGCATCTAATCCCTAGCCTAAGTAGGCAAACCTTACATCATTCAAGCCCTACCTTGAGTAGGAAAACCTTTGATTTCCTTTTTGAATTCAAGCCTTTCAGATAAGAAGGTAAATAGTTTTGCATTCAAGCCTTGCATGGTTAGGAAAATCCTTTCTCATTTAAAGCCTACATCTGGTGAGTAACTAATATTTTAGCCAAATCCCTAGCCTAAGTAGGCACTTGAAAATTTTCCCTTTCATTTAAAACCCTCCATCTTGTAGGTACCCCATTTCAATATAGATTCTACACCTAGTAGGCCTCGTGTTGTAACATAATGAATCTTAGATATAATCTCCATGTAAACCTTTTCCCCAAAATTTACCTTTCATTTCTATCCTTCATGTCATTTATGTTTAATTAGTGGAATTTATAATGATTTAGTGAACATTTATTCACTAATTGTACCAATATAAGGGTTTATGCACAAATACCTCAGTAAAAGATTAATTACCATAATTAAGTGATCTAAACCTTAATATAACTTTTTTATATGATTTGAAAACATAAATATGAGCCTAAGTTTCAAATTTGGTTCGATTTGGATGTTGTTTGTGCAAGTTATGCAATTTACCCAATTGGGAGGTTTTCTTTGTAAAGTATCTGTAACGACCCCACCTTCCGGCAACCCCCAATTAAAGGAGACTGATAGGTTGGTGCCGTTATCAATTTCTGGATCAAGGTTCAACAATTAATTGATATTAATTATTAAATTCTACTAGACTAAACTGAAAAGCTGTAATAAATAAAATTTTGCATACCTTTGAAAAATTTTGGATTTCTAAATCTCTATCCAGAACTGGGACTAGCTAACTAATACTCCTTTGTATTTTAATTCGTGTATTTCACAAATGACAGTTTACTGTTTGTCCTTTCTGTTTGTACCTAAAACGCCGACAAACAAAACGTCGGTCAGCCAAAGCTGGTATGTGGGGGATTCACTAATCATGCAATTATCTATAACAATGTATTGCATTCAATTATAATTTAACAAACAATTTTACGTTTTAAGTATAACTACGCGATCCATGTGTCCCATATTCCCTTTATACCCCTCATGACTTCACCTATCAAGTGAATCAATTTCTAGGGTGGAGTCACATAGCACTACCCGTAGGTAGCCCACTCCTTAACTCATGGTATGCTAAGAGTCTCATGGCACTACACGTGGGTAGCCCAGTTTCTAACTCATGATACCCTAGACCTTGCTCTAGGTTATCCTTAGCCTTTGCATAGCCACAGGGGTGGACTCGGATCTAGCTAGTTATACATGTATACTCATAGTGATAGTCATAATCACTTTATAGTTGCATGAATTGAAATATCCAACAGTTATTTCAAGCATTGAGGGAAACGTCGATAAAACCCTCGGAAAACTAATCGATATAGTCATAAGTGTAACCACATACCTCTTATTGTAGATTTGGTTACAGAATTAAATATGTAGAGAGAGAATGTCCAAGCAAGCAAGCAAGCAAACACTGTGCACAGAAAACCCTGAAATAAAAGTACAAGTTTACTTTTATTAATATTTATCCAATTTCATCATGTCCCTTAGGGTTTCTATCCAATTTTAGGGGTTTCTTAAACATTAGGGTTTTGCCTCCATTTTTACTTATTATGAACCCTAATTCATCAAATCCACTTAAAACCTTTAAATTCTCTCCTTTTAATATTCCTAACAGTCTTAGGATCGTTATTTAGTAATTTATCAAAATAACAAGGCTTTCCTCTTCTTTTACCCTAAATTAGGGTTTTCATGTACATTATCTTTCATTTAGAGACATAAACCCCAATTAGACGTCTTTATATTCAAAATGAATGAAAACTTCATATTATTAATCAACAGGTTGATAATCCTCGATTTAACCCATTAAGTTACAAGAAAACATCCTTTATATGCAATTAGGGTTTCCAATTACTTTTCAATACATTATTCTTTCAAATTAAAGTACTTTTGTAAAAGGAAATATAATCAGGTTCTTAAATCATTTTTATCAGATTCCTTGCATTTTTCTACCCAACTTTCTTATATAAAGTTTCTTCATTGGGTAATCCTAGCATTTTCTATTAATTTTGCAAGGTAAAGCTATTTTTCTGTAATTTCATTCAGAGAGGAGATTTACCGGATTTTTCTAGATCGTCGGATCGGTGCGCCTATGGACCGCCTTTGAATCTGACACTCTGTGTCAAACGCCCCCACTAACTAGGTGGCATGCCCCGCTGCTCGCCCTCAGTCGCTGGATCTCGATCAAACGCTCAGAGTCGCGAGCGTCTTCACTTAACCGGCCGCTTCTAATGCCGTTAGATCCTTTCCTGGACTATGATGCTCCCTGATCGAACAACGACTGAACGTCATCTTCCTCCTTCTTTTGTTCTTTAGAACGCGGCGGTGCCGCGGCGGCAACCTCGCCTGAGCAAGGTCAATTGAGGAAGGGAGATGGCTCTGAGATGTAATAGGTGGCCGCCCGAGATCGCTAGGGAACAAGGACTCGAGTGGTGGCCTATTTATAGGACTAGGGGCTCTCCCTAGGGTTTCCTAGCCCCCGCCGTCAACTGTATTTCAGCCTAGTTGGGCATTTTGCGAATACACGATGGAAGGCCATTAAAGTAGGGTTTGAAAGACTCGTTTCTTCATCTCGAATCCAATGGGACTCTCCCTATGAACGCTCATGCCCTGATGTGACCGGAAACGCGAGGGGAAAAATCCCCTATGAGCAGCTAAGTTTGTGTCCCATTGGGACTCTAGACGATGAGACAGGCTGGTTGGATTAAGATCCAACGATCACCATCCTTCACGCTCAAACAGAAAAAGGAAAGGTTTCCAAAAAAAACAAGGAAAATCCTATTTTTGATGATAACTTGAAAATTCGATAACTCCCAATTCTTAACTCCATTTTTATTCAAATTTTGAGGAAAGCTAGTTAATACTTTTGTCTTCCATCCTACAAAATTTGGAATTAATATCTAAAGGAAACAATCCCTTTTTTGTTTGCAAGTTATCATCTATTTATTCACATTTTCCACATATTCTTTATTTCCTTTGCCATTATCTAAATAACCTGAGTTCCTTGAACCCCAAGGAACCCTTATAACCCGAAATCTTATTTTGGGAAAATATCTTTTAGCCTTTAAATCATTTCTATTTATTTTCCTCATGTATTCCTTTATTAAATGGAATTCCTTTTTCATTTCTTTTTCTCTTCTTCCAATTGGGCTTAATGGCCAATAAGGCCCATCAAGAAATCATGCAAGACTATTATTCTCAAAATTCATTCAAATAAAACCATGAAATCAACCATGATCTTATTTATTCAGTTAAAAGAGATTTACACGTCTCATTACATGCTTTAGAAAATGAGGTTATAACAGTATCACCTGAATTTTAATCTTTAGATATTCCCTTACCATTCACAAGATTTTGAACCATGGGGCACCTGGTTGCACCTTGGTTTGAAGTTGTTACTTTCCAAGGGCATTATATGGATTACCCTCTTTATAAATGTTCTTATCTTTAAAAGCTATCAACCAACAGGGTTATTTCTTTGTTTGAAGGGTGGTGGGGATGTAATAAAAGTCTCTTAGGACCGACCTTTGATATGCAAGAAGATTCCATGAGCTGTCCTCTTTCATGGCCATGAAGCTTTAGCCTAAGGACACATGGAAAGTCACATAGACACCTCATACTTGCCCCCCTTCTTTATAAAGCCATGCCTACCCCTTCCCACCTCCCAATCCAAGAAGCAATCCTCTCCTTCTCTTTCCCCCAGCCTAGATCATTGTCCCTTATATGTTTGGCCATGAAATTTCTGTACCAAGGTAAAAGAAGGTGGCTACCTTGGTGGAGAAGGCTCCTAGGGTTCCAAATTTTTCTATTTAGGATTTCTTAAGCTCCTCCTTGGTGATTTTGACCAAAACTAGTAAGAATCCTCCTTTCCTTCCCTATTTTCATGTTTTTAGTATTCCTCCCACCTTCTTACAGGTCGTAACCATGACCTTCCATGATAAAACTCCACCTAATAACCCTAAACATCTCATCTCCATGCTCTTTTGCTAGGGTTTGCACCTCTAAAGTGGAGAAGGTGATCTTTGCTCAAGAAAGGAGCTTGGATTGGAGCAACCTGACCTTCTAATCTTGGGATCCTTTCTATTTGGACCTTCTTACCTTCCTAGAGGCAAGTTTTATTAACCCCCTTCTCATATATTGCTTAGTACATGCTTAAAACTCATGGTTCTATGTTGAAAATCGATGATTTCCATCTCTTTTTACCATGTTCTTCTAGGGTTTTGGTTTCTTGTTGTTTTACCTTCTATAGAAGCTCTAGTTTGGTTACCTATGCAACTTGAAACCTGATCTTGGGTAAAATGGTGTTTTCTCTCTCTCCCTCTCTCTTTAATTATCACGATCGGTTTGATGATGCAGTAATTTCCTATTGGTCAATATTGAAAAATTCATATCTTCTAAACCGCTTATCCAAATTTGACAAATAAATATGTTTTGGAAGTAGAAAATTTATCTCTGTCTAATAAAAATATTTTGAAGGTCTGATTTTATGGTTTGACGAAGGGTGATTTTTGTAAAATGAATTTAATGCATAAAATCCATAAAAATTACATCTTAATCATCATAACTCCAAAATTAACATAAAAATATGTTTTCTTGATCAGGAGAACTTAATAAGTTTATTGGTGATGTTTTAAGAGTCTAAATCCGAGTTTTTCAAAAAAGGTCTAAAATTAGGGTTTCTATACATTTTTTTTGGTGACCGAGAGAACCCACTCCGGGCGAGCCCGACATGGTAAACTCTCGAGGCATGAGAGGGTGTGGTCCGGTCACCCCCTCCCACACCTAATCATTGTGGATTGACGTTTGCAAAGTGCCTTCAGTGAGGTTCAAACCCAGGTCCTTCATTGGGACTTACCGAGTTCTTACCACCCTAAAATTAGGGTTTCTATACATTAATGTGCACTATGTACTCTAATACATGTTAATACATTTAAAATAAGCAAAGTGGAACTTGGACTCAATTAAAGTGGTGAAAGTTAGTAATTGATATCAGTAAGAGAGGTATGTGCATTCCTTACACCCTATGTTGGTATAATTGTAGCCAAACCCTATATTTCTCTAATGAGGCTTAAATGAACCCTAAATATTCTATTCTTGAATCCTAATGTTGTTCATGCCTCAAATTAGATTATAATTTCTTCTTGTCTTATACCCCACTGCCATGCTTATTGAATATTATGACTACTCTTGCCATGACTACTTTTCTAGCATGTGGATTTATGTTCTATTTAAATTAAAGTAGTGGTACTTATGTACAACCACCCACTGAGGGCATGTATTTAATCGCCCTGGGGAATGTTTTTATTCTCCCCTATATAATTGTGTAGGTGATTGGGAATGTCTTATTCTCCCCTCGCCTATAGGTTAGAGGTCCGGTAGGTGCCTCAACCTTACTTAGTTAGGTAGTCATAATTATCTTACATGCAAATCCTTTTTGATATAATTGTTAATGACAAGTTTCTTTTGAATATAGACTCATACTCTTGTTATCTTCATCTTATGATGAACCCTAGCATGTTCTTATTTTCTTTACTTATCTTGTTATCCTAGACTAGTTTTGTGACACATACCTTGTTTTCCTTCCCCTTTTGTTGGGTGCTTTCCCAACCACCCAGGTGCTGGTGCTGAGCAAGGAGAAGGACAAGTTTGAAGGAAGCCATCTCAGGAGTAGATCTCAAGCTTTTTGAAAGGATGTCTAGGTTGCTATATCTAGATCCTTTTCTCTTATCTTTTTCTTTTGGGAACAATCATGTAATGAACAATGAAAGCCATGTAATAGGCTTAGTACTTTTATTTCCGCTGCTATTGACATTTTGTAATGTATCTGGGGCATGCTTATTTACTTGGAATATTATACATGCATCCCTCAATATCTTTTGTCTTTCTAAGAAGATGGATGTTTTGTACTTCCTTTAAATTTTAGTAAGGAGGTGATCTTGCCTCTTTACATCATGGTATCAGAGCCTTTAGGCAACTATTAGGACATGAAGTTGAAGCAAAGGTGTCTAGAATGGATCAGGGTTTCGGGGGCTGGCAATATTTTCCTCTGCACCACTAGCTTGGTTTACGAGGACTCTCGTGGCCATATGATACTGGCCTGGCCTGAGCTGATACGAATTGCCCAAAATAGTATGCTTTTAGGTAATAGCATTCTAGATATTCTTTTCTCATCTATGCTTCTATTCTTTTTCATCTATGATTCAAATACTCTTGGGAACTTAATATGTTAACCATACCTTTTAGGATAAATGACTTGTTCGATAGTAGGAACAAGGGAAAGGAGTCAAATCCTAATGACTCCAATGTGGAAAACACTCTTATGACTCATGCTGGCTATAGTATGGTCAACCCTGCTATTCCGAGCAACCCCTCCTTCACACCGGAGCAAGAGCTGGAAATGCTGCGCCAGTTGCTCTCTAGCATGATGGGGCAGCTCCACACAGTGGCCGCCGATGCCAACAAGCTGAGGGAGTTCACCCTCACTGACTTCATAAAGATGCAGCCACCCTACTTCAAGGGTGAAAGTGGACACAACATGGTGGATAAAGCTGATGACTATGTGTTGGCTTTGGATCGAACCTTCAAGGGTATGGCATGCCCTCCTCACCAAAAAGTTTAGTTCGCGATTTTTCTGGTGGAATGGTGTCGCCCGCACTCGAGACACCTCTACCATGGAATGGGACCAGTTCCTGAAGCTCTTCAGGGAGAAGTACATATGTCCTGCCTTCTTGAGGAAGAAGGAAGTCGAGTTCTATAGCCTCAGGTAGGGAAGCATGAGTGTGGCCGACTACATCTAACGATTCCTACTTCTGGAATGATATGCCACCGACCTTGGAGCTGAGAGAAGGGAAACATTGTTCTTGGAGGGCCTAAACTACCAAGGGGGTCGAAGTCTTGTTCCACAACTTCCACTCACCTTCCAGCATATGGTGGATAAGTCCCTTGCTATCGAGTCCTACCCAGGATTCCAATCCTATGGACATAGTAATGGCTATAGCAACAATAAGAGGAAGAACCCTACTCAGAATGAGAATTGCGGACGTGATCGGTGCAATAGGTGCTCTCACCACCATCCTCCAGGGAGATGTCCTGTCAAAAATGCACCTGCTCGTAGAGACAACCAGCCTCCTCCGACCTGTCATGAGTGTGGCCAAGTTGGGCATATCCAACCACTCTGCCCCCATTTCCAGCAAGGACAAAATAATTCCCAGTAGCCACAACAGCCACGACAGAATCTACCTCTGCGGAATAATAACAACAACAATAACCAGAACCCGAGGCGACCGCCAGTGGAGAGGAGGAATGGGAGAGTGTTTGCTCTCAATACTGAGGAAGCAGGCAAAGATAATGAAGTTATTGAAGGTACCTTGCATCTTAATATGCATCCTATAAAGGCACTGTTTGACTCTGGCTCATCCAATACCTTCATATCATGTCAGCTTGCTTCTATGTTAGAAATAGAATCTGAGTATATGGACCATATGTTAGATGTAAAAACCCCTAGTGGTAAGATCTGCTCTTTGTATCTCCAAACTCTGACCATGGACCTATGTATATCTGGTATAATGTTTCCCTTAGATTTCATCTTGCTCGACATGACCGCCTTTGATGTCATCCTGGGAATGGATTGGTTGAAGAGGTACAAAGCTATTTTGTTTTGTGAAGAATCAAAGGTTAGTTTGTCACATCCTATTGATGGAAGATTGTGTGTCAAGGGTAGGAAGCAAGAAGATCAGCAATTTGTTATCTTCGCCATCAAAGCTGAAAAGCTAGTCTCGCAAGGGTGTAGAGCTTTCTTAGCCTCTATAGTCCTCGAGGCTACACCTCCTTCTCTCGACCACATAGATGTGGTGAAGGACTTCCCAGATGTCTTTCTCGAGGAGTTACCTGGTTTTCTACATCGAGCTTGTACCCAGAACTTCACCAATATCCAAGCCGCCTTACCGATTGGCCCCTGCCAAGCTTGCCGAACCGAAGAAGTAGCTAGAAGATCTTCTCGACATGGGCTTCATACGCCCCAATGTGTCACCTTGGGGAGCCCCTGTCCTATTCGTAAAGAAGAAGGATGGTTCGATGCGGATGTGTATGGACTTCCGCATGCTTAACTAAGTGACGGTGAAGAACCGTTATCCTTTGCCTCGCATCGATGACTTGTTCGACCAGCTAAAATCAGCCACTATGTTTTCCAAGATGGATTTGTGAAGTGGAAACTACTAGATGTGCATGAAGGATGATGATGTCCCGAAGACGGCGTTCAGAATTCGCTATGGGCATTACGAATTCATGGTCATGCCTTTCGGCTTGACAAATGCCTCTGCTGCCTTCATGGACTTAATGAATCGAGTGTTCCACCCATACCTTGACAAGTTCGTGGTGGTGTTTATCGATGACATTTTGGTTTATTCTGAGACATTATAACAACATCACGAGCATCTACGGATTGTACTCAACACACTATGAGAAAATCAACTCTATGAAAAATTCTCAAAGTGTGAGTTCTGGATAAAGGAAGTGATGTTTCTGGGTCATGTGATTTCTACCGGACATATAGTTGTTGATCCTGCAAAGGTAGAAGTTGTGACCAAGTGGAAAGCTCCAAAGAATCCCTCAAAGATATGTAGTTTCCTTGGCTTAGCAGGTTACTATCGAAGGTTTATCAAGAAATTCTCTGAGTTGGCCTTGCCTTTAACCAAGCTGACACGAAAGGAGGTCAAGTTCTCTTAGACACCAGAATGTGAGAACAGTTTCCAAAAGCTGAAGGAGTGTTTGACTTCTGCTCCCGTTCTTGCCTTGCCTGTTGAAGGCATACCCTATGTCATCTACAATGATGCTTCTAAAAAAGGCTTAGGGTGTGTTTTAATACAAAATGGAAAGGTGATTGCCTATGCTTCCCACCAATTGAAACTGAATGAAGCTAATTGGCCTACACATGATTTAGAGCTTGCTGCCATCGTTCATGCTCTGAAAATTTGGCGACATTATCTCTATGGTGTGAAGTTTGAAGTTTTCTCCGATCATAAAAGCCTGAGGTACATGTTAACATAGAAGGATCTGAATCTACGACAATGAAGGTGTATGGAATATCTCAAAGATTATGACTTTACCATCACCTATCATCCTGGTAAAGCAAATGTCACATCTGATGCTTTAAGTCGCAAGAAGGATCCCGTTTGTGCTGCTCTGAGATGTTCGGTGTGGGAAAATCTCAAATATGTGACTAGTTGGCGACCTCAACCTGTCGATTCAGTGGATGAAGACATGATGTGTGTCCATATGGCTAGTTTGACTATTACATCGACTTGGATCTCAGAAGTCATTTATGCACAGTTGGAAAGCTTTGAGATGGAAAAGATGAAGGCCTTGACCGAGAAACCGCAATCTGACTTCTCTGTCAGAGTGGATGGTGCTATCTGCTTTAGAAAAAGGTTGTGGATTCCTAATGTGGGTGATCTAAGACAGAAAGTGCTGAGTGAAGCACACTGGTCCAAGTACACTATCCATCCTGGCACAACAAAAATGTACAAGGACTTACATCGAAGCATCTGGTGGAAGAACATGAAGAATGATATATCTCTATTCGTCGTGAAGTGCTTGACATGTCAGCAAGTTAAGATTGAACATCAATGACCTGGTGGTCTTCTTCACCTTCTTGAAATTCCAGAATGGAAGTGGGAGAAAATTACAATGGACTTCGTTACTGGTTTCCCCAAGTCCAAGAAAGGTTATGATGTTGTTTGGGTTGTTATTGATCGGCTTACAAAATCTGCTTATTTCTTGCCTTTCAAAACCAATTATAAAGTTGCATATATGGCTCAGTTGTACGTTGAGTGGACCGTATGCCTGCATGGAGTACATGAGGTAATAGTTTCTGATTGTAACCCAAAGTTTACTTCTCATTTATGGGGACAGATTCAAGAGGAGATGGGTACTGAATTGCGTTTCAGTACTGCTTACCACCTGCAGACTGATGGTCAATCTGAGAGAACAGTTCAGATTCTAGAGGACTTACTTTGTGCTTGTGTGATGGATTGGGGTGGTGCATGGGATCGATATCTACCATTAGCTGAGTTTGCTTACAACAATAGCTACCAAGCTAGTATTGGTATGCCACCTTTTGAATCTCTCTATGGTAGGCCATGTCGTTCACCTTTGCATTGGGATGATGTCAGTGAACGTTCTCTAGTGAAGACCGATGACATGAAAATGATGACAGAAAAGGTGCATTTGATAAAGAAACGCATGAAAGCTACTCAAGTCTGACAGAAGATGTATGCTGACAAGAAGAGGTTCGATGTTAACTTCCTAGTGGGTGACTATGCATTTCCAAAGATCAAGCCTATCTGTTCTATTGCTAGATCTAAAGTTAAAGGCAATTTGAGTCCCCGCTATGTGGGACCATTTGAAATCTTATATAAGGTTGGAGACCGTGCATACCACTTAGCCTTACCTCCTTCCTATGATAAGATTCATAATGTGTTCCATGTCTCTGTGTTGAAGAAGTATGTGAAGGACTCTTCTCATGTGCTTACTGTTGAGCCTATGGAGATGCATGAGAATCTAACCTATGAAGAGCTACCTATGAAGATTCTTAACTCCTGAGTAAAGCAACTGAAGAAAAAAGAGATTGAGCTGGTAAAAGTTTTGTGGAAATATCATGGTATGGAAGAAACCACTTGGGAGTTGAGAGATGAAATGTTACGTACTCACCCTTCTCTTTTTTCTTGAGATTTTGAGGACGAAATCCTTTTAAAGGGGTGGAGTGTTGTAACATAATGAATCTTAGATGTAATCTCCATGTAAACCTTTTTCCCAAAGTTTCCCTTTTTTTGGAAAAATATCAGCTAGAGCTGATTACAGAGAGTTAACACAAGAAACTGGAAATTAGGAAGGGAAAGCAGTGATATCTGCAAGATATGTTGCCACCGCATGGTCTGGACATTGATGCCACACCCTTTGTCTGTCAGGTTGCTTGAGAAACATCTTGGCCAACTAATCAAAAAGCTTGTTCTGGTTCCTGGTTTGGTAAACTATTTTGATCCCTTGATGTGACTGCAGAAATCCTTGGATCTCTCAGACCATAAGTAAGAACTTCAGCAGTGTTGGTGGCTCATTGTCAATCCATTGGGTGGCCATATTGGAATCAGTGATGACTTTAGCATTGGTGAACTGGGATTGTATTGCGGTCTGGACGCCTGCTCAAATTGCATGAAGCTCTCTGTCTTGGGCATTGCATCCCTTAGTCAAGTGGGCGGCACCTGTGATCCAGGTGCCTTGCATGTCTCGCACAATTGCACATATCACCTTGGTGGAGGTGTGCACTGCTACAGTAGTGTCTACATGTACTATGGTCGAGTTCACTTGAAGAAGTATGGTTTCCTCTACTGGTTTCGTGCTCCTCAGACCTGGCTCAAGGTCTTAGCTCATAGCCTCTTCTATAGTTGCAGCTTCAGCCTGATACATCGTAGCTAGAATGTTGGATGGAATCTCTTTGTGCTCGAAGATGTGTGAGTTGTGGTTCTTCCATATGTACCAGTAGGACATAGGAAATATGGTTTCCCAACCCCTTATATGACCGAGCCATTTGATATTGAAGTCTAGCCATTCATCAGGTGAAGTGGTAGAGAAGAAATCCAAAGAAAGGGAGGGGAGAATACCAAGCCAAGTAGATTTCGCCATCGCACAGTCATAGAGAGTGTGGAAGTAGTCCTCAATAGACGTGTGACATCATGGACAAGAGGGGTCTTCTGCCAATTTCCTCTGAAACCTCAAGTTATTAGTAAGCATTCGTCCTCTATAGGTGAGACAAAGATGAAACTTCAGCCGTTGAGGGATCAAAAGTCCCCAGATTGCTATGAAAGACTTGTAGTTCTCCTTGGGTGCATCAACTAACACTAGTACATAACCGGCCTTTAGTGTCGGTTATTTAAGGCATTTAGTGTCAGTTTTAAGCGACACCTATGTGGGTGTCGCTAAAAGCCCAACCATTACATGTCGATTCTCAAACTGACGCCACAACCCTTTGCGCGCCACCGAAAACGTGCCAGCAGGGGGTATAGGCGTCGGTTATTAGCTTTGAAACTGATGCCATATACCTTCGCGCCACAGAAAGGGTGCCATCTGGGGCACTATATATTGGTGTCGGTTTATTAGTGATAACCGATGCCATCTCACCCGCTGCCACAGCCGTGCTAGCCAGCACAACCGTGGTGTCTGGTCCGCTGCCACGGCCGTGCTGGCCAGCGCAGCTATGGTGTCTGGCCTACTGCCACGACCGTGCTGGCCAGCACGGCCGTGGTATCTGGCCTCATTAGGGAAATCGACGTCAGTTACTAGTAGGGCATCTGACACTGTAACCATTTGTCGTCGGTTTTATACAAATAACTGAAACCTATTTTATGTTTTTTTTCTGTCAGTCTGTAGACCTGTTGTGGCTGGTCGTAGGATGAGAAACCTGTAGTTCAATTATGAACTGTAGGTTTTACGACATCCATTGATATCAACCAACAACAGGCCACAAACCTGCAAAATTAACAACATAAATGTTCACACATTTAGCAACCTGCAGTTCTATTCGATTTTCATACATGTAGAAACATTCATGTAGCAATCTGTAGTTCTATTCATTTTCACATTCACACATGTAGAAATATTTATATAGCAACCAACAGTTTCATTCATTTTCACTCAGACACATGTAGAAACATTCAACATGTAGAAACATTCACACATATTATAATTCAAAAATTCATTTACAAAATATCATTCTTTAGTCATTATTCACTACCAACATCCCAATTATATGTTAAAACCCCCACTACTAATATGGTTGTTGCCCATTCTTCTCTTACATCATTTAATTCTTTCGTCGTATAGGGAGCATGTACATCTGGTAAGGCCTTTCCTATAGTGTGGTCAGTTTTAAACACCTGCAAAGAGAATGATGTATATATATAATTAATAATATATAAATAAGAGTGATATATTTCATATTATCTAATGAGACTATATATAATACCTCAGGAATGGTATCGATGTCCACTGCGGCATATTTTATAATCATGTGCATAAATCACATCACATAGTATGCACATGCCCATCTGTTGTCTTGTGTAGCACACTATAAATTGATACAAAATATTAAAAAATACAACTAATTAAGCATTATTCACATAAATAATATATACATTGCAGTCAAAAACTTACTTCCACATTTTTCCAAATTATTTGTTGGTTCTTTTTCCTGGGGACCTTTCCTCCAGCCTTTTTGAACTCATCTAAACCCCAACATGTTAATGTAGCATAGTACATTGCATAATTAAATAGTAATGTAATAACATATGTTAACAGATATGAAAATAAAATATTTCTCATCAGAATAATGTCATTTTCATTTTGTGTCCATATTTTGAATTCAATTTAGTCCCCTTAGGATTTAGATAATAGACAGTGAATGTCTCGGGGACAATAACTAGTAACTCCCAATGCATACCACTAGAGGTAAAAAAAGTTAAAAATTAATAACTCAAAATCCACAATAAAAATGTAATTTTCTTAAGTCCAAATTATAAACCAAGTAAACTTACTCCACATTGAATGGAGCTATTATCACCATCTTCTTATTTTGAGAAAAATTTGCAAAAGCATCAAAATAGTATTTTTGAACTGGCGGAGGGTCTTTAGCTACTAGACTAATCAAAGATGGAATAAAAAATCCTATATGTTCGAATGCAAAATCTGCACATATCTTGTCTAAGTAGCTGCAAAACATGTATTACGTATGCATTAATAAATAAGAAACCAGATCACCAGATCCTACACAAGGTATATGGATGTATAAAGAAGATCCCACCTTATCCATAGCTCTATCACAGATGTATTCAGCCAATCATATCGAAACAACTCCAAAATATCTTGTATAAATAGGTTGCTTTCGTATGATTGACCTACAACATCCGCATCTATAGAAACAGTTATAGGGAAATTTATATCATGTTCGCCTAACCATATTGCCATACCCCTACAGTTAGGACCTAACGGGACAGGTAGGTCATGTGGAACCCAACTTGGTAATGTAGGAGGTGGAGGTGGAGGCCTATATGTTGTGGGTGTCTTCTTTTTAACATGTATATATATATATATAATTTCAGATCAACTGACATCATATACACACACTAACAATTTAACGTAATGTAAATTTACCATACAGTTTCAGTATAGAGGAAATCCGCTTTTGGCCACAATATCACTCAGCCTTCTGCCTCACCAAGCGTTTCACAATCTGGGTGGGCATATGGCAATGGAGGATCCATCCAATTGGGGAATATACATACCGGGCTCACACGAACCCAACCAGCTGGTAATGGAGACCCATGAAACATTCCCCTGGTAGGGATGGGTAAGCCGACGCCTATACAACAACAAATTCTTTACTTTTTAAACGGCATGGCTTCAACCCCTACAAATATTTGTGTAAAGAATGTTAGATACATATATACATATCATCTTGAAAAGACTAGTTACTATGTCATAAAAATACTTACAGCAGATGTGCTAGGTGGTGGGTCTACATGATTACTCCCAACCTCTGCAGTAGGAGTAGAGCGGGATGCCATAGGTACTGTCTGCTAAGTGGCAGTCTGAGATGCCTGCCACTTGCTCATTGCTTCTTTGAGTTTCCTATCAACTAACTTATCTACCTATACATGGATAAAAAAAATGTTAGCTTCTGGTTATTGAATTCTCTTTTACAGTAACATTATAAAGAAAGAATAGGTTACCTCTTATTGTGAAAGTCCCGCTTTTGGGATATGTTTGCGTTGGGATAGCCCAAAGAACACTTTGATGCCCACACTAGTGCATGCAGCCCTAACACGTCCAGGATGCTCTGGGTTACCCAGAGCAACTATCAATTCATCCCTTGTGCCCTTAGGGATGAACTTGCCTTGTTTCCTTAGCTCGTGCAGCTCCCGCTAATCGCCAAAACAAAAATTTGTAATTAAGTAAACACAAAAAATAATCAATATTTGAACGATTGCTCTAAGAGTTGTATTTTATCATTTTTGCAGCCACCTCAACAGTTGCGGGCTTCCTTATTTATCCCTTCTTATTTTGCCTCCCAGCTATCCAGACATCATGGCGAGGTAGAGGTATGGTACCTATAGTAGAGGACTCCTGAGTAGCAACAGACTGAGCAGTAGACTCAGCCTGTAGTCTTTGGCGAATGCCTGGATACCCCTTTGGACCCATTGTGTGGTCATGCACATTCAATGCACGCCTTGCTTTTTGTGCCTCACTGAGGGCCTAGTTAGTATGCACATTAATGATTTGGTTAGTAACACTAAATGTTAATCTTGAATAGGTGAATACAATGTATATTAATTAAATTGGGAGTGACGCCTAATACCTTGAATTCATCAGTTTGTCTTGAAGTAACAAACGCGTCCCATTCTTCTTGGTCCAGGAAGTTCCACTGTTCAGTGGTTGTCTTCTTCCTCTTATCACCTTCTTTTATGTATTCTCGGGTGAGATTTTTCCTATAGTTCATTAGGACTCTCCCACAGCGTTGCATCACGCATTTACGATGCATCTTTTCATCCAATTCAAATATACTCTATAAAATAGAATTGTTATTAACTATTATCTAAAAAATTAGTAATCTACTAAATAGAATTACAAAATAATAATAACTCATGCATAAATCCTTCCATATTACGTCTTTCTTCCCTTAGGAACTTTATGCCAAGAATCTATCTTATAACCGCAATGGCTACGAGTAACATACCCAAGATATGAAACAAACGAATTGCAATTCACTCCAATTACATTTCCTGCATTATCAAAATCCACAACAAGTTTGGGTCCATTGCCCCTTTGCGCTATTAACTTCTTCATCATAGTGATGCCCCTTCTCTTGTCAACTTTTTGGTGTTGGTCATCAAGTGCCTCAAGTGCTTCAGAGGGTACATGTGCATCATCAACCTAAAATTTGACAAAATAAACACACTTATAGGATATAACTATAAATGGACATGTAGATATAAATATATGATATATTTTTAAAACTTACATTGTGAGGTAGCGCATTGATGTCCTCACCCTCACGGTAATCATCAGCACGGTCATCAGGAGAATGCTCATCTATCTGAAAGTTCACATTCACATTGTAAAGTTCACATTGTAAAGTAATTCACATTGTAAAGCTCACATTGTAAAGTTCACATTCACATTGTAAAGTAATTCATATTGTAAAATTCACATTGTAAAGTTCACATTCACATTGTAAAGTAATTCACATTGTAAAGTTCACATTCAGAAAAATAAAACATATAAAAAAATATAAACATGCCTCTAATATTGTGATTTTTTTATCAATTAACAATCCTTCATTGTGATCTCCGCGCACATACAAGTCATCATTAGCTTCAATATTTGCTGGTGTTGGCAACCCAACTGAGAATGGACTGGAGTCATCATACTTATCATAGTACTCTTCTTCATCTATAGGATCTTCAATGAACTGTCTTTTACCATGAAGAACAACTGACCATTTATCATTTGCAGGATCATCGATATAAAATACTTGTTTCTCCTGTGATGCCAATATGGATGGTTCACCCTTCTCGCCAATCTTTTCAAAGTTCACTAAAGTGAAACCCAATTCATCCACTATAACTCCTTTGGTGTTATCAACCCAATTACATTTGAAGAGCGGAATTCTGAAATCTATGTAGTCAAACTCCCATATGTCTTCAATGACACCGTAATATGACATTTTAGCTTCACGTGGACTCTTATCCTTTGCACTTGCAAAAAACATAGTCGACACTTGAAGGATGACCCCACTATTTTGAATGACACTCTTATCATCTTGGCGCTTTGTGTAATATGTGAATCCATTAATGTCATACCCTTCATAAGACATAACATTCAATTTCAGTTTAAAGGTGAGGCATTTGATAGTTTTAGTAATATCATCTGGTGTTTGAGATGGTTGATGTAAGACTTTATCTTTGAACCACTTAATAAATGTCTTATTATGCTCTCTAGCAAGCCACATTGTATTGGCTCGAGGATATTGTCTCTTGATGAAATTGGTATATTTCTCGATATAAACACTCACTTCGTCCATGTTGTGTAAAATATACAAGTGACCTTGTTCCAACTGCTCACGGTTGATTACTTTCACCCGTGATCCCAAAATTCCTTTTCCAAATTGCTCCTCAATATTCTTGTCATTACCATGAGTGTCATTACCACTGAGAAAGTCATTGCAAAAATCCATAACCTCTCTCGCCACATAACCCTCAATAATACTCCCTTCAGGCCGATAACGGTTTCGAACATCACTTTTAAAAATGCTCATGTATCGTTCAAAGGGATACATCCAATGCAAGAAAACTAGTCCCAACATTTTCACTTCCCTAGTCAAGTGGACAACAAGATGTATCATGATATCAAAGAACGACGGAGGAAAATACATCTCAAGATGACATAGGGTAACAACCACTTCTCTTTGTAAATTATCGAGAGTATCAGGGTCAATAACTTTGTTGCACAGACTGTTGAAAAAGAAACAAAGTCTGGTGATTGCAAACCTTACATGCTTCGGCAATATAGATCTAATTTCCACAGGCAATATTTGTTGCATTAGAGTGTGACAATCATGAGATTTAAGACCTATCAACTTCATATCTTTCATTGATACCAATCTATGGATGTTGGATGAGTAACCCTGTGGCATCTTAACATTTACCAAACATTCACAAAAAGATTTCTTCTCCTTTCTAGACAATGCGTAACAAGCGGGAGGTAAGTATGTTCTCCGATTTCCCATTTCACAAAATTCTGTTAATTCTGACCTTATTCCCATTTCACGTAGGTCCAGTCTGGATTTTATCCCATCTTTAGTCTTACCTGGTATATTCAACAAAGTACCAATGACACTATCACAGACATTTTTCTCAACGTGCATGACATCGATACAATGTCTGACTGTCAATGAGCTCCAATAAGGAAGATCCCAAAATATTGACTTCTTCTTGAATAAAGATTTGTCACTCTGTGTGGCCATAGTACATTGTGATCTCTTACCAAATTCATTGACAAAGTCTTTTACTCTTTCATAAACAACCTCTCCTGGTATAGGTTTAGGTGCACTCCGTTCCTCATTCAATCTAATGAATGCTTTGCGCTTCCTACGATACGGATGGAATTTTGTAAGAAACCTTCGATGACTGAGATATACAGTCTTACTGCCATGTTTTAGTCTTGTTGAATCAGTGTTCTCTTCACATATAGGACACGCTTTAGCTCCTTTGACACTATATCTAGACAAATTCCCATATGCTGGAAAGTCATTAATAGTGCAAAACAACATAGCATGCAAACGAAATGTATCTCTTTGTGAAGCATCATAGGTCATCACACCTTCACCCCAGAGTTTCTTTAAGTCATCAATCAGAGGTTCAAGATAAACATCGATGTCATTTCTAGGTTGTTTAGGGCCCGGTATCAACAACGACAACATTACGTACTTATTTTTCATACATAGCCAGGGAGGAAGATTGTATATAACAAGCATGACAGGCCAAGTGCTATGTTGGCTGCTCAATGTCCCGTATGGATTCATCCCATATGTACAAAGCCCAAGTCTTAGATTCCTGACTTCTTCACCAAATTCAGGGTACAATAGATCAATCTTCTTCCACTGTAGGGAATCAAACGCATGTCGTAGGATCCCATCATTATTTTTCTTAACATCTGCATGCCACCTCAAATTCTTCACATCTATCAGATTGGCAAACAAGCGTTGAAACGGTGATATTATAGGTAGATACCATATCACCTTGGCAGGAGAACCAGTTTTGGACTCCCCCGAAGTCATCAATTTATACCGTGACGCACCACATTTTGGACAATCTTTCAAATCCACATAGTCCTTTTGAAATAATACACAATCATTCGGGCATGTGTGTATCTTCTTGGCATCCATTCCCATTGGGCACAACAATTTCTTTCCCTGGTATGTTGAGATTGGCAGCTCATTTCCTTCAGGAAGCATTTCTTTCAACAAAGACAACAATGACGTGAAGCTTTTGTCGCTCCATCTATTGTTAGCTTTCAACTTATACAATCTCAACACAGTGCTAAGCTTCGTAAACTTAGTACAACCTGTGTATAACGATATCTCAGCATCATGCACAATGTTTCTAAAAATGGGAGGTGGATCGGTGTGCTCTACCCCACAACTATCCATCATCGCATCAACGATGTCTACTGGAACTGGTTCATTCACATCTACGTCATCAGAGGCAATTTCCTCTTCCACACAAGCACTGCTATCGACATCCACTAGTTTTGGGATTGAAATCTCTCCATGCCAGTGCCATTCTGTATAGCCTTGTATAATCCCATTGCACTTGACATGACTTTTGATTTCGTCACCAGTGCTGACTTTCAAGTTGTTACCGCAATGCCTACATGGACAGTAGAACCTATCTCTAGGTTGTTTCCTATGTTCCTTGGCAAATCTAATAAATTGGTCAAGACCAGAAATAAACTCTGGGGTGCAGCGATTGTGAATGGACATCCATGATCTATCCATTCTATGATCAAAGAGAAAACAAGTATATATTACAACAAGATTAGGGTCTAGGATTAGAGTTTTTGCATGGTTAAAACTTTAGGCCAACAAATACATGTGTTGTCATTCTTATATATAATAAATGTGTACCACCTATCCCATTCTTGAACACCTAATCTCACTAGTAAGTGTATAATGTGTATTGGGTTTTCAAGAAAATTTCGACAGCATTTCCCCACTGTTCTCTAAGTACATATGTACTTAGAGAACAAATGGGGAAATGTTGCTGAAATTTTCTTGAAAACCAAATACACATTATACACTTACATCCTAAGTGAGATTAGGTGTTCAAGAACAGTCCCAAATCAGGGACTATCCAAGATTTACTCCTAATGAGTAAATCTTGGATGGGTTTCTAGGCCAACAAATACATGTGTTGTCATTCTTATATATAATAAATGTGTACCACCTATCCCATTCTTGAACACCTAATCTCACTAGTAAGTGTATAATGTGTATTGGCTTTTCAAGAAAATTTTGACAGCATTTCCCCGCTGTTCTCCAAGTATAGATGTACTTAGAGAACAAACAGGGAAATGCTGCCGGAATTTTCTTGAAAACCAAATACACATTTACATCCTAAGTGAGATTAGGTGTTCAAGAACAGTCCCAAATAGGGGACTATCCAAGATTTAATCCTAATGAGTAAATCTTGGACAGGTTTCTAGGCCAACAAATACATGTGTTGTCATTCTATAACATTGATTTCAACATTTCGAGTGTCCATGCATGTTCATCATCAAGATAAAGATTACACATAAATTAGTATGACCTAGGGATGGAGAGATTCATAATTGATTTCAAAATTTCAAACTAGCTCATGCATTATCATCAATCTACATCATACAATAGGGATTCATGTAGATGTTAGGGTGGCACATCACTACAAAATCAGAGATTTAACATTAGGGTTTTAATATCTTACATAGATTGATCACAAGATTTCAGCAATATAGTTAATTCAAGATTATGGTGAAATGTGTATTAGGGTTTTAATATCTTAATTCAACATGCATCAAAATTTATAGAATTAGGTAAAGCATTAGTATTCAATTGCAAATGTATCTTCTTCTTCCTGCTCCCTCCTTACCAAATGGATAAATGCAAGGCCATGACCATGTGGGCTGGCCACGGCTGTGGCTGTGTTGGACTACCATGGTCGTGCTGGCCAGCACGGCCGTGGTCGTCTAACACAACCACGACCATGGCCAGCCCACACAGTCGTGGCTGTGTTGCCCTACCACGGCCGTGGTGGCCAGCACGCCCGTGGTCGGCCAACACCCACACGGTCACGGCCTTGCTTTAATCCATTTGGTAAGGAGAGGGAGCAGGAGGAAGAAGAAGAGGGGCCTAAAGGGAGAAGGAAGAAAAGAGGGGCATGAAGGAAGAAGAAGAGGGCTACCTAGCAGTGTGGAGAAGAGCGGCGGTGGCGGTGTGAGAGCAACGGTGGTGAGCAGAGAAGGAGGTGACGAGCAGAGCTGCAGGCAGCGGTGGTGGAGGTCGGCAAGCAGAGCAGCACCAGCAACAGGAGAAGGAGGACGCGGCGACGGCGGTGAGCAGTGACGCACCACCAGCAACGGCGGCGAGCAGTAGGTTATCTGTGGGCGGGCGGGGGCGTCGTCGGGCGATTTTAGGCGAGCAGCAGGAGAGGATCGATGAAACAGAATAAAGGGGAAGACTCGGGTGATCGTGTGTCTATTAAGTTTGTAAAAGGCATCGGTTATCTACAAAACTGACACCTAACATCTTAAGTGTCGGTTGATAGTAACAAACCGACGACCAATTGGACCTTCATTTACCCTAATTTTTTGGCGGGGACGGCGCGCGCACCCTTATAATGTCGGTTATGCTAAGACAACCGATGCCCGTATTGGAACTTTTGGCGCAAATTTTATTTTCATTCAGTGTCAGTTATTAGGTAAAACACCGACATTGTATCTGATACTTTGGCGCAATTTTTTTTTGCTCAAAAAAATTGGATTCCGTTGGCTACTTTAGGCGTCAGTTTCTTTTCTTCAACTAAAACTGAATGAAAAGTGATACCCGTGTCTGGCTGGTCTTCAAATATATACGTCATATGTCCTTATTAACCGACGTTTAATGTTAACATCATCGGTTTTACTAAAAAACTGAGGCCTCTAAAAGTGATTTTGAATGTTGTTTCTGTAGTAGTGTAAGAGTTTAAAGGCCAAATTGGTGGAGAAATTGCCATCGTGAGTGTGATTCTAGACCAACCCATCCTATTCATGATGACGATCAGGGATGGGCATGCTTTTGATTGTATCTATTGTATCCATGTTGAACTAAGAGTTGAGGAAGCCCTCGTCCCACGAGCCATTGTCTAGGATGAGGCAGGCAACTGTGAGGTCTTGAAGCTCATTAGGGATGGGATGATGGGTCTTCAAGGAGGGTAGAAACCCTTCTCCTATCCATGCATCATGCCAGACAGAAGTGGATTCACCTGAGATGACTACTTTCCTAGAATTGTTCATCAACATGGGGATGAGAGTCTTGATACTCCTCCAGACATGGGATCCCGTGGGCCTCAACCTTCCATTGCGCACGTACTTAGCCCTCATAAGCTCCACCCAAGGGAGTTTCAGTGGATGTTGGATATAGGTCCATGACAGCTTCATTAGCAGAGCTGTGTTGAAAATCACAACTTCTTTGATTCCCAAGCCTCCTATGTGTTTGGGTAGCGTTAACTCTTTCCATGCAACTAAGTGAAGACCTGCCTGTGTGCCGCCTTGCCAGATAAAGTTTTGGGAAATTTGGTCAATTTTATCACAGACAGAAATAGGCAGTTTAGTGGCTTGCATTGTGTAGCATGCTTTGGAGAGAAGAACTGATTTGATTAGTGTTACCCATCCAACAATCGAGAGGTAATTGTTCTGCCATGATTTTATTTGTTGAAGAAAATTCCCCATAAGATGTTGGAAGTGTTCCTTCCCTTTCCGACGGTGGATTATAGGCACACCAAGATGGCATCCTAAATCAGTGGTTTCTTTGATAACAAGTCGCCTACTAATGTGACTCCTAGTAGTTCTTGGGGTGTTGTGAGAATAGAAGATAGATGACTTTTCTGCAGAGAGAATGAGGCCCGACGCTTCTCCGAATTTGCGGAGGCAGCGTTTTGTAGTAGCAACTTGCTCCGTTGAGGCTTGTCTGAACAGGATAATGTCATCCGCAAAGCATGCATGGGTGAAGGCCAACCTGTCTCTGGATATGGTGACCGGCTTCCAGTTGCCTGTCAAAACTTCAGCTTCAATCATCTAACTAAAGCACTCTAAACAAAGAAGAAAGATATAAGGCGAGAGCGGATCGCCTTGCTTGACTCCACATGAGGGGGTAAACGTGCCAATCGACTCCCCATGCCACTGGATCACAGTGGTAGCAGTTCTGATGATCTGGAGAATAATGTGTATGATGTTGCGGGGCAAAGTTTCCCTTTCATTTCTATCCTTTATGTCATTTATGTTTAATTAATGGAATTTATAATGGTTTAGTGAACATTTATTCACTAATTATACCAATATAAGGGTTTATTCACAAGTACCTCAGTAAAAGATTAATTACCATAATTAAGTGCTCTAAACCTTAATCTAACTTTTTAATATGATTTGAAAACATAAAATGAGCCTAATTTTCAAATTTGGTTTGATTTGGATGTTGTTTGTACAAGTTATGCAATTTTAGGTACACTTTGGAATTTTATGCAATTTACCCAATTGGGAGGTTTTCTTTGCAAATTATCACCTGAATTTTAATCTTTATACATTCCCTTACCATTCATGATATTTTGAACCATGGGGCACCTGGTTGCACCTTGGTTTGAAGGTGTTACTTTCCAAGGGCATTATAGGGATTACCCTCTTTATAAATATGCTTATCTTTAAAAGCTATCAACCAATGGGGTTATTTATTTGTTTGAAGGGCGGTGGGGATGGCCTAGAAGTCCCTAGGGGATCTTAGGACCGACCTTTTATATGCAAGAAGATTCCATGAGTTGTCCTCTTGCATGGCCATGAAGCCTTAGCCTAAGGACACATGGAAAGTCACATAGACACCTCATACTTGCTCCCCTTCTTTATAAAGCCATGCCTACCCCTTCCCACCTCTCAATCCAAGAAGCAATCCTCTCCTTATCTTTCCCCCAGCCTATAGCATCGTCCCTTCTATGTTTGGCCATGAATTTGTTGTACCAAGGTAAAAGAAGGTGCCTACCTTGGTGGAGAAGGCTCCTAGGGTTCCAAATTTCTATGTTTAGGATTTCTTAAGCTCCTCCTTGGTGATTTTGACCAAAACTAGTAAGAATCATCCTTTCCTTACCTATTTTCATGTTTTTAGTATTCCTCACACCTTATTACAGGTCGTAACCATGACCTTAAACTCCACCTAAGAACCCTAAAACATCTCATCTCCATGCTCTTTTGCTAGGGTTTGCACCTCTAAAGTGGAGAAGGTGATCTTTGCTCAAGAAAGGAGCTTGGCTTGGAGCAACCGGACCTTCTAATCTCAGGATCCTTTCTGTTTGGACCTTTTTACCTTCCTAGAGTCAAGTTTTGTTAACCCCCTTCTCATATATTGCTTAGTACATGCTTAAAACTCATGCTTCTATGTTGAAAATCGATGATTTCCATCTCTTTTTACCATGTTCTTCTAGAGTTTTGGTTTCTTGCTGTTTTACCTTCTCTAGAAGCTCTAGTTTGGTTACCTATGCAACTTAAAACCTGATCTTGGGTCAAATGGTGTTTTCTCCCTCTCCCTCTCTCTTTAATTATCTCGATCGGTTTGATGATGCGGCAATCTCCTATTGGTCAGTATTGAAAAATTCATATCTTCTAAACCGCTTATCCAAATTTGACAAATAAATATATTTTGGAATTGGAAAATTTATATCTATCTAATAAAAATATTTTGAAGGTCTGATTTTATGGTTTTATGAAGGGTGATTTTTGTAAAATGAATTTAATGCATAAAATCCATAAAAACTACATCTTAATCATCATAACTCCAAAATTAACATAAAAATATGTTTTCTTGATCAAGAGAACTTAATAAGGTTATTGGTGATGTTTTAAGATTCTAAATCTGAGAGGTATGTACATTAATGTGCACTATGTACTCTAATACATGTTAATACATTGAAAATAGGTAAAGTGGAACTTGGACTCAATTAAAGTGGTGAAAGTTAGTAATTGATATCAGTAAGAGAGGTATGTGCATTCCTTACACCCCATGTTGGGATAATTGTAGCCAAACCCTATATTTCCCTAATGAGACTTAAATGAACCCTAAATATTCTATTCTTGAATTCTAATGTTGTTCATGCCTCAAATTAGATTATAATTTCTTCTTGTCTTATACCCCACTGCCATGCTTATTGAATATTATGACTACTCTTGCCATGACTACTTTTCTAGCATGTGGATTTATGTTCTATTTAATTTAAAGTAGCGGTACTTATGTACAACCACCCACTGAGGGCATGTATTTAATCGCCATGGGTAATGCTTTTATTCTCCCCTATATAATTGTGTAGGTGATTGGGAATGTCTTATTCTCCCCTCACCTATAGGTTAGAGGTTCGATAGGTGCCGCAACCCTACTTAGTTAGGTAGTCATAATTATCTTACATGCAAATCCTTTTTGATATAATTGTTAATGGCAAGTTTCTTTTGAATATAGCCTCATACTCTTGTTATCTTCATCTTATGATGAACCCTAGCCTGTTCTCATTTGCTTTATTTATCTTGTTATCCTAGACTAGTTTTGTGACACATACCTTGTTTTCTTTCCCCTTTTGCTGGGTGCTTTCCCAACCACCCAGGTGCTGGTGTTGAGAAAGGAGAAGGACAAGTTTGAAGGAAGCCATCTCAGGAGTAGATCTCAAGCTTTCTGAAAGGATGTCTAGGTTTCTATAGCTATATACCTTTCTCTAATCTTTTTCTTTTGGGAACAATAATGTAATGAACAATGAGAGCCATGTAATAGGCTTAGTACTTTTATTTCCACTGCTATTGACATTTTGTAATGTATCTGGTACATGCTTATTTACTTGGAATATTATACATGCATCCCTCAATATCTTTTGTCTTTCTAAAAAGATGGATGTTTTGTACTTCCTTTAAATTTTAGTAAGGAGGTGATCTCACCTCTTTAGAGTCTCGTTCTTTTCAAATACATATACTGAATAGACACTTTGTATATCAGATGTTCCTATGGTACATAGGTGACTCCCCAACATTTCACCACCTTAAAATCACGACTTCAACTCTAATTTGTTCCACCCACCAGGTCTCTATGATTAATCGAGTTCACTTGAATATCTAATTGCAAGTTACATAGAAGACACAAATCCTTCAAAAATAAGAAACTTTAAAGATCTTTCACAATTTAGACTTATGAATGACAATGTATCCTTGTTGAGTCTTAGCCTTTTCTCTATCACTTCCACCTTTCTCTGTCTAGAACATGAATAAATGACAAAAATAGACACGTATTGAGTAAAGGCTAAGGTGACGCCACACTGCACATGATATGAAGAGAACTCCAGAAAGGACATTACTCCTCTAGAAAGTTTGGCATCACCCTAAGGGAGGGAGGTTAACCATGAACAACCCATATCCTTAGCTAGTCTCCCTTGAACATGAACAATGTATGGTGTCCAACCTTACTCTTTCCATGAATGGTTGTCCCGTTGAATCACCCCTTAAAGGAAAAGTGATCTTTCATGCTACTCACCCAATATTCAGTAGAATATTCCTTGACGAGTCTCACCATTTTGCCTTTAGTGACTAAAAATGTGGGTCAGACTTGGCTCAAGGATACGATTTTACTGCCATCTAAAATGTTGTCCTAAGAGGGAAAAACTGTTGAGACCCTATTTTTTATCACTCATTAGACGATCAAGATCAAATATACTCTATATCTAATTCTGAACTTCTCCACATTTTCAACATTTTTAATTTACTTACATTTACTTGTTTACCACTCACCAAGCGTTCCGTGTACAAAAATCATACATTTCAACTTAAATGAATTTTTTCCTATTATTGAGATTTACATAAGCCTTTTTAATAAACTACCAAGTTGAATTATACCAAATAAAAAATCAACTCCCACTCCAATTAGAAACTCAATTTTCCGTTTTCAATTCAACAAAATATACATATTTTAGAAGAAAAAAAGGGAATACTTAGCCTTCATATATCTATATCTCCTCTTCCCTGCTCTTTTCTCATCATTTTTTATTCCTCAATGACAAAGTCTCACAATCCAAATGACTTTCTTATATG
Organism: Alisma plantago-aquatica; assembly: GCA_963693085.1. Taxonomy (NCBI): domain Eukaryota; kingdom Viridiplantae; phylum Streptophyta; class Magnoliopsida; order Alismatales; family Alismataceae; genus Alisma; species Alisma plantago-aquatica. The sequence goes on from OY856409.1 coordinate 554,267,290, forward strand.
AGATATCTCTAGAATCTTGAAAAAAATCACAAAACATGGATACAAAAAGAGATATGTTTCCAAACTGGGGACACTCAGTAGAATCTAATGCCATGCACATGTGACACATGGCGGAATACAATGTTCTACTAGTGGAAAGCTGTGTGAAATGCATTGTTTTGTCAAGTTTTCTCCTAAGGATCAGAAATAAACTATTTTCATTTCCTTATATCTGATCTAGTAGGGATTTGTTCTAAAAAAATCTTTTGAGGATGTTGAACCCTAGAAACCTAGTCCAGACAAGTATAAATACTACCCATATCCACCATATCAAATCCTCCCTTGTGGTCCTCCTGCATATATAGAGTGATTACCTTCCTTAATGCAATATCTTGTTGCCCAATGTCTTCAAGATCCTCTTCAAGCACATAGACTCCCCTATGTAGGAATATTATGGAGATGGTAACAAGGAAACATGTTGATCTTCCTTTATCGGTTGTCACTTTTGATCATTAAGTAGTCTTAAAATTTCTAATCATTAACAACTATTCTGACATCTTCAAGAATTACTACCCAATGAAATTTTCCATGCTTAATTGATCTAGATATTGCTTTGGAATCTATTTATTAACCACTTGCAACTTGTTTAACTATATTATTGGAAATGTATATCTAGTTATCTTTTTTTTTCTCTTTCACTTGATCATATACCCAAAGGAATAAATTTTTCTCATATTGAACATCTACTCTGATCATCTTTCTCTATCTTCCCATATTTTGTCCTAATTCCCTGGTAAGGATTTTCTCTATGGGAGATCATGAGTCAATTGGGATCACATAGTAAAAGTTAGAGTTTTGGGAATTATGATGTAAATTGACTATCATTTCGAGTATCCAAATACTCACACACTTCAATGATGTTTTTATCTAGATATTGCACATTGCTTTCTTTAACCAAATTGAAATCAAATGATTTTTCAAATTTTGGATTTCAAATAACAAGAGCAATATTTCAGGCAATACACGAGTGCCTAACACCTTCCTGAATCATGATAAAGTTGTTGTTCCCGATCTTTTAGCAATTATTTCTACACTTTATCTTCCCACGTGCAATGTCACTCTTTTGCCCTAGTTGCAATATGAAGTTGATTCAAATGCTTACCTATATTTTGCCTTGTTTTTCTTTTAAAAGAAGGTGGAAACTTGAAATCCTTATCTTCTCCACATGTTTTGTAAGTTTTATGAGTGACTGTTGAGATCAAACTTCACACAATTTTCTCCCATAGGACAAACAAGTTCCACATTATGTTGCTACTAATCTTTGCAGTCGTGTTAAGCAATGTGTGATGTTTAGAAACACATCATTTCCACCCAAGTAATTGGATAACTTGAAGAACAACTTCAACCTTTATATGATCATTCTACACTCCTTTTATTATCCATATCCATATTTAATCTGAGGCTTGGAATTGTCATCCTTTTAATTTGCAATCTATGTGTCTTGATCAAGACTAGACTACTAAAACATACATGACCTCAATATCAAATATTTCCTCTCATGAGCATGGACGTGTGTTTTATATTCTCACTCATTGGATGTCCATGACATCACTCCAATAGGAGGCACAAGTTCACTTTAGCCACTAGAAATAATACAAATATGTCAAATTGTATCCTATTATTACTTTTAAGGTAACCCTTATTTATGTTCATGCTTAGTAGTGTTAAATTACACTTCAGAAACATGTGATTGTTGCTTGTTGACTAGTGTCTTGAATATCCCTTTCAAGCACATGGACTCCCCTATGCCAAAAGTTTGCAGAGATGGTAAGAAGGCAACATGTTTATCTTATTTTATCAGTTATTGATTTCGACTAGTAACCTATTCTCAAAATTTCTCAATCATTAATAATTATTCTAAATGTTTCAAGAACTATTTATCCAATGACAATTGGCATGCTAATTGATTCAGATGCTAATTGGTAATGTGATCATTAACCATTTGCAACTTGTTTAACTAGATTCTTGAAAATGTATATATAGTAGTTTTTTAACCTTTTTCACTTAATCATATACCAAAAAGAATAAATCTTGTTCACATTGAACATCTACTCAAATCATATTTTCTCTATCTTCCCACATGTCATCCTAATTGCATGGGGTGGGTTTTCTCCATGGGAGTTCTTGAGGCAATTGGAATATCATGATAAGAGTTAGAGTTTTTAGGGATGATGACGCAAAGTCATGATCATATCAAGTTATCGAATACTCAACACTTCAATGATGTTTTTAACATGAGATTTCAAATAGCAATACCAATTTTTCAGGTGATACATGAGTGTCTAGTACCTTCCTCAATCATAATATAATTTTCATTCTCGATTTTTTTTGGCAAGTTCCATACTTTATCCACCCACATGTGGAGCCAAATTTTTGCCATGTTTGCATTTTGTCATTGATTAAATGCCTATATACAGTTTTCCTTATTTTTCTTTTAAATGAAGGTGGAAACTTTGAATCATTATATGTTGTGTTTTCTATGATTTTTATGAGTGATTGCTGAGATCAACCTTCACACAATTTTCTTCCATAGGAAAATAAGTTCCATATTACGTTGGTAATGGTATTTGTAGTCATGTTAAGTAAGGTATGATATCTAGAAACACATCATTGGCACCAAAGTAATTAGATAAGTTAGATAATAACTCAAACCTTTCTAAGTCAATGAGTGTATAATCCTTTTGTCAGCAGTATCCAAATTTAATCAAAGGTGGAAGCATCATCTTCTCAATTTTCCAATCTGTGTGACTTGATCAAGAGTATACTATTAAGACAAGAAGATCTCAATATCAAATATTGCCTCACATGAGCATGGACATGTTTTCATGTTCTTATTCATCAAGTGGTCATGATATCTCTCTACGAGGAGGCACAAATTCTATTTATCCACTGATAATAATCATGTATGTCACATTGAACCCAATACTATTATGGTAACCTTTGTTTAGGGTCATGCTAAGTAGTGTTGTACATCAACAAACATGTGCTTATTGTAATAACTTCATGTCTAAGTATCGTGATCACCACTTCCACATTGAGATATGGTTCTAACGGTCATTCCCTAGTCTCCATGTATCATTCATAAGGTGGATTTTTCCAGCATACTTGTTTTCTAACAAGTACCCACGTGTCTAGCTTGATACCAATATCATGACTAATGAAATGTAGTTATCATTCACCACATCTACTAGTCTTTATATATAATTATTGACTTAATTTCCATACTAATATCTGACTAGGGAATGAAAAAGATTAAATACTCTTATCATACACATGATTTCATGTTCATGCCATCAAACTGAAATTATATGTCATTGATTCAAACATTCATAGGACAATATTATATGTAATCATCACATACTGAAACAAACATAATAAATATCATTACCTTTATCATAATCAAATCAAATACAAATTATCCCATTATTCTATGTAATAATGGACTTGGATTGGGTTGTTTACATATGATTAGTTATTTCTTTTTGCAACAACGACCAACAATCTTCTCACACTTTGTGTTCCCTATCATGTAGGTTCTCACAATTGATTTACATTTCAACATTGTTCCCTTGATTTTGACACTTCTTGCGTTCCTAGTTTCACCTACCATTACCCCTTGCCATGGTTATTAGTTTTTTTTTTTACTTTTCTTGGTTGTGGGTGCAACCACAAATTGGGTATCTTACACTACCCTAAGTCTCTTTCTAAGGTGATGGTTAAACTATGAGCTTTATCAAAAATCAAGGGAGAAGAAAAATACTACTATGAGCCTCAAGGTGTAGTTAAGACCATCAGCAAGATGATGGACTCTCCTCTATTGAGTAATCACAAAGGTGCAGTGCTTTGGGAATGCAAAATCCCTAACACAATTTTCTACTATACATGTAAGGTCATTAAATTATTATTCCTTCCCCTTTCACTTACAATTATAAATGAGATAGGCTATGAAGTTATGTTGAACATCTCCCAGATTAAATGGATAATATCAAGATCTTGGATGTGAGAGAAAATCTTTATCCTAAACTTATAAGTGGGAAAAAGAATCATCTTGTTTGTGTACTTTTAAGATTCATGATTGATTATGCATTGATAGGAAGCATACAATAGTTATATATTGAACTTATCCTCAATCTTAACTATTGAAATCTTAATTGTTTAGATCTAGGAATTATATGATGGTAACTGACATGTGCATACCATGTGTGCGAATATGCATGTGTATCTGTCGATTAGTAAGGAGCCTCAAGAGGCCCATATCGCTTCCAAATAAGTCACTTACTACTAAAGGTGGAGTTCCTTTTTTTCTAGTTGGCAACACGAGTCTAATGGAAAAGATTTGAGGACTCTATAATATAGGTGAAGTAGTTTGGCAAGGGGATTCAATTACCTTTAGTGCTTAGTCTTCAATGCCCTTCATTCCACTCAACTTAGAATCACCTTAATAGAACTAGAAAACTAGAAGAGATGTGCTAATCTCTTTTATATGGTTAAGGGAACAAAAACCATATATAGGGAAGTCAAAAAGTGTCATAAGGGTATACTTAAAAAACATAGAACTAGGAAAGTATGGATGAAAGAAAGATTCAAGTACTTAACCTAAATGGAGGAGTCAAGGAAAGTATGACATTATGGAAACATAAGCCGCTTATTATGATGTATCCATCCCATTTGGTATGTCCTATTCTATAAAGTTCATCGCATTATGCATCCCTTGTAGGGAGATGTTCGACTCCCTCATTAATCATGAGTGGAAGAAATCCATTTATTAAATATAAGCAAGCACTTGAATGAAATTTGACTTATTTGTTACTCTACCTAAAAGGAAAGAAGGTTGTGGGATCTAATTGGGTGTCAAAGTTTGAAATCAATCTCACTTCTAATGGAAGCATAGAAAGATACAAGGTAGTCTGATTACTATAGGGGTTATCCTTGTTTACTTTACACATAAGGGCATATGGCATCATAACCAGATCAACCTTTGTTCCAACAGTCTCCAAGATAAGTCAGATTGTACTCTCTACTACCGATGACTTGGTTATTATTTCAACATCGATGCCAAGATATGCCTTCATGAGAGATGGATCATCAAAGAGTCAGTCTACCCATAGCGTAGTACCACCTCCTAGTCTATTAGAACAACCCTTCTCCCCCGTATGGAAATTGAAGAAAGCAATCTATAGACCCCAATATCCAAAGTGTGGTTTGGCAAGTTCAACATAGTTGTTACAAGTTGTCAATCTCAATGAATTTGGACTACTGGGGACTACTACTAACTAAAACCAATGAACTAGACCTAAGGAAAGGAAATTTTGATTTAATTGAACTACAAACTTAAATCAAAGAACAATGAATGAAAAGGATTTTACAGATCATAAGAATGAATTTCTAGGATTCCAATGTCACCATAGTGTGATTCATACATGAGTTATCTTCATTTGAAACAAATTATTCTTACTTATTTGGACTAGGCATATTTAGCTTGCACTACCTACTCTCACGATGTAGTGCAATGTCAACCTAATTACTAACCCACTTTTTATGTGTTAATATAAATTATTAAATAACCATGACCTCCCTCTAGAATTTAAACCTCACAATTGTTATCCCACTTGTGTGGTGTGTTGTTAATAAACTTTTTTTTGGTGTGAAATCTTGGGATACGTTTTTCTATTTTTGTAAAGAGGATACGGAGTTAGTGACTTTTGGGCTCTTAACTAACTTCATACGAACTAATCCTGTAATAGAGTAATAGTTCTCTAAATATGAGTCCAAAGCCTATCCTCACTTGTGTAACTATTTTCATGAACAAAAAATTTCCTTTCATGCCATAAAGTATAAAGAATAGTAAGAGACATAAGATGAAAACCCATTTCAGGATACAAAACAAGATCTTCACAACAATTAGGATGGGAACCAAACAAAGCAGCCTTCCTCCAAACTTTAGATGAGTAAGTGCAAGAGAACATAACATGATAAAAATCTTCATAATCTGACATACAAAGAAACAAGCAGAAGTAGTAGTAATGACCATTCTCTTGACATAGTGAGAAGTCAATAATGTTTATGACCCACTTTCCACACATGGATTTGATAAATCCTTGAGCAATTGAAATTCCAAATCCATTTAGAAACTTTCACCTCTTCAAATTTATCTCTAAGAACATTTCTGACATAACCAATCTTCAGAGTGGCCTATACATGTAATACAATCAACACCAATCAAAGATAAATGGATATCTTTAAGTATCTCAGTAATAGGAAGATTTCAACAATTGTTGGACACACACCAAGCCCCATCTTTGATCATACAATCAAGAGACACATCAGCAGGGAAACAAAGACCAATAATAGATTTAGTCCCAATAACATCCCCAAAAAATCGATTACCAGGAAACCAGGGATCCCACCAAAGTTTGATATCAATATTATTTCCTATATTAAAGTTCAGATAAGGTAGTGTACAAGTTTTGAACCGAATCAGCTGATTCAAAAGCCAAGATAAAGAGCCACTTATATCAACTTGCCATATGGTATGTTTAACCAAATATTTCTCATGTATCTGTGCACCCACTGATTATCATTTAGCCACGTTCCAAAGATTCATCACAGAAGCATCCTTAATAATCACTCTAATGAACTTAATACCAAGTCCTCCTTCCTTTTTTGGTGAAGTGACCTTATACCATCTAACAAGATGAGCATTCTTCTTATTCTCAATACCACCCCAGAGAAAATCCCTACAAAACATCTCTATTTCTTCAATAATAGAACAAGGCAAAGTAAAGATGGTAGACCAGAACAACTACATCAAAAAAATAGTTAATTGAATAAAATCTAGCCGTCCAGCCATCAAAAGCATCTTAGATTTCCAATCATCCAATCTACTTTTGATTATGTCAATAAGAGGAGCACAGAGCTGGCATTTCATTTTCCCAATAAATAAAGGAATACCCAAATATCTTTGTGGAAGAATAATCTTCTTCAATCTTTAAAATAGAACCCATTAACTCCTTGTTTGCATCACAACTATAAAACACATAACTCTTCAAAGAATTCAATTTTAAACCAGTCAAGCTTCTCATATCTTTGAAAACCAGATTAATTCTTCTAGCATTCATTTCTTGTTTCAACAAAGACCATTAAATTGTCAGCAAAGACAAGGTGGGAAATAGAAAAAAAATTGGAAGTTTTCAAAGGACTAATTCTCATCATCAACATATCGATTCATCAACTGAGAAAATCATTGCATAACAATCACAAACAAATATAGGACCAAAGGATCGCTCTATCTGACCCCATTACTTGGTTGAAAACTATAAAGAGGTTCTTCATTAAAAAACACTTGATAAGTAGTAGTAAAGAAGATCTCTATAATCTTTACGATCCAATAGGTAGGAAAATTTATCTTCCTTAAGATAATAATCAAATTTTCCCAATTGATAGAATACACCTTAGATAAGTCAGCTTTGAGACACATGTGAGAGCCTTCTTATTTTTTATTGAAACCATTAATGATCTCATTAGATAGAAGTATTGCATGTTCTATGCTCCTGTTTTTCACAAAATCACACTGATTAGATCTAAAAAGAGAAGGAAGAACCAATTGAAGTCTATTTTCAAAGATTTTTTTAATGACTTTGTATGTGGTGTTGCATACAGTTGTGGGACACCAATTCTTTAGATCATCAGTGTCATTACTCTTAGGAATAAGACAAATAAATGTCTTATTATCTTATTTCAATAGTCTCCATATTTTGGAAAAATCAACTATAGCAATAATAACATCTTCCTTAACAATACCCCAACACTCCTTAAAGAATTTCCCATTAAATCCATCAAGACCGAGACTTCTATGTTCATTCAAAATTATAAAAATATCCTCAATTTCCTTTAGGGAGACGATTTTATCTAATTGTAGTCTTTGAACCTCGCTCAAATGAGGAAAATTAAGACCTTCAAACTTTTCAATATCAACAGAGCTATTAGTATTAAAAATATTGCTATAGTAGTAGGTAGCAAACCTCTTAAGATCATCAACATTTGTAGACATTTTACCATATATATTTAAGCACCTGATATAATTTCTTTATCTTTTGACTTTCAAACAAGAGTAGAAAAACTTATAATTCATATCCCCCTCCTTCAACTAAAGAACATGATACTTTTGTCTTAAAAGTTATTCATTCCGAATAGAAGCTTCAATCGCAACTTTGCGAGAACTAATGGCTAGCTGAATAAGATACTCATCAAAAGGATTTTTGTCAAGTTCTCTCTAAACACCCATAGCCTCATTCTCTAACACTTTAGCATTGTCATAAAAATTCCCATTGTTTTTTTCTAGGAACTAAGTTCTACTTTCACTTCTTTCAGTTTCCTATAAGTCTTAAACATAGAATATTTGATCACATCGGTGTCCCAAGCTTTAGATACATAACATATGAATCTCTCCATAGAGAACTAGGCATTAACAAACTTGAATGGTCCTTTAAATGCAACTTCTGTCCCACAGACAGAGTAATAAGGACATGATCACTTGTAATCAAACAATGGGTAAGAGTTTGAAATCAGGGAAACTAGACATGAATTCAGAATTATACAAAATTTTGTCTATTTTAGAGATAAAAAAGTCCTTACCTCCTTGGTGGTTATCCCAGGTATAAAATGACCCATCAATATCAAGCTCAAACAAACCAGTACAAAGAATGCATTCATTAAAATCCTTCATGCTTTTCTTTGTAGGTGGATCTTATCAAAAGCATTCAATATTTTTCCTAAACACATGAAAATCTCTAATCAAAAACTAAGGTTCAACAATAGAATCAGATATCCTTTCAATATCTTTCCACAAACTAGCTCTGTCATAGTCATCATTATGACCGCATATCTCCATAATAAGAAGAGACAACCCATTAAAATTTGCAGCAATATGAACTAATTGATCAGATTCATAGATTTTGCTAATAGATTAGTGTTCCTCCTTCCACAAGATGAGGGATCTACCTAAGACATGAGATTCATGAATGGAAACCCCATAATATCCACAAAATAACTTATCAAGAAGATTTTGAATCTTACCAGACCTAACCTCTTTTTTGGTCATCCACAATCCTTTGCCTTTTTTGTATTTTTTGAAAAGGAATCTTCACAAAAGAAGGAAAAGGAAGAAAAAGAGGTTATACACATCCATTGGGTTGCATTGGTCTTTAAAAAGGAGGAGTGGTTTCTCTCATTTCTACAAAAACTGATAGTGACATGACGTGTCTGGTAGAGGACACGTCGTGTCCCGTTGTGCAGTTTCATTGGGTCTTGCTACTGTTGTGAAGTACACAGCATCTTTTAAATAAGACATAACGTATAACTTTATTCTGTAGTCATATCAGGCGAAAGGCACATAGTATGTTTGAATTAACACACACCATGTACGTTGGTAGCAAGTTGTAGCTGACATTCTAGTCTTGTGGACACGCCATGTCCTAATTCAGACACGACGTGTTTGCGTTTTTCTATGTTTTGGCATTGGGGTCGTTGGAGACTCACACTTTGTGTGTTAAATACCACATGACATGTTCTTCATCTTGCAAAGATTTCTAGAAAAGAACACATCGTGTCTTAAATAAGACATGTCGTGTTCAATGTTGTTTCTGTAGAAATAAAGTTTGAATCAACTACAAGTTGGGGAGAAGTTAATTTGGGGTTGAATTGAACTATCTCCAATTTGGCACTTTAAGTGCGCATCTGCAATCAACATCATGTGATAAGCAAAAAAATAACTAAAATGTGGCTAGATAAATATGAATAGAGGCTAAAGGAATGCAAAATGAACTAAATTTGTGTGTGAGATTGTAGAAAAAGTCAATATGAAATGCACAGATCATCCACTGGCATCGACCAGGCACACTGTCCTTGTTGCCTCCTTGATTGACCTTAGGGATAGCCGATCCTTCCACCTCTCCCAACGCCTGCCCAACGCTAGGGTTAGGGTTCGGGTTCTTAGGGTTCTCGTCGTCATGCGAGTTTGATCGTGGGTGGGGGTGGCTAGTAGGTTTGGTGGTGGTTGGGGTGTGGGGTGTATGATGGGGGTGGGTGCCCACGGCTAGAGTGGTCATTAACGTGGGTGGCGCCATGCCCGATCCTTGATTGCAAGAGCGATCACCAGAGCCCAGGGAGACGCACGCATGGGTTTTTGTTTGTATGTATGTTTGTATGTATGGGATTAAGAAAGAAAAAATTATCCCCACCTCTCCCATGCCCGTGGTGGAGGCTGAACGCCCGGGAGGGTGGTAAATCAGAGTGGCAACTAGGATTCGAACCCAGGTCCCTTTGTTAGGGGACTTTGTGTTTGACCACTTGAGCCACTCCTTGTCGGAATGTATGTATGTATGTATGTATGTATGTATGTATGTATGTATGTATGTATGTATGTATGTATGTATGTATGTATGTATGTATGGGATTAAGAGAGAAACATTTCTCTCCCCCTCTCCCATGCCCATGGCAGAGGCTGAATGCCCGGGAAGGTGGTAAATCAAGGTAGAAATTGGGATTCAAACCCGAGTTCCTTTGTTTGGGGACACCGTGCTTGACCACTTGAGCCACTCCTTCTCGGTGTATGTATGTATGTATGTATGTATGTATGTATGTATCGGAATTTGGTAAATTTTATTCCGAAACCCCAACTAAGTTGGACACATTTACAAAGTAGCCCAAAAATGCTACCAATCTTTTCGATACAACTCAAAATTATCTATACATTGAGTCTAAATTTGAAAGCTTTACAAATTTTCCCCCCAATGTTCTCTATACTATTTTCACTATCATTGTGCTTTCTTGAATTTCTTTCTCTCCAAGTATGGTAGTATACCATAGAAAGAATGGTCATTAGCTTCCTCGGAGTTTTGTTGCGACCAGCTCCTAGCTTTGATATCATCTCCTTTGTGACCAATAGGTGTGACTATTGGAGGTTTAAGTTGTCACATACCCACCTCAATAAGGGTTTTATGAACGAGCAATGTCGGAAGAGATGCGTGTGTGTTTCTATATCATCCCTACATAACAGGCAACATGTAGAGATTGTTCCTGGATACGATCTATCAATTTTATGAAGAGTGGGAAAATATTCAAAGGCAGTACGGTAGAGACATAAGCTCCATTTTGGTATCTCATACTCATTCCAAATGTGCTTGGTGCAATGATAGGAGCCTCTAGGCTTGATGAGTTCCCATAGATTGGCCTTAGTGGAGGTGAGACTCCAAGTGTCAAGCTCGCTAGAGGAAAAAGCATGTTTGATTTGTTTCCATGTCGAGAGCATCATGTTGATGACTCGAGAGTATCCTTCTCTAGTGGGAGGATCGAAGTCAAGTCCTTTGGGATAACGGCGTCTCATCCATTTAGCCCATGTTGAGTCTTCACTTAGGTAGCTGACGATACGTCTAGTTGTGGCCAATTGGCGATTTTCGATGGAGATTTCAAACCAACACCCCCTTTGTTCTTGGATAATGCAAGCTTTGAGTATTTAATTGGGTGGGTGCTCCCCACCCAAATGAAATTGGATAATGTCATTTCCATATGGTCTAGCACAACTGGGGGAATTTCCCCTTGTTGGACCCAAAAGACCATCAAGCCTTCAAGAGTGGATTTTGTCAGAGTTATCCGACCAGCCATGGAGGTTTTGGTTTGGGGCCATCGGCCAATCATGTCTTCCAATCTGTTTATACATTTAGTGAAGTCCTTCACTTGAAGTTTTCTGCCAGTTAGAGGGAAGCCTAGGTACTTTGTTGGTAGGGAGTTGATACCCATTTGAAGAGACATTGTAATATCATTTCTTATTTCCTCACAGTTTGAGGAGATGAACACCTATGTCTTGGCCTCATTGATGTGGAGTCCCATTTGTATTCCAAACTTGTGCAAGAGAGATTTGAGATTGGATAGGTATTTTGGTTTGTATGTATGTATGTATGTATGTATGTATGTATGTATGTATGTATGAATGTATGTATGTATGTATGTATGTATGTATGTATGTATGTATGTTTGTATGTATGTATGTATGTATGTATGTATGTATGTATGTATGTATGTATGTATGTATGTATGCCCATTGATGCCATTGTCATGTTCTGGGGATGCTCTCTGCACCATCAATTTATTCTATTCTGAGGCGCTCGATTGTTACCTCTTTGGATTTTCTTTTGTTAGTGTTTCATGGAGTTCCTTCTTAGATTCATGTTTCAATTGATGTCTTTCCTCAATAATACATCATACAATTTTAGGTTTTTGTTTTTGAGATTAATAGATGTTTTGGGTAAGTATTTTTCCTTGAACTCTCGCCTCTGTGTTCCACCTTCTTCCTAGACATGGCCATAAATGATGTTGGGGTTCCTGACAACCATAGGGGCTCATCTCAGGGTCTTTGAGACCGAAAGGAAATGGAAAACTTAGCAAGATACTTCTTCATTTCTGCTTTGTAGTTATTCACGAGTGGGAGTTCACCTGCCCCCCGAGTTAATTCTTGTTTCATTCGTGTGTCTGGTGGAGGTGAACAAGATGATCGTCGGAGTAATAAGTTTCTAACCTATGATAATTTTTATCAATGTCACACTCTAATGGGTGTTTTTGTCATTTCATCAATCTTGACCTTGTTTCAGCCACATAGTACATTGATATGTACATGACCCAATATGCCCATGTCACGCCTAAGTCCTTATAAAACAAGGTGGGTATATCAGTCTTTTGTTTCCAATGATATCAGTTTCATTGTCTAACTCCAATATAACAAATAATATGATTCTTATGCATTTTCATATTTTGTTAAAAAAATATAAATTTATATCAAATAATTGACAAGTCATAAAAATAAAGTAAAGCATGCTATGAAGTTAGCAAAATGTAATCGACAAGATGGTATAGTTCTCATGACCTAGTTTGATAATAAAAAGGGGAGTTTTAGGGTTATGTGATTAGTGTGAACTTAACTCTAACACATATACTTTTAATAGGTGGTTGGTGACCTTGATGTGGAACTAAGTATGAGTTTAGACACATGTAGACTTGTTATTAGGCATGTTGCATCTCCTATCATCATATTGAGGAATCTCCCATCTTTATCTCTCTTTCACTTGGTCCTTTGGGACATATTATCCTATAAACATTCTCTCTCTTTTGATAGGTTAACTTGTGTGAGAAATTATGCATTTTTATGGATCTTCTCATCATCTTAATCCGATGGATACATCTATGGTTCATCGTATCTCAAGTTGTGCCCTTATTTGTAGATTTGGCACAAGTATGATTCTCTTTGTGAGACGGAATCATATTTTTTAATGTGATGGCTCTTGTAGTATTATGATGTATCTTACTTGTTGGTATGATCGGATATTTGTTATGGGTCCTCCGATCCCACATGGTAAGCGTAGTATGTTCTCATACTCTTATTTGAAGCTTGACTAAAAAAATTTCTTGCCTCTACATTATGTACATGTACAATTGACTAATCTTATTGTAGCAGTACATTTGTACTACCATAACATTTGGGTGTGCCTTTCCACCATGGGTGCGCCTTTCCACTCATATTATATATATTGGGTGCACCTTTTCACCCAAGGTGCGCCTTTCGACCTGACTTAGGTTTGAGATTTTATGGGTCTCATTCCTACATAAATAAAGTTAGTCTGATTTTTGACATGAACTGTTTCTTATTGTTTATATTCAAGATATTTTGTTGACATATTGAATAAGGCAAGAAACTCTCTTATTGTGTATCCTGTTTAAATGTTCTCTTTGATATCCACTTGGATGTTATATTTCTCTCTTGACTTAGTAAACCTTGAGAATGATTATTGATGTCCTTTTTCCATAATATTGCTCAATTCCTATTTATATGCTCATATCGGTATTGTGCTAACAACTTTCATTTTGTCTTCTCTTGTGGAGTATGCTTCCAACCCCTTAGGTGAATGACATGATGGACCTGACATGATGGTTAGACTTGTCTTAGAGGAGATGACTCATGGGAGATATACTTGAGATAGTTTGGACTTCCCTCTGCCTAGATACTGAAGTTGTTTCTTTCATCTAAACCCTAGGTGAGAGATTATTATGTAAACTTTTGAAATTGAATATAGTCATTACATATATTTTAGCTGCTATGCTTTGGTTTTTGTATACCATTCATTTGAGGGAAAAAATACACCTGTTCTAGCATATTTATTACCGTGTTTGGATTAGATGGTTTTATTCTTCAAGTTAAGTAGGTAGTGGATTGTCCCCTCTCGTATATGGGCTTACAGATCCCATTATACAACTTTTCCATATATGGGCTTTTGGTGCTCTCACCTAAGACCTAGGTGTCTCATGTGATATATATACCATCACATAGAGTATTTTGGGTGGTCTCATCTCCTTCCTAGAAACCAAATGTGGTAGTCTTTCAATCCTATTTTTTACGATTGTATGTTATAAGGTAATCTGCATGAAACTAATTCAGTTTAATTATTTGGATTGATTTCCTTATTTTTTATCTATAATTTTTAATTTTTAAGGAAAGAATTTAATTGTTGTACTGCTTATTTCTTCATATAATCTATTTGCATACTATGAAGATTTCTATTGATATACATTTGGATGTTCTACATCCCTCTTTGTTGGGAACCATGTTACTTTACTTTTGATATACTTTATTCATATATATAATTGTCTAATCCCTATTACTAGTGCATACCAGATTTTGTTGATAATCTTCCACCTCATCTTCTCTTGTGTGGGTGTTCCCAAGCCCTTAGGTGGAGAAGATCTTTCCATAGGTGACCCTAAGTTGCAGCCTGCTCAAGAGTAGTTGTTCTTCTTGGAGATACATTGGAGTAGGTAGGTTTCCCTCTGCAACCTCTTAGCTACAGTTTGGTTTCCTTTAGTTTTTTTTCACCCTACATGGTGATGAAACTATGATAAAATGAAAATTATAATAGTTAGAGTTTTATCTTCCATTGCTACACTTTTCGTATTTGATACATCACATGCTTGAATCTTCGTACATCATCCTTTGTGAAAAAATCTTATCACGTTTGGAATTGGATGGTTTTCTATTTTTCCCTCAAGTAAGTGAGTGGATCCCCTCTTAGGTCCCAATCCTTATGCAAAACATGTTGCTAATGAAAACTTAATAACAACTTAACCCTAATCTAGTTGATAGACTATAGATAATGATTTGATCATGAGACATAAGATGAATAAGTTATAAATATATTTAACTCATGAGATAACCTTGATAGACAAAAGGAAAAGATGATATATATGCATGTTACAACTTAATCGTACACATGTATTTAAATTTCTTAATAAATGAATAAATAAAAATAATTTCAAAAGAAAATCATGATTATGATAATAGGAATTGTGATGGTAATTGTGTAAGTTATTGTCCATAAGCAAGCTTAGACTTCCAACCTAGTGTTTGTGATCTAATCACCCATAAGGGAAGCATGTATCTCTATATCTATCTCTCTCTCTCTCTCTCTCTCTCTCTCTATATATATATATATATATATATATATATATATATATATATATATATATATATATATATATATATATATATATATATATATATATATATATATATATATATATATAGAGAGAGAGAGAGAGAGAGTTGAGATATAACACACTTAAGTGTATTAGGTTCTCTATACATATGACTTACAACCATCTGACCTGGAATATTTGATCTTGTGGCTTGTATTTAAAACAGCCCACACACTCCATTTATATATATATATATATATATATATATATAGATATATATATATAGAGAGAGAGAGAGAGTTGAGATACAATACACTCAAATGTATTGGGTTCTCTATATATCTGACTTTACAGCCGTCTGATATGGAAAATTTATCTTATGGCTTGTATTTAAAGCATCTCACACACTCCATTTTTATAGTTTCTGCCATCTACGTCTGACATGTTTTCCCTATCCTCCCTCTCTCCTTGGTACTTCTCTCCTTCACGCTATGTGAGACTGGAAAGGACTATCTAGTTGAAGCAAAGTTTGTTCCCCACCGCAATCAACTGGTCATTGTTCTTCATCCAACCTACAACAGAAGCTGAATTGGCCATTTACTTCTGGATAGAAAGAAAAAACAATTATATGAGGTAGGGATATTATGGGAGGATCTCTCATATTGTAGTTTTTGCTTGACAATGAAATTGTTGTGTCGTTTGTTGTGATTTGAAATTGAACAATGGGAATGAGTAATATTAGGATGGGGTAGCTAGTTGTTGCTAATGGTAGCAACGTATCACATACCCAGTACGTCAGGTGATTGGATGATCAACATTATGTGACAGAGTGTGGGCATTATAATCATGCAATGTTGTCTCTCAGTGAGAGACAAACTACTTAACACTTGCCCAATAGAGAGGGACGCATTTGAGTGACATTTTGTAGTTGCTTCTTCAATAAGACCAGACAGCTGACCATTGCACTTGTGCATCTATTAAATGCATTGTTCAAGCAATTGTATGCATGCACTTAAGAATACTACGCTCATAGTTGAAGATGGAGCATATTCTAGTCATGTTCTCTAGGAAAAATCCATCAAAACAATTTTCCATGATTAGGAGAAGCATTATTTGTTGTAATTATAAACGTATCACTTTGGTGTAGTGTGAAATATTGGTGAAGATGAGCCCTATATTGCAACAACATTGGCTTGTAGTCCACGAATCACTGTAGGTGGTTGGCTTGTGAACAAAGCCTTGGCCTGTAAATTCATGGCAGAAATTGTGCTTCTAATAGATAAAACGTTCATACAACAAATTAGAAGTGGGTCTTCAGAGTCTTCCTTTTACATTACAATGCATGACATGTTGCTAAAGACTTGTAAATAACTCACAACTTTTGTATACATTTGTAACACTAATAAGACGACATTATAAGTAAAGTCCAAGCGGCGGCTAAACAAAATGTATAGTCTTTCTCAAAATTGTGTAAATCAAATGGTAGTATGGGCAATACATACACAAACACCACATTTTGTGTTGTATTTGTTGGTTTCAAAGTTGATTTCTATGCCAAGTCAACCATTATGTTAAGCTTTGGGAAACAAATTAATCCAAGACTATTCCTCATTAATCAACTAGAAAAAGTTCATATCCGAACAATGTTTGGCTAATAAATGACTCCATATAGTGGTGATTTTGCAAGTCAACAAAATATGTACATTGGGTTGAGAAAAGTAACATTTCTTTCCTCCCTTCATAAGTAATGTTCTTAATTCCCAAAACTGAACACTTCAAAATGTGTTTCTAACCACCAAAAAAACATAGTCTTAACTCACAACATTATCAGTTGAACCTATTTAAAGACTATCATTTGTCTGATGAGAACATTTCTCCGATGACCACTTCAAAATTCAAGAACTTAGGCCAATATCTAAAGATGAATTAAGCAAACTAAAACGTTAAGAAAAAGATTGTCTTGAGTTACTTTTTAGCTTCTCTTAGTTCATTTTATACTCATTATACCAAAAGAAACTTTAGAGCAATGGGTGTCTGAGTGAGCTACTAATAAAAAAAAACACCAACAACTTGTTGTTCGCATCAACCTATTTACCATCATTGTCTAAGAGAAGCAAGTATCAAAGGAGTATGCAGATTATATTTGAAGGTAGCAAGCATTTCTAAAAGAACAATACATTCAAGTGCAAAAACATGTTACATGAACCCAAGGATCTTATTTATTTTGATCCCTATGCATACTCATCAGGCATGTGGTCTCTTATATGACTAACCTGCTTCTACAGTTTGTACATTGTTTACCATGCAAGCTTTGTGCTTTGATTGCCAAAAACATCGACCATGCAAGCTTTGTGCTTTGGCGCTAATGTTGTTCAGTTGTGGGTTAGATAACGCGTGACACCGGGAACATCTTCCACAATTTTCCATCAAGTTCAATCATATACAACCATGATCCAATTAATTTTGTATAGGTGATTTTCCATTTCTTGGGTTGGTTGTACTCCATGCATCACTATTGTGCCCGTTAGGTTTAAGATAGAAATGTAGGAGTGGAGTATCAAAACAAGATAGTGGTAAAGGGGGAGAATGGGTTGACAGAGAGGAGTAAACAGACACAAAACGTGCATTGGGAAAAGAGGCAACAAACTTCACGTTAACGAAAGAAAAGAAATTGCATTTAAACATATCGAAGTGGATGATGCATGATGCACGTCGTTTAGCACACCAATCACTAGGAAAATTATCCTAAAGTTTATCCTTTTCTACTTTCCGATAAAGGCTAGTATAGAAGGGTCGATCCACAGAGACGGCGATGAAGATGGTTGAGTTTCAAATCTGATTACGAGAATGAGAATGTAAAATCTATTTCAAGAGTTTGTTAAAATTAAAACAAATAGATAAAGTTATTGAATCAAAGATTAACAATCAAAGAAGGAAATACTGAAGTAAGGGATTTTACCACCCTAGTCGATGCAAAACAAGATCAAAGAAATGATAAGAAAGATAAAAGAAGGTATATGAAATATTTATAAATGATTCACAAAAGATGAACTCCCCATAAATCCATTGGTCCTGGCATTCAGGGATCCTCGTTCAATCATCCTAATGGGGACTTTTCTGAGGTCTCATCCAAATTCCCATGAAATCGATTTGGTTGTTCTAAATCTTAGGTTCTACGGTCGCATCTGTCAAGATTAACAAGTGATGAAAATGAGAGATCACTTCGTTAAAATCGTCGAGATCCAAATCAAAATCCATTTATCTAAAAAATCATATGAATCTTCAATCTAGTCATTACATGGCTAAAGAGTTGCTCCCCTCGCCTCGGTAAGAAAACTACTCGCTAGTCATACTAAGGGATGGAGAAAACAAGGAAGGAAGGTAGAAAGTCATAGACCAGAAGTGACAGAACCTCCTAGGAGATCTTAGCTAGTGACAATAAAATAGCTTGCTCTCTTAGTTCCTACTCCAAAAAAAAGAATAAGAAGAAGAAACGAGATCTATAAACTAGAGAGAAAAGAATAAACTTTATTATAGAAATGAAAGATTACACTAATGAATGGAAACGACAAAGTTCAACTACAAGGAACAACTACAAAATATAAGATGCCTTTCTTAGTAGAGTCCCCGCTCCTTTTATAGGGGAAGGAGGGGTAGAAACCCTACATACAAGAATTTCTAGAAGGCTCTTGACCAACGGCTGAAAACTTTTCTGGATCTGGTCAATAGAAGAAAAGAAACGGTTGATTGCTTTGCATTCTTTTTGCAGTAATTTTCCACAACAGCAATTTCGAGCATATTTTTGAGCCAGTCATAAATTTGGGAGCAGTCCGAAAATATATTTTCCTGTAGATAATGGAATTCTCTTTCCAACGCATACTTTTACATTAAATTCCGTCTTGGAATGTGGGAGTTATACTAATTTTGGTGAAAGGTATATACTAAAGTCAAACACTGTGGGAATTTGTGCAAAATATCTTCTCAAGGAAAATTTGATCATTAAAGTGATTAGACTATTTTCCTACAAAAAACAGTCAAACACAAATAAAACTCCAAATAAAGGGAGAAAATCTAAACTAATACAATTAATTACAAAACTAATAAAATAAATAACAAAACAATCCTAAAAAATATCTAAAAGATTAAATAAAAAAGATAAATATACATTTATCAAAATACCCCGGATTTGAATCTTTCTTTGTCCTCAAACAAATAAAATCACAAATTATTCCAATTTATACTAACAACATGTCTATCCTCACCCTTATAACATCACTTTATTCTTTACTTCCAAATTTGGCCAAGAAACCCAATCTCCTAAAACCACAAAATATAAAATTATATATTCCCTATTAAAAACAAATATCATATCTTGGTTCTAAATCAAGATTTTGTAGAAAAACATGCTTCATCTTTCTTTTGCTTTGACACTCTCATTTTTATTAATGTATTTTTTTATGTGAGTTGTTGCACAAGAACAAGATGAAGTTAGGGGGTGTGAAAACAAAGAAGGAAGTGATGATTTTTTTTATCCCTCCTCTATTCGACTTGGGATTTAGATTTGTGGAGTTGTGGCTACATTGGTCACAATTTTTTTTCATATGCACTTTTGACATCTGTTGATGGTACGCCCCTTTGTGGGGTATGAATTTTTTTATGGGAAGCATGCCACCCCAGACTTGATTTTTGTCTGGTGGTGATTCTTTGCTTCTTTTTTTAGAAAGAAAATAAGGGGGAAACAAAAGGTGTCCTTGTGCTTATAACTTCACACATTTATTTTCTCCTTTTTTTGGAAAGTGTCATTACATCAGAAAGAACATTCATGTCAATCACATTATACAATATTTATATCAAGTTAATCAACAGTTTAAAAATAGAGAAAATTTGTGTTTGGTTTTGATTGATTCTATACGGCTTGCCAACTTTTCTAAGGAGTGATGCTATTTTGCGATCCTAGGTGACATGGTGGTTTCAGGCATGGCAATTTGTAATATTTTTTGCAAAAGATGTACTAAATTCAAAGGGGTACAATGATAAACATCTATTCATATTGGCCGACTAGATAAAAGCCATTTAACAACAAAAGAAATAAAAACATGGCCGACTAGATAATGGCCAAGAACAAAGCAACTATATGCAAAACAAAAAAAGGTATGAGGAAACATATTTGAACCATCTATATTTTGGGTTTGGGATTCTAGCAGGGCGGTTAAAAAGGCTTGATTGGCTTTTAGTTTTATTTCTCCTTCTAATGTTATCTTCTCTAGGGCCCTAAGTATCTCTTCTTGTTGAAGATTACATTGGGTTTCATTAACATGCTCATAACCCCCAAGGTTTTGTTGGTTACACCCCACAAAATTTTATTGATCATATCCCCCATTAGAATATGGATAGCAAGGTTCCCCATAATGGTTCTCAGAAAAATGTAGATTCACATTGTACTCACCAGGATGAAAGGGCTCGCAATTAAAAGGGGTGTTATTATAAGCATGGGGTAGAGTCGGGTAGGTAAGAGATGCATGGTGGTAAAAACCACAATAATAACATTGTGGGGGATATTGGGATGCCCACTCTATTTTAAAAGAAAAGTTCCTAAAAGATATGTCAATCAACGAACGAGAGAAAAAATATTGCGAGATAAGAGGTTAGTCAAAAATTACAAAGAGAACTAAAAATTATAAATGTAATAAATTATGAAATAAACTAAAATTACTAAAAAAAGTAACTAGAAAGCAGTGTTGTTGGAATGAAAACTCAGCAGAAAGTGGAGATACACTTCCAGAATTGTTCTCGAAAGGCAAAAAGAAATTATAAAAAAGACTAAAGTTATGAAAGTTAGAGTATATGAATATGGATTATACAAGATATACAGGCAACCAGATCTGAAAAACAACTATGCCATCCCCGGCAACGGTGCCAAATTGATACACGCCGTTTAGCACACCAATCACTAGGAAAATTATCTTAGAGTTTATCCTTTTCTACTTTCCGATAAAGGCTAATATAGAAGGGTCGATCCACAGAGACGGCGATGAAGATGGTTAAGTTTCAAATCTGATTACGAGAATGAGAATGTAAATTTTGTTTCAAGAGTTTGTTAAAACTAAAACAAAAAGATAAAGTTACTGAATCAAAGATTAACAATCAAAGAAGGAAATACCGAAGCTAAGGGATTTTACCACCCTAGTCGATACAAAACAAGATCAAAGAAATGATAAGAAAGATAAAAGAAGGTATGTGAAACATTTATAAATGATTCACAAAAGATGAACTCCTTGTGAATCCATTGGTCCTGGCATTCAGGGATCCTAGTTCAATCATCCTAATGGGGACTTTTATGAGGTCTCATCCAAATTCTTATGAAATCGATTTGGTTGTTCTAAATCTTGGGTTCCACAGTCGCATCCGCCAATATTAACAAGCGATGAAAATGAGAGATCACTTCGTTAAAATCGTCGAGATCCAAATCAAAATCTATTTATATAAAAAATCATATAAATCTTCAATCGAGTCATTACATGGCTAAAGGGTTGCTCCCCTCACCTCGGTAAGAAAACTACATGCTAGTCATACTAAGGGATGGAGAAAACAAGGAAGGAAGGTAGAAAGCCATAGACCAGAAGTGATAGAACCTCCTAGGAGATCTTAGCTGGTGACAATAAAATAGCCTGTTCTCTTAGTTCCCCAGTCCAAAGAAAAGAAGAAGAAGAAGAAACGAGATCTATAAACCAGAGGGAAAAGAATAAACTTTATTACAGAAATGAAAGATTACACTAATGAATGGAAACGACAAAGTTCAACTATAAGGAACGACTACAAAATATGAGATGTCTTTCTTAGTGGAGTCCCCCCTCCTTTTATAGGGGAAGGAGGGGTAGAAACCCTACATACAAGAATTTCTAGAAGACTTTTGGTCGGCGGCTGAAAACTTTTCTGGATCTGGTCAATAGAAGAAAAGAAATGGTTGATTGCTTTACATTCTTTTTGCAGTAATTTTCCACAATAGCAATTTCGAGCGTATTTTTGGGCCAGTCATAAATTCGGGAGCAGTCCGTAAATATATTTTTCCTGTAGATAATTGAATTCTCTTTTCAACGCATACTTGCACTTTAAATTCTGTCTTTGTTATGACCTCATCTCTCAGTAACCCCCAATTAAGGGAGACCAAGAGGTTGAAGCCGCACCCATTAATCCCGGATCAAAGGTTCGACATATAACCATAAACAATTATTAAATTCTAACAGATTATACTGAAAATGGTAATAAATTTTTTTATTTGCATACCTTTGAAAAGTTTGGAACAAACTAAACTTCTAACCTCAGCTGAACTATTCTAACTAGTTCCTCCTTGTTCATTAATTCTTGAATTCACAAGGTGTCGCTTTACTGTTTGTTCTTTTCATTGTACCTAAAACACCGACAAACAAAATGTCGGTCAGCCGAAGCTGGTATGTGGAGGAAACAGATAATGTTCAACTATGTTAACAATATAATCATTCAATTAATCATTTTACAATCAAGATTACATTTTAAGCCATACAACTCAATCCATACATATTCTCTAACTCTGGGTTGTCCCTGCAGTGGACATGGACATCACCTCTCTTTTAGGTAATAGAGTCGCATGGCACTATCCGAAGATAGCCAAATATCTAACTCATTGTGACTTGATGGTCCTACCTCAATGGTAGCCATGTACTAAGTCAATCATAGACCTGATGGACCTACCCAATAGGTAGCCATGTACTAGGTCATCCATAGACCTGATGGACCTACCCAATAGGTAGCCATGTATTAGGCCTTTCTCTAACCTGATGGACCTACCCAATAGGTAGCCATGTACTAGGTTAGCTATTATGCAAAAGAAAGAACAAGGATATGAGTTTATCGGCATATACATTATGTGATAGTCATAGTCACTTTATAATGGCATAAAATAAATAAACATTCAACAGTTTAGTTGCATTCAATGCGATTAAACATTCGGGAATCCATCAGGAAACTATAGCGGTTATTCATAATCGTAACCACATACCTGTCTTGGAGATCTCAAGCAACAATTTATCCAAATCCAACTAGATGTCCAATCAAGCAAAACAATCAATCAAGCAAGCAAACATTGATCCTAAAAACATGTATAATGTCTAATTGTCACAAGCATATCCCAAACAACTCCTTATGGACTTGGGACACCTTTCTAAGGTTTCTAAGTCTTATTAGGATGCATTAGGGTTTCTTAGATCAATATCTCAAACTTTATCCATTTTAGGTCAACAAACCCTAAAATATCCTTTTCCATATATATAAACCCTAATTGCTCAAACTATTCATTTTAACACCCAAATTGACTTAGGATCATCATATCCCTATTTATTTATGGATTTGAACAATTAAAACATTTAAAAGTCATATTCCCCTAAATTAGGGTTTCTAAGCTCATTAATGCATAATCATGCACAAAACCCTAACTTAAGCCAATTATATAAAAAGATCATCTTTTTAGATCCTATTTCCTTGTTTATCAACAACAGGTTAATATTGGCTTAAATTATCCATTAAACAACATTTAATCCATCTATCATCAAATCTAAGGGTTTTTCATTAATTAAAACACTAAAGATGATAACTTTATGCCCTTTTTGAATTTCATGCATATTTAAGCACATAAACTCTAAATTAGACTAATCATGTGCAAAGTTATTCCTTTTTTAACATAATGTACCTTTTTACATTTAACATGTTAACATCAACTCTAATGATCCATTAAACCCTATTAAACACATTAATCATATCAAAATAGGGTTTCTTAACTTTTAATTCATTAAAGATGATACTTTACACTACTTTTCGAACTATGGTTAGATTCAGGCTATAAAACTATTTTTAATGGATTCCTTGCATTCTTTTGATAAAAATTCATATATAAACTTTTGTCATCCGAGCTACGAATATTTAACTACGATTTTTGCAATAAATCTTTACCTGGGCCAATCAGGAGACGCCGCGTCGCTCCACCCCATGCAACGATCTCGCGATCACTGTTTTGGAAATATAACTGAATTACGGTTATACCCTCAGTTAAGTTGTTTGCTGATATTGCCCACAGAGGGGTAGAACCGTCCGAAGACCCCGGGTTCTCTTCTTCCTTGGGATGACGGCCTGCTGCCGCCCTAGCGGCCATGGCAGAGCGTCGCAGGCCGCCCCCCCATCACCTCAGCGTTCAGCTTCAGTCGAGACTCGTCCCCTACCTCTGTCCTCCCTCCTCGCACTCATACAGGCCATAAACCCTGGCCGAGATAGCCAGTCTCAAGAGCTTCAGGTCTGCGATCCTTTGCGGGCTTACAGCCCTATTGCAAGTGTTGTGTAATGACAAGAGAGAGGGGGTAGTGGCAGATCCCTTCTGGGTAATCGTGGGAACGTCCTGCCTCCGACTAACCTACAAATAAACATGTTGTTGCTCTCTGGACAGATCTATACATTCATTAGGGTTTTATGTGCAAGGAACAAGAAGAAAGGAGAGAGGGCTGCGTGGGACTTCCCCGGACTCGGCCCTAGGTCGTACCCCTCATATAGGGGAGGGTCAACAAAGCCCTAGGATGTCTTTCCCACAAAGAAACGTAGTCCCTCTTCAATAGGAATCATCTTTCTTCTAGGAGAAGTATTATTCTCTCTCCTCATAATCCTCTTAGATATTCTTATTTCTTGAATTCAAAATTCCCTTTATATATTCTCTTTATTCTTGCTTTTTCAACCATTGGCACGAATTTCCATTTTCCTTTAGTAGAAGCTATTTCCTTTTTAGCAATACTATTTAATCCATTAATAATGTATTCACATTATATTCTTATTTTCTTTTTATAGGTATTTTCTCTTTCCTCTTTCTTCATTGGGACGCATTGGATCCCAATACACTCTATTATTTCGAAATCCTTTTCCAAGGATATTTATTATCCTTCTAGATGCATCTTTGTGCATTATTTCACATTATCTTGTTTATTTCTCATTAAAATAACTCTTTTTGAGAATCTTTCTTTATTTCTCTTTAATTTTCCTCATTGGCATTCCTTTTAATATAAGCAACCTCATGGCTACGAAATTTCACCAAGAAATCTCATTTATGTCTCTTTCCACTCAGTTTCCACATTTTATCATTATTCTCAATTTATTTCTTAATAAAGAAATACTTAATTAATCTTCTCTTTTCTTATTGCTTTCTTTATGCAACTTTGGACTCCTTGGAACCCAAGGAACCCAAGAGGCACGAAATCCTCTTTGGATTTGCCTTTTAGAGGTTTCCACATATTTCTTTTATCAATTATTCAATTATTCATTCACTAATTGAATTTTCTTTGTTATTTCCTTGTTATTGGGCCCAATAGCCAATAAAGCCCACAAATCAAACAACAAGGCTATTTTAAATGAAATCCATTTATTTGAAGCAAATTATATCATTATTTGTTCAAATATCTTTAATATGAGAAATTACATTTCTCACCAATTGAACCCAAAAATTGGGGTTATAACAGTCTTGGAATGTGGGAGTTATACCAATTTTGGTGAAAGGTATATACTGAAGTCAGACACTGTGGGAATTTGTGCAAAATATCTTCTCAAGGAAAATTTGATCATTAAAGTGATTCGACCATTTTCCTACAAAAAAATATCCAAACATAATTAAAACTCCAAATAAAGGGAGAAAATCTAAACTAATACAATTAATTATAAAACTAAGAAAATAAATAACAAAACAATCCTAAAAATATCTAAAAGATTAAATAAAAAAAGATAAATATATATTTATCAATACATCAGACATCTATAAGTTAGGTGTATAGAGAGGGCAATACACTCGAGTGTATTGTAGCTCGATGATATATATATATATATATATATATATATATATATATATATATATATATATATATATATAGTCAGGCTAGAATACACTCGAGTGTACATATCGCACAAATACACTCAAGTGTGTTTGTATATCAAGACTATTTTTGTAAAAAATGTAAACCATTGATATTTACCGTCATACTATAACTAGGCTATATACAAATTTTGAGCCCATTTGGATGAGTGTAAGTCATTCATCCAAGGGCAACAAAATCAACGCGCGAAACTAATTTGAAATACATAATTTTTACGGTCTTTATAACATGACCTATAAATGTCCCATTGTGCTCAAATTTTGCATATGATCTATTCACAACATGTTTAAGAAGATCAACGTACATATTAGATTTTTGAAAAAATATTACATCATGAAAAACTACTTGAGTGTATTCTGCTCCGAATACACTCGAGTGTATTCTAGTCTCTCTCTCTCTCTCTCTCTCTCTCTCTCTCTCTCTCTCTCTATATATATATATATATATATATATATATATATATATATATATATATATATATATATATATATATATGGTAGAGATCTAGTGAGAAACATTCTACGGTGAGAGCGTGAGAGGCATTTGAATAACTATAAAGTTGTAGTTTATTTTTAATATCCAACCTTATGGATGGGAAGAACATCATTGCATTTACCTTCACACAAAAAATCATCACAATCAGATATCATTTACATGTCCATATATACAATATGAACATTTTACATCCAACGGTCAGCCTAAAACTCAATATTGAACGTTGAAAAGTATTTGCTTGTTGTTCGTGCAATACAAGTCCTATGATGATGAAATTTTATGGGAAGGTAACTCATAGGGTATATTTTTAATCCATACAGTTAGATAATGAAAATTTGATCATTGTGCAAAGTTATTCAAATGCTTCTCATGCTCTCACCAAGATATGTTTCTCACTTGACCATTGTCATATATAAATATATATATATATATATATATATATATATATATATATATATATGGCTAAAAGAATTGTGTACCTGAGTACATGTAGCTTACATGTAACCACCTTCATTTATGGGGATTGTAAAATTGTATTGAATAATCCAACCTTATGGATGTATAATATACCCCTTAGATAAGATGTGTACCAAAAATCATCACAATCTGATATTCATAGAGCATACAATAAAAGAAAATTTATATTCTCTAATCAATGGTAAGTTGCAGAAATTGCATAAACCATTGAATGATGTATGACTATATCTCATGATCTACATAAGATATGGTTATGATTTTTTAAAGACATCTAATCTATATTGAGTTGAATCAATCCATATGGTTGGATTTTATCAACATACTCTACATATGCTATTTTAATGGCCGGTACACGTAAGGTACATGTATATAAAACGATGTGATGATAGTCCTGGTAGGTAGCTGGTGAACACACCTCAATGACAAATACATAACTATTAGGTCGTGTTTGGTTTGCCGGATAAAGCGTGGGAAAGGATTCAAATCCGATTGATACCTTCTATCCCACGTTTGTTTCAACAATATTCACGTTTGGATTTCACTTCTGCAGTATAGATAGTCCTGGTCATGCAGGACTGCGATGTTCCGCACCCCCAACGGGAGTAGAGTGGTATATAAATCGCACCCCTCTTTTCAATACCCGGCCCTTGTTGACGCCGACTACCGATTACTCCCTCCTCTCGAGTCTCGACGTCTATCTTCAGGTTCTTCAACTACCGCCACGGAGTTGCTTGTCCGCCTGACTGGAATCAACGTGCCTCTCCTCTCTTGTTGATTTTCTGTGACTGTATTCGTGGAAGCTTCGTACAAAAACTGCCGTCTTCGCGTCTCTACTTCTCTATTTGCAAAGTGGTTGTCGCTGTAACTTCATGGGCGTCTTGAACAGAGAAACAAAGACGATAAGTAGCTAGCAATAAAAGAAAGGAACGTTTACATATTGCTAGTTGCCGCTGTATTTTTAGATATGCCAGAACTAGATGTTCTGGTGAGCTGGTTGGTGAATTACGAAAGAAAAAATGGACACCTAACTTGAACGATTTGCTTCTTGGATGCATTGAATACCGGGTTCCATAGTTAGAAAATCCAATCTAATTACGCGCATGTGCAAGAGGAATGGGGATCTGTTCGCTATTGATAAAATGATAGAAATTTATGGGTTCATGTCGTCCATCCTTTCCGTGGTTGCATCCAAACGTAAAAGTATAAAATATTGTCCTTTCCATCGCAAGTACTTTCCCATCCTAATATTATGTGCAGTCGTTCCTAATACTTTTCCGTAAACCAAACGTCGCCTTAAGGTAACTCTAGATGTTGGTGTAGCATTTTTTTTTTTTGGTGTAGCATCCCTATCCGAACTTCTAAACACTAGAAGAGTAATCAGGACTTAATGCCTAGAGTGATTTAACTTCACCTTTGGGTAGGAATATTAGTGTGATAGGAGATAGTGTTATCTTACCTCCAACATAAAGGGAAAATATAAATCTATAAGTGGTAGGGAGGTGCAAGTTGGTATACTAGTCTATAGTTGAGTGAATTTTAGGAACGGGATCCTCTTTAAGAAGTGGAGTGTTGTAACATACATAAACCTGCATATCTAGGTTAACTCTATCACTTCTATGAGTTCTTGGTAGGATAATAATAAGCCCCTTTCTTCCTTGTTTTGTACTATATTGTAATTAATCAAAACCAAATAACCTCATGTAGTATTAATTGTTCCCTTATATGAAGGTTTCAAATGAATTAACTAATTAATGTCACATTTGGGTTTAACCTTATAAACACGTTAATTAATAAATTTTTCTTCCCAAGTTGACACTCTAGTATAACTCTAGGAGCAAGAGATGATAGAAAACATATTGATATGAAAGATAATGTCACAATTGATTAATTAAAAGAGTAAGTACTTTAAGTATATGATTAATATAGAATAATTGAAACATACTATGAAATGTTCTCAAAATATGAAATAAATGTGAAATTCAATTTCCTTACATCCTAAGTATCCCATTTAGAAATTTTCAAGTCAATCAAATATTAATTGCCCCCTTATTAAATTAATAAAGAAAGTATGACAATTACAGAACTAATGAGTAATATTCAATGTTAATTGACCATTTATCTAAGTTTAGTATTTTTTCGTGTAATGCCCATGCATCACCTTTTTTCATGTCCGACTCTAACTCATCGAGACCTTGCCGCCTATTTTGTTCACACGCTCTAGGCATATGAAACTGGCATTTGGTTATTTCCTCACATTCTCCTCCTCTTATCCTCCACTTCATCCCCCTATGTCTTCTCTATTTCTATTCTATCTTCTATCCACGCATGGCCCTAACCCTAGCCTCTCCTTCCTCCTCTTTTCATGGCACACGTCTGATGACCAGAAGAAGATCCATTATCACATGTTACCATGACTGGGTAGAATTCCAACAGTCATCAACAACCACAAAGACAAGCCCTATATCCACCCGATCTAAGTCCTTCAACATCAACAGATCCCAACCAACTCTAACGGTACTTGTTCCCCACTTTTGTGCACCCAACTATGCCTATCAATGACCGACATATTGATAAACGACCTGCTCTTTGTTGTATCACCAAGCTTCCATCCCACCCACCTTTTCTTTCTCATCATCTGAGTGCCATGTGTATGTCACCCTAGTCTAAATCTGTAGCCAGTGCAATGTGGGCCAGATCCCATGTTTCTTGGTACAATCTTGGCCTTATGGTGCCCCAATTCTATCATTGAACCCTCTCATAGGGATTATTGGAGTAACTCAGTCGTAGCTTCTAGAGCCACACATGGA
The DNA here is from genome assembly GCA_963693085.1 of Alisma plantago-aquatica. NCBI lineage: Eukaryota > Viridiplantae > Streptophyta > Magnoliopsida > Alismatales > Alismataceae > Alisma > Alisma plantago-aquatica. The sequence continues at coordinate 554,297,558 of OY856409.1, forward strand.
CTGGTATACATCAGAACAAGGTTCAAGGAACCTTTAGCAATTTCACAATGGTCGGCATCCGCACTATGTTTTGGCTTTATGTTTCAAACTTAAGGTTATTCTTCTATACTTGTTCATCCATCAAAAGTTTTATCAATTCTTCTTCCTTGTGATCCATACACTTTCATTCTCTATTGAACTCACAAGTCTTCTCCCAACTCAATGCTATCTTTAGCGATAGAATCTGGTTGACTCTGCTTCATTTTATTTTAGCAACGAGCTCTGAGCTCCTCCATGGATCTTTCATGTGAGAGTTTCTATTGGGGCTTCCTGCCACTTCTCGACCCCATGATTGGGGTCCCCACAACTATGGAATCAACATGGGGGTATAGAAGTGGTATCCTATCTAACATGATCACTGAAACTTATGATTTGAGTTGGGGTTGAGCTCTATTGCACTGCTTCTAGCGTACTGAGAAAATACAACCAATGGACTATTTCCCTATAAATCCCTCTTGTCATGGTCTTGTTTGTCGAGCACCCTAGGGCGCATCATTCTTTTATCACCTATTCATTTTGTTTTAGAAGTACAAGTCTTAGATCATCCACAATAACAAATATCTCGTGTCATGCATGTTTGGTAAATAATTGGGTGTAAGGGCACATCTATAACGACCTCACTTTTCAACATCCCTGAATTAAGAAAAGACCCAAAAAGTTGAGAATCATTACCTAAAATTCCCAAGGATCTAGATTTAGAAAATAACAAATAATATCCATTAATTCAAATATTGTTTACAAGATGATTTGCTAAGGAGTTACATGAATTTCTATCATGAGAACTGTACATGTGAGAAGAAGCATCTATCTAATCCTCTTTTAATTAGCATTAATGTCTTCATGTAGATTTCATCTAACTCATCAAGTCTTGGTATCTTCATATAATGCATTGACCTAAAACAACATGAAACAAAGCACGGATCAACATATCAAAATATATTATGCACATGGTTTCATGTAAAAGTGTGCACGTAAGCTAACAATATATAATCAATCAAGTACGTGTAAATAAGAACTTGCACTTTCTTTGCATAGTATAACCCATACTTGATATTCTACCCTAGGTGTGACCATTGTCCCTTCATGTCTAGTGTGCATCACCCCTTGATTCATATCATCCTAGGGTTCATAATATGATATATTTATGTTTGTGATACTTATAGCGGCATTATAATTGACAAAAGGTAAATAAACATCCAACAATTTATTTAGTCAATCCTCGAGAAACACTCGACAAACCTCAAAAATTGATATTGCGGGTAGTCATAATCGTAACCATGTACCTTCTGTAGAACCATGTGGATCATGCAATCATACTTAAGTACTTTAACCATATCAATGAATCCAAGCAATCAAAATTTAGTTTACATGTATGTAAATGCTAAAGTGTCACCATCGCCTTATATTACTCAGATAGAACCCTACTCAAGTCCTAATCTAGGGCTTAGGGTTATCTAGGGTTTGGGACAAGGAGTAAGGGTACAAACCCTACTCTCATTGCATGTTAATCATTAGGTGAAACCCTAATCATTAGATCCATAATATCATTTACTTAGATCACAAAAAGTTTATTAACAACATAGAAAATTATTATCTTTAACCCTAATTATTCATATGCATGATTATTCATATCAGAAACTCTAAATATCATAATTATGGTCATAATCATATTAAATAACCATTATATTCCACATTATCAGTGTACATCTCAAGGAATCATATCTAACATGATTAACAACATATTCATCAAAACTAGGGTTTATTTGCCTTGATCACCACATTAACACATATTGGTACTTACTTTTAGAATTTGGTTTAGAATTAGGCATCGCTAATATTTTACTCACATTCCTCTCATTTTCTTAATCAATTTTCATATATAACTTGCTATCTTCTGAGATTCCAATAATTAGATATGTAAATTGCAAGATAATTATTTCTATGCCAATTAGCAACTGCCATGTTAGCAAAAGTGGAATTTTACCTTATTTCCACATAGGCCTGGGCTCCACAAATAGGCCTCATCCACACAAGCAGCTCACTCCATGCGGGTAAGGCGTTAAGCCAGGGCGGAAGGACACTTTTGCCCATGCACCCTTGGGCCTGTGACCTATACACGTCTGGGGCAAGTGGGTAAATTCCATGGGATCTCGTCTTCCACCTCTGCTCATTTCTTGTTCACGAACTAGGTGTCTACATGAGTTAACTCATGTATTAACTCTAGGCTTGTCCCTTCCCGAGCAGTGGGTAATGATACCACCCTACTTGCCTTGCTTCACCGGACCTGGTGGTGGTGGTTAATCGCTCGGAGGAGGTGAGACCAGGGAGGGCACGAAGGAAGTCCCCTTACAGGGTACAAAGAAAAAAAAGGGAGATAGGGCAGAGGTCTGATGAGAAAATTAGCGATAGGCAGGACCTCATCTGTGTCCGAGGGATCTTGTACAATTGTTTGGTCTCATAAAGAGGGGGTTCCAACATCTTATATGGGTGTGGCTAGCAAGGCCAATGAAAATGGAGCCTGGCTCTCAAACGATATTGGGGAAGATCTTAACTCCTCACCATTATGGAAATAGAAGGGGTTAATTAGTTCAGTTTCCCCTCAGAAAACTAAAGGAAGTGGTCTCGAGTGTGAACATGGTTCAGAGAGAGAGTGAGAGAGAGATCAAAAGAAAGTCAACCATTATTGCATGTTTCCCATTTAGTCGTGAGGTAGGAGATGAGGTGACTGATGTCCAATCTAGATCAAACAGTCTAAAAGCCATGTGACAATTAAAAGGTTGCCCGTAAGATCCTAATCACATTAAATGTGACAGATAATATCAAACTATCAATTAATTGTTTACTTTAGGATATTTTTTAAAGCACATAACTCCCTCCTATCTCCTCCAATTGACTCCAAACTTTAAAGGAAATTCTTTAACAACTTAATCTCGAATTGGGCAAGATTGTTTAATAAAGTGATGGTTCTAAATATCCTTTTCTCTCTTTTCAAATAAGGGAATAATATTTACTTATTACACATAGGTCCATTCCCCTTCTCTATTTTTCACAGACTTGTAAGAACATCCTTTTTCTATGAAACTTGGAGGGAAACTTATAAATACCTTTCCCAACCTTTATCTAATTTACTGGAATAATGTTTATGCATGAAACTTGTTTCTTGAGTAAATTATTAATTTAATTACCCACTCCACATGGAGAGTCCTTTTCCTCTCAAATTCTAGGATTCTCTTTTTTTCATTATTATTTTCAAGTAAACCCAAATTCAGACTGAGATATTCTTATTCCATGCCTCAAATCTTGTCTTGCCATTCATAGCTAGATAATTATTCCTTTAATTATCTAAAACATCATATATATTATTTTCTTTTAAGAACTTACATATTATTCCAGATTTTAGTTATCTAATTGTTACATCCTTGAAATTCATAGATTTCAAGCCTAAAACATTATGGTACAAATAACAAGGTAGGGAATTGAGGGACCTTGGTTGATGATTCCAAACCCTAGACTCATATTAAATGTTCAATTTAAGTAAATAGTGTGCTTTGAGCATATGTGTTCTTATGAGGCTAATATAAGATGCAATGATTATCAAAGCCTTATATTTATAATAGGAATGCTCATGGAACCTTTGGAAGGCCCAAGATGTGATTCATGTGCCTTAGGGACACGTTTCAGCCCAATTGGGTAACCAGGGTTTACATATGGGTCCCTAGGATATGAATTTGGATATTTATGCTACTCATGATCATAATAAATATCCAAGATTTGGTTGATGGATAATCAGAATATAAGATAATGAAAGAATTTCTAGATTGATCCAAGATAAAATGTGGCCTAGATAATTAGTTAAAGGATTATCCACTATTTACTTGGAAGCCAAATAATGGATAATATGTACATGGTTTTAGATTTTATATTATGCTTAATGATAGAAAAGAAGTAATAGGACGAGATACCAAGTTTGAGATAATTCAGATTAATGATATGTCCTAGAGAAATATTTATCTAATGAGGACTTTTACTTAAAAGAATATAGAAAAAGAAGGAAAGGAAAACATATGAGAGGAGTCCATCTGGACCTAGGAGATGGATCCGAGTAGTACCTAGAGAGGCAAGACTCGCTCCCTCACCCGAACTCTGTGGAATCCCACTCATAAGAGGATCACGGGAACTCTGAACTCTCCCTTCCTTTCCGAACTCTCTTTGTTTCATATAAGCTTGTAGTTGTAATCGAGAGCTTAATGCGAACTCACAAACCCATGTATGCCCATTATCGTCAATACATAGGATAATGCCCAATATTCTGAGTAAATTGGGTAGGTCTAGGCACCACCGCCTCCCCTTCGTACCCAAGCCTATATAAGGCATCAAGGAGTAGGTTCGTGACCCTCGGAGCATATATCTCCCATCAATTGATCTCCTTTCACCCATGGAGTTGACCCCGAGCTCTCCCTACCCTCTTGGCACCAGAAGTGAGAGTCACTTCTCCTTTTCACTCCGATCCAATTACTTGGTTGTATAGAGCCTTCAGATGATGGAGGGGAGATCGAGACAGTCAGCTTGGGGTGTGTAGACCTCAGGGTCCTTCCCCGACTTTGGCCATCGTCGTCAAGAAGCTTGGTGATGAAACTATAGCCCACTCTGCCTCAGGCCACCGCAGACACATATGAGGGTTGGGAAAGGATTGTAGGACCTTCAGGAAACTACCTCCTCACAGAAATCAATGGCAAAGGAAGATGATGTTGGTTGAATGCTTTGTTGCTTGGATGTTTGGATGCACTCTTAAAGTACATGAGATTTCTGTATGGTTTCTACATGTCCATAAGGTATGTGGTTACGCTTATGAATTTATGTACTGATTCTCGAGTTTGTCAAGGTTTCTCAAAGAGATTGAATGAATGATAATTGCTTGCTTGTTTATATACTTCATGCAAACTATAATATTCCTATGAGTATCATGAAAGGTAAATTATTGATATTCTGAACCCTAGGTTAGACTGATCTTAAGGGTAATGCACATGAGTCCAAGGATGGATAGTGATTACACCTAAGATAGTAGACCATATACCGGTTGAAATATAAAAGCAAATGTATGTTCTTATGTGCAAATAAAAGATGTTGAATATATGTATACTTATGGTTATTGGATGAACCCACATACCAGTATAGATATATATTGACTGTGTATTTGTCGGTCGGCAGTTTAGGTACTTGATATACTTGATTCGTGGATATTAGGTTACAAATGAAAGATATTAAAGACTCTAAAGTTAATAAAGGCGGGTTAGTCATAGTGGTAATTCTCCTCACATTTATAATTTAGTTCTTTCTAAAAGTTATGTAACTCCTTAGAGGAGCTCATTATGCAAACATGTAAAAATTTGTTCATTCATACTTTGGTATCAGAGCACATATTTAGCAACTAATACTTAATAGTTTATAATTTCAAATCATCTTTAGAAACATAAGGGAAAAACTATTAAGGCATAATGTATCTTCTAGGTTTCTCATCTCACATTTCGTCCACTTCTCATCTCTTTTCTTAATAAGTCTTGAAAAAAAATATTGTTAATTAGAGAAGTAAATGTGAAAAGATGTAACATGTTGTGTAGGTCCCTCTAGAGAGGGTAAACACTAGAAAGATATAGGTATGGGTAAGCCCATTCGTAGATGAAGGTCTTGGATTGGGATAACCCAATAGGATATGAAAACCGTGGAGGGTCAAGGGACATGGAACTCTAAGGGGTAGAGTATAATCCCTAATCATAACCCCAAAACCTTAATCATAAATAAGGAGAATGTTGTGGTGATATGGAATACCACTCATATGAAACTTGAATGGAAATAAGCAAGATAAACGAAGGGTTTAGGTGACCCAGTCTCCCATTCATGCGTGCATGAGGAGAATGACATTCATGTAAGAGGGTTTTGAGAAATATAAGAACCCAATGGTTATAAATATATCAAAATATAACTTGTTTGAATGCCTCATGCTATCTCTGGGAGTTTGGAGATGGAAATAAAGTCAATGAGATTGACTATGGTCAATCCATGGAGGGGAAGGTGGCCTAAGTCCACTGTATGGACAAAATCCATGAGAGTGTATCCCAGAGATTGAGCAAACAAGGGTTGAGGAGTTATAATGATAAAAATTAATGCATAAAGATGAAAATATGGAACCTTCAGGGCTAGTGTGACAACCCGGGGTGGGTCAACCCAAGAGTGGGATGATGACCTATGAGGAAGGCAAAACCTTAGACCTTGGGGTCAGGTTGTGGCTAGAGAGCCTAACTTCCTCCTATGAGCCAAGAAGGCACCCTAGGTTAGGACATCCCCTTAAAAGGTAAGATGCATAAACTGATTTAAATATTGAGGTAACCTTAACTGCCACCTGAAGGGTGGAGAATTAAAGATATAAAGATGAAAGCACCTACATTCTTTGAACCCAAGTATGCCATATCTAAGGGATACAAGTGGTAAAACCCTAGATTGGGAAGACCAGTATGGCACCAAGCCCCATAAAGGAAGGTGTCTTGAGTTTATAGTGAGGACGACCAAGCCCTGGGTAGGGAAGGTTATGAAGTGGTCAAGCCTCAGGATGGGAAGATCGGTAAGGAACCAAGCCCCAGGTAGGGAAGGTGGTTCAAGTCCACTATGCAGATGTTTATGATCCAACACCATATAGGGAATGTAACATCCCTGACCTGGGTTACGCTTTAACCCTAGGTGTTTTGATTAAGAGAGATGATTATATACTTAATCTTATATTGTGAAAATTAATTAGGGCTCGGAAGGAACTTATGTTGCAATTCTAGTCCTTCTTGAATATTGTTGAAATCAATGTTTTGCTTGTTTTGGACTAAAGTGAAAATTACCCAAGTTGAGGGGTTTCGGTGCAAATTGTGCATGATAATATGTTCCTCATGTGTTTAAGCATAATGAGAGTGAAAATTATGCAGAGGTATGGCTTATGGAAGCCTGAGAACCAAGAAAGAGCTGATAAAGCAATGTTTGTGCATTAAAATCTAGTTTTGGTGTAATGTGCAATTTACCCAAAATCTGGTGTTCAATATGCAAATTACCACTTCAAAAAGGTCCCTAATATTTCTTGGCATCGTGTAGAGCAAATAAAATGAGAGGGGCGCCTCATTTGAATTAAGTTCGAGGAGAGAGAATCTTGATATTAAAATAATCAAGATTTAATCCTAATTGAAACCCTAATTCAATTTGGTGCAAAAATAAATATATTAATTGAAGAGCCCTTTAACCAAAAAGGTGAGGGATTAATTTGCAAAGGATTGTACGAGTTTGTGCCTTGCAAAGGCACGAAAATATCCAAGGAAGTGGATAACTCACTCACAATTTTATAAGAAAAAGAAATATCCACTCACATATGGATATTAGTATAATATGATTTGAGGTGCTTAATTTGCTTTTCTTTAAATCATGGATAATTGAGAGGAATATGAGGCAAAAAATATAGCCTAGGATCCAAGGAGTTGAGGGGGAATAGGACGCTCCATTTTTGGTATTAAATGAAATTTTATTAGGCATTTTCTCTCTCATTGAATTTCTTATAAAAAGACCTTTTCCAAGCCAAAACAAAGGCTTTTCCGACCCCACTTCTTCTCCTTGCTTGGAAAACGACCAAGGGAGCTTGAGAGGATTAGCAGGACGACCCCCAACCTGTTGGTAAGCTTCTTGACCCTTGTTCACCTTGAATCCATGGTGGAAATCACAAATCAATGCATGAATTCTTCTTATTTCGATCCCCTCTTCAATTCTAACCATTCCTTTTCACTCAAAAATTGAGGACGAGCTTTGGAATGGTGAAAGGAGTTGCATCCACCGTTTTTGACGTGAGCTTGGAGCTCAATTGGAGGTGGGTTTTATAACTTGAACCCTTAATTTTGTTATTGCATTCAATTCCTTATCAAATAATGATCCTTTCTTCATTCACGATAATTGATTTGGTTGATTGATGCAATCACCATGAAAATCATAGTAGGTTTCATGAGTTTAGAGCTTGATGATGATGACATCATCATAAGCACACACCTCCCCAAATATCAAGTGCAAACAGTTTCAACTTGTTGGTCCAAACGGTTTCAAAACCATTTGGTGATTTGAGACCCAAACTGTTTAAGGGAGTTGACCGTTTAGGAGGGTTGACCATTTGAGGTCAGAACCCTAATACATGCTGGATGATAATCTAATGTATATAATTGATTAATTCAATACATAGATAATCAACAAGTAGCAAACCCTAATCGGGATAAGTGTTGATTTTTTAATTGATTGTGTTGAATCCTTGGGTTGATTAACCCAAACGGTTTCAAAACCGTTTGAGAATCACCCAAATGGTTTCAAAACCATTTGGAGGTCAACCAAGATTGTTTGGAGGTCTAGGGTTGAGTATGGTTGGGTATTTGAAGATTCAAAGATACCAAATTGAAATGCAATCAATTGTTGATTTGATAATCAATCCAATGATCCAAACCCTAATTGGATGTCATGGATTTTGATGATGAGATGGGAAAATGGTTTCAAAACCCTTTAGAGATTAAGCACCTCAAGACCGTATGAGTTCAAGAACCTCAAGACCGTATGGATTGTCAAAGGTGGTGATTTGAAGGATTAAAGATCCGAGGGTCAATAATTGTTGAACCTCAATAACTCAATTGATTGAAGGTTCCAATGTTGTTAATCATGATCAACCAATTAATGAATGTACCTCATGAACCCTTGCAGTTTTGGGATTGATTTGGCCCAAATGGTCTTGAGACCGTTTGAGTCCAAACGGTCTTGAAACTGTTTGGGGTCAAACGGTTTCAAAACCGTTTGATGATGAAACCTCAAAATTGAGTGGAGGTTGTTGGTGATTCAATCACTTGATAATGGAAGGTAATGACCGTTCCAATGATCCAATGATTGATAGTGATGGTAATCAAAGATGGTACAAAGTTTAAAGACCTAAAAGTACCTAAATGATTAGTACTATTAAAGGGGTAAACCCTAATCACTATAAGAACAATAATTTGGTACACTATGTCAATCATAGTTGTATGTACTTGATTGAAGGGTTGATATGACCTAATCAAGTTGAGAGGATGAAAGAATGGAATTCATACATGAGTATGATTCATGTGGTGATTAAGGGTATGATCCTTAGTAAAGAGATCATGAAACCCTAATTGACAAGGTTATTGAATCCTAACCCTAATTCAGGGCAATTCTAAACAAAACTCTAATCCAGGGTGAGGATGTAACCCTAATCCAGGGTAATGATATGTATAACTATAATTTAGGGTAATGAGATACAAAACCCTAACTTGGATGAATAGTGAATCTCTAATTATGGACAATTGAATGAAATCCTAATGGAGATGAATAGTAAACCCAAATTGTGGGTAACTATAGTGGAAATCCTAACTAAGGATGATTCCATGTGAAATCCTATTCTAGGGTAATGCCATGAGAAACCCTAAGTTAGAATGATGTATATGGAACATTGATGTGATGATGTGATGTGAGAATCAAATCTAGGGTGATGTCATGTAATGATATATGATACCCTAGTTGAGGGTGATTCCATGAGAAACCCTAGTTGATGGTGATTCCATGAGAAACCATGACTAAGAATTAACACCACATGATGCTCTAATACTATGTTGTGATGAGAAGCCATAAGAAGGGTTAAGGTATGTGAGACTCTAATTTGGAGCCATAATACATAAAGCCCTAATTCTGGGCAATATGACAATAAATCATAATCCTAATTTTAGGTAAGGGTATAAGAAAACCTTAATGATGACATAGAAGGAATTACCTTATAAAGGTGAAATATTTCAAGTGGTTGATTATAAGCAACCTTATTGTAAGCAATGTCTTTATCATTAGACAAGTCCATATCATTAAAGATAGTTGGACAATTCTAATGTGTGGCCTATGCATTACATGCTAAAGGTGATAGGTCAGTAATTGAAATTATTAAGAGGGAAATACCTTAATACAAGATAATTTGGTTAACTCAAGAGAATCTGAAATGATGAGAAAAGTGATACATCAAGATATGATAGCTATCACATTCAGCATTTCAGGGTTTATATACCTTGATGCGTTTTAAATCCAATATATTTAGGTAAGGAACATATGAAGTGTGTTATGCAACTATTAGAATGAAATGTAATGAGTTGATGCACTTTGATAAGTGTTAACTAATGTACCTTGAGAATGGGGTTAAGCCAAATTAATGAGTATGATGTAATCATACCATGATGAGGATGAGAAATGAACTCATACCTTGAATTGATGATCATTAATGCTATATGATGAGAGTAATGATCTTGAATAGTTATTTATGATATCTTTGAATGCCCTAGAGGTATGGAATAATAAATTAAGGGTTGGACAGATAATATAATCATGAAACCCTAATTAATGAGAAATGGGAAACCCTAACCCTAATTTTGGGTAAAGGGAATGAAAAGCCCTATTTGAAAGTAAACCCTAATTCCTAGTAAAGGAATAATGGTGTTACTATTGTATCACATGATGTGATGAATGACTTGTATGACTGTTATCATGTCTAATAACCATGCAGGTATTATGAGATGATGAACATAGCCAGATTTGAGCTGTGTCATTTATATAATAAATGTTGATTGGCCTTATGTGCCTTAATGTTGTTGTTGCTTAGTAAAAGTAACATAATGTGCATGGACCTTATGAGTCATATAAGTAAGTTGTTGCCTAGAAAGAGGTGACATGATATTTTGTGGCCTTGCGAGCCATGTGTGATGCTTGTGTAACAAGTATCATGAATGCCTTGGTCAGATGACCTGAAGGTGATAGTTACCTAATAGATGGTAATGATGCTCAATGATGAGCTAAGGGTTTGAATACCCAGAACCATATGATTATGGTGATGAGATTGTGATGGAATGATAATTCCCAGTATTGAAATGAGGGACTGATTTCCCAAGGTCTTTTAAAGATTGATAAGTATTTGATGGAAATAGTACATGTCTCTTTATAGCATTGTTGTAATAAGTCATGTTTGAGAACTTGGCTGATGCTAAAAGAATATGAAAATGTACTTAATTAATCAAGTGAAATATGTTCATGTAGAGCCCTGACCATAGATCCATCATCGTCACTATTTAGGTGATAGTGAAATGGGTGCTCCGCGGCAAAACCCGGAACGCATATTTTGAATATGTGGGGGTAAATGGGTGAAAATATCCTTACGTCCGGTGAAGAGATTGAGGGAAGGTAAACATTAAACCTCTCAATTCTTCATGTGTCGGGATGGATGTATCATAAATCTTTCGATGTTTGGGATGTATGTATCATTAATCTCCCAATGATATTTTATGTCGGGTCGATGGAGATAAGCATTAGATCTCTCGATTGCCTATGAGAGTGCAGTTGGTGCTGTAACTTTATAGCGAAGTTGCTAGTATACCCTAGAAAGCTATTTTAAGCAGTAGACATAGTCCTTCTTGTGGTCTCGCACTGACGGGGATGTGGGAGGTCATGGGAATCTGGCTCTTCCATTGACCTATGTATGGTACTGATTTTGACTTCGCAGTGGTCGGTTGGAGTATGAGTGGTATACCTCATCTCCTCAGGGCATAAGTGTGATTGTAAAATGAAATCAGCCGTATAGCAGGTTTGCTTAAGGATTGAATATGGAAATTTATTGGCTGATGTTATATTTCTTTCATGCAACTCTAGTTCTTTGATGTTATTCATATTTATTTGTATTCATTGCAAGTAGATGGATGAACTATGATTCTACCATGAGTAGATGCAATGTTCTCCTTGGGAAAGGAGATTACTTCACTCTGTTCATACAGTGATTTATCTGCTATTAGATATATATATATAAATCCTTCTGCTCCGTTTATTCTAATAAACTGCTATAACAATGTTTTGGCGGAGAGTTATATCTCTCGTTGGGAAAATTTACAATTGTCTCACCCCCGTGGGATCCAATGTTTTTAGGTGGACGCGGACAAAGAAGCATAAATCCTTTTACATGGAAAGGACAATAGCAGTAATGTTAGGGATAGGAGTGAGATCTCAGGTGGAGATATTGTCTGTCAAGTCATGTAACTAGAAAGTCCTATATGTCATCTCTGTACTCTCATGTCCTCGGAGTTTTTAGTCAGTGTTTTTAATAAATCGATCTGAGGTTTCGTCTTGATGCCTCGAGATTAATATGCTGTCTGTACATAATGTTAATAGGACAGTTGATGTTGTAATCCTTGAGAAGAGATGGTACAGGTTATGTACATTTGAACCAGAATGTAAATGTTATACAATGGTTCTTGATGGAAGAGAATTCCTACGTTTGGATCTCTTTGCAAAAAGTTTTAATTTTTAGTGATTTTTAGTAATCCGTTGCAAATGATTCGCTTCCGGTTAAGTAAATCTTGTTTTTGTGAGTTGGATGCCACAATTTAGTTGGTATCAGAGCTCTAGGTTCGCTGAGTCTACAGAGACATAGGACTAAGGTAGTAGAGTTTGTTCTAGTGTCTTCTAGTGTATCTGATAGTGTCTTCTGCTTGTATAAGAGAAGAAGAACTTAAAGATGACTGGGTCACATGAGGAGGTTGATGCAAAAAGCAGTAATGTTGCACCAAGAAGAGGTGCATGAGAGCAGGCAAAAGAGGGACAATAGCCTGAGAACCCCCTAGCTGATCCAACTATAATAAGAAAATCTTTCTTTAAGTATTACTATTGGGGAATTTAGGGCAACAGTAATGTATATAGTGGATCAAGCATTGGCAGTGTTAGCCTGAGGTAGTGAATAATCCATGAATCATGACAGATTAGACAAAATAATGTCATTCAAATATGTCATTTTATGAATTCCTGGATTAATTGAGAAAGTAATTGATTGAGTTTTCCTTGTTTAGTCCTATGAGGACTTATAATTTGCTTAGTAAAACATCACAAATGTTTTATGTTGTTCTTACCTCTATGAGAAAAGATGAGGTACAGAAGAGATGCCTGGATAAAATCTAGGGATGTTAAATCTTATGCTTATGATAATATGAAAAAGAAGGAATATGATAGTATACAAAGTGCATACCACTTAATCTCAGTATTTATATACCCTGGCCAGGTATACAACTATTGATGATAAAGTGAGTATGGAAACTCTTAGATTGTTGTCTTTTTTATTGCTCTGATCAAGTAGTCATTCTGAGAAAATCTAATAAGTATCATGAAATTAGAAATATGGAATGAAAAATGTGTCTTAAGCATAAGAAAGAGAAGTCTGAGAGAATCTCAGATGAGCATGTTGGTATGAGGAACTCAAAGTGTACTCCTCATAAGATAAGAATGAGAATAAGGGAGATGAACCATGTTCAATAAAGATGTAACTATAAAAAAAGATCTTTCCCATAATAAGGAAATGGGAAATGTGATGAGATCATGAGATGATCATAAACATGCTAATAATAATAATAAAGAAAGGGATAATGTTATGTAATCATCCTTATAAATTCCTATGCTGAAGGCAACGAACCTAGGATGAGATAAAGAGTAAATGGTTCATGAATAGTTGAAAATACATGACTTAATAAGAGGAATATGAATCCTTGTTTTCTTTCCTTTCAGGGACATGGCAATCAAGTGGGTCTTAGGACACTTGATGTGCATAAGATAAAAATGTTCATGTGATGGATACTTAGAAAAGTAACAGTTTATCTTGGACTTTGGTTCCAAGGTGAAGACATATGTAACAATTAATGATCCAAGATGAAAGGAAGATAAATATGTGATGTGTTCTCAACACATGTGATAGATACCAAGGTGAAAGATTCTGGTATCTAAGAAATATTAGATGGTTTATGTTGGCTACCTGAAGTGGTCAATTATGAAATTAGTATGATTATACAATATAGTATGAACATCATATGTTAGGGGTTTATGCTTTGCATAAACATCATATTAATAAGGAATGTATGATGTTTCTCTGAACAAGAAAAGTGTTACTTGACACAAAATTAATTCCACAGTCAATGATAAAGAACAATGGAGCATGTGTCTTGTGTGTTGATTCTATGAGAATCTTGTATGGAAACACTTGGTGTTGATCAAAGTTTTATGGTTTCTCCATAATAAGGAGATGATATGTGAAGACTAGATAGTGTGATGAATGAAATATATATGTCTTCCTTTATCTGGGATTTCGGGGACGAAATCCTTGTTAGGGGTTTATAATTTGTAACATCCCTGACCTGGGTTATGCTTTAACCCTAGGTGTTTTGATTAAGAGAGATTATTATATGCTTAATATTATCTTGTGAAAAGTAATTAGGGCTCAATAGGAACTTATGTTGCAATTCTAGTCCTTCTTGAATATTGTTGAAATCAATGTTTTGCTTGTTTTGGACTAAAGTGCAAATTACCCAAGTTTAGGGGTTTAAATGAAAATTGTGCATGATAATATGTTCCTCATGTGTTGAAGCATCATGAGAGTGAAAATTATGTAGAGGTATGGCTTATGGAAGCCTGGGTACCAAGAAAGAGTTGATAAAGAAATGTTTGTGCATTAAAATCTAGTTTTGGTGCAATGTGCAATTTACCCAAAATCTAGGGTTCAATATGCAAATTACCACTTCAAAAAGGTACCTAACGTTTCTTGGCATCATGTAGATCAAAGAAAATTATATGGGTGCCTCATTTGAATTACGTTGGAGGAGAGAGAATCTTGATATTAAAATAATCAAGATTTAATCCTAATTGAAACCTTAATTCAATTTAGTGCAAAAATAAATATATTAATTGAAGAGACCTTTAACCAAAAATGTGAGGGATTAATTTTCGAAGGATTGGACGAGTTTGTGCCTTGCAAAGGCACGAAAATATCCAAGGGAGTGGATAACTCACTCATAATTTTATAAGAAAAAGAAATATCCACTCACATATGGATATTAGTATAATATGATTTGAGGTGCTTAATTTGCTTTTCTTTAAATCATGGATAATTGAGAGGAATATGAGACAAACAAGATAACCTCGGATCCAAGGAGTTGATGGGGGAGAGGTAGCTCCATTTTTGGGATTAAATGAAATTTTATAAGGCATTTTCTCTCTCATGGAATTTCTTATAAAAAGACCTTTTCCAAGCCAAAACAAAGGCTTTTCCGACCCCACTTCTTCTCCTTGCTTGGAAAACGACCAAGGGAGCTTGGGAGGATCAGGAGGACGACCCCCAACATGTTGGTAAGCTTCTTGACCCTTGTTCACCTTGAATCCATGGTGGAAATCACAAATCAATGCATGAATTCTTCTTATTTCGATCCCCTCTTCAATTCTAACCATTCCTTTTCACTCAAAACTTGAGGACAAGCCTTGGAATGGTGAAAGGAGTTGCATACACCATTTTTGACGTGAGCTTGGAGCTTTGGATCTCAATTGGAGGCGGGTTTTATAACTTGAACCCTTAATTTTGTTATTGCATTCAATTCCTTATCAAATAATGATCCTTTCTTCATTCACGATAATTGATTTGGTTGATTGATGCAATCACCATGAAAATCACAATAGATTTCATGAGTTTAGAGATTGATGATGATGAAATTATCATAATCACACACCTCCCCAAATATCAAGTGCAAACGGTTTCAACTTGTTGGTCCAAACGGTTTCACCAAACCGTTTGGAGACCAAACGATTTCAAAACTGTTTGGTGATTTGAAACCCAAACTGTTTAAGGGAGTTGACCATTTAGGAGGGTTGACCATTTGAGGTCAGAACCCTAATACATGTTGGATGATAATCTAATGGATCTAATTGATTAATTCAATACATAGATAATCAACAAGTAGCAAAACCTAATCGGGATAAGTGTTGATTTTGTAATTGATTGTGTTGAATCCTTGGGTTGATTAACCCAAATGGTTTCAAAACCATTTGAGAATCACCCAAACGGTTTCAAAACCGTTTGTAGGTCAACCAAGACCGTTTGGAGGTCTATGGTTGAGTATGGTTGGTTATTTGAAGATTCAAAGATACCAAATTGAAATGCAATCAATTGTTGATTTGATAATCAATCCAATGATCCAAACCCTAATTGGATGTCATGGATTTTAATGATGAGATGGGCAAACGGTTTCAAAACCCTTTAGAGGTTAAGAACCTCAAGACCATATGAGTTCAAGAACCTCAAGATTGTATGGATTGTCAAAGGTGGTGATTTGAAGGATTAAAGATCCAAGGGTCAATAATTGTTGAACCTCAATAACTCAATTGATTGAAGGTTCCAATGTTGTTAATCATGATCAACCGATTGATGAATGTACCTCATGAACCCTTGCGGTTTTGGGACTGATTTGGCCCAAATGGTCTTGAGACCGTTTGAGTCAAAACGGTCTTGAAACCGTTTGGGGTCAAACGGTTTCAAAACCGTTTGGTGATGAAACCTCAAAACTGAGTGGAGGTTGTTGGTGATTCAGTCACTTGGTAATGGAAGGTAATGATTGTTCCAATGATCCAATGATTGATAGTGATGGTAATCAAAGATGGTACAAAGGTTAAAGACCTAAAAGTACCTAAATGATTAGTACTATTAAAGGGGTAAACCCTAATCACTATAAGAACAATAACTTGGTACACTATGTCAATCATAGTTGTATGTACTTGATTGAAGGGTTGATATGACCTATTCAAGTTGAGAGGATGAAAGAATGGAATTCATACATTAGTATGATTCATTTGGTGATTAAGGATATGATCCTTAGTAAAGATATCATGAAACCTTAATCATGAGTATAAACCCTAATTGACAAGGTTATTGAATCCTAACCCTAATTCAGGGCAATTCTATACAAAACTCTAATCCAGGGTGAGGATGTAACCCTAATCTAGGGTAATGATATGTATAACTCTAATTTAGGGTAATGAGATACAAAACCCTAATTTTTATGAATAGTGAATCTCTAATTATGGACAATTGAATGAAATCCTAATGGAGATGAATAGTAAACCCAAATTGTGGGTAACTATAGTGGAACTCCTAACTAAGGATGATTCCATGTGAAATCCTATTCTAGGGTAATGCCATGAGAAACCCTAAGTTAGAATGATGTATATGGAACATTGATGTGATGACGTGATGTGAGAATCAAATCCAGGGTGATGTCATGTAATGATATATGATACCCTAGTTGAGGGTGATTCCATGAGAACCCCTAGTTGAGGGTGATTCCATGAGAAACCCTGACTAAGAATTAACACTACATGATGCTCTAATATTATGTTGTGATGAGAGGCCCTAAGAAGGGTGAAGGTATGTGCGACTCTAATTTGGAGTCATAATACATAAATCCCTAATTCTGGGCAATATGACAATAAATCATAATCCTAATTTTAGGTAAGGGTATAATAAAACCCTAATGATGAGATAGAAGGAATTACCTTATAAAGGTGAAATATTTCGTGTGGTTGATTATAAGAAACCTTATTGTAAGCAATGTCTTTATCATTAGACAAGTCCATATCATTAAAGATAGTTGGACAATTCTAATGTGTAGCCTATGCATTACATGCTAAAGGTGATAGGTCAGTAATTGAAAGTATTAAGAGGAAAATACCTTAATACAAGATAAGTTGGTTAACTCAAGAGAGTATGAAATGATGAGAAGAGTGATACATCAAGATATGATAGTTATCACATTCAGCATTTTAGGGTTTATGTACCTTAATGCATTTTAAATCCAATATATTTGGGTAAGGAACATATGAAGTGTGTTATGCAACTATTACAATGAAATGTAATGAGTTTATGCACTTTTATAAGTGTTGACTAATGTACCTTGAGAATGGGGTTAAGCCAAATTAATGAGTATGATGTAATCATACCATGATGAGGATGAGAAATGAACTCATACCTTGAATTGATGATCATTAATGTTATATGATGAGAGTAATGATCTTGAATAGTTATTTATGATATCTTTGAATGCCCCAGAGGTATGGAATAATAAATTAAGGGCTGGACAGATAATATAATCATGAAACCCTAATTAATGAGAAATGGGAAACCCTAACCCTAATTTTGGGTAAAGGGAATGAAAAGCCCTATTTGATAGTAAACCCTAGTTCCTGGTAAAGGAATAATGGTGTTACTATTGTATCACATGATGTGATGAATGACTTGTATGACTATTATCATGTCTAATAACCATGCAGGTATTATGAGATGATGAACATAGCCAGATTTGAGCTGTGACATTTATATAATAAACGTTGATTGGCCTTATGTGCCTTAATGTTGTTGTTGCTTAGTAAAAGTAACATAATGTGCATGGACCTTATGGGTCATATAAGTAAGTTGTTGCCTAGAAAGAGGTGACATGATATTTTGTGGCCTTGCGAGCCATGTGTGATGCTTGTGTAACAAGTATCATGAATGCTTTGGTCAGATGACCTGAAGGTGATAATTACCTAATAGATGGTAATGATGCTCAATGATGAGCTAAGTGTTTGAATACCCAGAACCATATGAATATGGTGATGAGATTGTGATGGAATGATAATTCCCAGTATTGAAATGAGCGGCTGAGTTCCCAAGGTATTTTAAAGACTGATAAGTATTTGATGGAAATAGTACATGTCTCTTTATAGCATTGTTGTAATAAGTCATGTTTGAGAACTTGGCTGATGCTAAAAGAATATGAAAATGTACTTAATTAATCAAGTGAAATCTCATCATGTAGAGCCCTGACCATAGATCCATCATCGTCAGTATTTAGGTGATGGTGAAACGAGTGCTCTGCGGAAAAACCCGGAATGCATATTTTGAATATGTGGGGGTAAATGGGTGAAAATATCCTTACGTCCGGTGAAGAGATTGAGGGAAGGTAAATATTAAACCTCTCAATTCTTCATGTGTCGGGATGGATGTATCACAAATCTCCCGATGGTTGGGATGGATTTATCATTAATCTCCCAATGATATTTTATGTCGGGTCGATGGAGATAAACATTAGATCTCTCGATTGTCGATGAGAGTGCAGTTGATGTTGTAACTCTATAGAGAAGTTGCCAGAATACCCTGGAAAACTATTTTGAGCAGTAGACATATTCCTGCTTGTGGTCCCGCACTGACCGGGATGTGGGAGATCATGGGAATCTGGCTCTTCCATTGACCTATGTATGGTACCAATTTTGACTTCGCGGTGGTCGGTTGGAGTATGAGTGGTATACCTCATCTCCTCAGGGCATAGTGTGATTGTAAAATGAAATCATCCGTATAGTAGGTTTGCTTAAGGATTGAATACGGAAATTTATTGGCTGATGTTATATTTCTTTCATGCAACTCTAGTTCCTTGATGTTATTCATATATGTTTGTATTCATTGCAAGTAGATGGATGAACTATGATTCTACCATGAGTAGATGCAATGTTCTCCTTGGGAAAGGAGTTTACTTCACTCTGTTCATATAGTGATTTATCTATTGTTAGATATATATATAAATCCTTCTGCTCAGTTTATTCTAATAAAATGCTATAACAATGTTTTGGCGGAGAGTTATATCTCCCGCTGGGGCAATTTACAATTGTCTCACCCACGTGGGATCCAATGTTTTTAGGTGGACGCGGACAAAGAAGCAGAAATCCTTTTACAGGGAAAGGACAGCAGCAGTAATGTCAGGGACAGTAGTGAGATCTCAGGTGGAGATATTGTCTGTCAAGTCATGTAACTAGAAAGTCCTATGTGTCGTCTCTGTACTCTCAGGTCCTCGGAGTTTTTAGTCAGTGTTTTTAATAAATCGATCTGAGGTTTTGGCTTGATGCCTCGAGATTAATATGTTGTCTGTACATCATGTTAATAGGACAGCTGATGTTGTAATCCTCGAGAAGAGATGGTACAGGTTATGTACGTTTGAACCAGAATGTAAATGTTATACAATGGTTCTTGATGGAAGAGACTTCCTATGTTTGGATCTCTTTGCAAAAAGTTTTAATTTTTAGTGATTTTCAGTAATCCGCTGCAAATGATTCACTTCTGCTTAAGTAAATCTTGTTTTTGTGAGTTGGATGCCACAGGGAAGGTCACAGAGAGGTCAAGCCCCAGGTAGGGAAGAGAGACATGGCACCTAGCCTAGGTAGGGAAGGTGTCTCGAGCCCAATGTCGAGACCATAATGGATAATGTGTACTCAATAAGGAGAGATGAAGGAAATTCAGGATATAAAGAATTATATGAGAGGATAATGTGCTTAAAAGTTGTAGAGTTGTGACATCTCAAGGATACCCTTGGGAGGGGTAGAGTCTTAATGCAATCCTAAGGTCAAGTAGGGGGGTTTTAAAGGTATGTAGGACCAACGGGGTTGGGAGTTGATTGTGCCCTGAATGCACAAGACCATTTGGTCGGGAGGTAACATCTAGGTTTGCCCAAGGTCCATGACTTAGGATATTTGCTACCTTCGTGAGTGATCATGGGGCCTAATGGGTGAATGTGAGAGGCACTCTCTAGATGTATAAGGATGATATCACTCCAAAAATTACATGTACCCTAGAGACCTCAAGGAAGTGTCTAAGGCTCATAATACACGAGGTGTAAATATAAAAGATATAATGAAGTCATGAAAATTTGAGAGAAGTTGTGCCCAAACTTAAGAGTAAGAAAGGGACACTTGAATTAATGAAATATAAGAATATCATGGAACTAAAAGTATGAATGGTTTAGAGTCATGTTGAAAATGATTCAACTTAAAATGTGAAATTGAAAGATAATGTGTGGAAATACCATCTCATTCTGAGTGAGAGAGATCGGGAGGACACACGTTATGCTTAAAAATTGAGATAAGGGAATGAATATCCTACATTGAATCTGTAATGACATGACCTAGGGTTTGAGGTGCCACCTCACCCTTATGTGAAAATAAGGAACAATAGCCTAGAAACCTAAGTGAAAGGAGAAATCACCAAGTGAAATTGAGATTGCAAATTGAGAATGAAATCATCGAGAGATGATAAGGTGATAATATTAGGGATGTGGATATACTTGAATTTCAATTCAAGTGCCAACCTTAGTAATAAGAGAGGATTCGGAATATTAAGGAAAGTTGTTAAAGCCATCTAAGTAGGGTGATAACCCTAAGATTTGAAAATAATATGAGCTATCATTCAGCTAAGCTTACTAGATCTAAATTTTGAGGACAAAATTCCTTTTAAGGAGGGGTGAATGTTACATCCTTGAAATTCATAGATTTCAAGCCTAAATGAAATTATGGTACAAATAACAAGGTAGGGAATTGAAGGACCTTGGTTGATGATTCTGAATACTAGACTCATATTAAATGTTCAATTTAAGTAAATAATGTGCTTTTAAGTATATGTGTTCGTAGGAGGCTAATATAAGGTGCAATGATTACCAAAGCCTTAAATTTGTAATTAGGACTATAGTTGGGTTTAGGGAACCTTTGGAAGGTGCAAGATGTTATTCATGGGCTTTAGGGACACGTTTCATCCCAATTGGGTAACCAAGGTTTACATATGGGTCCATGGGATATGAATTTGGATATTTATGCTGCTCATGATCATAATAAATATCCATGATATTTTCGATTGTTGGGTAATCAGAATATAGGATAATGATAGAATTTCTAGATTGATCCAAGATAAAATGTGGCCTAGATAATTAGTTAAAGGATTATTCACTATTTTCTTGGAAGCCAAATAATGGATACTATGTACATCGTTTTAGGTTTTATCTTCTGCCTAATGATAGAAAAGAAGTAATGGGACAAGATCCCAAAGTTTGAGATAATTCAGATTAATGATATGTCCTAGAGAAATATTTATCTAACGAGGACATTTACTTAAAAGAATATAGAAAAAAAAGGAAAGAAAAACAGATGAGAGGAGTTGAACTAGACCCAGGAAACAGATCTGGGTAATACCGAGAGAGGCAAGACTCTCTCCGTCGCCCAAACTCCATAGAATCCCTCTCACAAGAGGACCAAAGTGACTCTGACCTCTCCCTTCCTCTCTGGACTCTCTCTCTCTCTCTCTCTCTCTCTCTGTTTCATATAAGCATGTAGTTATAACAGGGAGGTTAATGCAAACTCAACGAACCCATATATGCCCATTATCCTCAAGACATAGGATAACACCCAATATTCTGAGTAAACTGGGAAGTTAGGGCCAGGCACCGTCGTCTCCATTTTCGTACCCAAGCCTATATAAGGCATTAGGGAGCAGGTTCGTTACCCTCAGATCATATATCTCCCATCAATTGATATCCTTTCACCCATGGAGCTGACTTCGAGCTCTCCCTACCCTCTTAGCACCGAAAGAGAGAACCCCTTTTGCATTTCACTCTGAGCTAATTATTTGGTTGTATAATGCCTTCAAATGATGGAGGGGAGATTGATACATTCAACTTGGTGTGCATGGACCCTAGGGTCCTTCCCCGACTCTAGACACTGTCATCGAGAAGCTTGGTGACAGAACTGTAGCCCAGTCTGCCTCAGGCCACCACTAGACCTATAAACGGATTGAATACAGAGTGGATATTACTATATCTAATATTCAAATCCAGAAAAAAAAAATCGTATCCAATATTCGACAGATATCATGTGACGATATATGAATCTGATCTGACAAATAATATCTGAATTTGGATAAATATTCGATCTGAACCAAAAATCATACATTATTGTTATTGATACATTATATATAGAAAACATTGATATCACTATGAATATATATGTTAAAATATCTATATTTTTATGTTTTTATGTATGGATGATATATGTATATATTTGTCAGATTTTGGATTTTTTCGAAGCGGATATAGCCATATCTGAAATAGTATCTGAAATTTTCAGATATGAAATTTGATATCCTAAATCCAATTCGGATTATGCGAATGTCAGATTTGTTTTTCAAAATTTCATACTCGAATCCGGATTGAATTTGTGGATTTCGGATGTCCATTTATAGGTCTAGCCACCGCAAACACATCTAAGGGTTGGGAAAGGATTAGGACCTTCAGGAAACTACCTCCGGCCAAAAACCATGACAAATGAAGATAATGTTGGTTGAATGCTTTGTTGCTTGTATGTTTGGATGCACTCTTAAAGTACATGAGATTTCTGCATGGTTTCTGCAATGGCATAAGGTACGTGCTTAGGCTTATGAATATATGTACCGATTCTCAAGTTTGTCGAGGTTTCTCGAAGAGATTGAACAATTGATAACTGCTTGCTTGTTTATTTACTTCATGCAAATTATACTATTCCTATGAGTATCATGAAAGGTAAATTATCGATATTTTGAACCCTAGGTTAGACTGATCTTAAGGGTAATGCACATGAGTCCAAGGATGGACAGTGATTACACCTGAGATAGTAGACCAGATACGGGTTGGAATATGAAAACAAATGTATGTTCATATGTGCATATATAATATGTTGAATATATGTATACTTGTGATTATTGGATGAACCCACATACAAGTATAGAAATATATTGACCGCGTATTTGTTTGTCGGCATTTTAGGTACTTGATATACTTGATTCGTGGACATGAGTTTATAGATGAAAGATATTGAAGACATTGAAGTTAATCAAGAAGGGTTAGTCATAGTGGTAATTCTCCTTACATGTATAATTTAGTTTTTTCTAAAAGTTATGTAACTCCTTAGAGGAGCTCATTATGTAAACATGTAAATATTTGTTCATTAATGGAAATTGTTTACTATTCTATATTATTTGTTGAATCTGATCCTGGAATTCATGAGTAATGATCTTCTACTTTAAGGTCCTTTGGACACCGAAAAGTGTGGGTCATTACACTAATAAACCGCAAAGCCATTATTATGTATTTGTGCATGCAATTCCTTATTTCGTAAACTTGTGCCATAAGGACTTATTTGCAAAGAAAATAGTCTCATGGGCCTCACTTGGGCTATGGGTTGCACCCATGCCACAAAGTGATTAACTTTGTTATTCTATTGATTTTAATTGGTGAATTATCTAGTCAAATCAAGTCTTATATAATTCAAATTCACCAAAATTTGAGGATATTACAATATTATTCATTCGAAAACCTTTTTTGAAATAAAATTAATAAATGCTTTAAATTGCAAAATTCATAGTAAATTATTAGTGTTTTAGTAAAATATAAATATATGTTTTTTTAATTAGAAAGATGATTTATATCCATCGATATAGGTTTCAGAGTCTAAATTAGAGTTCTCTAAAAGGTTTTCCTAGGGTTTAATTACAAATTTAACTCGTTATTAACACAATTAGGTGGGAAAGACCTAGCCCCTAAAATCTATGAGTACTTTTGGATAAATAGGCATGACTTTTGAGGCATGTGCATCCATACTTACATTTAAGCATTAAATTTATTACAAACCCATTTTCCATAATGAAACATCTTGTGCATTTCTCCTTCTTGACACAAAATTCATACCTCATGAAATATAATCCCCTTATTTATTCTAAAATGTGGAATTTTCTATTAATCATTAGGTTAGTTACCCATTTTTTCATTTTTACATTGTGAAATAATATTGATTATGGAATCATTTCATATTGTTGACCATTTGCATGTTTTTTATTAGACTAGTAATATAGATTAGTAGTACTTTTATGCAACCATACACTTTTTATATATATTGGGTATCAATGTTTTGCTCCCCCTGCCCTTGGGGTATCAGGGTTCTACTCCCCCTTATGCTTGGAGGATTGGGGTTTTACTACCCTCCTAAGATTGAGATCATATGGTGTCTTCACCCTATAAAAGTTTCACTTAGTCTAACATGCATACACATTTTTATTATTGTTGTGATTTATTTGAGCAAGATCTCTAGAATGATTATATTGTTCTCATAAATTATATAGCCTCATTATTTTAAACAATATCTTCTTGACTTACCTACATGATGTAAACTCGCTACATTATTGGAAGCTCCCCTTTTTCTTATTACACATATAATAATGCTCATGTTTGTTTATTATGCACTTAATCAGTATTTACAGGCCCACATATATAATTATTTATCTTTTGTGGGTGTTGTTCCCAACCACCCAGGTGTAGGTACCCTAGAGGATAATTACTCATGAAGAACACCTTAAGGAGTTTGGATATGAGGATATCTTAGGATGGCTAGGTTGCGCTTTGGAACTTCTCTTCTATACAATTAGATGTAACCCTTTTTTATTTTACCTTTAAGGTGAAGAACAATTGTATATGGAATATCTTGTAACTCTATAAATAGTTTTATTTCCACTGCTTTATATTTACATGGCTCTCTATATCACATTATTTGAGTGGATCCCCTATCAGATCCCACTCTTTACAAACAAATAGTTTGGCTTTATTCAAAATGAAGATGAACCTTGTGCTTACATAAAGGTTAGTGGGAGTATAATTGTATTTCTCATATTGTATATTGATGGCATACCATTGACAAGGAATGACATCCCTACTCTATAACTAGTTGAAGAATGGTCTGAAAATACCTTATCCATAAAGGAACTAGGAGAAGCATCCTATATACTAGGAAACAAGATCTATAGAGATAGATCTGAAATGCTTCTTGGTCTAAGTCAACGTAAAATGTTGAAAAGGTTCATCATGTAAGAGTCTAAGAGAGCAAAATTACCCATGTCTCATGGAATAAGTCTTTCTAGGGATCAATGCCCCAACTCTTCTGAAGGGAGGACATGAATGAATAATATTCCACATGCATATACAAATTGATCTATTATGTATGCAATGTTACGTACACGTCTCATCATCTGGCATGCTTTGAGTAGGACAAGCAGGTGCCATTCAAATCTGGTGAAGGTTACTAGACTATTGTAAAGAACATTCTTAAGTACTTGAGAAGATCTAAGGATTAGTTAGTTATTTACGATGGTGAGGAAGAGTTGGTTGTAAAAGGTTACACCTACTCAAACTTCCTAACTAATAAGGATGATTACTGATCATGATCAGGTTTTCTATTTTGTCTCAATGACAAAGTTGTTACCTAGAAATGTTCCAAGCTGGGCATGACTGGTTCTACAACAGGGACCGAGTACATTGTTGTTTCCATCACAACAAAGGAAGATGTATGGATCAAGAATTTCATCAGTGAAGTGGAATTGGTTCCATCCATGGACAATGCAGTAGAGATACAATGTGACAAGAATGGACCCATTGCACAAGCTAAGAAAGGTAGATCACATTAATGTTCCAAACATATACTACAGTGATACAATTTTACATGAGAGATTGTACAATAAGGGGATGTCTAGATTTATAAATTACCAACTCAAAGAAATGTTGTTGACTCTTTGAAAAAAGCACTTTCACAATAGAAGCATGATGGTCATATTAGATCACTTTGACTTAGATTTTAGGGCAATCGACTCTATTGCGAGTGGGATATTATCGGTAGTATTCCCTAAGATCCAGTCAGATGATGATTGTAATGTTATACTTTGTAGTCGATTAAACTCATAAAGGCAATTTCAATAATTATATTTTCTATAATATGAGATATTGAATAAACATAAGAATGTCTTAAGAACAAATAACTCAGTGACATGTAATTTCGGGTTCATGACCTAAACTTGATATCATGTGTATGCTAAGAGTATCCATTCTTGTCTAGATCCCGAGTCAGATGTTAATATGGAAATTAGGATAAAAATAATATACTAAAGTAGTATGTGTCTTCACTAACGACTACGTCTCATTAGTCAAGAAATTATATATCAAGTCAAACACAAAGGTTCTTGTTCAAACAATTGTATTGGACATATCCAACTTGAGTATGATATCTAGAAGCCATAAATGGATGTCATAATCATATCTTATGTTATAGTGGTGATTGTGGTCCTTAGACTTGAAGTCACTATAATGATCACTTGTTGTTCAATGTAGTTTAACACTACCCAACATGACCTTAAATAAGGGTTTCCATACATGTTGTGCTTGCGTGCATCAAGACACATGCAAATAATTATAAGTGATGTCGATGGCATTTGTCCCCTCCTATTGGAGTGACATTATGACCACTTGATGAGTGAGACTATGAAATGTATAACCATGCTCATGTGAGTCAGTATATGATATTAAGCTCATATGTATCTAAAACAGTGTCATCTAGATCAAAAAACAGAGATTGAACATTAGGAGGATGTAATTTTCATACCTCAGATTTAGTTTGGATATTAGAGACAAAGGGATTATAAGGTCACCATAACACTGGTCACAATACTAGGTTGAAGTTGTTCTCCAACTTCTCCAATTACTTGGGTGGAGATGAAGTCTTGCTAGATACCAATCATTATTTTATGAAATCATGGTATGATTACATATATCACTACCAATGTGATTTGGATCCTATAGGATCACACACATAGGATTCATAGGGAGGAGGAGTATAATAATGCACACATAATTAGTTGTGCACTAAAAGGTTTAGGAAACCAATTGAATCATTTTGAGATTGATTGGAAGCTAAGTCGGTCGACGAGAAAGTTCAACTTCCTGACTGAATAGACTAGTCAATCAATTGAAAGGTATAGTTGATGGACCATGTTGAGATCCACACATTTAGTCAACTGGGAATCCTAGATGGTTGATTGGACTATATCAACCAATCAATGACAATTTGGTCCAATTGTCCGACTATACTGGATTAGCGGATCGATCCATAACGTCCTAACACAGTCCAATCAATCAACTAGATAACCTAGTCCCTCAGCTAGAATTTTGGACTACTTGTTGAAAACTAGACCAACCCGCCCAGTTTTTACTAGATTAATATGGTTATCGACTATCTGTGAGTGGGCTTGTAAGGAGGAGAGATCACCCCCTCACTAAAATTTAACAAAAAAATATAAAACATCCCTCAATTGCATAAAACTTTGATGAGGAAGGATGCATGCATAATAATTCCATTTAAATAGGTATGAACCAAATACATAAATGTCAATAGTAGCAGCGGAAGAAAAAGATGAGAAGCCTATACTATTACATGGCTCTATATCAAAATGTTTATAACATAGCTTGGACAACAAACTACAGGATCTAGCAATAGCAACCTATGCATTATAGCAGCTCTACTCCTGTCTTGGGACTCCTTGCCCTTGATCTAGTCCTTGCCCTGGTTCTGGGTGGTTGGGGGTCACCCAAAAAAAGGAGATAAAAATTATGTGTTAAAACATGATTAAGGATAAGTAGCACTTTTATCATATGGCAAAGTAAAGGTTCACTATACTAAGAGATTTCAAGAGTATGAGGCATGTTAACAATTTAGATTTTCTGCCAAACAAATAACATGTAAAGAGCAAGCATGATACATTGTGACTAAATCAAGCTAATATAGGGTTGAGGCACCTACCTAACCTCAGCCAAGAGGAGAGGGGAAAATGCACATCCCAATCCTCAAATATAAATAAACACGGGGAGAAAATGCACATTCCCTAGGGCGAAATTACACATGCCCTCTATGGGTGGTTTGTACTCATGTACACTATATTAGTTAACTAGTCATATACATCATTAACATGCATTAAATACTCAAATGGAAGATATAATAAGTTTGCAACATTGCAGGTGGGGTCCAAGACCCAGTAATCATCAAGGAAATCACAATAAGCAAGATATAGTGTAACATGCATATGGGCTCAATTCTCAATAACCAAGTCATGGTGCAACAAGTAAATGGCTTATGCCTCAATTAGAAATCATGTTGGATTAAACAGATGCCCAACTTAGGTGTTAGAATGCACATACCTGATATTCAATCCCTAAATGTGATTTATCCACCAAAAGATTAGTTATAAGACTCTTTATCCCCTAGGTACAAGGTTCATTACATGTATTAGATATTTGAAAGGGATTAAGTGTAAAGTGTCCAAAATTTGGACCTTCAAAACAAACCATCAATTTTGGGCTTGAAAACCTGACCAATCGATTCCTAATATTTTTCTAGTTAAGAAAACATATTTATTTATCAAAATTGGACTTGGGATGCATTAGTTATCATTTTTAGAATATTTAATATGATTAAGATGGTATGCATATTAAATATCGAAATAAAACTAATATTCAGTAATCAAAAACCCCAAATTCGAATTCTACTCAAAATAATCTTTCTAACGAGTATTTATTCACATTTTTCTGATAATGCATCAATTTTCTACGAATTAAACTATTTTGACCAATTAGGAAAATCGAAAATGCCACATTGCGGGGAAGCAAATGACCGAAATGCCCCTGATGTCAAAATGGAAGAAGGGAGGCGCGTGAGGGTAAAATGGTCAAAAATCAGTGGGTCATCTCCTTCCTCTCACGCCAGCCATGGACGCGGAGAAGGAACTCCCCATATGGGTGATTATGCATTTCTTGACCAAAACGAACGTACAGGTACTCGAAACGAAGAGGGAGACGAGACGAACTCTTCATAAGCCTTAATTTTGTTGCTGCTATCACCAAGGAGGTGGTAAGGGGTCCACAATTCAGGTAGGAAGATGGTGATGTCGGGGCTAAGCCAGGAATCTCCAGGCAAATTGCGAGAAGAGGAGGTACGTGTGGGGGCCGACGAAGCTCTAGGTGGCCTTTTATAGGTGTGGGGAGGATCATGGCTCCCTCTGTACACAACGGCGAAGAGGAGGAGAAGGGTTCAAATGGATGATTCGGCTATGGTGCTCAGGAGGTGATGAGTGGTAGCTCAAAACATGTGGCTCGAGAAGACAAACTTGAGGCAAGAAAAATCTCGTGAAATGGTGAAGAGGAGAGGGAAAATAGGTCACGGAACCGAGGAGTCCTAGGCTGCCTGGTGGCTAGAGGTAGGAGACAAGATCTAGCCCTTGGATCGAGATCATACGGTGACTGGGGGCGCATGACAATGAAATCAAAGGACATTGGCATGACAATGAAATCGATGACATAAATGAAATCCGATTTATATTATATAGTCACACTTTATTGAAACTTGAAAAATCCATTTGAAGGGTCAAATAAAGTCCAAAAGCCACCAAAATAGGTTTATGACAACACCTAGAAAGATGTTATGAAATTAATTTTTCATTTTACCCAATATAAGGCCCCTAATAAATTTATTTCCCATTAACATATATATTAGTGTATAAATTGAGTAAATTAATGTGAAGAGGCATTATGATAAAAAAAATTCTTGTTGTATTTTCGATATAGGACAACCAAGAGGCTTTCCCCAATCAATTAATTACATTTCATAATTTTATTCACTCATAAGGAGAGAGAAAAATAAAGGGGGTTATTAATTCCTTAACATTAATTATTTTTCACCCATTATTCGTGAGATTTGTATAATAACATTATCCATTGATAAAATCTTATTTATGCAACATTTTATTTCGTTTTTGGTGAACATTTGCATCATTGCCCTTACTAAAAACAATAATAGAGGTAATTTGTGCACTAACTCTTGTGTTGGCATGTATATGTTATCTAGACCATTAAATTTCCATAAATTCAATATTAAGAACAAAGCAAAGGGAAAATGAGATAGCATAAAGTATGGGGTGGAAATTGCAAATATTATTTGAAACTCAGTTCATTATAGCACTTCACCCATTAGAAAAGATTCCGTCCCTGAAATCTCAGACAAACAGAGAAGGGTGAGATCAGAGCATTTCATCTTTCAGCTCCCAAGTGGATTCCTCTAACCCATGGTATTTCCACAACACCTTCACTAACTCAATCTCCTTATTCTTCAATTGATAAACTCGAGTGTCTAGGATCTTTACAGGTAACTCCTCATAGGTTAGGTTTTCATGAATCTCCAAAGGTTCTTTAGTGAGCACATGAGAAGGATCTTCCACATACTTCCTCAATACCGAAACATGAAAGACATTATGGATCTTGTCATAGGTTCGTAGAAGATCTAGACGACATTCACAATCCCCTATCTTAGCTAAGATCTCAAAAGGTCCCACATAACGAGGACTAAGCTTGCCTTTAACTTTGGATCGGGCAATCGATCGTATAGGCTTAACCTTCAAAAACACATGGTCACCTACTAAGAAGCTCACATCAGACCTATGCTTGTCGGCATACATCTTCTGTCAGTCTTGAGCGCCCTTCATACGCTTCTGAATCTGCTGAACTTTCTCTATCATCATTTGCATGTTATCATTCCTCACACGAGCGCGTTCACCCACATCATCCCAATGCAACGGGGAACAAAAAGGTCTTCCGTACAAAGCTTCATACGGAGGCATCCCTATACTAGATTGGTAGCTATTATTGTATGCAAACTCAACCAAGGGTAGATATATATCACGTGCACCTCCCCAGTCCACCACACAAGCACAAAGAAGATCCTCTAGAATCTGCACGGTCCTTTCTAACTGGCCATCAGTTTGTGGGTGATAGGCAGTGCTGAACCGCAGGTCGGTCCCCATTTCTTATTGAATTTGACTCCACAACCGAGAGGTGAACTTGGGATCACAGTCAGAAACTATCACTTCAGGTACACCATGCAGACGAACTATCCATTCCAGATACAATTGTGCCATATCCTCAACCTTGTAAGTGGACTTGAAAGGCAAAAAGTGGGAAGACTTAGTGAGTCGATCAATCACAACCCACACAACATTGTATCCTTACCTGGCTTTGGAAAAACCGGTGACAAAGTCCATCATTATCTTCTCCCATTTCCATTCTAGAATTTCAAGTGGATGGAGAAGACCACCAGGTCGTTGGTGCTCTATCTTTACTTGTTGACAAGTCAAACATCTAGACACAAATAGAGCTATATCCTTCTTCATATTCTTCCACCAGAAACTGCATTGTAAGTCCTTGTACATCTTGATCGTACCAGGTTGTATAGTGTATTTGGACCCATGGGCTTCACTGAGAATCTTTTGACATAGCTCACTGACCTCAGGAACCCACAATCATTGTCAAAAACGGAGTGCACCATCAACTCCAATAGAGAAGTCAGATTGTGGTTTTAGGGTTAAGATCTTCATTTCTTCCAGCTCGGGACTTTCTATCTGGGCAGCAACAATATCTGAAATCCAACTTGGAGTGATTGACAAGCTAGCCATGTGAACACATAGCTTGTCTTCAGATTCTTCATTTTAAATCTCCACAGGTTAGGGTTGCCATCTAAAAACATACTCCAGATTCTTCCAGACGAAACAAGTTATAGCAGCACAGGTTCCGACTTTCTTTTGACTCAAGGCATCAACAACTACATTGGCATTACCGGGATGATAAGTGATGGTAAAATCATATTCCTTGAGATATTCCATCCATCTATGCTGCCTCAGGTTCAGGTCTTTTTGTGTCAAGAGGTATTTTAATCTTTTGTGATCAGTGAATACCTCGAAATGAACCCCATAGATGTAGTGTCGCCAGAATTTTAGGGCATGTACAATGGTTGCTAGCTCTAAATTGTGTGTAGGACAATTCTCTTCAATCAGCTTCAACTGGCGGGAGGCATAGGCAATCAATTTCCCTTCTTACATCAGAACACATCCCAATCCTTTCTTGGAGGCATCAATGTATATCGCATAGGGATTGCCTTCAATAGGTAATGCAAGAATAGGAGTGGATGTCAAGCACTTCTTCAGCTTCTAGAAACTATCCTCACATTAAGGCGACTAAACAAACTTGACTTCCTTTCGTGTCAACTTTATCATAGGGAGGGCTAGCTTAGAGAAGTTCTTGATAAACTTTCGGTAGTAACCTGCCAGACCGAGGAAACTATGGATTTCAGATAGATTCTTTGGTGCCTTCCATATGGTCACAACTTCGAATTTTGTGGGGTCAACATCAATGTGTCCACTAGAGATAACATGACCCAAGAACATGACTTCTTTGATCCAGAACTCACACTTTGAGAATTTGGCATAGAGTTTATTTTCTCATAGTGTATTGAGTACCAACCTCAGATTTTTGTGATGCTGCTCTTCTGATTGAGAATATATCAAGACACCATCAATGAAAACCACAACGAATCGATCAAGGTAAGGACGGAATACTAGATTCATCAGGTCCATGAAAGAAACTAGGGCATTGGTCAACCCAAAAGGCATGACCAAGAATTCATAATGCCCATATCTAGTTCTGAAGGTTGTCTTTGATATATCTTCATCCTTCACTCACATTTGATAATAGCCACTTTGCAAGTCCATTTTTGAGAAAATGGTAGCAGACTTGAGTTGGTCAAAGAGATCATCAATGCAAGGTAGGGGATAACGATTCTTCACCGTGACTTGATTAAGCATGTGGTAGTCCATGCACATACGCATAGACCCATCCTTCTTCTTCATGAACAAGACGGGGGCTCCCCAAGGTGAGACACTTGGGCGAATAAACCCCATGTCAAGGAGTTCTTGAAGCTGCTTCTTAAGCTCGGCAAGTTCAGTAGGTGCCAAGCGGTAAGGCGGCTTCGAGATGGGTGAGTCCCAGGTGCGAGTTTGATGGAAAATTCCATGTCGCAAATTGGAGGTAACCCGGGCAGTTCCTCGAGAAAGACGTCAGGGAACTCCTTAACCACCACTAGTACAGTATTGGTCTCTTGGGTCGGTTTTTTGAAGCGTGCAGCGTCACTTTTTAAGCGACGCCTAGGTGGGCGTCGCTATAGTATTTGCGACGCTATAGAGGTAGAAAAACCGACCCTAGAGAGGTACACAAACCGAACCTAGAGGGAACAAAAACCGACCCAAGAGAGGTAAAAAAACCCGACCCAAGAGAGGTAAAAAACTGACCCAAAAGAGGTAAAAAACCGACCCAAAAGAGGTACAAAAACCGACCCTAGAAGTCTTCAAATAGCTGTAGAATTTTGGGATGAACCTACTGGGTCAGTTTTTGTGTATAACCGACCCAAGAAGTATCTATTGGGTCGGTTTTTCTCCATAAGCGACCCTAGAAGTCTTCAAATAGCTGTAGAATTTTGAGATGAACCTACTGGGTCGGTTAGTGTCTATTGGGTCGATTTTTCTCCATAAGCGACCCTAGAAGTATTCAAATAGCTGTAGAATTTTGGGATGAACCTACTGGGTCGGTTTTGTGTATAACCGACCCAAGAAGTGTCTATTGGGTCGGTTTTTCTCCATAAGCGATCCTAGAAGTCTTCAAATAGCTGTAGAATTTTGGGATGAACCTATTGGGTCGGTTTTGTGTATAACCGACCCAAGAAGTCTATAGGGACAGTTTTCTTAAATAACCGACCAGAGAAGTTACATTTTTTTAAAGAAAAATTCTGCATAACCATAAGTCTTCAGTACAGCAACCTGCAAAACAGAATTGCTTTACGCAATTCAAAACCTGCAATAGAAATAGACTTGCAAATGCAATGATGCAAGCCAAAAATGCATTCCAAAGCCATATGCAAACTTTTATGTCCAATCCTTTTTGAATTGATGTAAATCTCCAAACCACACATTCATAACAACAATTATTCACATATATTGAGTTGAGACATCTTCATACACAACACTTACTAACATTCTTGCAAGTCTAAGATAGATTCATTCAAATGAGACATATAGCACATACTAACATTCATACACATAGCACATACTAACAACAATGATAGATTGCAAGTTTAAAAGTGATATTAAATTTAATGTCATACTACAAAAATTAAATTTTGATAGAGTTTCAAATCTACATACACAAATGAAGTTATGAATTCAATCCAATGCTATAGTAACTTCATTAAGAAAAGCATCTGACCATTCTTCTCAGAATTCATTTAACCCATCAAGTGTGTAAGGATGAGTTGTAAAGATCTGCAAAAAAAAGCACATGCTCATATATATTTTATAAAATTATGCAAATATCACTTGTAAATTTATGATGTTATTCTTTATTAATTACCTTATCTATACTCTGAATGTCTAGTGATGCTTCTTTCAAAATAGTTTGCATATACTTCATTACGTAGTAGCCACAAGCCCAATCATTATTTTGTATATGACACTACAAATAAAGAATTATAACTTAATATTAGTAAACTGCTACAAACAGAGTTGTACAAATAAAGAAATAAGACTATAAGAGAGTTAACTTATAAAATTTGACATTAATACATTATTGTAAGAGTTGTACATATATGACTAAGCAGTCAAAGTAGTTACCTTGACATTTTTCAAAGTCAGTGTCTTTAATTTTGTGGGTATTATTCCTCCACCTTCATGATAAGCCTTTATACCCCTATCAATCAATTTGATTACGATAGTTTTCAAAATAGAAATTCTAAGTATAAATATCATGTTGAAGCATAATAATTGATGTTATAGAAACTAAATTTATGCTTACTCCATAGTTGGCAATCTCAGTTTGTGACCCCTTGTTGTTTTTCCCATTGGATCAAGATAATAGAAAGTCATCAATTTTGGGACAACCACCACTAGTTCCCAATGTCTAGATTTGAGTAAATTTATATTGAAAACAAAAATTAGAATTATAATTTAGTCAATATTAGAATTCTATTGAATTATAATACTTACTGGACATTAAAAGGAATTAGAATAATTTCCTTTCCCACACTACCAAAATATTTGAATGCGGTACTGAAGTACTCATTCACATCATCCATTTGTGTCTGCACTTGACTAGTGACTGAAGGAACTAAGAATCCAACATTCTTTATATCAAAGTTTGTCATCTCAGTATATAAATGGTTGTAACACATTTGTGAAAATTTGATATGTTACAAATAAGCTAAAATATATATTCAAGTAATCTATATTGATTAATTTTTACCTTATCCATACTTCTAATATCGAAGTATTTAGCCAATCATACTGGAACAACTATATAATATCATCAAGAAAAATAAAATTCTCAAAGTCCCTCCCAACTGCATCTTCTGTTAAATTGACCACCATATGTGATCCTGGGCTTTGGTTGGCTAAGTATCGAGCCAAACATTTACTTTTATTTCCCAATTCATCGAATGTGGCTTCTGGAATGAAAGAAGGCTTGGTCATAGGAGGATGACTACTAGGATTTTTACTTTTTGGTTTACAAACCTGTTAATTAAATACATACTTATATTAAACGAGTTCATATATGTAGCTAGTCGAATATGAAAAACATGTAGATATACGTTTTCTTATACCCATTAATTCTAAATCTTTTCTAGAGTTGATGTCGTCTTTAGTCTTTCCTAGTATGCTCAATAACGTACCAATGATGCTATCACAAACATTTTTTTCAACATGCATGACATCAATGCAATGTCTAATTGTCAAAAATCTCCAATAAGGAAGATCCTAGAATATTGACCTCTTCTTGTATAGAGATTTGTCACATGCGAGCGTACGACTACTTGAACTCTTTCCAAATTCATTAACAATATGTTTCACCCTATCATATACAACATTTCCTGGTATAGGTTTAGGAGCACTTCGTTCCTCAGTTGAACCATTAAAGGTTTTGTGTTGCCTTCGATAAGGATGCACTGGTGGGAGAAACCTTTGATGACCAAGATATACGATTTTACCACCATGTTTTGGTCGAATTGAATCAGTATTTTCCTCACAAATAGGACATGCTTTGTATCCTTTTATGCTATATCTAGACAAATTTCCATAAGCTGGGAAGTCATTAATCGTGCAAAACAACATAGCACGCAAAGTAAAGATCTCTTTACGTGAAGCATCATATGTCATAACACCTTCTTCCCATAATTTCGTTAGGTCATCAATTAGAGGTTGAAGGTAAACATTAATATCATTTCCATGTTGCTTGGGCCCTGATATCAATATTGACAACATGACATACTTATTTTTCATACACAACCAAGAAGGAAGATTGTATATAACAATCATAACAGGCCATGTGCTATGTTGGCTGCTTAATGTACCATATGGATTCATTCCATCTGTACAGAGTCCAAGTCTTTAGTTCCTTGTTTCTTTACCAAATTGAGGGTATAATAAATCAATTTTCTTCCATTGTGGTGAATCAGATGCATGTCGTAGGATGCCATCATCATTGACCTTTAACTCCCCATGCCAAGACAAATTTTGCGCATCTTCTGTATTAGCAAATAAGTGTT
This sequence comes from Alisma plantago-aquatica, assembly GCA_963693085.1. Classification (NCBI taxonomy): domain Eukaryota; kingdom Viridiplantae; phylum Streptophyta; class Magnoliopsida; order Alismatales; family Alismataceae; genus Alisma; species Alisma plantago-aquatica. Next base: position 554,334,653 of record OY856409.1, read on the forward strand.
GAAATCGTAGTATTATTGGTAGATACCACATCACCTTGGCAGGAGAGCCATTTTTAGCCTTAGCTGAATTTGTAGTCTTGTACCTTGACGCACCACATTTTGGACAATTTATCAAATCACTATAGTCCTTCTGAAATAACACACAATCATTTGGACATGCATGAATCTTCTTAGCCTCCATTCCCATTGGGCACATTATTTTCTTTGCTTGATATGTAGAAATTGGAAGCTCGTTGCCTTCAGGAAGAATTTCCTTTAACAAAGACAACAATGAAGTGGAACTCTTATCGCTCCACCGATTTTGAGCTTTAAGAGTATATAATCGCATCACAGCACTCAACCTCGTGAACTTAGTACAACCCTTATATAATGGTTTTTCAGCATCATGGACAATGTTTGCAAATAAAGAAGGTGGATCAATGACATTGTCCTGACAGCTACGTAGCATCTCATCAACCATATCATCCTGAATCGGGTCATCCTGAATCGGTTCATCATTGACATTAACATCATTATCTATATCTTCTATGTCACCACTATTAATATCGACATTTTCTGATCCATAATTAAGTTTCTCTCCATGCCAATACCATTCATTATAACCTTGTATGATCCCATTGCATATGACATGATTCGTAATTTCCTCAACAGTATCAACTTTCAAATTGTTACCACAATTTCTACATGGACAATAGAACCTATCTGTAGGTAGTTTCCTATGTTCCTCAGCAAATCTGATAAATTCATCAACACCTTTGGTAAACTCTGGACTGCAATGGTTCTTGATAGACATCCAACTTCGATCCATTTTCTAGATCACATTAAAATTAATTATCAAACTGAGCATTTAATATTGATATTATAAGTTGTAAGGTTTTTTTGATAGGAAATTCATTACTTTTATACTAAAGTGTACCACCTATCCCATTTTTGAATATTTAACCTCACTAGTAATTGTATAATGTATGTTTAGTTTTCAATAAAATTTCAGCAGCATTTCCCCTTAGTTCTCCAAGTACATCAATGTAAATGGCAAATAACCACTCACATATGTACCCAGAGAACAAATGAGGAAATACTACTAAAATTTTCTTCAAAACTAAACATACATTACACAGTTACATCCTAAGTGAGATTAAATATCCAAAAATAGTCCCATATCAAGGACTATCCAAAATTTACTCCTAATGAATAAATTTTGAACGGGTTTCTAATTTTATATATAAATGTATATTATTGTCATATTTATGCATCGATGGTCTCATCTATAAACCCTAAAGTGTCAATCTGAAACTACACAATGTCTATCCTCGTATTTCTAGATTGTATACAATGATTACATATGTGATTGATAATAAAATGTAGATATAAAAGATTACATGTTTTTATTATTGGTTGGTTTACTAGTCAAATAAAATGAATTACGTGTTCTTGACAAATCAAGATTACTTCCATAGATAAACATTCATTATATGTACTAAATTGAATAACTAATTAGGTGCTCTTGACAAATATAAATAGAAGGGAGTAAGTTAAACATCATGCATGCACTTTCATAATAGATAACAGTAAATCAAAAGTTTGACCATTTCATACTCAAAATGGTCGTGGTCCTTCACGACAGCTGTGGTGAACTGTAACCTTTAAAAACAAAAAAAATTGGCCAAAATGGCCGTGGCACCAAGCATGGCCATGCAAAGCACAGGTCGTGGCACCAAGCATGGTCGTGCAAAGCACACAGGCCGTGGCACCAAGCATGGCCGTGCAAAGCACAGGTCGTGGCACCAAGCATGGCCATGCAAAGCACAGCCACGAATACTGTACTATCTAGCACGACCATGGTACTCCAACATTAGGTCAAAAGAAGGGAGTTTGAAACGGAAAATGAACTTACCTATCTGTTCGGGGAGGTGGTGGCGTCGAAAGCCTTGGCAACGGCGAAAGCGTTCGGAGAGAGTAGTTGGAGACCTTGGAGTGGCGGCGGCAAAGCTTGGTTGCGGCGGGGGCGTCCTTAGAGAGATCGGTTGAGATGGCGGCAGCGGCAAAGCTTTGGAGAATCGGTGAGACCTTGGCGGCATCGGCGAGACCCTTGGCGGCGGCGGGGGTGTCTTTGGAGGGGATGCTTGAGACCTTGGCGGCGGCGGCAAAGGTTGGAGATCGTGGCAGTGCGGCACGAGAGTGGAGGAGAGGTGCGACGAGAGTGAGAGCTCCGGGAATGTCGGGCGGCGAGGTGAGAGCTCCGGGAAGTCATGCGGCAAGGTGAGAGCTGAGAGCTGCGAGCTGTGATCGGTTGTAAGCGTTGTGGGAAAGAGTGCTGCGTGGAAGGGTTTTGATTTTACTCTGACTTCTAGGGTCAGTTATATTAGACAACTGACCCAACAGGTCCCATATAGGGACGGTTATTAGAAAACAACTGACCCAAGAAAAAATCGGTGCCCGAACCAAACCGCACCTATAGGGACGGTTATTGCTAAAACTGACCTGAGAAGTCCCCAAAAATATGAAGTTATGCACGGTTATCAAGAAAAACCGATCGGAGAAGTTTGGTCTAGCGGTACCCGAATTTTTCGTGACAATTAATAGGGTCGCTTATTATAATAACTGACCCTATAGCTCAGCGCGCGAAGGCAAAAAAATCAATTTTTCTCCGCGGGAAGCATGTTGGATCGGTTATCTAATAAAACTGATGCTATGTTTATGTGTGCTGTGAAAAATTATGATTTTCGCGGGTCTTTTCTAGCGTCGATTTTTTTAACATAACCGACCCAATAGCTATAAGCGGTACCCGGATTTTTTCTAATGACTTGTTGCTTCAGTTTTAGCTTATTAGGTCGGTCTTTCTAATATAAGTGACGCTAACGGAAGTGACGTTAGAGGCCAAAAATGTACTGGTGCACTTCTATATGATTGAGAGCATGAGGTGTAGCATCAAGAACTATAGATGCAAGAAATACCCTACACCCTTGTGAGACGAGTTTTTCGGCTTTGATGGGTGAAATGATGAATTGATGTTCATCTCATTTCCTGCCCTTCACACACATTCTACCAAGTTCAGGGTACAACAAGCTAACCTTCGACTCTTCATAGAAAAGGATGGCCTTAAACTTCATTAGCCAGTCCATACCCAGGATAATGTCAAAGACTGACATTTCGAGCAAGATGAAGTCAGAAGAGGACATTTTTCCCGAGATGCAAAGGTCCAAGGTTGGAAGCTTGAGATAAGAGGAACATATTCTACCGCTAAGGGTTTTGACATCTAACACATGGTACATGAACTCAGTTTCTATTTCTAGCATAGCAACAAACTGTGTAGATATGAAGATATTTGACGATTCGAAATCAAAAAGTGTCTTGACATGATACATATTGAGATGTAAAGTACCTTCAATCACATCATTGCCATCACCAGCTTCCTAAACATCCAAAGTAAAGACCCTCCCGTTCTGCCTCTCCATAGGCAGGCGACATCTTTGTTGGTTATTGTTGCGGTTGTTGTTGTTGTTTTACGGAGGCGGATTCTGGCATTGAGGTGCCTGCTGGGCAGGGGCTTGTCCTGAGTAAAGCTTGGGGTAGAAAGGTCGAATATGACTGGCTTGGCTACACTCGTGACAAGTAGGTGCATGTCGAAAATCCTTACGAGGCAGTGCATTGCCCGTAGGGCACTTCCCAGGCAGATGTGATCGGGAACACCTATTGCACCTATCACGCCCTTGGAAGCCATTGTGGTTCTTCCGTAAGTTGTTGTTACTTGGTCTGGAAGACTGAAAGCCTGGGTAGGACTCAACCGCTAGGGCTTTGTCCAACATTTGCTGAAAGGTCAGTGGTAGCGGGGTACAATGTGGTGTTGGTATGTATCCCTGAGAGCCAATCATGGGATGATTGGTGGGATACATTAAGATTGATTTGACAAACATCAAAAGGCAAGCTTCCAATTCTTTCTGGTTCAGTCATATGAGATAATGATAGAACAGATTGAATGTCTAGAGAATGACAGTACTCAATGACGTATGCTTTCAGGTTAAGGACCTGAATGATGAGATCATACGGATGCTAAGAGTTTGTACATTCTTATAATGTCCCTAGTCTGATGTCATTGTGGAAGGTAGATAGACAACAATGACACACAAGACTAGATTGTGGTGTTGGTTAATGACAGGATCTCATTAGTCATTATATGGAGATATCAAACCAAACACATAGGTACTTGTTAGAGAACAAGTTTACCAGACAGACCCACTGTGAGTTTAACACATGGAACCATGACATGGTAGTCACAGTCAGTTTTCACAGTGATGGTGGTGAGTGTGATTCTTAGACCTGAAATCACTACACTCAACACATATCGTTGGGCACACTTTGACATCATCAAATGCAGTCATGAAACATGGGTTGTTATAAAGGTGATGATTGGGTGGCTTTGACACATGGGGCTTTTGAGGGGTGAGTGATAGATATGGGATTTGTCCCTCCTGAGGGAGTTTGATATCCATGGCCACTTGATGAGTAGGATTGAGATAGGCATGTGCACGCATGTGTCAATCAGTATGCGATATTGATAGCATACATATCTCCTCCAATCTACACTGAGATCAAGAAAGTGAATGAACGTTGACAGGATGATTGTTCCATGCCTTGAGTTCATTCAGGATATCAGTGACAAAGGAATTATACATTCACTGTAACACCATTCATGGATTGTAGGATTGAAAGTTGTTCTTCAACTTTCAATTTCACTTGGGTAGCACTGATGTGCGACTAGGCACTGCTCCTTGCTTGTGAAGTCATAAGTGTTATGGACTTTCACTGCCAACGTGAAATGGACCTGCAGGGTCACACACATAGGATTTAACCTGGAAGAGGAGTTTATCCACAAACCATGTTTAGATTGATTACTAAAGGAGTTTAGTAGTTCAATTAAACACTCAATCAATTGATAGCTCAATATCATAGTGGTTAAGGTCTTGGACCGATTTATTAGAGTATCAGATTGATTGAAACTACGATTGACTGATTTGCACAAGTTTGTTGTTCCAACCGATCGGCTCATGAGATGAACTGATTGGATCAGGTTGGTGAACTGATCGGCTCAACTGGTGAGATGATCGACTCATGTAGTAATGAACTGATCAGCTCAATTGTTGAACCGGTCAGCTCATGTGACCAACAGAGATCGTTTGGAAAGTTGATTTTGCAAACATAATTTGTTTCACTTGTACAAATTCGATTTGGACAAGGATTAATATTTGATTAATCGGAAACAAATATAAAAGTCAATTTGAGTTGGATTAGGACCACGAACCGATCGACTCAGGGGTCCCAACCGATCGGTTGAGGTTGAACCGATCAGCTCAACTCCCCAACCGACCATTTCATGTATGAAATGATCGGTTTAGGTGGCGCAGTTGGTTGTTTTTGTGGAAAATTTTGAACCCTTCTACTCCTGCTTTAATCCTGCATTGCTCGGGGTAGAGAACCATGTCCCATGACCCTCCTATATATAGGGGTAGTGGGGGCTTCTTAGGACAACAGCTCAGTGCACCAGTTACTCTGCAAAGTTGTCATTCTGTCTGGTTTTGGTAATCGAGAGAGAGCCTGAGCAAGTGCTACCCGATAAGGGAGGCACAACAAGGGAAAGACAACTGCAGAAAGCGACTGGTGGTAGGAGAGTGTGTTGGTGACTAGTACGCCAACAGGAGGGTGTGACTCCTTCTGATTCCTTGTATGACAAGGAGACCGGAGTTCCAGGTGGTCTGTGTGGACTACTTCAGAGGCGGGAGACTTCTGTCGCTCGGAGGACAGCTGTCAATCCTGACAGTCCCGGTGCGACCAGGAGCTGTACAGACACCATCCAAGACTGAAGATGAAGACCACACTAGCCACGAGGTAATGTTGCCGAGCAAGCCTCGGGACAAGGTACGCCTCTACAAACCATCCTTCCTATTGTATAGACATTGACGCGATTCCTTTTTTCTGGGTTCGGGAGAAGAAAATTTTTGTTTCTGCTACCTTCTCTATCTCCCCTAAAACCCAACAGTGGTATCAGAGCCACGTCAACTGCTCTATACTTTAAGATTATCTATATGATTGATTTTGGTTTGTAACCTTTATTTATTGCATACGATGCGAATAAAACTGGCTTTATGCATGTCCAATCCTAAATCCACAAATCCCAATATACATATATGATATGTAATATGAATGCACTCGATACGCGTCGCCCTTAAATGAGTTTTGTGGTGGATGTATGGTGTGGTTATGGCCAATAAACCCTATGTGTGTGCTTGGTTGTATGTGGTTGCTTGCATCTCAGTCTGCGCACCAATTCCCTATTTCCTATTCCTAATGTAACTCGAAATAATTCGAGATTTCTTTCCTAACTTTGCTCCCCCCGAATGTAACTCGGGGTTTCCCAGTTTAAATGTAAATAGGATAGATCTTTTATTTCCTGTTATGTCAAGGAACGGAGGACCACCTGACAACGACTGAAACAATCAGTTCAAAGAGTGAACTGATCAGTTGGTGCTTGACACGATTTTATCATGCGTATAATGCAAGTGCACGCATCAATGTAGTATAGGCTCTTGTGAGGCCCGAGTCGAACTCAGGGACACTGAATTATCGGTAGACTACTACTAACTACTCGCAATCAGCTAGACCAATAAAAAGGTTATGAGAGTTGTTGTGAAATAAAAGAAAATAAAATAAAACAAAGCAATCGATTAAGTGTTTAGTTTAATCAATTCAAATGGAGATCTTTAGGATTGCGGTTTTGCCGTGGGTTTTCATTGTATGAATTTCCATATAGTTACTCAAGTTTATCTCTCAATTCGGGTAGTGCCATGTAGTCAGAATTGCCCACTGTCGTGGTACAATTCACTACCTATGTCTAGGTCGGTTCCACCGTCGTAGTAACCTATACCCTAAACTAGGTGCATTAGAATCAACCTCTGGGTTTCTACCATTAACCTTACACCACCTTGTTCAAGGGATTTGTTAATTAATGTGAATTTCATCTCTTTTCAGATGTTAATTCTTCTTTCAAAGTAATTAAAGGCATTAGATTATCATTATGGTGATCAAGCATAACAATATAATTGAGAAAACAAAATTATATCACAGATTTAAGAGATAAATTATGAATTACTATGATAAAAATGGCATACAATGCTTCCCCGAGCTACTCCCGGTCCTAAAGACAAAGGGGATTAGCCCCGCATGTTCATCTCAGAGCAAAACATGGTTGAAGAAAAGGGAAACATGAAGAAAAATGTGAATAATTAATGAAACCCCTGAATGGAGAAGATCCAAGCATTCCTCAGCGTAGAATGTGCGATCTGCATCCTTTCGGCGGTGGAGAACGTCTTCTTCAGCTTCTGGAATGACTGGGGCGTGCTTCTGGGCTCCGTTCTTCTCTCCACACCTTCTCAGGATGTGTGTAGCGGCTAATGACATGATTCCCCGCTCTTGGCCGCCGTCATTAGGTATAATCACCGAGTTAGGTTGCAAAAATATCATAGTCGTCGGATTTGGGTTGATCTGAAACAAACTTTCATCTGACGGTGTCGATACCATTGACGCAGGTCGATGGTATCGACTTTGCGCGATATCGGCAAGCCTTCTTTTCTTTTCTTCGTTGTGCCTGATGCTGACTCGATACCATCGACGCGGGTCGATGGTATCGACATTCTTAGGCATCGGTTTTATCCCTTTTCCGCCGCTGAAGCTCCAAGTGTCGATACTATCGACTTTGGGGTCAATAGTATCGACGGTCTGCTCGCCAGCAACCTGATGGTGTGTCGCTACCATCGACTTCCATGTCGATGGTATCAACTCGGTGCTGCTCCTTGTGGCTGGCTACCTGCGGCTTTGTCGATAGTATCGACAGTTGTCGATGGTATCGACAGCTACAGATATGTGTTTTTCCTGAAATTGCAACACAAAACCACATAAGCTGGGATAAAACCTATAATTGTAATCATTTATGCTCAAAACAATCAAATAAAGGAGATTTGACACTGAGAAGGATCATAGACTAAAGTAAATGAATTATGCAATATTAACCACCAAAATGACCAATAAATGCATAAAACATAAGTAAAACAAGTCTATAAATGCGACTCAAAATCATCGCATCAAACTCCCCTAAGCTTGAACATTGCTCATCCTCGAGAAACTAAACTTTAGAATAGAATTGCAAGGGTCAACTAGAAAAATGATCATCACAACAAACATCACCATATGATCCCCACCGGACATTCACATTCTAGCCCTCACTAACCACAGAATGATAACTACCCTAAAGGCGACAATAATCATCCATAAAAGATATCTACCTCAAAATTGATGAACACTGTCATATAAGGCAGTTAACATAATAAAATTCTCCGGTTCAGACTCGGTGCATCTTGTGATCTCCTGTTCTACGTTGCTCACCCTAACTACCATCTACATGGAAGCAGCTCTCCTGGTATTAATGAGTGAGGAGAAAATCACGGTAGCCTACCAATTTGAGCAATGGGTGGATGGAATGGGTGGCTCTGGAAGAAATGGAAGCATTATACGGTTTCAACATGCATAAAGCAATAATGACCTAAATGATGCATATGCGGGTGAAAATGCCTAAATGCCTACATTTGAGTGGAATGATGCATGCACTATCATTCCGTCTCAAGGTGAGATGGAATATCTAAAAGAACTACATCATGTACTTATTCTTCTTAGAATGCAGTGAGACTATGTTCCTTTCTCTCTCTCTGTCTTACTTGCTTCTCAATACTTTTTTTCTTTTTTTTTTCTTAAAACTTCTTTTTTTTAACCCTTATTTTCATAGATGACAATGAATTATTTGTCAGGCTCACTTCTTATTACATCACTTATACATTTGAAACATTCAGAAGGTATGGAACAAGTTCATCACCCTTAATGCTTCGGAAGACATAAGATGCATGATGTACTATATGCACAAAAATGTGAATGCAGCTACAAAATGAGAATTATGCAACTAAATGACATGCACCTAAGGATAATGTGCATGTATAACTAGTCTATTTTTTTTCATTTTTCATGCAAAATATGTGAAAAATAGTTGCAATGCAAGACCTATCTACATGGGATGCAATCAAAGAGATTAAAAACCGTAATGTACTTCCATTTCCTAAGGTGGAATATGGAAACAATGGGGTGGATAGATCACAAGACTAATTGATTGAACCTTTGAAAATTATTATGTGTCCCTCCTTATTGACCTGTGTAGTAATTAAGAGGTTTCTTTCTCTTATTTCAAATTAAAGTATCATTACCGTTTGGTTAGTTTAGGCTCAAACAACCAGTTCCGTCCACTTTTCATGAATCCTAGGAATGTACAGTTGTGATTTCCTGTTGTAGAGTTGACAAACCCAATCATTTCCTTAAGCTGTGTGCTCAAAGTTAAACAACACAAACTTGCGAAAACATTTTTAAATTTGCCCCTGATTCCCATGTACAAGCAACGAGATGACACATGACTTAAGACATCCACAATTACACTAGATAGAGTGTGGATCCTACAAATAAACTAAGAAATACAAGAAATAAATGACAACACACAAAGCAATAAAGACTAAAAACTAGGAAAAATAAAGGATAGAAACTTTTCCAACTCCCCCCTAAGCTCGAAATCAACTATGTCCTCATAGTCAAAAACAACCTTAAAAGGTGGAACAGTGATACCGATCATTCTTCAGGAGGAGGTGGGTACTGTGGAGTTGTGGGGTCCCAAGATGGGTATTGCCCCTGAAAGCTCGGATCGTACTGGGGCATTGGTGGAGGTTGTGGATACCCCCCAAAATAATTTTGGCTCCAGTAATTGTCATAGAAGGGATGTTGTTGCATCTCATCCTGTGCAACCTGTCGTGGATGTTTTGTTGGTTGTCGAGGAGGAGGCACTCATTCTCGAAAATGGCCCTCTGATTATCTAACAGCCGGTTCGTGGTATCCTGAATACCGGCGTATGAAGCTGTATGGTGTTGTTGCGTATGATGAATCTCCTGCAGCATCGAGTACATTCCTTGCATGGAGTAGGCATCCTCTCCTTGATGAGAGGGATGAGGTGGCAGAGGATGCGAAGAAGATGATGCACCCAGATGCATGCGAGGATGCTTCCGGGGTGCCACTCGTGTGCAAAGAGGAGTGAAAGCCTCCTCTTCCTCTTCATGCTCGTCGCCATCATTGTCATTGTCATCATTGCCGCCATCTTCATCTGAGTCCTCAATGGCGATGACAGGCCATCGGAAATGCTAAGCACCCTAAATGTTGAAGACGGGGTCTGGAAGTGAACACTCTTGATATGCGTGATTGACATGGCAATGTGCATATGCCAAGCCATCACGAAGTAGGAGGAGGTTGGAGCGGTGCAGATGCTGCAAGTTGACCTTGCTCCTATTGGAAAGCAGAGTAAGCTAGGAGAAATTTTACCCAAGATAGAGGGCCAGCGGTGTGATGAGCCCTCCAAAGTGGATTGGAGCCTTCCCCGTACTCCTCTTTACCGCCAACACGCGCGTCAAGAAGAACGCGCCCCAATTGCACTCCTCGCACTTCAGCAATTTGTGCAGGAAGAACAAATCTATCTCTTGAAACTTGCTGAGAGACAGGTCACCACGAGCGAACAGGGTAGTGCAGATCATGCGGTGAAGAATCCGCACAAACGGATGCTCAAAATCCACAACTACAGCATTGTGGTAGCTGACGGATTTGCCCAGGGGCGCAGTCACGAGCCGGGAAAATATATCATCGTAGTTCGTCCTGTTATCTGGCCTCCTGTGTTGGTAGTCATTATGAAACCAGTTATAAACTGAATTGAACTGGGCGAGAGTGAGGGTGTAGTTGTTGTTGTAGAGTCTGAATGACGCCCGCCCCTTTTCTCCACTCTCTGTTGGTGGCGATCAAGTCATTGGGCACCACATTGATGTCCAATGATGCCATGAACTCTGCCACGAGTTCCTTATATGTCGGCCACTCACCGAAGAAAGGCTGGTTGTCGGTGTTGTACTACAGCTCGCCGGGCCTCCTGGATATGTGTCTCGCCTGCCCCTACAAGACGTAGGCGAGGTTGGCCTCGAACCCCAACTCAAGTATCATCCCTCGATCAACATAGTGCGTGGGCTCGATCTTGCACTTCATCAGTTCCTCGTAGACCTTCCGGACCTCCACGGAAGGATGGACAATCTATAGATGTGGAATAGATGTAGTAGGTGGAGGAATGAACATGGGGATCTCCATTGGTGTCGCGTGTGAAGAAGATGCTCCAGCGGTATGCACCATTGTCACGGAAGAAGGGATAGAAGACGGAGCTTGGTGAAGGTCGGAGAAGACAATCTCCACTCGGTGAAGGCTCAGGGAAGATCGCGATCCTTAGATGCTCGTAGCTGGGCTCTGGTCATACAACAATACACAGGGCACAAGTGGATGAAATAGTCCTTGAAGGTGTGAATCAAGTTGACAACAACATCTCCCTTTTATAACCATGGTCGTCGTTGCCGTTCACCCGTCGATACCATCGACGCGGGTCGATGGTATCGACACCTATAGTGCAATCCGGTCTTCCGCTAGTATCGACGGCTGTCGATAGCCCGATGTGGGGGCCCGTATTAATGACGAGTCGATACCATCGATGGGTGTCGATGGTATCGACCCATCCCACGGATCGACTCTCTTGATGCAGCGATCGTCGTTGATTTCCTCTCGTGGATCGGTGACATGTTGCGTCGATACCATCGACGCAAGTCGATAGTGTCGAATCTTCTTAGGGCACACACCCTCGCGAGGCCCGGCCGCCGCTTTCTGCCTGTAACCGGGTCGATACCATCGACATGCCCGTTGATGGCATCGACTTCAATGAGACAAATTTCGTTTAAATATCTCTAGAGATCTCGCGAGTATCGACATGCATGTCGATACTATCGACCCTGTTCTGGCGAGCAACCTGATGGTGGGTCGATACCATCGACGAGGCCGTCGATAGTATCGACTCAGAGAGATTTTTGTAGCCGCCTAACTGTGTATATGTCGATACCATCGACACAAGGGTCGATGGTATCGACCCTGCCTCAGTCCTGCACATTGAACAAACGATCAAGGTATCATTTTTACACTAAAAACAAAATCAAAACAAACTAACCTACAAATGTGAAAGAAACTAAATGAAATTACCAATGGTTGGGTTGCCTCCCAACAAGTGCCCTTATTTAACGTCTTAGGCTAGATGAAATCAAGCTCCTCATGCATCCGAAAGCGCAATGAGTTTGACCTCACTCACTTTCCTTGTGTAATCCTCACAGAAGTACAACTTCAAATGTTTTCCATTAACCAAAAATGTTGTCTCACCATCACGCACCATGATTGCTCCGTGTGGCCTAACCTCCTCTACAGTGAATGGTCCACTCCATCGGGATTTCAATTTCCCAGGATGCATTTTCAACCTTGAGTTGAACAAGAGCACACGATCTCCCTTCTTAAAGACACACATCTAAATATGTCAATCGTGAATCATCTTTGTTCACTCTTTGTAAATCCGCGAGCTTTCATATGCATTCATCCTCAACTCGTCAAGTTCATTTAGCTCGAGCAACCGTTTCTTTCCTGCCTCATCATAGCTCAAATTCAACTTCCTCAGCGCCCAGTGCGCCTTATGCTCCAATTCCACCGGCAAATGGCAGGCCCGACCGTAAGCCAACCTAAAAGGCGTAGTGTCTATAGGTATCTTAAATGTCGTCATGTACGCCCACAAAGCGTCTGGTAACAAAATGCTCCAGTTCTTCCTCGTCGAAGCCACAGTGCGCTCTAAGATCTTCTTAATCTCTCGATTGGAGACTTCCACTTGCCCCTGTGTCTGTGGGTGGTACGGGGTACCAATGTTGTGATTTACCCCATACTTCCTTAACAATGCCACAAACTTCTGATTCTGGAAATGTGTACCTCCATCACTAATAATCATTCTTGGTACACCAAACCTGTAGAAAATGTATTCTTTGACAAACCTGCACACTACAGCGGCATCATTAGTCCTAGTGGGTATTGCCTCTACCCACTTCGATTCATAGTCAACAGCTAATAGAAGGTACAAGTTAGAGTTGGAGGACACAAAGGGTCCCATAAAATCAATACCCCACAGATCAAATACCTCAACTTCTTGAAATACATTGAGGGGCATCTCCTGTCACTTTGAAATGTTACCTGCTCGTTGGCAGGAATCGCATTGCCGCACATAGTCATATGCATCCCGGAACAAAGTAGGCCAGTAGAGACCGCTCTCAAGTACCTTGGCCGCGGTTCTAGAACTTGCATGGTGGCCACCCATCGATAGAGTATGGCAATTACGAAGAACACTTTCATATTCCACCTCCGGTACACACATGTGCAATACACCATCCCTGCACTGCTTCAACAAAATGGGGTCATCCCAGAAATAATATCGCAAAGAATGGAAATTTTTCTTTTTCTCTTGGTATGTCCAATCATCTGGGATAATTTTGCAGGCAAGATAATTAACAATATAAGAAAACCAAGGATCTTTAGATTTCAAAGATAGAAGTTGTTCATCAGGAAACGTCTCGGTAATGGGTATATGCACGTCTTTCTCATCTACCCTTTCCAACCTAGACAGATGGTCCGCAACCACATTTTCTATTCTCGCCATATCTTTGATTTCAATATCAAATTCTTGCAACAGTAAGATCCACCTAATCCGTCTAGGTTTGGCATCTTTCTTCTCCATCAAGTACTTAATGGCGGCATGGTCCGTCCATACCACAACTTTAGATCCTACAAGATATTGCCGAAATTTTTCAAAAGCAAAAACTATGATGAGAAGCTCTTTTTCAGTTGTCGTGTAATTCAGCTGTGTGTCATTTAAAGTTTTGGACGCATAGAAAATCACAGCGGGTTTGTTGTCCACACGTTGTCCTAAAGCAGCCCCTACTACGAAATCTGATGCATCACACATCAATTCAAACGGCTTTGTCCAGTTCGGTGTTTGCACAACCAGAGTAGAAATTAATTTTTCTTTAATCACATTAAAAGCATGTAAACATTTTTTGTTAAAATCAAAGACATCATCTTTCTCCAATAGCTCAGATAATGGTTTAGAGATTTTTTAGAAATCTTTTATAAAGCGGCGATAAAAACCGGCGTGACCTAGAAAACTCCGTACCCCTTTTACCGAATTTGGTGGGGGCAATTTAAAATAACTTCAATCTTCACCGGATCTACCTCCAACCCCTTGCTAGACACTTTATGTCCAAGCACGATCCCTTCGCTAACCATCATATGACATTTCTCCCAATTGAGAACCAAATGTGTGTCCTCACATCGTTGCAAAACCTTATCCAGATTGTATAAACATTCGTCGAAAGACGCACCATATACGGAGAAATCATCCATAAAGACTTCCAAACAGCGTTCAACCATATCGGAGAAAATGGCAAGCATGCAACGCTGAAAGGTTGTTGGTGCATTACACAAACCGAAAGGCATACGGTGGTCTGCAAATGTTCCGTAAGGACAAGTTAAGGTGGACTTCTCTTGGTCCTTAGGATCAATGGAAATTTGATTGTATCCCTAATAACCATCGAGAAAACAAAAATGAGATCGACCTGCCAATCGCTCTAAAATTTTATCAATGAATGGGAGAGGAAAATGATCCTTAAGCGTAGCAGCATTCAATCTATGGTAGTCTATACATACACGCCACCCGGTTACCAGATGGGTCGTGACTGGCTCATTTAAAAAATTATGTGTAACAGTAATTCCCCCCTTTTTAGGGACTACCTGTGTAGGACTCACCCATGTCGAGTCGGATATAGCATAGATGATACCTGCAGAAAGGAGTTTGATCACCTCCTTCTTGACGACCTCCATCATGCTAGGATTTAGTCGATGTTGTGGCTGAATTATAGGTTTGGCTCCCTCCTCGAGCCAGATCTTGTGCTTGCACAGTGTAGGGGAGATCCCCTTGATGTCCGTGACCGACCACCTGAATGCACCTCGGTGGTTCTTCAGCACGATCAGCAGTTGATCCTCCTCCTCGTCACTCAGATATGCTAAAATAATCACTGGCAGCTTCTCACCCTCATCTAGAAATGCATATTTCAAATGAGGTGGCAGAGGCTTCAATTCCAAATTTGGCGGGCTGATTAAATATGATTGAAGCAGTGGTGGGAGTTCTCCAAGGTCTTCATAGTACCTAACGTAAAAAAAATGGCAGCACCTGAAGCATCTTGGTGCATTCTTTTAGTGACTTGCTTCACATCCAAACATGTGTTATATTAACCAGGCAGGCTTCAAGAGGTAATTCTAGATATGCATTGAAAATAGAACTTGTTATGGCCTCATCTTCAGTAGAAGGAGGGATGTCTTCTTCTTCATCATTGGGAAAACCCACAGCCTTGCTAAGAGACACAACCTTGGTCTGCTCCATGATGTCTACAGTCAGTGTCCTTGTAACGAACCCGCCTTCCGGTAACCCCCAATTAAGGGAGACTTGAAGGTCAGAGCCGTTATTTAATTAACAGGATCAAAGGTTCGACAAATAATCAATAATAATTAAGAAATTCTACTAACTAACTGGAATTTGGTATAAAATTAAAACTTTACTTACCTTTGAAAACTTTGGAAATCTATCTATCCAGAGCTTGAATTATTCTATCTAATCCTCCTTGCACTTTATTTCTTATTTCCACAATCTGTCACTTTACTGTTTGTTCTTTCAAATGTTGTTCCTAAAACATCGACAAACAAAACGTCAGTCAGTATATCGAAATATACTGGTATGTGGGAACAACCAAAAACTTTCAAATATGGCTAACAATTTAATAATCACAATCAAATTAATTAACAAGCCAAATTACACTTTTCAGTATGACATTCTCCACCGCTTTTGCCCTAACCCTGGCATACCCACCTTAGGGTTCCCTTTGCCAATGACTTAAGGCCACCTTCTCAATCCCGAGCTTGGTGCCCACTAGTCATGCAACATCATAGGCCACCTTCTCATTCTCGAGCTTGGTGCCTGGGGTCACCACTCAAGGTGTCCATTGGTCTACCCATCTGGGCCTGACCTTTGGCATCATCCATCACGGTGGCATGTAGGTGCGAGAATCCATACTTCTATTATTAATGTGATAATCATAGTGATTTTATAGTTTGCAACTATGAACATCCAAATTGATAATTTGAATTCAATGCGATTAACCATCCGAAAAAACCTCGAGAAACTAAGACGGTTATTCATAATTAACCACATACCTGTCAAATTGTCTTGAATGCAGAATTAATCCAAACAATCAAGTAATCCAGAATCAAGCAAGCAAGCACAATTCAGTCCTGAAATAAACATCTGATATTTTCTATCATGGATCATGGTATCCAAGTCTAATAGACCTAATCGTGCCCTAGGGTTACTAGCCCCTTTTAAGGTTTCGACCATAATTAGGGTTTCATCTCCTTTTTACCACTTTTATATTACTTTTATCAAAATATCCATCACACCCTAATTATCTTGTCTTATTTTCCATTAAGATCCTTAAGATCAGGTTTGGACCACAAAAACCCTAATTTCCATATTACTATATCTTTTCTTCCCCTTTTTCCTCACTTTAGGGTTTCTAAGGGTTTTAATTACAACATTAGGTTTAAAACCCTAATTCTTGCAATTCCATCATCAAAATAGGTTAAAATCTAACTTTATCATTAAACAAGTTAACCACGCTTGAATTAACCTAATTGCAATATTAAATCTATCCTTGATTAACAATTAGGGTTTCTATCAACAAATTAACACCCCTTTTCATCAAAAAATACACTTTTGCTAAAAGAGACAGATTTAGGCTTTTAAACCATTTTTAACTTATTCCTCATATTTTTCTGATCATTTTTCATGTATATACTTTTCCCATCCGAGTTTCCTAGCAAGAATTATGATTTTTGTAAGAAAGCCCTGTTTTATCAATTTAATTACTAACTTCAGAAAAATGATGGTCGTCTGATTCGTTGTCCATTGGTCCACTCAGGATCCAACGGTCAAGGATATGCACGCTTGTTCTTTGCGATTAAAAGAAAGTGAAATACAAATCTACCCTTACCTTCCTTCTCAGACATCGGGGGCAACAAGGTCCTTTCCCTCCCCCTTCCCTTCTTCTTCCTCGCGAGTCCAACTCCTGTCCGCGAACTGGTGCTTGCCCGCGGTCAACCTCAGGGTTGACTCTGGGCATCAGGCTTCCTCAACCGTCTTGGATTCCGCCGCATGTCTTATGGTCCCCTCCGAACTCAACGGCACCCTCAGATTCTCTAGAAGTGGCTCGAGTCAAGGGGACGGAGGAGCCCCCTCTCCGGCGAGGAACTGCTCCAGGTTGGAGGTGAAGATCGTCGTCTTACTCGCAATCAATCTGCACGCTGACTTGTCCCCTTTCGTCCAGACACAATGGGGTGATCTCGGCTTCCGCAGAGGGCGTGCCACCCTCTATATATATATATAGGGAGGTCGGCATGGAGTCTAACTCTATCCGCCAATTAGGGGAAACTGTCCTGCGCCTGGAAACCAGGGGAAACCAGGGATGATTTAAACTGGCTCAGTCTCCCGATTCTATTGGGCATCTCATCTTTCCAAAACGCGGCCTGAGGAGAGAGAGGGGTGCGAGAAGATTACAGGTTTTGCTGATCTTTCCTTTTCTGACTCGAGCTGGAAGATGATCCCTTGATCATCCGATCACCATCTAACGACCATCACTGAGCGTGACTCCTTCCTGGGATGGGCCTTGTTTCCCATTCCGATTTTAAATCACATGATAAATTGATTATCCCTTTGTTTTTATAAAATCAATAACTCCCTTCTTGTTTATCCCTTTTCAATAAAATTTTAGGAGAAAGTCTATTATGACTTAATCTACCATTGTATGAAATTTGAGACCAAAACTCGAAAGGAAAAACCCTTTTTTATCATATGCAAGTCAAGGACTTATAAGGCACATTTTATGCATATTTCCTCTCTTTGAATCTTTATTTCTTTATTTTGTTTCCTTTTAGCATTAGGAATCTTATGGATACGAAAATCCATCAAGGATAACTCGATCTTACCTCTTTCCACTTATTTCCCACATTTTATCATTGTCTTCAATTTCTTTCTTAATAAAGAAAATATTTAATTGATCTCTTCTTTTCTTATTGCACTCTTTATGCAACTATGGACTCCTTGGAACCCAAGGAATCCAAGAGGCATGAAATCCCATCTTGGGGAAATATTCCTTTTCCTTTTACTTATCCATTTTCTTATTATCTTACTTATTTCCTTGTTCTTTTTAAGGATTTCCCTTTATCTTTCGTTTCATTTTCCTCTTTTCATATTTCTTTTATTAGAAATCATATGCAAATGAATTTTATTCAATTGTGGCCATTAATGCCACTTTCCAAGTATTTCTTATAAATACTTTGCTTAATACTCATTATCTTGTATTTTTTCCAATATTTGGACTTTTCTTCTATTCTTCTCTTTTATATCCATTATTGGATTAATATAATAATGGGTGTCACGAAATTCCTATCCAAAGGAATATTTATAAGGAAACTCATCCTTTGAAGCAAAGATTACAATCTTTTTTATTTAAGCCCAAATTCACAAAGTTATTATATTCCAATAAATGAAAACACATGCAAAAATGAGGTTGTAACATCCTTCCCCTCTTATAGGAATTTTGCCCTCAAAATTCCCTCAAGCAACCAAACAAAAAGGATAAACCTTTCATATGTCCGTCAGGGCTCCCATGTGGCTTCACCCTTTCCATGGTGCCTCTCAAGAACCTTCATCATCTCATATTTTTCCATTTGAGTTCTTTCTTACCTTGGTATAGCATACCCTCATAGGTGACTCAGGACATTTTAGCCTCTCAAAAGTTGTATAGGTTCGGAGCTCAGCACATGGCTTGGGTACCTCACATAGTGCTCTAGATCGGACTCATGTAATACATTATACATCATGTTATCCTGAGGAGTAAGGCTAAACACAACCCTCTCCACCAATCCATCTTAAATGGACCATATATCGGGAACTCAGCTTTCTCAACTGAAGCTTAGAGGGGTCGGATTTTCATACGTTTCTACAATGAACTGCATGTCAGTCTGCCTTGCATCAGCTCACGACTCATGTTGCCTATGGGCTTTCTCTCTCAGGCATTGCACGATCAAAGCGACTTCATCTGCACACACTGTGGTTTTGTTTCTAACCTTCGTGAGGTCCCCTTCACCAACATCATCTAAATGAAGTGGTGACCGACACAACCTCCTTCTAGAACTTCTTTCATCCCGATAAAGGCTATGGTGGTTAACATCACATCTTAAGAACTGTCTCTATGTATCACCCTGGATGAGCACACACACTCTCATCAGACCCTCTAGTCTAGATCATATTGTCCATTAATATGAGGTGATGAACTGTACTATCATCGAGTTCTTCATGTATCCACTTCCACCTCATGGAAGTGATCCTTGGTCATACCCAAGAACTTTTGAACTCGCATCATGGTGTAGTTGAACCATCTCTCTCTTATAAGTAGTTCAACTGAATCTGTCCCGTGACATTACTCTTTCTTTAACATGTTATCTAGGTAAGGCGATCTACCATAACCCATATTGCATCTTTATCTTTCTTATTCAAGGGAAGACTTACCACAACATCCATAGCGGTGAACTCTCATTCCCTCTCAAGGAATCTTTATCCTCTATGTCAAAGCACTGGGTTACTGGTGTTCGTCCTTCACCCCTGGCTTGCATGGTCACCTGTCACATGCAACTCCATATGAAGCATCCCAAGTACTACTGTCACTTACTATCTTTGTAGTATCACGGTGTTCGGTGATCCTAAAACCATGATCTCATGTATGTCATGATTCCTGAAGCTGGATACCTCGGAAACCCTAAGCCACTCTCATCAGGGTTTCATCACTTTCCCTTCTAAAGAAGTACGTTTGAGGTTGTACAACCATCCTTTCATAATATCACAGACTAGGCTGGCTAGCCAAACAATCATTTACTTGATTAACCACTATTGATATATCTGGATGATAGTCAAACTTATCTCTTTTCCTCATCTTAAGGTTATCCTGACAACCTCAACTTCTTCTAACTTCCTGCTAAACTAGGCAGCTATATCTCAACCAGAGCATCCATTATCACTTCACATCCTTAAGTATTAGGTAATGTTGAAGACATACACCTCCATGTATTCTACTTATCATCTCATTTCTAAGTTTATCTTCATCAAGAAACTCTGAGCTCCTCTTCATGGTGATGAAACTCAACCTTGCATATCTTGCAAATTCTAGATAGCTCATGGTATCACATCCTCACAAGATGATCTCCTTACTACTCTTAGTGTTTGTAAACCATTCATGTATCCTTTGCTCCACAAGGGTATGTTATCATCTCTATCCTCATACCTTGTAGCAACGTTCCAACTCACATCGTCTTTATCCTTGGTGTATGGCATGCGTACTGTCCTATCTCTCCCTCCCATAACAAGAGGAAATAAGCATTTGGCTACAGTCCAAATACAAAGTTCTTCATGTTCCAAGAATAGAGATGGTACATCCCACCTTGCCAGTACACCTTTACATCTAAGAGCAAACAAGACACATATGTCTCTACGAACATCACGATATCACTTACTTCCATGGAAAACTGGTCTCGAACCTACTTGGTCAAAACACAATCATTGGTCATCTCCTCTAGGTCTATAGGGAGCCGGAACTTTTGGGGTCATCCCTCTTCCCTCATGCATCAGAGAGTGCCCTACTCATCTGCCCTTTGGGTCCCATGAGTTCATTAAGGTGATCAATCTCCTAACCCATGGCCCTCAGACAATGATAGTTGTTACCTCCCGACCCTATGGTCATGTGCAACTAGGGAATTAGGCAACTCCTTCTTCCATCAGTCTTATCCCTACCTGACCCTAGGACAGACTTAGGATTCTATTATAGTACATGTCAACCTTAGAACCTTACCCAAGCCTTCATCATCTCTCTCTACATTTTCGACTGACTTTCATCCCTTCATAGGGGTCATGGCAACCTGCCTACCTTGGTCAGGCCCCATACCGGTCACCTACATGGTAACACATCCACATGCACTTAGAGATGGTTATCTATGGGTCTACAGGTTCATTCTCATTCCGTGTATTTTCCACTTAGCTTCTCAAGATCCTATGAAACTTCTTTAGGTTACCTCAAAACCAGCAAAACTGGTATACACCCTACCAAAGGGTCCCCCTACCAGGATGGGAGGAAACTACCACTCTTGACAACAAGGTCAAACCATCCTTATGTTTAGGGTATGCATCCACATGAGCATGACTAACCCAGCAGCTACTAAGGCACAAGAAGACCACCTATTAAACTATGCTAGATCATACTTGTTCTCTTTCCTCAACTTAGTTCAACTTAGTGGTGAGGGGTTCATCAAACATACCCTCAACTTAAGGGGTTTCCTATTCCTCTACACATGAGGAGTACCATGCTCAAAACTATAGAGACTCAAATCTCATCATGAGCATTGGGTACACTTCTTCCCCTCTTAGGCCTAGGAACCCTAGGTTCTCCTTTGGGTATCCAACTGCATGCTCCATCTCTTAACCACGAATCAAGCATGTATAAGGCATGACATGCACTCCCTGTCGTCCTTCTACTCGAGCAACACATCAGGGTTGAGTCCTCCTCAAGGACAACCAACAAGGTACAAGGCCTCACAACCTGCTACCAAACCTCTCCAGGTCTAAGGAACTCTTCTTCCTATCTCATAAGGTAAACTCCTATACCACAGGCACATAGGTACCAGAAGCATCATCCTCTCTCTGGGGTTTGGTTCCTCTAAAGGCAACCAAGATATCATCATCCTCCAGGGATCATGCATGAGGCAACCACTATCATCCACTTAGGTCGCATCATTCTCGACTCCCCACTGTTCCTCACATCTCGAGGTTTTAGGTTTCCAACCTTCTCGCTTGGTTCCTTCTTACTCACTCTCTCTAAAGCTAACTCCTCATCCAGGCATACTACTAGAGGTCATCTCTCCATGAAGGATCAAGCTCATAGGTATTCCTCTACGTGGGTGAAGCCTATACTCAAGCTTATGTTTACTCATGATTATCCATAGCCCCTTATGCTTATCTCATGAACCATCCATCCTGTCCTTCTGGCCTCAGTTTTAACTTACTGCTCGTACTACTGAAGCATTCTAGGTGCATGCTATCCCCTACTTGCATAAGCCCATATGGTTTCTATAGGTTCTTCACTAACCTCATCAATGAAGGAGCTATCCTTCGCTCAAACATGTACGACCTTGCTCAGGGTTGGGTTGCCCAAGATACTCAGCTATCAACTTCTCATGGCTCGTATGGCATCCAAGGCATGTCTATCCAAACACCTGGTCTACCATGACATCTAACTCATCATGTTATCTCTCTCTCTAACCTTCACTTAGGGTTAGGGTTAACATCATCCTCAGAGGATGTGCTAGATCTCTACCTTCAATGGAGGTCTTTACCTCCAAGACTAACTCTCTCTACTCATCCTCCTGACAAGGAGGTCTATCCTCAGGTCTCCTGAGGGCAATGAAAACTTGTGTCATACGACCTAAGCATGTATCTATTATTTAGTTTGCGTGTAATCTATTAAGTTTATGTCCATGACATCTTATTTACATGATTTTCATTAATTTGGTGGAGGATTCCTTAGACCTTACCCATACCTCAAGAGGGTGAGGAGAAGAGAGGAAACCCTAATCCTTAAGGTCCTTAACAGAATTTGAGTTGAGAAGGGATGAACAAGATGAGAGAGTCCTAAAGGTATCTTATTTCAAATCATACCCTAAGACTTTGGCCAGGTAGTCACACGGATCCGGGAGTCCTCATATTCTAACTAGCGGTGTGGAGGAAAATATTGCCAGCCCCCGGTCGTGATCCCTTTCTAGACACCTCTGTCTTTCGGATAATCCTCTAATAACTCCCTTGGGTTCTACAGAATTTGTAAAATTTAATAATTATTAAGGATTAAGTGAGGAACCTATGCTATGATACCAATTGTAATGACCACACCTTCTGGTAACCCCCATTTAAGGGAGACTCGAAGGTCAGAGCCGTTATTCAATTAACAGGATCAAAGGTTCGACAAATAATCAATAATAATTAAGAAATTCTACTAACTAACTGGAATTTGGTATAAAATTAAAACTTTACTTACCTTTGAAAAGTTTGGAAATCTATCTATCCAGAGCTTTAATTATTCTATCTAATCCTCCTTGCACTTTATTTCTTATTTCCACAATGTGTCACTTTACTGTTTGTTCTTTCAAATGTTGTTCCTAAAATGCCGACAAACAAAATGTCGGTCAGTATATCGAAATATACTGGTATGTGGGAACAACCAAAAACTTGCAAATATGGCTAACAATTTAATAATCACAATCAAATTAATTAACAAGCCAAATTACACTTTCAGTATGACATTCTCCACCACTTTTGCCCTAACCCTGGCATACCGACGTTAGGGTTCCCTTTGCCAATGACTTAAGGTCACCTTCTCAATCCCGAGCTTGGTGCCCACTAGTCATGCAACATCATAGGCCACCTTCTCATTCCCGAGCTTGGTGCCTAGGGTCACCACTCAAGGTGTCCATTGGTCTACCCATCTGGGCCTGACCTTTGGCATCATCCATCAGGGTGTCATGTAGGTGCAATAATCCATACTTCTATTATTAATGTGATAATCATAGTGACTATAGTTTGCAAGTATGAACATCCAAACTGTTAATTTGCATTCAATGTGATTAACCATCCGGAAAAACCTCAAGAAACTAAGACCGTTATTCATAATTAACCACATACATGTCAAGTTGTATTGAATGCAGAATTAATCCAAACAATCAAGTAATCTAGAATCAAGCAAGCAAGCACAATTCAGTCCTGAAATAAACATCAGATATTTTCTATCATGGATCATGGTATCCAAGTCTAATAGACCTAATCATGCCCTAGGGTTACTAGCCCCTTTTAAGGTTTCGACCATAATTAGGGTTTCATCTCCTTTTTACCATTTTTATATTACTTTTATCAAAATATCCATCACACCCTAATTATCTTGTCTTATTTTCCATTAAGATCCTTAAGATCAGGTTTGGACCACAAAAACCCTAATTTCCATATTACTATATCTTTTCTTCCCCTTTTTCCTCACTTTAGGGTTTCTAAGGGTTTTAATTACAACATTAGGTTTAAAACCCTAATTCTTGCAATTCCATCATCAAAACAGGTTAAAATCTAACTTTATCATTAAACAAGTTAACCACGCTTGAATTAACCTAATTGTAATATTAAATCTATCCTTGATTAACAATTAGGGTTTCTATCTACAAATTAACACCCCTTTTCATCAAAACAATACACTTTTGTTAAAAGAGACAGATTTAGGCTTTTAAACCATTTTTAACTTTTTCCTCGTATTTTTCTGATCATTTTTCATGTATATACTTTTCCCATCCGAGTTTCCTAGCAAGAGTTATGATTTTTGTAAGAAAACCCTTTTTTATCGATTTAATTACTAACTTCAGAAAAACGATGGTTGTCTGATTCGTTGTCCATTGGTCCACTCAGGATCCAACGGTCAAGGATATGCGTGCCTGTTCTTTGTGATTAAAAGAAAGTGAAATACAAACCTGCCCTTACCTTCCTTCTCAGACATCGGGGGCAACAAGGTCCTTTCCCTCCCCCCTTCCCTTCTTCTTCCTCGCGAGTCCAACTCCTTTCCGTGAACTGGTGCTTGCCCGCGGTCAACCTTAGGGTTGACTCTGGGTATCAGGCTTCCTCAACCGTCGTGGATTCCACCGCACGTCTTCTGGTCCCCTCCGAACTCAACGGCGCCCTCAGATTCTCTAGAAGTGGCTCGAGTCAACGGGACGGAGGAGCCCCCTCTCTGGCGAGGAACTGCTCCAGGTTGGAGGTGAAGATCGTCATCTTACTCGCAATCAATCTGCGCGCTGACTTGTCCCCTTTCATCCAGACACAATGGGGTGATCTCGGCTTCCGTAGAGGGCGTGCCACCCTCTATATATATATAGGGAGGTCGGAATGGAGTCTGACTCTATCCGCCAATTAGGGGAAACTATCCCGCGCCTGGAAACCAGGGGAAACCAGGGATGATTCAAACCGACTCGGTCTCTCGATTCTATTGGGCATCTCATCTTTCCAAAACGCGGTCTGAGGAGAGAGAGAGGGGTGCGAGAAGATTACAAGTTTTGCTGATCTTTCCTTTTCTGGCTCAAGCTGGAAGATGATCCCTTGATCATCCGATCACCATCTAACGGCCATCACTGAGCGTGACTCCTGCCTGGGCTGGGCCTTGTTTCCCATTCCGATTTTAAATCGCATGATAAATTGATTATCCCTTTGTTTTTATAAAATCAATAACTCCCTCCTCCATTATCCTTTTTCAATAAAATTTTAGGAGAAAGTATATTATGACTTAATCTACCATAGTATGACATTTGAGACCAAAATTCAAAAGGAAAAACCCTTTTTCTTCATATGCAAGTCAAGGACTTATAAGGCACATTTTATGCATATTTCCTCTCTCTTAATCTTTATTTTCTTTATTTTGTTTCCTTTTAGCATTAGGAATCTTATGGATATGAAAATCCATCAAGGATAACTCGATCTTACCTCTTTCCACTTATTTCCCACATTTTATCATTGTCTTCAATTTCTTTCTTAATAAAGAAAATATTTAATTGATCTCTTCTTTTCTTATTGCACTCTTTATGCAACTATGGACTCCTTGGAACCCAAGGAATCCAAGAGGCACGAAATCCCATCTTGGGGAAATATTCCTTTGCCTTTTACTTATCCATTTTCTTATTATCTTACTTATTTCCTTATTCTTTTTAAGGATTTCCCTTTATCTTTCATTTCATTTTCCTTTTTTCATATTTCTTTTATTAGAAAGCATATGCAAGTGAATTTTATTCAATTTTGGCCATTAATGCCACTTTCCAAGTATTTCTTATAAATACTTTGCTTAATACTCATTATCTTGTATTTTTTCCAATATTTGGACTTTTCTTCTATTCTTCTCTTTTATATCCATTATTGGATTAATATAATAATGGGTGTCACGAAATTCCTATCCAAAGGAATATTTACAAGGAAACTCATCCTTTGAAGCAAAGCTTACAATCTTTTTTATTTAAGCCCAAATTCACAAAGTTATTATATTTCAATAAATGAAAACACATGCAAAAATGAGGTTGTAACAGTCCCCTTCTCCACCTTAGTCATTACATGAGCCATATCTAAAAACAGCTTCCCTAGACAGAGAGAGATGTTCTGATCAAAGTGCCTCACCATACGGCAGTGCTCCTTAGCTTTTGATTGCGTTGTGCTGGAGGGCATGACCATCTCAAACCGATCATCAGTGATACCCAAGGTCAAACGACCTCTCCCCATCTCAAGTATCATGTCAGTGGTGGCTTGGAAGGGTCGCCCAAGGAGTAACTCATTTCCTTGCTCGTCCTGCATTTCCATTACAACAAAGTCTGCTGGGAATACAAAACGATCAACTTTAACTAACACATCTTCGCAGATACCATATGGCTTCACCACGGAATTATCTGCCAACTGTATTGTCATATTATTTGGCCTTGATTCTTTCAGTCCCAGCTTCTTGAATGTAGAGAGAGGCATCAGGTTTATACTTGCCCCAGAATCACATAGTGCTTCGCCGAATTTCACTTTACCAATATAGCATGAAATATTGAAGCAGCCCGGATCCTGCCTTTTAGGTGGCAATGTGCCCATGATGAAGGCACTCACCTGCTCCTTGAGAACCGCAACCTCAGTATCAGGGATTTTCCTTTTCTTTGTGATGATGTCTTTCAAAAACTTCCTGTAGGAGGGGATTTGCTCTATTGCTTCTAAAAGTTAAATATTGACAGAAAGTTTCCTGAAACTATCTAAAAACTTCTTGAACTGAGCGTCCACTTTCTTAGCCTTCACACTATTGGGATATGGAACCGGGACAGTCTGTGCCCTTTGATGTGGCGGCACATATGGCGTCCTCTTCTGTGTCTCCTCCTCAATAATAACAGGTTCTGTTGCAACATCCTCTACCACATCCTCTATCGGTGTTGTGGTTGGAATCAGGACCTCCTCTGCGGCCTCACCTATGGTTTCTGAATGGGGTTTGCTTGGTTCATCGGCCCTGGGGTTTAAAATCTTTTGCTGCTCCGTAGCAAGATTGCCTTAGCCTGCTGATTTCCTCCTGGAACATTTGTATTACCTGGAAAGCCTTGTTGCGCTGGCTTCTTCAAATTTGCTATCTCAGCTGCCATTTATGCCAAGGATGTCTCTATCATCCTCATCTGAGCCCTGTGACTCTGTAAGGTTTGCCCAAACTGATTCATGAATTCTCCTTGTTGCTTGATCTGCTGGCCAAAAGTGTTCATTAGTTCTTGATTCTGCTTGATCACTTGGTTGAGCAACTCATTGCTCTTATCCTCCGGTGACGGTTGGGGTTTTGCATCGGGGTCCTGCAAGAAATTATTTGGGTCCTTCCAGGAAAATGTCTTGTCTTTTCTCCATGAATAATCGTTGTTTCTGTACCCCTGCTGCTGGCGCATGAATTTTACTTGAGCCTCATCATCATATTCTGCGTCTTCTTTTGCAAGTAGTTTCTTTGCTAGAAGGTCCATTTTCTCATTTAGCTCTTTGATGGCCTTTGACTCCCCAGCAGCCCAAACATGCTCTACGGCATCTTTGTCTCCCCAGGATTGCTTCTTGGCCATGTTCTTCAAAATTTGTCAACACCTTGTGTCTGTGTTGTTTAAGAAGAACCCTGAACCTGCTGAATCTAGGTTACTTCTATCATGCTCGGAAAAAGCAAAATAAAATATTTTGACATGTGTCTCCTTGTCAAGCCCATGATGCGGGCACCTCCTTACACTAGTACATAACCGACCTTTAGTGTCGGTTATTTAAGGCCTTTAGTGTCAGTTTCTAAGCGACACCTATGTGGTCGACGCTAAAAGCCCAACCGTTACGCGTCGATTCAAAAATCGATGCCAAAACCCTTCGCGCGCCACCGAAAATGCGCCAGCAGGGGGCTATAGGCGTCGGTTATTAGATAAGAAACCGACGCCATATACCTCTGTGCCACAGAAAGGGCGCCATTTGGGGCACTATCAGCGTCAGTTATTAGATAAGAAATTGGTGCTATATACCTTCGCGCCACAGAAAGGGCGCCATCTGGGGCACTATCAGCGTCGGTTTATCAGTAATAACTGACGCCATATCACCCACTGCCACGGTGTGCTGGCCAGCACGGCCGTGTTGTCTGGGCTGCTGCCACAGCCGTGCTGGCCAGCACGGCCGTGGTGTCTGGCCCGATGCCACGGCCGTGCTGTCTAGCCTCATATAGGCGTCGGTTACGAGTAGGGAAACTGACACTGTAACTATGTGGCGTCAGTTTTATACAAATAACCGACGCCTATTGTTTTTTTTCTGTCAGTCTGCAGACCTGCTGTGGCTGGTCGCAGGATGAGAAACCTGCAGTTCAATTATGAACAACAGGTTTTACGACATCCATTGATATCAGCCAACAACAGGCCACAAACCTGCAAAATTAACAACAAAAACATTCACACATTTAGCAACCTGCAGTTCCATTTTATTTTCACACATTTAGAAACATTCATGTAGCTAGCAATCTGTAGTTCCATTCATTTTCACATTCACACATGTAGAAACATTCATATAGCAACCAAGAGTTTCATTCACTTTCACTCAGACACATGTAGAAACATCCAGACATGTAGAAACATTCACACATATATTATAATTTAGAAATTCATTTACAAAATATCATTCTTTAGTCATTATTCGCTATCAACATCCCAATTATATGTTAAAACCCCCACTACTTGTATGGCTGTTGCCCATTCTTCTCTTACTTCATTTAATTCTCCTGTCGTATAGGGAGCATGTACATCTGGTAAGGCCTTTCCTGTATTGTGGTCAGTTTTAAACACCTGTAAAGAGAATGATGTATATATATAATTAATGAGCTATAAATAAGATTGATATATTTCATATTATCTAATGAGACTATATAATACCTCAGGAATAGTATCGATATCCATTGCGGCATATTTGATAATCATGTGTATAAATCACATCACATAGTATGCACATGCCCATCCGTTGTCTTGTGTAGCACACTATAAATTCAAACATACAAAATATTAAAAAATACAACTAATTAAGCATTGTTCACATAAATAATATATACATTGCTGTCGGGAACTTACTTCCACGTTCTTCCAAGTTATTTGTTGGTTCTTTTTTTGGGGACCTTTCCTCCTGCCTTTTTGAACTCATCTAAACCCCTACATGTTAATGTAACACAGTACATTGCATAATTAAATAGTAATGTAATAACATATGTTAACGGATATGAAAATGAAATATTTCTCACCGGAATAATACCATTTTCATTTTGTGTCCATATTTTGAATTCAATTTAGTCCCCTTAGGATCTAGATAATAGACAGTGAATGTCTCGGGGACAATAACTAGTAACTCCCAATGCATACCACTAGAGGTAAAAAAGTTAAAAATTAATAACTCAAAATACACAATAAAAATGTAATTTTCTTAAGTCCAAATTATAATAAGCAAAGTAAACTTACTCTATATTGAATGGAGCTATTATCACCGTCTTCTTATTTTGAGCAAAATTTGTAAAAGCCTCACAACAGTATTTTTGAACTGACGGAAGGTCTTTAGCTACTAGACTAATCAAAGATGGAATAAAAAATCCTACATGTTCGAATGCAAAATTTGCACATATCTTGTCTAAGTAGCTGCAAAATATGTATTAATTATGCATGCATTAATAAATAAGAAACCAGATCACCAGATCCTACACAAGGTATATGGATGTATAAAGAAGATCTCACCTTATCCATAGCTCTATCACAGATGTATTTAGCCAATCATATCGAAACAACTCCAAAATATCTTGTATAAATAGGTTGTTTTTGTAATGTAAATTTACCATAAAGTTTCAGTAAAGAGGACATCCGCTTTTAGCCACAATATCACTCCGCCTTCTACCTCACCATGTGTTTCACAATCTGGGTGGGCATATGGCAATGGAAGATCCATCCACTTAGAGAATATATGTATCGGGCTCACACGAATCCAACCAGTTCGTAATGGAGACCCGTGAAACATTTCCCCTGGTAGGGATGGGTAAGCCGACGCCTCTGCAATGACATATTCTTTACTTTTTAGATGGCATGGCTTCAACCCCTACAAATTTTTGTGTAAAGAATGTTATATACATATATACATATCATCTTTTTTTGAAACGACTACAATTTCATATATACTTATCATCTTGAAAACATATCATCTTGAATTAAAAAACTAATTACTATGTCATAAAAATACTTACAACGGATGTGCTAGGTGGTGGGTCTACAGGATTACTCCCAACCTCTGCAGTAGGAGTAGAGTGGGATGCCATAATATGTACTTTCTGCTGAGTGGCACTCTGAGATGCCTGCCACTTTTTCCATGCTTCTTTGAGTTTCCTATCAACTAGCTTATCTACCTATACATGGATAAAAGAAACGTTAGCTTCTAATTATTGAATTCTCTTTTACAGAACATTATAAAGAAAGAATATGTTACCTCTTCTTGTGAAAGTCCCGCTTTTGGGACATGTTTGCGCTGGGATGGCCCAAAAAAAGCTTTGATGCCCACACCAGCGCATGCAGCCCTAACACGTCCAGGATGCTCTGGGTTACCCAGAGCAACTATCAATTCATCCCTTGTGCCCTCAGGGATGAACTTGCCTTGTTTCCTCAGCTCGTGCAGCTCTCGCTAATCACCAAAACAAAAATTTGTAATTAGGTAAATACCAAAAATAATCAATATTCGAACAATTGCTATAAGAGTTGTATTTTACCATTTTTGTAGCCGTCTCAGCAGTTGCGGGCTTCCTTATTTCTCCCTTCTTATTTTGCCTCCCAGCTATCCAGACATCATGGTGAGGCAGAGGTGTGCTACCTATAGTAGAGGACTCCTGAGTAGCAGCAGACTGAGCAGTAGCCTCAGACTATAGTCTTTGGCGAATGCATGCATACCCCTTTGGACCCATTGTGTGGTCATGCACATTCAGTGCACGCCTTGATTTTTGTGCCTCACTGAGGGCCTATTTAGTATGCACATTAATGATTTGGTTAGTAACACTAAATGTTAATCTTGAATAGGTGAATACAACATATATTAATGAGATTGGGACTGACGCCTAATACCTTGAATTCATCAGTTTTTCTTGAAGCAACAAATGCGTCCCATTCTTCTTTGTCTAGGAAGTTCCACTGTTCAGTGGTTGTCTTCTTCCTCTTGTCACCTTCTTTTATGTATTCTCAGGTGAGATTTGTCCTATAGTTCCTTAGGACTCTCCCACAGTATTGCATCACGCATTTACGATGTAGCTTTTCATCCAATTCAAATATACTCTGCAAAATAGAATTGCTATTAACTAGTATCCAAAAAATTAGTAATCTACAAAATAGAATTGCAAATTAATAATAACTCACGCATAAATCCTTCCATATTACGTCTTTCTTCTCCTTAGGAACTTTATGCCAAGAATCTATCTTACAACCGCAATGGCTACTATTAACATACCCAAGATATGAAACAAACGAATTGCGATTCACACCAGATGCATTTCTTGCATTATCAAAATCCACAACAAGTTTGGGTCCATTGCCCTTTTGCACTATTAACTTCTTCATCATAGTGATGCCCTTTCTCTTGTCAACTTTTTGGTGTTTCTGATCAAGTGCCTCAAGTGCTTTAGATGGTACATGTGTATCATCAACCTAAAATTTGACAAAATAAACACATTTATAAGATATAACTATAAATGGACATATAGATATAAATATATGATATATTTTTAAAACTTACATTGTGAGGCGGCACATTGATGTCCTCACCCTCATGGTAATCATCAGCACGGTCATCAGGAGAATGCTCAGTCATCTGAAAATTCACATTCACAGTGTAAAGTTCACATTGTAAAGTAATTCAAATTGTAAAGCTCACATTGTAAAGTTCACATTCACATTGTAAAGTTCACATTATAAATTAAGTATTTCACATTGTAAAATTCACATTGTAAAGTTCACATTCAGAAAATAAAACATATAACAAAATATAAACATGCCTCTAGTATTGCGATTTTTTATCAATTAACAATCCTTCATTGTGATCTCCGCGCACATACAAGTCATCATTAGCTTCAATATTTGCTGGTGTTGGCAACCCAACTGAGAATGGACTGGAGTCATCATACTTGTCATAGTATTGTTCTTCATCTATAGGATCTTCAATGAACTGTCTTTTACCATGAAGAACAACCGACCATTTATCATTTACAGGATCATCGATATAAAATACATGTTTCGCCTGTGATGCCAATATGAATGGTTCACCCTTCTCGCCAATCTTTTCAAAGTTCACTAAAGTGAAACCCAATTCATCCACTATAACTCCTTTGGTGTTATCAACCCAATTACATTTGAAGAGCAGAATTCTGAAATCTATGTAGTCAAACTCCCATATGTCTTCAATGACACCGTAATATGACATTTTAGCTTCACGTGGACTCTTATTCTTTGCACTTGCAAAAAACATAGTCGATGCTTGAAGGGTGACCCCACTGTTTTGGACGACACTCTTATCATCTTGGCGCTTTGTGTAATATGTGAATCCATTAATGCCATACCCTTCATAAGACATAACAGTCAATTTTGGTTTAAAGGCGAGGCATTTGATAGTTTCAGTAATATCATCTGGTGTTTGAGATAGTTGATGTAAGACTTTATCTTCAAACCACTTAATAAATGTCTTGTTATGCTCTCTAGCAAGCCACATTGTATTGGCTCGAGGATATTGTCTCTTGATGAAATTGGTATGTTCCTCGATATAAACGTTCACTTCGTCCATGTTGTGTAAAATATACAAGTGACCTTGTTCCAACTGCTCATGGCTGATTACTTTCACACGTGATCCCAAAATTCCTTTGCCAAATTGCTCGTCAATATTCTTGTCATTGTCAGGAGTGTCATTACCACTGAGAAAGTCATTGCAAAAATCCATAACCTCTCTCGCCACATAACCCTCAATAATACTCCCTTCAGGCCGATAATGGTTTCGAACATCACTTTTAAAAACGCTCATGTATCATTCAAAGGGATACATCCAATGCAAGAAAACTGGTCCCAACATTTTCACTTCCCTAGTCAAGTGGACAACAAGATGTACCATGATATCAAAGAATGATGGAGGAAAATACATCTCAAGCTGACATAGGGTAACAACCACTTCTCTTTGCAATTTATCGAGAGTATCAAGGTCAATAACTTTGCTGCACAGACTGTTAAAAAAGAAACAAAGTCTGGTGATTGCAAACCTTACATGCTTCGGCAATATAGATCTAATTGCCACAGGCAATATTTGTTTCATTAGAGTCTGACAATCATGAGATTTAAGACCTATCAACTTCAGATCTTTCATTGATACCAATCTACGGATGTTGGATGAGTAACCCTATGGCACCTTAACATTTACCAAACATTCACAAAAAGCTTTCTTCTCCTTTCTAAACAATGTGTAACAAGCAGGAGGTAAGTATGTTCTCCAATTTTCCATTTCATGAAATTCTGTTAATTCTGACCTTATTCCCATTTCACGTAGGTCCAGTCTGGATTTTATCCCATCTTTAGTCTTACCTGGTATATTCAACAAAGTACCAATGACACTATCACAGACATTTTTCTCAAAGTGCATGACATTGATATAATGCCTGACTGTCAAAGAACTCCAATAAGGAAGATCCCAAAATATTGACTTCTTCTTGAATAAAGATTTGTCACTCCGTGTGGCCATAGTACATTGTGATCTCTTACCGAATTCATTGACAAAGTCTTTTACTCTTTCATAAACAACATCCCCTAGTATATGTTTAGGTGCACTCTGTTCCTCATTCAATCCATTGAATGCTTTGCGCTTCCTACAATACGGATGGAATTTTGTAAGAAACCTTCGATGACCGAGATATACAGTCTTACCGTCATGTTTTAGTCTTGTTGAATCAGTGTTGTCTTCACATATAGGACACACTTTAGCTCCTTTGACACTATATCCAGACAAATTCCCATATGCTGGAAAGTCATTAATAGTGCAAAACAACATAGCATGCAAACGAAATGTCTCTCTTTGTGAAGCATCATAGGTCATCACACCTTCACCCCAGAGTTTCTTTAAGTCATCAATCAGAGGTTCAAGATAAACATCGATGTCATTTCCAGGTTGTTTAGGGCCCGATATCAACAACAACAACATTATGTACTTATTTTTTACACACAGCCAGGGAGGAAGATTGTATATAACAAGCATGACTGGCCAAGTGCTATGTTGGTTGCTCAATGTCCCGTACGGATTCATCCCATCTGTACAAAGCCCAAGTCTTATATTCCTGACTTCTTCACCAAATTCAGGGTACGATAGATCAATCTTCTTCCACTGTGGGGAATCAGACGCATGTCGTAGGATCCCATCATTATTTTTCTTAACATCTGCATGCCACCTCAAATTCTTTGCATCTATCAGATTGGTAAACAAGCGTTGAAACCGTGATATTATAGGTAGATACCACATCACCTTGGCAGGAGAACCAATTTTGGACTTCCCCGAAGTCGTCAATTTATACCGTGACGCACCACATTTTGGACAATCTTTCAAATCCACATAGTCCTTTTGAAATAATACACAATCATTCGGGCATGCGTGTATCTTCTTGGCATCCATTCCCATTGGGCACAACAATTTCTTTACCTGGTATGTTGAGATTGGCAGCTCGTTTCCTTCAGGAAGCATTTCTTTCAACAAAGACAACAATGACGTGAAGCTTTTGTCGCTCCATCTATTGTTAGCTTTCAGCTTATACAATCTCAACACAGCGCTAAGCTTCGTAAACTTAGTACAACCTGTATATAACGATATCTCAGCATCATGCACGATGTTTCTAAAAATGGGAGGTGGATCGGTGTGCTCTACCCCACAACTATCCAGCATCACATCAACGATGTCTACTGGAACTGGTTCATTCACATCTATGTCATCGTAGGCAATTTCTTCTTCCACACAAGCACTGCTATCGACATCCATTGGTTTCGGGTTTGAAATCTCTCCATGCCAGTGCCATTCTGTATAGCCTTATATAATCCCGTTGCACATGACATGACTTTTGATTTCGTCACCAGTGCTGACTTTCAAGTTGTTACCGCAATGCCTACATGGACAGTAGAACCTATCTCCAGGTTGTTTCCTATGTTCCTTGGAAAATCTAATAAACGGGTCAAGACCAGAAATAAACTCTGGGGTGCAGCGATTGCGAATGGACATCCATGATCTATCCATTCTATGATCAAAGAGAAAACAAGTATATATTACAACAAGATTAGGGTCTAGGGTTAACGGATTAGAGTTTTTGCATAGTTAAAACTTTAGGCCAACAAATACATGTGTTGTCATTCTTATATATAATTAATGTGTACCACCTATCCCATTCTTGAACACCTAATCTCACTAGTAAGTGTATAATGTGTATTGGGTTTTCGAGAAAATTTCGGCAGCATTTCCCTGTTGTTCTCTAAGTACATATGTACTTAGAGAACAAACGGGGAAATGCTACCAAAATTTTCTCGAAAACCCAATACACATTATACACTTACATCCTAAGTGAGATTAGGTGTTCAAGAACAGTCCCAAACCGGGGACTATCCAAGATTTACTCCTAATGAGTAAATCTTGGACGGGTTTCTAGGCCAACAAATACATGTGTTGTCATTCTTATAGCTACAATCCTAGTTTCATCATTCATATCCTAGTTCTTCAAGTTAGGTGATTAACATTGTCAATATACTCAAAAAGGAAACAAGTTACCAATTTCATAGTTAGGACGGTAGAGATACCCTAAGATCTAGATCTAATGGTTCATAATGAGCCTGTGATAAAGTTACATCACTAGCTGATTATATAATTTCAAAAGCAGTACACAAATAAATTCAAATGAGTAGATAACTAAATAAAAATAGTAGACAAAAAATACAAATAAGTAGATGAATAAATCATAAAAAAATCAGTACATAAATAAACACAATCAGTAAATAACTTTAAAAAAATCCACTAGCTTGGTGAAATCAGTACATAAATAAACACAATCAGAATATTTTTCAATGGCTTTAGGGGTGACTTGGTGAAATCAGTGCATGTTTTGGGCATCCTTTGTATAGGTTGATCTAGGGTTCAATCCAGGGATCAAAATGTTCATGATCATCTCTTGAATCCAAACCCCAGTAACAGCCTAGGCGTGCCCTGGCGCCGCCCAAGCATCCGCCCAGAGGCCTAACTAGGCAGGGCACCTGGGCTTGGGACCCTAGGTGAACGCCTGGGCTGTTTAGGCGTCGCCTAGGTGAGGTCCAGGTCGGCGGCGGCAGAGAAAGCCAGCGGCAGAGGAGAAAAGGTGGACGGCGGATGAAGGGTTACCTTACTTTAGGTGTTCAGCGGCGGCAGAGCAAAGAACAGTAGCCGGCAGTGGAGCAGCAACAGCGGCGGAGGACCGGCAGACCAACGGTGAAGCAGCAGCAGTGGTAGAGCAACAGCGGAGGAGCGGCGGAGCAGCATCAGTAGCAGCGGGGGAGCGGAATCGCCAGACGAGCGTGAGAATGAAAAATTAGGAATGAAATAGGAGAGAAAGGGGAACAGTCAGGCTCGCGGGGGTTAAGTTATCAATCAACGTCGGTTCTCATGTAAAACCAACAACTATTTACTAATCATGTCGGTTCTCATGTAAAACTGACAACTATGATCAATAATATTCGTCGGTTTCCACACGAAAAACCGACGCCTATAAACATAAGCCGATAACAAAAAATGTTCTCGAACTCAGCCAATAGTCATCGGTGACCTTATAAAAACTGACGCTACAGGTGGTCGATATTTTTGCGGGGACAGCGCGCGTAAACTCATCCACGTCGGTTACTTATGCGAAACTGACGATTAAATTGGGCCCAATTTCTGTCTCACAAAAATACATTAGTTGTTGATTTTGAAGTTAAAAACTGACGCCATATATTAAATTTTGGAGGTAAATTTTTCCCCATGAAAAATTTGGTTTTGGTGGTCGATCTTAGGCGTCGGTTGTTTATATAGAACTGACGCTAAATAAAATACAATACTCATGTCTGTCCACTCTTCACAGATAGATGTCAGTTTTATGAAATAACTGACGTTGTATGTTTAAGGCATCGGTTATTTGTATACAACCGACGACAGTGAATGTGACGTTATAAGCCAATTCTCTAGTAGTGTTAGCATGATCTAAAACCGTTCCCAGGTCTCGGAGTAAGTCTCTCCTGCCTTCTGGCTGAAATTATGGATTTTTCTGATCATATCATTTGTCTTCTCAGGCGGAAAGAATCTTTCAAAGAACACTTCCACCATGTGGTTCCATGATTCCACATACTCATCATCAAGATTATGTAGCCATTCACATGCATTTCCCGCCAAAGAGCTGGGAAATAGCTTCAAGTACAACGTCTCCTGTGGAAACCTGTCTATCTTGATCATGTCACAGTTCTCCACAAACTGGCTAATGTGAGTGACCGGGTCTTCGTTTTTGATCCCATGAAATGCATTGGATTTGACCAAATTTATTAATGCAGGATCAATCTTATAAGTCGAAATGTTGACCGCTTGCTTCTTTATTAGCCCCTTTGAAGCGGAAGAGGAAGAAGCCTTTATCTTCTTCCATATCGTCTCCTCTTCTGCCATGGCTTCTTGTTTTGAGTCGGAATCTATATCTTCCAGTTGGGGTAGAACGTTGTTCTCCTCGTCATCTGGTCCCGGCAGTGGAACCTCTGGTGATTACTGCATGTAGTCTGTGCTACGCGTCCTCACCATGCACCAGTACCTGCAAGATGATAATTTCAGTTCAGTATTGTGCCAGACGATTACACAATGTGAAAAATAAACTAAGAATTTCAAAAATGATTACAAATAATAAAATAAAAAGTGGCCTAGAATGGCCGCTTGCAGCACTCGTAGTGTCGACAATTTGTCGTGTCCCCGGCAACGGCGCCAAAAACTTGACACGATTTTACCGTGCGTATAACGCAAGTGCACGCGTCAATGTAGTATAGGCCCTTGTGAGGCCCGAGTCGAACTCAGGGACACTGAATTATCGGTAGACTACTACTAACTACTCGCAATCAGCTAGACCAATAAAAAAGGTTATGAGAGTTGTTATGAAATAAAAGAAAATAAAATCAAAAACAAAGCAATCGATTAAGTGTTTAGTTTAATCAATTCAAATGGAGATCTTTAGGATTGTGGTTTCACCGTGGGTTTTCATTGTATGAATTTCCATATAGTTACTTAGGTTTATCTCTCAATCCAGGTAGTGGCCTATAGTCAGAATTACCCACTGTCGTGGTATAATTCACTACTTATGTCTAGGTCGGTTCCACTGTCGTAGTAACCTATACCCTAAACTAGGTGCATTAGAATCGACCTATGGGTTTCCACCATTAACCTTACACCACCTTGTTCAAGGGATTTGTTAATTAATGTGAATTTCGTCTCTTTTCAGCCGTTAATTCTTCTTTCAAAGTAATTAAAGGCATTAGATTATCATTATGGTGATCAAGCATAATAATATAATTGAGAAAACGAAATCATACCATGGATTTAAGAGATAAATTATGAATTACTATGATAAAAATGTCATACAATGCTTCCCCAGGCTACTCCCGGTCCTAAAGACAAAGGAGATTAGCCCTGCATGTACATCTCAGAGCAAAACATGGTTGAAGAAAGGGGAAACATGGAGAAAAATGTGAATAAGTAATGAAACCCCTGAACGGAGAAGATCCAAGCATTCCTCGGCGTAGAATGTGCGATCTACAGCCTTTCGGGAGTGGAGAATGTCTTCTTCGGCTTCCGAAATGGCTGGGGCGTGCTTCTGGGCACTGTTCTTCTCTCCACACCTTCTCGGGACGTGTGCAGTGGCTAATGACACGATTCCCTGCTCTTGGCCGCCGTCATTAGCTATAATCACCGAGTTAGGTTGCAAAACTATCACAGCCGTCGGATTTGGGTCGATCTAAAACAAACTTTCATCTGACGGTGTCGATACCATCGACGCAGGTCGATGGTATCGACTTTGCGCGATATCGGCAATCCTTCTTTTATTTTCTTCGTTGCGCCTGATGTTGACTCGATACCATCGACGCGGGTCGATGGTATCCACACTCTTAGGCGTCAGTTTTATCCCTTTCCCGTCATTGAAGCTCCAAGTGTCGATACTATCGACTTTGGGGTCGATAGTATCGACGGTCTTCTCGCCAGCAACCTGATGGTGTGTATCTACCATCGACTTCCCTGTCGATGGTATCAATTCTGTGCTACTCCTTGCGGCTGTGTCGATAGTATCGACAGGCGTCGATGGTATCGACAGCTGCAGATATGTGTTTTTCCTGAAATTGCAACACAAAACCACATAAGCCGAGATAAAACCTATAATTGTAATCATTTATGCTCAAAACGATAAAATAAAGGAGATTTGACACTGAGAAGGATCATAGACTAAAGTAAATGAATTATGCAATATTAACCACCAAAATGACCAATAAATGCATAAAACACAAGTAAAACAAGTCTATAAATGCGACTCAAAATCATCGCATTAGCGATCCAGACGACCGGTTTGAGGAGTGAGACGATCGGGTGGCGGCCATCAGGAGATGCACAACAACCAGGCGAACCGATCAGTTGGAGGAGCTAGGGTGAGTAGGTCATTCATGTGATGAGTTGATCAGCTCGGACGGCTATAGCACTAAGTTCATCTTGCACAGGTTACATGTGATGTAGACCTAGATGACTGTGATTCTTTTTGGCTCAAGGAATCACATTAGGATGGCCATAATCATCGCTTTTATCGTTTCACTTGTTTTCTGTGGGATATAGCATGTATATGATACATATTATGTATTGTGGTGATTGGATATGTATATGTACCTATAAGACCAAATCCCTCATTAAATATTAAAGTTTTAGATGCCTTCCAAATGCGACACACATGAAAAGCTTGATCGACCAAGTGTGGGAATGCCCTAGCGTGGTGCACCGTCTATCTCATGGAAGCGTGAAGGATGGATATGTGGGTCTGCCCTAGGAGGGTGCACATTCATCGTGTTGGCTTTGGGTCAGACTTAACAAGGTGACCTAGATAGGATCTAGCACCTTGAGGCATGGAGGTGATCATGGCAAGGAGTTGTGCATGACATCTTTCAAGAGTTTCATATGATGCAATTGGCAAAAGTTGCCTACCTGGAAGATCTAAGTTGTGGGTGACAGCCCTAGCTGGTTCATGACTTAGAGGATTTCAGGATCTTGACCTACTAGAAGATTGTACACTGTAATCTTCCAAATTAATGGTGAGGGCTATCAATTTGAACAAAATAGTGGGAGCGATAATTAATTAAAGTCCTAATTATATTGTTAACCTTTCAAATCAATCAAATAAGTCAAAATTGAGTTTGGGACTAAACTGCATATATTTCCTTTTATAGTACAAATGACAACAAACAACAATCACTTTTTGTTGCGATCTGTCCTTGAAAAGGACAAGCTAAATGGGACTAACTTCCATGAATGGTTTAGGACATTGAGAATTGTTCTCACTCAAGAGCGAAAGCTCTATGTCCTGGATACTCCAATTCCAGAGGAACCTGCTCCTACCACACCAAAGGCAGAAAGGGATGCTTATAACAAGCATTCTGACGATGCCATTGATGCAAAGTGCTTGATGTTGTGCTCCATGAACCACGAGTTTCAGAGACAACATGAGAACATGGGTGTCATTGAGATGATTTAGCATCTCAAGAACATGTATGAAGTCCAAGCACGGCAAGAGAGGTATGATGTCTCCAGGGTGTTGTTCAAGTGTGTAATGACATAAGGAGATCCAGTTGGTCCTCACATGCTCAAGATGATTGGGTATGTGGAGAACCTAACGAGACTGGGATTTCCCCTGAACTAAGAGTTGGCTACTGACGTGATACTGCAATCGTTGCCAGAATCCTACAGTCAGTTTGTGATGAACTACAACATGAACAATTTTGACAAGCCGTTGATAGAGTTGTTGGGCATGTTGAGGACAGTCGAGACACAGATGAAGAAGGACAAGCCTAAGTCTGTGATAATGATCAGTAGCAAGAAAGGCAAGTCCAAGTGTAAGGGCAAGGGCAAAGCTAAGAAGGGTTCTGATGCTAGCCAGGAGCCCAAGGTGTCTTCAGCTCTCAAGGCCAAGGGAGGCGTGACCAAGAGAGGCAATTGCCACCATTGTCAAAAGCCAGGACATTCGAAAAGGAATTGTCCACTCTATCTGGAATAACTAAAGTAGAAGGAGGCGACAGACGTCTCCACCTGAAGGTGTCATGAAATAAACTTGTAACATTTTTAAGGTATATGATGCCAAGATATAAAATGTAAAGCACTCAATAAATGGGGCAAATGTTGCTGCCATAGTTAGGAGTACTTTAGTTTATTTTCAGCCTTAAAGGCATGTAATAGAGTTATGAACTGCTATTTCATATTTGCCAACGAATTGAAACACTTTAATTTTTTCATATTGTATGAAAATGATGGCAATTAATAAAGTTGATGTTTCAATCATTGTGGCAATGTCTTGCTTATCTTGTGATACTTGGTATGCATATAATAAAATGATACCTAAAAGTTATTGATAACTCAAACAATCAAATTAGCATAAATCATGAGAAATTCATTTCTAGTTTCCATATGATGGATAAATCTAGACTCTTTTGGTTAGAGGACCAGTAAGAGACATGAATCTCTTGGACATGATTAATCAATCTTCACTAGTGGTAGTGGGAGAATGATTATCCTATTAGGTATAATACATGTGATGTATTTACATACCTATTGGAGTTAATGTTAGTACTTCAAACGGTGTTTAGAAAAATACCAATATGAATATCTTGAAGTGTTCAAGAATATCATAGCTGAAGTATGAATTTGGTAAAGTTTTAATTCTTGATGAGATCAATGAATGAAATACTTGAACCAAATGTTTGAGATCCTTATGAGTGATTATGATAGTGTATCATAGTAAGCTCGTGATTAAGGCATTATGATGTCTAAATCAAGAAGGAGTCATACTCTAAGGAGTTAGAGGATGATTTTCAAATAACTAAATTCTTCTTAAATAAAGAATACCCTACACTAATAAAGGACATTAAGAATCATAAAGAGTTGTGAGTTCTTATATCCTAGACAGATACACCTCAATTATCTATGTCATGAGTTGGTCATGTGACGAGTGAACTATCTAGATGAATACGAGGAATCGGTTTTTGAGTTATGGTTTATGACCATTACATCCTAAATGACTTCCATGTGAACCACAAGGTATGACCTTGATGGTAGCACCCATTGGGATGAAATCCATAACTGTGAATGAGTCTTAAGCGTTAAGACACATGGATAACATTTTGAGAAGGATGATGCTTGTTGATTGCAACTTAATGACTATTAGATTTGCATATGGATACTAAAACCGCATTTCTATGAGGAATAAAACAAGGATGTGTACGTGACACAACCTATAAGGTTTATGAATCCATTAATGCAAATGAAGTCTATAAGTTACAATGGACTAATCAATGTGATTGATTGATTACAAGCAACTCAGAACTGGATCTTTACTTTGATAATATAGTCAAAGGGTTTGACTGATATGTCAAAGATAAAGAAGGGATCTGTGATTTAGTGGGAGCGTATTTGCATTCCACATGTTGCTGTGAAATGGAAATGTTCTAGAATGGAAATCCAAAGTGGAAATTATCTTTAAGGAAGATAGAGACATTTCCTATGCGATAGGAATAGAGATCTATAGAGATAGTTCTCAAAAACTTCTTGACCTGAAAAGAGAAAGCATACATTGGCAATCTATACTGAAGGGTTCAGTGTGCATAGATTCAGTGGGAAAAAACCTATCCTTGTTACATGGAATTATTATCCCAAGGCCAAGTGTCCAATTCTTATGAAGAATGGGAACACTTATAATAGATATGGATCTATCATGTATGTAATCATCCCATTATCTTGCATGTATGGACATGGCAAGAACAAAATGCATTTATCATCTTGTATGTAGGACATGAAAATATGATATGCTCATCCTGATAACTCGTATGTGGGACATGACGAGTGGATGTCTGTTTAGTTCTAGTAAGGGTTACTGGAATACCATAAGAACTTGATAAGTACTTGAGAAGTACTAGTTCTATGGTGATAAGGAAGGGTTCACTATAAAGAGTTATACTGATGCCAACTTCTGAGAAGGACAGAAAATTAATTGCAAAAAATATATATGGGATATATATATATAAGTGAATGTTTGTTGATAAATGGAAACGTTCCAATAAAGTTGTTTTAAAAGGAAATGCCAAGTATCGGTGTGTTAAAGAACAACAGTGGATACTATATGGATCTGGAAGTTCATGAGATGAACTTATAGATAGTCCGATCTTTGATGAAAAGTAAGAAATACTTGGTCATGCAATGTGGCTAAAGGTTAGAAAAAGACTACTAGATCGCATATTACGACAACTCCATCTCATACGTATGACGTACAGCGAAGAGATGAGAGACATGCAGTTAATACTGACTTTGGCAAGGTGTTGCCATAACTCACTATGTTAGCACTAGAGCACAGTAACATGTGGGACATGTTTGAAGATCACTA
The DNA here is from genome assembly GCA_963693085.1 of Alisma plantago-aquatica. Taxonomy (NCBI): domain Eukaryota; kingdom Viridiplantae; phylum Streptophyta; class Magnoliopsida; order Alismatales; family Alismataceae; genus Alisma; species Alisma plantago-aquatica. The sequence goes on from OY856409.1 coordinate 554,378,632, forward strand.
AGAATATGATTCAAGGGTGATTGGCTCGCAGTGCAAGTGGGAGTCTGTTGGTATGTATGCCCTGAGAGCCAATCATGGGATGATTGGTGGGATACATTAAGATTGATTTGATAAACATCAAAAGGCAAGCTTCCAATTCTTTCTGGTTCAGTCATATGAGATAATGATACAACAGATTGAATGTCTAGAGAATGACAGTACTCAATGACGTATGCTTTCAGGTTAAGGACATGAATGATGAGATCATACAGATGCTAAGAGTTTGTACATTCTTATCATGTCCCTAGTCAGATGTCATTGTGGAAGGTAGATAGACAACAATGACACACAAGACTAGATTTTGGTGTTGGTTGATGACATAATCTCATTAGTCATGATATGGAGATATCAAACCAAACACATAGGTACTTGTTAGAGAACAAGTTTACCGGACAGACCCACCATGAGTTTGACACATGGAGCCATGAAATGGTAGTCACAATCAGTTCTCACAGTGATGGTGGTGAGTGTGATTCTTAGACCTGAAATCACTAAACTCAACACATGTCGTTGGGCACACTTTGACGTCATCAAACGCAGTCCTGAAACATGGGTTGTTATAAAGGAGATGATTGGGTGGCTTTGACACATGGGGCTTTTGAGGGGTGAGTGATAAATATTGGTATTTGTCCCTCCTGAGGGAGTTTGATATCCATGGCCACTTGATGACTAGGATTGAGATAGGCGTGTGCACGCATGTGTGAATCAGTATGCGATATTGATGTCATACATATTTCCTGCAATCTACTCTGAGATCAAGAAAGTGAATGAACGTTGACAGGATGACTGTTCCATGCCTTGAGTTCATTTGGGATATTAGTGACAAAGGAATTATACATTCACTGTAACACCATTAATAGATTGTAGGATTGAAAGTTGTTCTCCAACTTTCTGTTTCACTTGGGTAGCACTGATGTGTGACTAGGCACCACTCTTTGCTTGTGAAGTCATAAGTGTTATGGACTTTCACTGCCAACGTGAAATGGACCTGCATGGTCACACACATAGGATTTAACCTGGAAGAGGAGTTTATCGACAAACCATGTTTAGATTGATTACTAAAGGAGTTTAGTAGTTCAATTAAACACTCAATCAATTGATAGCTCAATATCATAGTGTTCAAGGTGTTGGACCAATTTATTAGAGTATCAGATTGATTGAAATTGCGATTGACTGATTTGCACAAATCTGTTGTTCCAACTGATCGGCTCATTAGATGAACTGATCAGCTCAGGTTGGTGAACCGATCGACTCAACTGGTGAGATGATCGGCTCATGTATTAATGAACTGGTCTACTCAATTGTTAAACTGGTCGGCTCATGTGACCAACGGAGATCGTTTGGAAAGTCGATTTTGCAAATACAATTTGTTTCACTTGTACAAATTCAATTTGGACAAGGATTAATATTTGATTAATCAGAAACAAATATTAAAGTCAATTTGAGTTGGATCAGGACCACGAACCGATCGGCTCAGGGGTCCCAACCGATCGGTTGAGGTTGAACCGATCAGATCAACTCCCCAATCGACCGTTTCATGTATGAAACAATCAGTTCAGGTGGCACAGTTGGTTGTTTTGTGAAAAATTTCGAACCCTTCTACTTCTGCTTTAATCCCGCATTGCTCGGGGTAGAGAACCCTATCCCATGACCCTCCTATATATAGGGGTAGTGGGGGCTTCTCAGGACAACAACTCAGTGCACCAGTTGCTCTGCAAAGTTGTCGTTCTCTCTGGTTTTGGTAACCGAGAGAGAGCCCGAGCAAGTGCTACCCGATCAGGGAGGCACAACAAGGGAAAGACAGCTGTAGAAATCGACAAGTGGCAGGAGAGTGTGTTGGTGACTAGTACACCAACAGGAGGGTGCGACTCCTTCTGATTCCTTGTGGGACAATGAGATCGGAGTTCCAGGTGGTCCGTGTGGACTACTTCAGAGGCGGGAGACTTCTACCGCTCGGAGGACAGTTGTAATCCCGACAGTCCCGGTGCGACCAGGAGATGTACAGACACCGTCCAAGACCGGAGGTGAAGACCGCACTAGCCGCGAGGTAACGTCATCGAGTAAGCCTCGGGAGAAGGTATGCCTCTACAAACCATCCTTCCTATTGTATAGACGTTGACGCGATTCCTTTTTCTGGGTTTGGGAGAAGAAAATTTTTGTTTCCGCTGCCTTCTCTGTCTCTCCTAAAACCCAACAGTGGTATCAGAGTCACATCAACTACTCTATACTTTAGTATTATCGATATGATAGATTTTGGTTTGTCACCTTTATTTATTGCATACAATGTGAATAAAATTGGCTTTATAAATGTCCAATCCTGAATCCACAAATCCCAATATACATATATGATATGTAATATGAATGCACTCGATACGCGTCACCCTTAAACGAGTTTTGTGGTGCATGTATGGTGTAGTTATGGCCAATAAACCCTATGTGTGTGCTTGGTTGTATGTGGTTGCTTGCATCTCGGTCTGTGTACCGATTCCCTATCTCCTATTCCTGAAGTAACTCAAAATAATTAGAGATTTCTTTCCTACCTTTGCCCCCCCCCAATGTAACTCGGGGTTTCCCAATTTAAATTTAATAGGATAGATCTTTTATTTCCTATTATGTCAAAGAACGACGGACCACCTAACGATGACTGAAACGATCGATTCAAGGAGTGAACCGATCGGTTGGCGATCCAAATGACCGGTTCGAGGAGCGAGATGATTGGGTGGCGGCCATGAGTAGATGCATGATGACCAAGCGAACCGATCAGTTGGAGGAGCCAACCGATTGGCTGGTGGCACCCAGTCGACTGGCCAGGGCAAGCAGGTCATTCATGTGATGAGTTGATCAACTCGGACGGCTATAGCACAGAGTTCATCTTTTACATGTTGCATGTGATGTAAACCTAGATGACCATGATTCTTCTTGGCTCGAGGAATCACATTAGGATGGGTATAATCATCGCTTTTATCATTTTGCTTGTTTTCTGTGGGATATAGCATGTATATGATATGTAATATGTATTGTGGTGATTGGATATGAATATGTACCTATAAAACCAAATCCCTCATTAAATATTAAAGTTTTAGATGCCTTCCAAATGCGACATACTTGAAAAGCTTGATCCGCCAAGTATGGGCACGCCCTAGCATGGTGCACCGTCTATCTCGTGGAAGTGTGAAGGATGGATATGTGGGTCTGCCCTAGCAGGGTGCACATTCATCGTGTTGGCTTTGGGTCGGACTTAATAAGGTGACCTAGATAGGATATAGCACCTTGAGGCATGGAGGTGATCATGGCAAGGAGTTGTGCATGACATCTTTCAAGAGTTGCATATGATGTAATTGGAAAAAGTTGCCTACCTGGAAGATCTAAGTTGTGGGTGACAACCCTAGCTGGTTCATGACTTAGAGGATTTCAGGATCTTGACCCACTAGAAGATTGTACGATTCAATCTTCCAAATTGATGGTGAGGGCTATCAATTTGAACAAAATAGTGGGAACGATAATTAATTAAAGTCATAATTATATCGTTAACCTTTCAAATCAATCAAAAAAGTCAAAATTGAGTTTTGGACTAAACTACATATATTTCCTTTATAGTACAAATGACAAAAAACAACAATCACTTTTCGTTGTGATCGGTCCTTGAAAAGGACAAGCTGAATGGGATAACTTCCACGACTGGTTTAGGACATTGAGAATTGTTCTCACTCAAGAGCGAAAGCTCTATGTCCTGGATACTCCAATTCCAGAGGAACCTACTCCTACCGCACCAAAGGCAGAAAAGGATGCTTACAAGAAGCATTCTGACGATGCCATTGATGCAAAGTGCTTGATGTTGTGCTCCATGAACCACGAGTTGCAGAGACAACATGAGAACATGGGTGTCATTGAGATGATTCAGCATCTCAAGAACATGTATGAAGTCCAAGCACGACAAGAGAGGTATGATGTCTCCAGGGCACTGTTCAAGTGCGTCATGACAGAAGGAGATCCAGTTGGTCCTCACATGCTCAAGATGATTGGGTATGTGGAGAACCTGACGATACTGGGATTTCCCCTGAGCCAAGAGTTGGCTACTGATATGATACTGCAAACGTTGCCAGAATCCTACAGTCAGTTTGTGATGAACTATAACATGATCAACTTTGACAAGCCGTTGATAGAGTTGTTGGGCATGTTGAGGATAGCCGAGACACAGATGAAGAAGGACAAGCCTAAGTCTGTGATGATGATCAGTAGTAAGAAAGGCAAGTCCAAGCATAAGGGCAAGGGAAAAGCTAAGAAGGATTCTGATGCTAGCCAGGAGCCCAAGGTGTCTTCAGCTCTCAAGGCCAAGGGAGGCGTGACCAAGAGAGGCAATTGACACCATTGTCAAAATCCAGGACATTCGAAAAGGAATTATCCACTCTATCTGGAAGAACTAAAGAAGAAGGAGGCGACATATGTCTCCACCTGAAGGTGTCATGAAATAAAGTTGTAACATTTTTGAGGTATGTGATACCAAGATATAAAATGTAAAACACTCAATAAATGGGACAAATGTTGCCAGCGTAGTTAGGAGTACTTTAGTTTATTTTCAGCCTTAAAGGCATGTAATAGAGTTATGAACTGCGATTTCATATTTGCCAATGAATAGAAACACTTTAATTTTTTGCATATTGTATGACAATGATGGCAATTAATAAAGTTGATGTTTCAATCATTGTGGCAATGCCTTGTTTATCTTGTGATACTTGGTATGCATAAGATAAAATGATACCTTAAATTTATTGATAACTAAAACAATCAAATTAGCATAAATCATGAGAAATTCATTTCTAGTTTCCATATGATGGATAAATCTAGACTCTTTTTGTTAGAGGACCAGTAAGAGACATGAATCTCTTGGACATGGTTAATCAATCTTCACTAGTGGTAGTGGGAGAATGATTATCCTATTAGGTATAATACATGTGATGTATTTACATACCTATTGGAGTTAATGTTAATACTTCAAACGGTGTTTAGAGAAATACCAATATGAATATCTTGAAGTGTTCAAGAATATCATAGCTGAAGTATGAATTTGGTAAAGTTTTAATTCTTAATGAGATAAATGAATGAAATACTTGAACCAAATGTTTGAGATCCTTATGAGTGATTATGATAGTGTATCATAGTAAGTTCGTGATTAAGGCATGGTGATGTCTAAATCAAGAAGGAGTCATACTCTAAGGAGTTAGGGGATGATTTTCAAATAACTAAATTTTTCTTAAATAAAGAATACCCCCACACTAATAAAGGACATTAAGAATCACAAAGAGTTGTGAGTTCTTATATCCTTGACAGATACACCTCAATTATCTATGTGATGAGTTGGTCATGTGATGAGTCAACTATCTAGATGAATATGAGGAATCAGTTTTTGAGTTATGGTTTATGACCATTACATCCTAAATGACTTCCATGTGAACCGCAAGGTATGACCTTGATGGTAGCACCCATTGGGATGAAATCCATAAGTGTGAATGAGTCTTAAGCGTTAAGAAACATGGATAACATTTTGAGAAGGATGATGCTTGTTGATTGCAAATTAATGACTAAGAGATTTGCATATGGATACTAAAACCGCATTCCTATGAGGAATAAAACAAGGATGTGTACGTGACACAACCTATAAGGTTTATGAATCCATTAATGCAAATGAAGTATATAAGTTAAAATGGACTAATCAATATGATTGATTGAGTACAAGCAACTCAGAACTGAATCTTTACTTTGACAATATAGTCAAAGGGTTTGACTGATATGTCAAAGGTAAAGAAGGGATCTGTGATTTAGTGGGAGCGTATTTGCATTCCACATGTTGATGTGAAATGGAAATGTTTTAGAATGGAAATCCATAGTGGAAATTATCTTTAAGGAAGATAGAGACATTTCTTATGCGATAGGAATAGAGATCTATAGAGATAGTTCTCGAAAACCTCTTGACCTGAAAAGAGAAAGCATACATTGGCAATCTATACTGAAGGGTTCAGTGTGCACAGATTCAGTGGGAGAAAACCTATCCTTATTACATGGAGTTAGTATCCCAAGGCCAAGTGTCCAATTCTTATGAAGAATGGGAACACTAAGAATAGATATGGATCTATCATGTATGTAATCATCCCATTATCTTGCATGTATGGACATGGCAAGAACAAAATGCATTTATCATCTTTTATGTAGGACATGACAATATGATATGCTCATCCTGATAATTCATATGTGGGACATGACGAGTGGATGTTTTTCTAGTTCCAGTAAGGTTTACTGGAATACCATAAGAACTTGATAAGTACTTGAGAAGTACTAGTTCTATGGTGATAAGGAAGGGATCACTGTAAAGAGTTACACTGATGCGAACTTTCGAGAAGGACAGAAAATTAATCGCAAAAAATATATATGGGATATATATAAGTGAATGCTTGTTATAAATGGAAACGTTCCAATAAAGTTGTTTTAAAAGGAAATGTCGAGTATCTGTGTGTTAAAGAACAACAGTGGATAGTATATGGATCTGGAAGTTCATGAGATGAACTTATAGATATTCCGATCTTTGATGACAAGTTAGAAATACTTGGTCATGCAATGTGGCTCAAGGTTAGCAAAGGAATACTAGATCGCATATTACAACAACTCCATCTCATATGTATGGCATACAACGAAGAGATGAGAGACATGCAGTTAATACCGACTTTGGCAAGGTGTTGCCATAACTCACTATGTTAGCACCAGAGCACAGTAACATGTGGGATATGTTTGAAGATCACTGAGAATATGATTCAAGGGTGATTGGCTCACAGTGCAAGTGGGAGTCTATTGGTATGTATGCCCTGAGAGCCAATCATGGGATGATTGGTGGGATACATTAAGATTGATTTGATAGACATCAAAATGCAAGCTTCCAATTCTTTCTGGTTCAGTCATATGAGATAATGATAGAACAGATTGAATGTCTAGAGAATGACAATACTCAATGACGTATGCTTTCAGGTTAAGGACCTGAACGATGAGATCATACGAATGCTAATAGTTTGTGCATTCTTATCATGTCCCTAGTCGGATGTCATTGTGGAAGGTAGATAGACAACAATGACACACAAGACTAGATTGTGGTGTTGGTTGATGACATAATCTCATTAGTCATGATATGGAGATATCAAACCAAACACATAGGTACTTGTTAGAGAACAAGTTTACCAGACAGACCCACCGTGAGTTTGACACATGGAACCATGACATGGTAGTCACAGTCAGTTCTTACAGTGATGGTGAGTGTTGTTCTTAGACCTGAAATCACTACACTCAACACATGTCGTTGGGCACACTTTGACATCATCAAACGCAGTCCTGAAACATGGGTTGTTATAAAGGTGATGATTGGGTGGCTTTGACACATGGGGCTTTTGAGGGGTGAGTGATATATATGGGATTTGTCCCTCTTGAGAGAGTTTGATATCCATGGCCACTTGATGAGTAGGATTGAGATAGGCGTGCGCACGCATGTGAGAATCAGTATGCGATATTGATGTCATACATATCTCCTCCAATCTACTCTGAGATCAAGAAAGTGAATGAACGTTGACAGGATGATTGTTCCATGCCTTGAGTTCATTCGGGATATCAGTGACAAAGGAATTATACATTCACTATAACACCATTCAAGGATTGTAGGATTAAAAGTTTTTCTCCAACTTTCTATTTCACTTGGGTAGCACTGATGTGTGACTAGGCACTGCTCTTTGCTTGTGTAGTCATAAGTGTTATGGACTTTCACTGCCAATGTGAAATGGACCTGCAGGGTCACACACATAGGATTTAACCTGGAAGAGGAGTTTATCCACAAACCATGTTTAGATTGATTACTAAAGGAGTTTAGTAGTTTAATTAAACACCCAATCAATTGATAGCTCAATATAATAGTGTTCAAGGTGTTGGACCAATTTATTAGAGTATCAGATTGTTTGAAACTTCGATTGACTGATTTGCATAAGCCTACTGTTCCAACCGATCGGCTCATGAGATGAACGGATCGGCTCAGGTTGGTGAACCAATCGACTCAATTAGTGAGACGGTCGGCTCATGTATTAATGAACCGATCGGCTCAATCGTTGAACCGGTATGCTCATGTGAACAACGGAGATTGTTTAGAAAGTCAATTTTGCAAATACAATTTGTTTCACTTGTACAAATTCGATTTGGACAAAGATTAATATTTGATTAATCAGAAACAAATATGAAAGTGAGTTTGAGTTGGATCAGGACCACAAACTGATCGGCTTAGAAGTGAACCGATCATCTCAGGGATCCCAACCGATCGGTTGAGGTTGAACCGATCGGCTCAACTCCCCAACCGACCGTTTCATGTATGAAACGATCGGTTCAGGTGGCGCAGTTGGTTGTTTTTGTAGAAAATTTCGAACCCTTCTACTCCTGCTTTAATCTCGCATTGCCCAGGGTAGAGAACCTTATCCCATGACCCTCCTATATATATATGGGTAGTGGGGGCTTCTCAAGACAACAACTCAGTGCACCGGTTGCTCTACAAAGTTGTCATTCTCTCCGGTTTTGGTAACCGAGAGAGAGCTCGAGCAACTGCTACCCGATAAGGGAGGCTCAACAAGGGAAAGACAATTGTAGAAAGTGACTGGTGGCAGGAGAGTGTGTTGGTGACTAGTATGCTAACATGAGGGTGAGACTCCTTCCAATTCCTTGTGGGACAAGGAGATCAAAGTTCCAAGTGGTCCTTGTGGACTACTTCAGAGGCGGGAGACTTCTGCCGCTCAGAGGACAGCTGTCAATCCTGACAGTCCTGGTGTGACCAAGAGCTGCACATACACCGTCCAAGACCGGAGGTGAAGACCGCACTAGCCGCGAGGTAACGTCGTCGAGCAAGCCTCAGGACAAGGTACGCCTCTACAAACCATCATTCCTATTGTATAGACGTTGACGCGATTCCTTTTTTCTGGGTTTGGGAGAAGACATTTTTTGTTTCCGCTGCCTTCTCTATCTCCCCTAAAACCCAACAATGGTATTAGAGCCACGTCAACTGCTCTATACTTTAGGATTATCGATATGATCGATTTTGGTTTGTCGCCTTTATTTATTGCATACGATGCGAATAAAATTGGCTTTATGCATGTCCAATCCTAAATCCACAAATCCCAATATACATATATGATATGTAATATGAATGCACTTGATACACGTCGCCCTTAAATGAGTTTTGTGGTGGATGTATGGTGTGGTTATGGCCAATAAACCCTATGTGTGTGCTTGGTTGTATGTGGTTGCTTGCATCTCGGTCTGTGCACTGATTCCCTATCTCCTATTCCTGATGTAACTTGAAATAATTCGAGATTTCTTTCCTACCTTTGCTCCCCCCCAATGTAACTCGGGGTTTCCCAATTTAAATGTAAATAGGATAGATCTTTTATTTCCTGTTATGTCAAAGAACGGCGGACCACTTGACGACGACTGAAACGATCAATTCAAGGAGTGAACCGATCGGTTGGTGATCCAGACGATCAGTTCGAGGAGCGAGACGATCGGGTGGCGACCATGAGTAGATGCACGACGACCAGGTGAACCGATCGGTTGGAGGAGCCAACTGATCGGCTGGTGGCACCCAGATGACCAGCCAGGGTGAGCAGGTCATTCATGTGATGAGTTGATCAACTCGGACGGCTATAGCACAGAGTTCATCTTGTATAGGTTGCATGTGATGTAGACCTAGATGACCGTGATTCTTCTTGGCTTGAGGAATCACATTAGGATGGCCATAATCATCGCTTTTATCGTTTTGCTTGTTTTCTGTGGGATATAGCATGTATATGATACATACTATGTATTGTGGTGATTGGATATGTATATGTACCTATAAAACCAAATCCCTCATTAAATATTAAAGTTTTAGATGCCTTCCAAATGTGACACACATGAAAAGCTTGATCGGCCAAGTGTGGGCACGTCCTAGCTAGCGTGGTACACCGTCTATCTCGTGGAAGTGTGAAGGATGGATATGTGGGTCTGCCCTAGCAGGGTGCACATTCATCGTGTTGGCTTTGGGTCAGACTTAACAAGGTGACCTAGATAAGATCTAGCACCTTGAGGCATGGAGGTGATCATGGAAAGGAGTTGTGCATGACATCTTTCAAGAGTTGCATATGATGCAATTGGCAAAAGTTGCCTACCTGGAAGATCTAAGTTGTGGGTGACAGCCCTAGCTAGTTCATGACTTAGAGGATTTCAGGATCTTGACCCACTAGAAGATTGTACGCTGCAATCTTCCGAATTGATGGTGAAGGTTATCAATTTAAACAAAATAGTGGGAGCGATAATTAATTAAAGTCCTAATTATATCGTTAACATTTCAAATCAATCAAATAAGTCAAAATTGAGTTTTGGACTAAACTGTATATATTTCCTATTGTAGTACAAATGACAACAAACAACAATCACTTTTCATTGTGATCGGTCCTTGAAAAGGACAAGCTGAATGAGACTAACTTCCACGACTAGTTTAGGACATTGAGAATTGTTCTCACTCAAGAGCAAAAGCTCTATGTCCTGGATACTCTAATTCCAGAGGAACCTACTCCTACCGCACCAAAGGTAGAAAGGGATGCTTACAAGAAGCATTATGACGATGCCATTGATGCAAAGTGCTTGATGTTGTGCTCCATGAACCACGAGTTGTAGAGATAACATGAGAACATGGATGTCATTGAGATGATTCAGCATCTCAAGAACATGTATGAAGACCAAGCACGGCAAGAGAGGTATGATGTCTCCCGGGTGTTGTTCAAGTGCGTCATGACAGAAGGAGATCCAGTTGGTCCTCACACGCTCAAGATGATTGGGTATGTGGAGAACCTGACGAGACTGGGATTTCCTCTAAGCTAAGAGTTGGCTAATGATGTGATACTACAATCGTTGCCAAAATCCTTCAGTCAGTTTGTGATGAACTACAACACGAACAATTTTGACAAGCCGTTGACAAAGTTGTTGGGCATGTTGAGGATAGCCGAGACACAAATGAAGAAGGACAAGCCTAAGTCTATGATGATGATCAGCAGCAAGAAAGGCAAGTCCAAGAGTAAGGGCAAGGGCAAAGCTAAGAAGGGTTCTGATGCTAGCCAGGAGCCCAAGGCATCTTTGGCTCTCAAGGCCAAGGGAGGCGTGACCAAGAGAGGCAATTGCCACCATTGTCAAAAGTTAGGACATTCGAAAAGGAATTGTCCACTCTGTTTGGAAGAACTAAAGAAGAAGGAGGCGACAGACGTCTCCACCTGAAGGTGTCATGAAATAAACTTGTAACATTTTTGAGGTATATGATACCAAGATATAAAATGTAAAGCACTCAATAAATGGGGCAAATGTTGTCGCCATAGTTAGGAGTACTTCAGTTTATTTTCAGCCTTAAAGGCATGTAATAGAGTTATGAACTGCTATTTCATATTTGTCAATGAATAGAAACACTTTAATTTTTACATATTGTATGACAATGATGGCAATTAATAAAGTTGATGTTTCAATCATTGTGGTAATGTCTTGCTTATCTTGTGATACTTGGTATGCATATGATAAAATGATACCTAAAAGTTATTGATAACTCAAACAATCAAATTAGCATAAATCATGAGAAATTCATTTCTAGTTTCCATATGATGGATAAATCTAGACTCTTTTGGTTAGAGGACCAGTAAGAGACATGAATCTCTTGGACATGATTAATCAATCTTCACTAGTGGTAGTGGGAGAATGATTATCCTATTAGGTATAATACATGTGATGTATTTACATACCTATTGGAGTTAATGCTAATACTTCAAATGGTGTTTAGAGAAATACCAATATGAATATCTTGAAGTGTTCAAGAATATCATAGCTGAAGTATGAATTTTGTAAAGTTTTAATTCTTGATGAGATCAATGAATGAAATACTTGAACCAAATGTTTGAGATCGTTATGAGTGATTATGATAGTGTATCATAGTAAGCCCGTGATTAAGGCATGGTGATGTCTAAATCAAGAAGGAGTCGTACTCTAAGGAGTTAGAGGATGATTTTCAAATAACTAAATTCTTCTTAAATAAAGAATACCCCACACTAATAAAGGACATTAAGAATCACAAAGAGTTGTGAGTTCTTGTATCCTTGACAGATACACCTCAATTATCTATGTGATGAGTTGGTCATGTGATGAGTCAACTATCTAGATGAATATGAGGAACCGATTTTTGAGTTATGGTTTATGACCATTACATCCTAAATGACTTCCATGTGAACCACAAGGTATGACCTTGATGGTAGCACCCATTGGGATGAAATCCATTAGTGCGAATGAGTCTTAAGCGTTAAGACACATGGATAACATTTTGAGAAGGATGATGCTTGTTGATTGCAACTTAATGACTAAGAGATTTGCATATGGATACTAAAATCGCATTCCTATGAGGTATAAAATAAGGAAGTGTACGTGACAAAACCTATAAGGTTTATGAATCCATTAATTCAAATGAAGTTTATAAGTTACAATGGACTAATCAATGTGATTGATTGAGTATAAGCAACTCTTTACTTTGATAATATAGTCAAAGGGTTTGACTGATATGTCAAAGATAAAGAAGGGATATGTGATTTAGTGGGAGCGTATTTGCATTCCACATGTTGATGTGAAATGGAAATGTTCTAGAATGGAAATCCAAAGTGGAAATTATCTTTAAGGAAGATAGAGACATTTCCTATGCAATAGGAATAGAGATCTATAGAGATAGTTCTCGAAAACCTCTTGACCTGAAAAGAGAAAGCATACATTGGCAATCTATACTGAAGGGTTCAGTGTGCACATATTCAGTGGGAGAAAACCTATCCTTGTTACATGGAGTTAGTATCCCAAGGCCAAGTGTCCAATTCTTATGAAGAATGGGAACACTAAGAATAGATATGGATCTATCATGTATGTAATCATCCCATTATCTTGCATGTATGGACATGGCAAGAACAAAATGCATTTATCATGTTGTATGTAGGACATAACAATATGATATGCTCATCCTGATAACTCGTATGTGGGACATGACAAGTGGATGTCTGTCTAGTTCCAGTAAGGGTTACTGGAATACCATAAGAACTTGATAAGTACTTGAGAAGTACTAGTTCTATGGTGATAAGGAAGGGTTCACTGTAAAGAGTTACACGGATGCGAACTTCCGAGAAGGACAGAAAATTAATCGCAAAAAATATATATGGGATATATATAAAAGTGAATGTTTGTTGATAAATGGAAATGTTCCAATAAAGTTGTTTTAAAAGGAAATGCCGAGTATCCGTGTGTTAAAGAATAGCAGTGGATACTATATGGATCTGGAAGTTCATGAGATGAACTTATAGATATTCCGATCTTTGATGACAAGTAAGAAATACTTGGTCATGCAATGTGGCTAAAGGTTAGCAAAAGAATACTATATCGCATATTACGGCAACTCCATCTCATATGTATGACATACAACGAAGAGATGAGAGACATGCAGTTAATACTGACTTTGGCAAGGTGGTACCATAACTCACTATGTTAGCACTAGAGCACAGTAACATGTGGGACATGTTTGAAGATCACTGAGAATATGATTCAAGGGTGATTGGCTCGCAGTGCAAGTGGGTCTGTTGGTATGTATGCCCTGAGAGCCAATCATGGGATGATTGGTGGGATACATTAAGATTGATTTGATAAACATCAAAAGGCAAGCTTCCAATTCTTTCTGGTTCAGTCATATGAGATAATGATAGAACAGATTGAATGTCTAGAGAATGATAGTACTCAATGACGTATTCTTTCAGGTTAAGGACCTGAACGATGAGATCATACAGATGCTAAGAGTTTGTACATTCTTATCATGTCCCTAGTCGGATGTCATTGTGGAAGGTATATAGACAACAATGACACACAAGACTAGATTGTGGTGTTGGTTAATGAAAGAATCTCATTAGTCATTATATGGAGATATCAAACCAAACACATAGGTACTTGTTAGAGAACAAGTTTACCAGACAGACCCACTGTGAGTTTGACACATGGAACCAAGACATGGTAGTCACAGTCAATTCTCACAGTGATGGTGGTGAGTGTGATTCTTAGACCTGGAATCACTACACTCAACACATGTCGTTGGGCACACTTTGACGTCATCAAATGCAGTCCTGAAACATGGGTTGTTATAAAGGTGATGATTGGGTGGCTTTGACACATGGGGCTTTTGAGGGGTGAGTGATAGATATGAGATGTGTCCCTCCTGAGGGAGTTTGATATCCATGGCCACTTGATGAGTAGGATTGAGATAGGCGTGCACATGCATGTGTGAATCAGTATGCGATATTGATGTCATACATATCTCCTCCAATCTACTCTGAGATCAAGAAAGTGAATGAACGTTGGCAGGATGATTGTTTCATGCCTTGAGTTCATTCGGGACATCAGTGACAAAGGAATTATACATTCACTGTAACACCATTCACGGATTGTAGGATTGAAAGTTGTTCTCCAACTTTCTATTTTGCTTGGGTAGGACTGATGTGCGACTAGGAACCGCTCTTTGCTTGTGAAGTCATAAGTGTTATGGACTTTCACTGCCAACGTGAAATGGACATGTAGGGTCACACATATAGGATTTAACCTGGAAGAGGAGTTTATCCACAAACCATGTTTAGATTGATTACTAAAGGAGTTTAGTAGTTAAATTAAACACTCAATCAATTGATAGCTCAATATCATAGTGTTCAAGGTGTTGGACCGATTTATTAGAGTATTAGATTGATTGAAACTGCGATTGACTGATTTGCACAAGTCTGATGTTCCAACCGATCGGCTCAGGTTGGTGAACCGAATGGCTCAACTGGTGAGACGATTGGCTCATGTATTAATGAACTGATTGACTCAATTGTTGAACCGGTCGGCTCATGTGACCAACGGAGATAGTTTGGAAAGTCAATTTTACAAATACAATTTGTTTCACTTGTACAAATTTGATTTGGACAAGGATTAATATTTGATTAATCGAAAACAAATATGAAAGTCAATTTGAGTTGGTGCAGGACCACGAATCGATCGGCTCAGAAGTGAAGTGGTCAGCTCAGGGATCCCAACCGATCGGTTGAGGTTGAACTGATCGGCTCAACTCCCCAACCGACCGTTTCATGTATGAAACAATTGGTTCAGGTGGCGCAGTTGGTTGTTTTTGTGGAAAATTCCGAACCCTTCTACTCCTTCTTTAATCCTGCATTTCCCGGGGTAGAGAACCATGTCCCATGACCCTCCTATATATAGGGGTAGTGGGGGCTTCTCAGGACAACAACTTAGTGCACCAGTTGCTTTGCAAAGTTGTCGTTCTCTCTGGTTTTGGTAACAGAGAGAGAGCCCGAGCAAGTGCTACCCGATAAGGGAGGCACAACAAGGGAAAGACAACTACAGAAAGTGACTGGTGGCTAGAGAGTGTGTTGGTTACTAGTACACCAATAGGAGGGTGCAACTGCTTCCGATATTTTGTGGGACAAGGAGATCGGAGTTCCAGGTGGTCCGTGTGGACTACTTCAGAGGCGGGAGACTTCTGCCGCTCGGAGGACAGCTGTCAATCCCAATAGTCCCGGTGCGACCAAGAGTTGCACAGACACCGTCCAAGACTAGAGGTGAAAACTGCGCTAGCCGTGAGGTAACGTCGTCGAGCAAGCCTCGGGACAAGGTATGCCTCTACAAACCATCCTTCCTATTGTATAGATGTTGACGAGATTCCTTTTTTCTGGGTTTGGGAGAAATTTTTTTTGTTTCCGCTGCCTTCTCTGTCTCCCCTAAAACCCAACAGGTGGCGCCCCACAATATATTTGAATCCCTCCAGAAAGATGGTTGCCCTCCGATCTTCGGTTAGACCCACATCATAACGTTCCAGTAGTAGGAAACGTTGGACATACTTAGACATAGTCATGCTTCCTTGTCGCAGGCTGTAGAACTTGGCCTCCTTCTTCTTCAGATAGGCCGAACAGATGTACATTGCTCTAAACAATTCGAGAAATTATTCCTATGTCATGTCCGTAGTGTCACGAGTGTGGGAAATCCCATTCTACTGGATCTGGGTTGGGCCATCCATGACGTAGGCTGCAAAGCGAACCCTTTGGTGTGGGGGGCACACCATTCCCTCAAAAGTACATTCCATGGCTAACACCCAGTCATCTACTTTGTCCACCATGTTGGACTCATTTTCTCCTTTAA
The DNA here is from genome assembly GCA_963693085.1 of Alisma plantago-aquatica. NCBI lineage: Eukaryota > Viridiplantae > Streptophyta > Magnoliopsida > Alismatales > Alismataceae > Alisma > Alisma plantago-aquatica. The sequence goes on from OY856409.1 coordinate 554,394,952, forward strand.
AGTAAGGGGGCTACATCTTGATGAAGTCAGACAGATGGAACTCCTTAGGCTTGTTGGCATTGGCAACGGCTGCAGAAAGCTACCCCATAAGGGTGTCAGAGAGGAGTTGACGCAGCATAGCTAACTCCTGCTCGGGAGTCAAAGGAGTCTCAGGGGTCTCCAGGTTGTCAGTGTTGTTGTCAGAATTTTCACCGAACAAGCTACCCTTCCTTAAAGGCAAGGTCATAGGGTAAGAATTCTAGTAGTACCAGACAAGAAAGATGAGGCTACTATTGCTTATAGGCATGCTATCTTGGGCACTCAATATCAGATCAGACCAGGCCAGTGTCATATGAACCTAGGAGTCCTCATTAACCAACTAGTGGGGCAGAGGAAAATCTTACCAGCCCCCAGAATTTGACCCTTTCTAGACACCATCACTTTCAACTTTGTACCCTAGTAGCTACCCTACAAGTTCTGATACCATGTTGTAAGGAGGAGAGATCACCCCCTCACTAAAATTTAACGGAAAATACAAAACGTCCCTCAATTGCATAAAACTTTGATGAGGAAGGATGCATGCATAATAATTCAATTTAAATATGCATGAATGAAATACATAAATGTCAATAGTAGCAGCGGAAGAAAAAGATGAGAAGCCTATACTATTACATGGCTCTATATCAAAATGTTTATAACATAACTTGGACAACAAACTACATGGTCTAGCAATAGCAACCTATGCATGATGGCAACTCTACTCCTGTACTGGTACTCCTTGCCCTGGTTCTGGGTGGTTGGGGGTCACCCAAAAAAAGGAGATAAAAAGTATGTGTCAAACATGATTAAGGCCAAGTAGCATTTTTATCATATGGCAAAGTAAAGTCTCACTATACTAAGAGATTTCAAGAGTATGAGGCATGTTAACAATTTAGATTTTCTACCAAACAAATAGCATGTAAAGAGCAAGCATGATACATTATGACTAAATTAAGCCAATATAGGGTTGAGGCACCTACCTAACCTCAGCCAATAGGAGAGGGGGAAATGCACATCCCAAACCTCAAATATAAATAAAAAGGGGAGAAAATGCACATTCCCCGGGGCAAAATTACACGTCCTCTATGGGTGGTTTGTACTCATGTACACTATATTAGTTAACTATTCATATGTTGGGTTTTAGGGGAGGTAGAGAAGGCAGCGGAAACAAAAAATTTCTCCTCCCCAAACCCAGAACAAGGAAACACGTCAACGTCTATACAATAGGAAAGGAAGGTTTGTGGAATCATACCTTGTCCCGAGGCTTGCCGACGACAATACCTCGCGGCTTGTGCGATCTTCACCTCCGGTCTTGGACGGTGTCTGTGCAGCTCCTGGTCGCACCGGGACTGACGACTCCTGGTCTCACCAGGACTGTCGGGACTGACAGCTGTCCTCCGAGCGGTAGAATTCTCCCGCCTCTAAAGTAGTCCACATGGACCACCTGGAACTCTAATCTCCTTGTCTCACAAGGAATTGGAAGGAGTCGCACCCTCCTATCAGCGTACTAGTCACTGACACACTCTCCTACCACCAGTCGCTTTCTGCAGTTGTCTTTCCCTTGATGTGCTTCCCTTATCGGGTAGCACTTGCTCGGGCTCTCTCGGTTACCAAAACCAAAGAGAACGACAACTTTACAGAGCAACTAGTTACACTGGGTTGTTCTTTGAGAAGCCCACAATACCCCTATATATATATGAGGGTCATGGGACAGGGTTCTCTATCTCGGGCAATGCAGGACTAAAGCAGGAGTAGAAGGGTTCGAGAATTTCCAAAAAAACAACCAACTCGCAACCTGAACCGATCGTTTCATTTCTGAAACGGTCGGTTGGGGACCTGAGTCGGTCGGTTGACACCTCAACCGATCAGTTGGGACACCTCAACCAGTCGGTTCACTTCTGAACCGGTCAGTTCGTGGTCCTGGTCAGTTCCCGATTGACTTTCCATCTTTTGTTTCTAATTGGTACCAAATACCAATCCTTGTTCCAATCAAATTGGGCAAGTGAAACGAAAAGAAATTTCTCACCAATCCGACTTTCCCAACTTGCTCGGTTGCAACAGTTGAACCGATCATTTCAACACTTGAAGTAATCGTTCACCCTGTCCATGATCTGATCGACTCACCACCTGAGCCGATCGGTTCACCAAGCTCAACCGATCGGTTCATCACATGAGTCGATCAGTTGGTAGTGCAAACTGTGCAGAAATAGTCAATTACAGTTTCAATCAATTCGATACTCCAATCAATATGTCCAACACCTTGAACATTATGATATTGAGCTATCAATTAATTGAGTGTTTAATTGAACTACTAAACTCCTTTAGTAATCAATCTAAACATTGTTTGTGGACAAAACTCCTCTTCCAGGTTAAATCCTATGTGTGTGACCCTACAGGTCCATTTCACGTTGGCAGTGAAAGTCCATAACATTTATGACTTCACAAGAAAAGATCGGTGCCTAGTCACACATCAGTGCTACCCAAGTGAAATAGAAAGTTGGAGAACAACTTTCAATCCTACAATCCGTGAATTGTGTTACAGTGAATGTATAATTCCTTTGTCACTGATATCCCGAATGAACTCGAGGCATGGAACAGTCATCCTGTCAACGTTCATTCACTTTCTTGATCTCAGAGTAGATTGGAAGAGATATGTATGACATCAATATCACATACAGATTCACACATGCGTGCACACCTTTCTCAATCCTACTCATCAAGCGGCCATGGATATCAAACTCCCTCAGGAGGGACAAATCCCATATCTATCACTCACCCCTCAAAAGCCCCATGTGTCAAAGCCACCCAATCATCACCTTTATAACAACCCATATTTCAGGACTGCGTTTGATGATGTCAAAGTATGCCCAACGACATGTGTTGAGTGTAGTGATTTCAGGTCAAAGAATCACACTCACCACCATCACTGTGAGTACTGACTGTGACTACCATGTCATGGTTCCATGTGTCAAACTCACGGTGGGTCTGTCTGGTACACTTGTTCTCTAACAAGTACCTATGTGTTTGGTTTGATATCTCTATATCATGACTAATGAGATTCTGTCATTAACCAACACCACAATCTAGTCTTGTGTGTCTTTGTTGTCTATCTACCTTCCACAATTACATCCAACTAGGGACATAACAAGAATGTACAAACTCTTAGCATCTGTATGATCTCATCGTTCAAGTCCTTAACCCGAAAGCATACGTCATTGAGTACTGTCATTCTCTAGACATTCAATCTGTTCTATCACTATCTCATATGACTAAACCAGAAAGAATTGGAAGCTTGCCTTTGATGTTTATCAAATCAATCTTAATGTATCCCACCAATCATCCCATGATTGGCTCTTAGGGCATACATACCAACAGACTCCCACTTGCACTGCGAGCCAATCACCCTTGAATCATATTCATAGTGATCTTCAAACATGTCCCACATGTTACTCTGCTCTAGTGCGATCATAGTGAGTAATGGCAACACCTTGCCAAAGTCAGTATAAATTGCATGTCTCTCATCTCTTCATTGTACGTCACACGTATGATATGGAGTGGTCGTAATATGCAATCTAGTATTCCTTTGCTAACCTTTAGCCACATTGCATGATCAAGGATTCCATACTTGTCATCAATGAGCGGAATATCTATAAGTTCATCTCATGAACTTCCAGATCCATATAGTATCCACTGCTGTTCTCTAACACATAGATACTCGGCATTTCCTTTGCAAATGGTTTTATTGGAACACTTCCAATTATCAACAAACTTTCACTTTTATATATCCTATATATATTTTGCGATTAATTTTCTGTCCTTTTCGGAAGTTCGCATCAATGTAACTCTTTACATTGAACTCTTCCTTATCTCCATAGAACTAGTACTTCTCAAGTACTTATCAAGTTCTCATGGTATTCCAGTAACCCTTACTGGAAGTAGGCAAACATCCACTCGTCATGTCCCACATACGAGTTATCAGGATGAGCAAATCATATTGCCATGTCCTACATACAAGATGATGAATGCATATTGTTCTTGCCATGTCGATACATGCAAGATAATGGGATGATTACATACATGATAGACCCATATCTATTCTTAGTGTTCCCATTCTTCATAAGAATTGGACACTTGGCCTTGGGATACTAACTCCATGTAACATGGACAAGTTTTCTCCTACTGAATCTATGCATACCGAACCCTTCAGTACAGATTGCTAATGTATGCTTTCTCTTTTCAGGCCAAGAGGTTTTTGAGAACTATCTCTATAGATCTATATTCCTATCACATAGGAAACATCTCTATGTTCCTTAAAAATAATTTCCACTTTTGGATTTCCATTTCACATCAACATGTGGAATGTGAACACGCTCCCACTAAATCACAGATCCCTTCTTTATCTTTGACATATCAGTCAAACCCTTTGACCATATCATCAAAGTAAAGATCCAATTCTGAGTTTCTTGTACTCAATCAATCACATTGATTAGTCCATTGTAACTTATAGACTTCATTTGCATTAGTGGATTCATAAACCGTATAGGTTGTGTCACGTACACATCCTTGTTTTATTCCTCATAGGAATGTGGTTTTAGTATCCATATGCCAAATGCTTAGTCATTAAGTTGCAATCAACAAGCGTCATCCTTCTCAAAATGTTATCCATGTGTCTTAACACTTAAGATTCATTTGCACTTATGGATTTCATCTAATGGGTGCTACCATCAAGGTCATACCTTATGGTTCACATGGAAGTCATTTAGGATGTAATGGTCGTATACCATAACTCAAAATCAGGTTCCTCATATTCATCTAGATAGTTGACTCATCACATAGATAATTGAGGTGTATCTGTCAAGGATATAAAAACTCACAACTCCTTGTGATTCTTAATGTCCTTTATTAGTGTGGGGTATTCTTTATTTAAGAAGAATTCAGTTATTTGATAATCATTCTCTAACTCCTTAGAGTATGATTCCTTATTGATTTAGACATCACCATGCCTTAATCATGAGTTCACTATGATACACTATCATAATCACTCATAAGGATCTCAAACATTTGGTCCAAGTATTTCATTCATTGATCTCATCAAGAATTAACACTTTACCAAATTCGTACTTCATCTACAATATTCTTGAACTCTTCAAGATATTCATATTGGTATTTCTCTAAACACCGTTTGAAGTATTAGCATTTGCTCCAATAGGTATGTAAATACATCACATGTATTATACCTAATAGGATAATCATTCTCCCACTACTGTTAGTGAAGATTGATTAATCATGTCCAAGATATTCATGTCTCTTACTGGTTATCCAACCAAAAGAGTCTAGATTTATCCATCATATGGAAACTAGAAATGAATTTCTCATGATTGATGCTAATTTGATTGTTTGAGTTATCTATAACTTTAGGTATCATTTTATCTATGCATATCAAATACCACAAGATAAATAAGGCATTGCCACAAAGATCATATCTTTATAAATTGAAACATCTATTTATTGATTGCCATCATTGTCATACAATATGCAAAAAATAAAGTGTTTCTATCTATTGGCAAATATGAAATAGCAGTTCATAACTGTATTACATGCCTTTTAGGCTGAAAATAAACTAAAGTACTCCTATCTATGGAGGCAACACTTGCCCAATTTATTGAGTGCTTTACACTTTACATCTTGGTATCATATACCTCAAAAGTGTTACAAGTTTACTTTCATGACACCTTTAAGTAGAGACATATGTCGCCTCCTTCTTCTTTTGTTCTTCCAGATAGAGAGGAAAATTCCTTTTCCAATGTCCTGGCTTTTGACAATGGTGGCAATTGCCTTTTTTGGTCACGCCTCCCTTGGCCTTGAGAGTTGAAGACGACTTGGGCTCCTTGCTAGCATCATAACCTTTCTTAGCTTTGCCCTTGCCCTTGCGCTTGGACTTGCCTTTCTTGCTCGTGATCACCATCACAGACTTAGGCTTGTCCTTCTTCATCTGTATCTCGGCTGTCCTCAACATGCCCAACAACTCTGACAGTGGCCTATCAAAGTTGTTCATGTTGTAGTTCATCACAAACTGACTGTAGGATTCTGGCAACGATTGCAGTATCACGTAAGTAGCCAACTCCTGGCTCAGTGGAAATCCCAGTCTTGTCAGGTTCTCCACATACCCAATCATCTTAAGTGTGTGAGGACCAACTGGATCTCCTTCTATCATGACGTACTTGAACATTGCCCTTGAAACATTGTATCTCTCTTGTCGTGCTTATCTTCATACATGTTCCTGAGATGTTGAATCATCTCAATGACACCCATGTTCTCATGTTGTCTCTGCAACTCATGGTTCATAGAGCACAACATCAAGCACTTTGCATCAATGGCATCATCAACATGCTTCTTGTAAGCATCCCTTTCTGCCTTTGGTGCATTAGGAGCAGGTTCCTCTGGAATTGGAGTATCCAGGACATAGAGCTTTCACTCTTGAGTGAGAACAATTCTCAATGTCCTATACTAGTCGTGGAAGTTTGTCCCATTTAGCTTGTCCTTTTTCAAGGACCGATCGCAAAGAAAAGTGATTATTGTTTGTTGCCATTTGTACTACAAAAAGAAAAATGCAATTTTAGTCCAAAAAACTCATTTTTGACTTGTTTGATTGATTTGAAAAGTTTGACGATATAATTAGGCATTTAATTAATTATCGCTCCCACTATTTTACTTCAAATTGATAGCTCTCACCATCAATTCGGAAGATTGCAGCGTACAACCTTCTAGTGGGCAAAATCCTGAAATCCTCTAAGTCATGGACCAGCTTGGGCTGTCACCCACAACTTAGATTTCTCAGGTAGGAAACTCTTGCCAATTGCATCATATGCAACTCTTGATAAGATGTCATATGCAACTCCTTGCCATGAGCATCTCCATGCCTCAAGGTGCTAGATCCTATCTAGGTCACCTTGTTAAGTTTGACCCAAAGCCAACACGATGAATATGCACCCTGCTTGGGCAGACCCACATATCCATCCTTCACGCTTCCATGAGATAGACGGTGCACCATGCTTGGGCGTGCCCACACTTGGTCGATCAAGCTTTTCACGTGTGTCGCATTTGGAAGACATCTAAAATTTAATATTTAATGAGGGATTTGGTTTTTATATACATATACATATCCAATCACCACAATACATAATACGTATCATATACATGCTATATCCCACAGAAAACATGCAAAATGATAAAAGCGATGATTATGGCCATCCTAATGTGATTCCTTGAGCCAAGAGAAATCACGGTCATCTAGGTCTACATCACATGCAACCTGTACAAGATGAACTCTGTGCTTAGCCTTTCTGGGCTTGATCAACTCATCACATGACTGATCGGCTCGCCATCAGGCCGGTCGGCTGGGTGCCACCAGCCGATCGGTTGGCTCCTCTAACCGATCGGTTCGCCTGGTCGTCGTGCATCTCATCATGGCCGCCACCCGCTCGTCTCGCTCCTGGAACCGGTCATCAACCGATCGGCTCACTCCTTGAACCGATCGTCTCGAACGTCAACCGATCGGTTCACGCCTTGAACTGATCGTCTTAGCTGTCATCAGGATGTCCTCCGTTCTTTGACATAACAGGAAATAAAATTCTATCCTATTTTACATTGTAAAAAGAGAAACTTCGAGTTACATTCAAGGGGAATAAAGGTAGGAAATAAATCTCGAATTATTTCGAGTTACATCAGGAATAGGAGAAAGGGAATCAGTGCGCAAACCGAGATGCAAGCAACCACATTCAACCATACACAGATAGGGTTTATTGGCCATAGCCACGCTATACATCCACCACAAAACTCATTTAAGGGCAACACGTATCGAGTGCATTCATAATACATATCATATATGTAAATTGGGATTTGTGGATTTAGGATTGGACATGCATAAAGCCAATTTTATTCGCATCGTATGCAATAAATAAAGGCGACAAACCAAAATCGATCATATTGATAATCCTAAAGTATAGAGCAGTTTACGTGTCTCTGATACCACTGTTGGGTTTCAGGGGAGGCAGCGAAGGCAGCGAAAACAAAAATTTTCTCCTCCACAAACCCAGAACAAGGAAATGCGCCAACGTCTATATAATAGGAAAGGATGGTTTGTGGAATCATACCTTGTCCTGAGGCTTGCTTGGCGACAATACCTCGCGGCTTGTGCGGTCTTCACCTCCAGTCTTGGACAATGTATGTGCAGCTCCTGGTCGCACTGGGACTGACGACTCCTGGTCTCACTGGGACTGTCGGGATTGACAGTTTCCCTCCGAGTGGCAGAAATCTCCCGCCTCTAAAGTAGTCCACACGGACCACCTGGAACTCCAATCTTCTTGTCTCACAAGGAATTGGAAGGAGTCACACCCTCCTGTCAGCGTACTAGTCACTGACACACTCTCCTACCACCAGTCACTTTCTGTAGTTGTCTTTCCCTTGTTATGCCTCCCTTATCAGGTAGCACTTGTTCGGGCTCTCTCGGTTACCAAAACCAGAGAGAACGACAACTTTATAGAGCAACTGGTTGCACTGGGTTGTTCTTTGAGAAGCCCCCAATACCCCTATATATAGGAGGGTCATGGGACATGGTTCTCTATCCCGGGAAATGTAGGACTAAAGCAGGAGTAGAAGGGTTCGAGATTTTCCACAAAAACAACCAACTCGCAATCTGAACCGATCGTTTCATTTCTGAAACGGTCGGTTGGGGACCTAAGTCGGTCGGTTGACACCTCAACCGATCGGTTGACACCTCAACTGATCGGTTGGGACACCTCAACCGGTCAGTTCACTTCTGAACCGGTCGGTTTGTGGTCCTGGTCAGTTCCCGATTGACTTTCCATCTTTTGTTTCTAATTGGTACCAAATACCAATCATTGTTCCAATCAAATTGGGCAAGTGAAACAAAAAGAAATTTCTCACCAATCTGACTTTCCCAACTTGCTCGGTTGCAATAGTTGAACCGATCATTTCAACACTTGAAGCAATCATTCACCCTATCCATGAGTCGATTGACTCACCACCTGAGCCGATCGGTTCACCAAGCTCAGACGATCGGTTCATCACATGAGCCGATTGGTTGGGAGTGCAGACTGTGCATAAATAGTCAATTGCAGTTTCAATCAATCTGATACTCCAATCAATATGCCCAACACCTTGAACATTATGATATTGAGCTATCAATTAATTGAGTGTTTAATTGAACTACTAAACTCCTTTAGTGATCAATCTAAACATTGTTTGTGGACAAAACTCCTCTTCCAGGTTAAATCCTATGTGTGTGACCCTGTAGGTCCATTTCACGTTGGCAGTGAAAGTCCATAACATTTATGACTTCACAAGCAAAGAGTGGTGCCTAGTCACACATCAGTGCTACCCAAGTGAAATAGAAAGTTGGAGAACAACTTTCAATCCTACAATCCATTAATGGTGTTACAGTGAATGTATAATTCCTTTGTCACTGATATCCCGAATGAACTCGAGGCATGGAACAGTCATCCTGTCAACGTTCATTCACTTTCTTGATCTCAGAGTAGATTGGAATAGATATGTATGACATCAATATCACATACTGATTCACACATGCGTGCATGCCTTTCTCAATCCTACTCATCAAGCGACCATGGATATCAAACTCCCTCAGGAGGGACAAATCCCATATCTATCACTCACCCCTCAAAAGCCCCATGTGTCAAAGCCACCCAATCATCACCTTTATAACAACCCATATTTCAGGACTGAGTTTGATGATGTCAAAGTGTGCCCAACGACATGTGTTGAGTGTAGTGATTTCAGGTCAAAGAATCACACTCACCACCATCACTGCGAGTACTGACTGTGACTACCATGTCATGGTTCCATGTGTCAAACTCACGGTGGGTCTGTTCGGTACACTTGTTCTCTAACAAGTACCTATGTGTTTGGTTTGATATCTATATAGCATGACTAATGTGATTCTGTCATCAACCAACACCACAATCTAGTCTTGTGTGTCATTATTGTCTATCTACCTTCCACAATGACATCCGACTAGGGACATAACAAGAATGTACAAACTCTTAGCATCTGTATGATCTCATCGTTTAGGTCCTTAACCTAAAAGCATACGTCATTGAGTACTGTCATAATCTAGACATTCAATCTGTTCTATCGCTATCTCATATGACTGAACCAGAAAGAATTGGAAGCTTGTCTTTGATGTTTATCAAATCAATCTTAATGTATCCCACCAATCATCCCATGATTGGCTCTCAAGGCATACATACCAACATCATATACATCATTAACATGCTTTAAATACTCAAATAGTAGATATAAGAAGTTTGCAACAGTGTAGGTGGGTCCAAGACCCAATAATCATCAAGGAAATCAAAATAAGCAAGATATAGTGTAACATGCATATGGGCTCAATTCTCAATAAGCAAGTCATGGTGCAACAAGTAAATGGTTCATGCCTCAATTGGAAATTAGGTTGGATTAAACAAATCCCCAACTTAGGTGTTAGAATGCACATACCTGATATTAGATCCCTAATGTGATTTATCCACTAAAAGATTAGTTCCAAAACTCTTTATCCCCTAGGTACAAGGTTCATTACATGTATTAGATATTTGAAAGGGATTAAGTGTAAAGTGTCCAAAATTTGGACCTTCAAAACAAACCATCAATCTTGGGCTTAAAAACCTAACCAATCGATTCCTAATATTTTTCTAGTTAAGAAAACATATTTATTTATCAAAATTGGACTTAGGATGCATTAGTTATCATTTTTAGAATATTTAATATGATTAAGATGGTACACATATTAAATATAGAAATAAAACTAAGATTCAGTAATAAAAAACCCCAAATTCGAATTCTACTCAAAATTAGATTTCCAACGAGTATTTATTCGCATTTTTCCGATAATACATCAATTTTCTATGAATTAAACGATTTTGACCAATCAGGAAAATAAAAAATGCCACTAGGCAAGGAAGCAAATGACCGAAATGCCCCTGACATCGAAATGGAAGAAGGGAGGCACATGAGGTCAAAATGGTCAAAAACTAGTGGGTCATCTCCTTCCTCTCACGCCAGCCATGGCCGCAGAGAAGGAGCTCCCCCATATGGGCGTTTCTTGACCAAAATGAACGTACAAGTACTCGAAACGAAGAGGGAGATGAGACGAACTCACCAGAAGCCTTAATTTTGTTGCTACTATCACCAAGGAGGTGGGAAGGGGGCACAAGTTAGGGAGGAAGATGGTGATGTCGGGGCTAAGTGAGGAATCTTCAGGCGAATTGCGAGAAGAGGAGGTACGTGCGGGGGCCAACGAAGCTCTAGGTGGCCTTTTATAGGCATGGGGAGGGCCATAGCTCCCTCTATGCACAATGGCAGAGAGGAGGAGAAGGGTTCGAATGGCCAATTCAGCTATGGTGCTCAGGAGGTGATGAGTGGCGGCTTAAAACGTGTGGCTTGAGAAGATGAACTCGAGGTAAGAAAAATCTCGTGAAATGGTGAAGAGAGAGGGAGAACGGGTTGCAGAACTGAGGAGTCCTAGGTTGCCCGGTAGCTAGAGGTAGGATACGAGCTCCTAGCCATTGGATCGCGATCATACGGTGATCGGGGGCACATAATAATGAAATCAATGACATAAATGAAATATGATTGATATTCTATAGTCACACTTTATTGAAACTTGAAAAATCCATTTGAAGGGTCAAATAAAGTCCAAAGGCCACCAAAATTTAACCATAGGTTTATGACAACACCTGAAATTATTCTATGCATTTATTTTTCATTTTACCCAATATAAGGCCCCTAATAAATTTATTTCCCATTAACATATATATTAGTGTATAAATCGAGTAAATTAATGTGAAGAGGCATTATGATAATTTTTTTTCTTGTTGTATTTTTGAGATAGGCCAACCAAGAGGCTTTCCCCACTCAATTAATTACATTTCATAATTTTATTCACTCATAAGGAGAGAGAAAAATAAAGGGGGTTATTAATTCCTTAACATTAATTTTTTTCACCCATTATTCATGAGATTTGTATAATAACATTATCCATTGACAAAATCTTATTTATGCAACAATTATTTCATTTATGGTGAACATTTGCATCATTGCCCTTACTAAAAATAATAATAGAGGTAATTTGTGCACTAACCCTTGTGTTGGCATGTATATGTTATCCAGATCATTAAATTTCCATAAATTCAATATTAAGGACAAAGCAAAGGGAAAATGAGATAGCACAAAGTATGGGGTGGAAATTGCAACACTACTATAGAAATAGCATTCAGTGTCGCTTTTCTGGGCGTCGGTTATTAAGGAAAACCGACGCCTATCATATAAGGCGTCGGTTGTTTAAGCAAACTGACGTCTATATTCGAAGACCATCCAGACACGGGTACCGCTTTGTATTAAGCGTCGATTATTTATAAAAAACCGGCGCTTAAAGTCGCTCGCGAAATCCATTTTTCGATAAAAAAAATAGTGTCATTGTCAGCGTCGGTTATATACCTAGAAAACCGACGCATATGTGCGATGAAAATTTGCGCCGGAAATGTCACTTTCAGCGTCGGTTATCCTTGTATAACCGACGCTGAAGGTGGTTCCCGCCAAACATTTTCATGAAAATATCGTCCAATTGGACGTCGGTTGTTGCAAACAACCGACGCTAAAGCTGTTTAGGCGTCGGTTGTTGTAAACAACCTGAACCTAATGTTGGACAATGTGTTTGTTATAGGTGGTACACATTTATTATATAAGAATGACATCACATGTGTTTGTTGGCCTAGAAAGTCAACAATCATTGTTCTGTATATTACTTGTACATTGGCATAAATTAGAATGAACAATCACTAAGTTATATACTATTTGTATGGAGTCCGGCTTCATTGTAGATATCTATTATTGTGTTTGTTGGCCTAGAAACCTGTCCAAGATTGACTCATTAGGAGTAAATCTTGGATAGTCCCCAGTTTGGGACTGTTCTTGAATACCTAATCTCACTTAGGATGTAAGTGTATAATGTGTATTGGGTTTTCGAGAAAATTTTGGTAGCATTTCCCCGTTTATTCTCTAAGTACATATGTACTTAGGTAACAGCAGGGAAATGCTGCCGAAATTTTCTCGAAAACCCAATACACATTATACACTTACTAGTGAGATTAGATGTTCAAGGATGGGATAGGTGGTACACATTTATTATATATAAGAATGACATCACATGTGTTTGTTGGCCTAGAATGTGAACAATATATCATTGTTTTTTATATTACTTGTACATTGGTATAAATTAGAATGAACAATCACTAAATTATATACTGTTTGTATGGAGTCCGGCTTCATTGTAGATATCTATTATTGTGTTTTTTGGCCTAGAAACCCGTCCAAGATTGACTCATTAGGAGTAAATCTTGGATAGTCCCCGGTTTGGGAGTGTTCTTGAACACCTAATCTCACTTAGGATGTAAGTTTATAATGTGTATTGGGTTTTCGAGAAAATTTTGGTAGCATTTCCCCGTTTGTTCTCTAAGTACATATGTACTTAGAGAACAGTGGGGAAATGCTGTCGAAATTTTCTCGAAAACCCAATACACATTATATACTTACTAGTGAGATTAGGTGTTCAAGGATGGGATAGGTGGTACACATTTATTATATATAAGAATGACATCACATGTGTTTGTTGGCCTAGAATGTGAACAATATATCATTGTTTTTTATATTACTTGTACATTGGTATAAATTAGAATGAACAATCACTAAATTATATACTGTTTGTATGGAGTACATTGGTACATTGGATGAATTGGGTTTCACTTTAGTGAACTTTGAAAAGATTGGCGAGAAGGGTGAACCATTCATATTGGCATCACAGGCGAAACAAATATTCTATATCGATGATCCTGCGAATGATAAATGGTCGGTTGTTCTTCATGGTAAAAGACAGTTCATTGAAGATCCTATAGATGAAGAAGAGTACTATGATAAGTATGATGACTCCAGTCCATTCTCAGTTGGGTTGCCCACTCCACAAAATATTGAAGCTAATGATGACTTATATGTGCGCGGAGATCACAATGAAGGATTGTTAATTGATAAAAGATCACAATTTTAGAGATATGTATGTTAATACAAATGCTGAATGTTTGCCTTTTTCTAGTTAATACAAATGCTAAATGTTTGCCTTTTTCTAGTTAATACAAATGCTAAATGTCTGCCTTTTTCTAGTTAATACAAATGCTAAATGTTTGCCTTTTAAATGACATTTTCAGATGGCTGACCATGATGAGCATGATGTCCATGATGAGCATGAAGTCCATGATGAGCATGCTGTCCATGATGAGCATGGCGAGGATACTAATGTAAGTTCTAAAAACATATCATGTATTTCTATAAAATTCATTATCTTCTAGTTATGTCATATATCCTATATTTCTATATTGGGCTAATTTAGTGTGTTTATTTTTGTCAAATTTTAGGTTGATGCACCTGTACCCACTGAAGCACTGGAGCAACTTGATGCGCAGCACCAAACACTTAACAAGAAAAGGGGCATCACTCTGTTGAAGAAGTTATTAGCGCTAAGTGGTAGTGGATCCAAATTGGTGGTGGAGTTTGATAATGGAGGAAATCCAATTGGAGTGAACCGCAATAATTTTGTAAACTATCTTGGGTGTACCACTCGGAGCCATTGTGGTGTTAAGTATGATAATTGGCATAAAGTTCCTCAAGGGAAAAAAGACTTGATATGGAAGGATTTATGCGTGAGTTATTATTATTTGCAATTCTATTTTGTAGATTACAAATTCTATTATTTGCAATTCTATTTTGGATACTAGTTAATAACATTTCTATTTTACAGAATCTGTTTGCATTGGATGAGAAGTTGCATCGTAAAAATGTGATGCAACGCGCTGGAAAGATGCTTAGGAATTATAGGAAAAATCTGAACAGAGAATACATAAAAGAGGGTGATAAGAAGAAGAAGTCATCCCTTGAACAATGGAACTTCTTGGACAAAGAAGATTGGGACAATTTTGTTGCTTCAAGAAAATCTGAAGAATTCAAGGTATTAGGCGTCACTCCCAATTTAATTAATATACATTGTATTCACCTATTCAAGATTAGCATTTAGTGCTACTAACCAAATCATTAATGTGCATACTAATTAGGCCCTCAGTGACGCACAAAAAGCAAGGCGTGCACTGAATGTGCATGACCACACTATGGGTCCAAAAGGCTATGCAAGCGTTCGCCAAAGACTACAGGCGGAGTCTGCGGCTGCTCAGGAGTCTGCTCCTACTCAGGAGTCTGCCACACCCATGCCTCACCATGATATCTGGATAGCTGGCAGGCAAAACAAGAAGGGTGAAATAAAGAAGCCTGTAACTGCTGAGGCGGCTGCAAAAATGGTAAAATACAACTCTTAGAGAAATCGTTTGAATATTGATTATTTGTGGTGTTAACTTACCAATTTCTGTTTATGGTGATTAGCGGGAGCTGCACGAGCAGAGGAAACAAGGCACGTTCATCCCTCAGGGCACAAGGGATGAATTGACAGTTGCTCTGGGTAACCCAGAGCATCCTGGACGTGTTAGAGGTTCCGGCGCTGGTGTTGGCATCAAAGCATTCTTTGGGCCATCCCAGCGCAAACCCAGAGCGGGACTTTCTCAAGAAGAGGTAACCTATTCTTTTTTTAGAATGTTACTGCAAAAGGAAATTCATTAATAAGAAGCTAATGTTTCTTTTATCCATGTATAGGAGAATAAGAGAGTTGAGGATTTAGTTGCTAAGAAGGTCAACGATGTAGTTGCTGAGAAGGTCAAGGAAGAATTGCTGCGGTGGCAGGCATCTCAGACTTCCAATACGCCTATGGCGACCCACTCTTCTCCTGATGCACAGACTGCGAGTAATCCTGGAGACCCATCTCCTAGCACGTCTGCTGTAAGTATTGTTTATGACATTGTAGTTAGTCTTTTCAAGTTGTTATGTTTTCAAGATGATATGTATATATGTATAATATTCTTTACGTAAATTTGTAGGCATTGAAGCCATGCCGCTTAAGAATGCAAGACTACGTTGTTGCAGAGGCGCAGGCTTACCCGTCCCTTCCTGGGGCAATGTTTCACGGGTTCCAATGCCACAGGGCTACGTTCGTGTGAGCCCGATATGTGTGTTACCCGATTGGAGAGAAGCTACATTGCCATATCCCCACCCGGATATTGATAGACTTGCTGATGCAGAAGGCGGGGTGATATTGTGGCCCAAAGCAGATGTCGTCTACACGATTGAAATTGTAAGATAAATTTACATTGATTTAGACTGTTAATGTGTATATATGATGTCAACTGATCTGAAATTATATGTACAGGTTAAAAAGAAGACACCAGGAGCACCTAGGCCTCCACTTCCACTTCCCGCATTACCCGATTGGGTTCCAACTGACCTAACATACCTGTTAGGTCCTGCTTGTAGGGGAATGGCATGTTGGCTACGGGCACATAATGTACATTGCCCTATAATTATTTCTTTAGATGCAGATTATGCAGGTCAATCATACGATAGCTCTTTATTTATACAAGATATTATTGAGCTGTTTATGTATGATTGGCTGAATACATCAATGATAGAGACATGGATAAGGTGAGATCTTGTTTATACATCCATATACCTTGTGTAAGATCCGGTGATCTGGTTTCTTATATATTAATGCATACGCCTATATGTTTTGCAGCTACTTAGTCGAAGATCATTGCAAACAATTTGCATTTGATCATTTGGGATTTTTGATTCCATCATTGATTAGTTTGGTAGCTAAAGACCCTGATAATGTTCAACAATACTGTATAGATGCTTTTACAATTTTTGGTCAGCAAAAGAAGACGATAATAATAGCTCCATTCAATGTCAAGTAAGTTTACTTTATTTATAATTTGGACTTAAGAAAATTCCATTTTTATATTGCATTTTGAGTTATTAATTGTTAACTTCTTACCTCTAGCGGTAGACATTGGGAGTTACTAGTTATTGTCCCCGGGACATTCGCTGTTTATTATCTAGATCCTGCGAGGAGTACATTGAACCCGAAAATTGGACACGTAATGAGAATGCCATTATTCTGGTGAGAAATATTTCATTTTTATATCCGTTAACATCTTTTATTACATTACTATTTACTTATGCAATTTATTGTGTTATATTAACATGTAGGGGTTTAGATGCATTCAAAAAGGCTGGAGGAAAGGTCCCAAGGAAAAAGAACCAGCCAATAAATTGGGAGAACGTACAAGTAAGTTCCCGACTCCCCGACTCCAATGTATATATCATTGATGTGAATTGTGCTTAGTTGTATTATTTTGTATGTTTCAATTTATAGTGTGCTACACAAGACAATGGTTGGGCATGCCATTACTATGTGATGCGATTTATGCAGATGATTATCAAACATGCCGCATTGGACATCGATAGCATACATGAGGTATTATATATAGTCTCATTAGTTAGTATGAAATATATCAATCTTATTTTTATATTATTACTTATATATATACATCATTCTCTTTGCAGGTGTTTAAAACTAACCACACTATAGGTAAACGCTTAAAAAATATACATGCTCCATATACGATGGAAGCATTAAATGAAGTAAGAGAAGAATGGGCAAAAGCCATACAAGCAGTGGCAACTGTAAGATATAATTGGGATGTTGATAGCGATAATGAATGATACTTTGTAAATGAATATTTCTGAATGTTAATACATTTATTTGAATGTTTCTATATGTGTGAATGTGAGAATTGAATTGATGTCTGAATGTATGTACTTGTGTGAAATTTTCCTTGTGACTTTTACAGGTTTGCGGCCTGTTTGTAGGCTGATATCAATGGATGTCGTAAACCTGCAGTTCAGAAAACTGAACTGCAGGTTCTCATCCTGCTGACCAGCCACAGCAGGCCTGCAAACTGATATGAAAAAAAAAATATAAATAGGCATCGGTTATTTATAGAAAACCGTCAGCAAAGACCTACAACGTCGGTTATGTATAGATAACCGACGCCTAATTTGGCCAAAGCAGTCCTGGAAATGGCGTCGGATATTCGTATCGAACCGATGCCTATTTAAACAACCAGGCGTCGGTCTTTTGGTATATAACCGACGCCAAAAGGGTTCGCGCCACAGAAAACGGCGTCATCTAGGACACTTTATGCGTCGGTTATCTACTAAAAGACCGACGCTACATGGAATATAGGCGTCGGTCTTTTAGTAAATCACCGACGCAGAAAGTGCCCTAGATGACGCCGTTTTCTGTGGCGCGAACCCTTTCGGCGTCGGTTATATACCAAAAGACCGACGCCTATAGGTTAAATAGGTGTCGGTTAAAAAACTGACGCCGAAGTGTTTGACCTTTAGCGGCGCCCACATAGGCGTCGGTCGGAAACCGACGCCAAATGGGGTTAATAGACCGACGCCAAAGGCTGTTTCTGTAGTAGTGCAAATAGTATTTGAAACTCAGTTCGTTACAGGGCTGCTAAATGATGACCCTTTTTTTGTTACACATTTTTATTAGAAATCCTACTTAATTTCCTGCCTTTCCTACAAATAGGGGCACGATGACTAGGGTTTCTGTTACACCTTTACACCAACCATTATTACCCACAAGGATAGAAAGAGATTGTGAGGTTGTGTAATACTAGCATGCTGACAATGAGAAGGCTTCTCTGTCCCCGTCATCTCTTAGTGTGATGTGGAGTTCCCCTCATTAGTACATATGATAAAGAGGCATGGATGTGTTTGTATCCACATCCAGAGAACATCAAAGACATCCCCTCCATATATATTCTTGTCAGGACTATCACCAAATCTACTATGTGATAAAGGTAGATCTCACAACCTTCTTCCTAGTGTATCGTTGTTGATGAGATCTTCTCGTGAGGATGTGAGTTTTATAAACTTTTGTTGTTTCCATTAATCTTGTCACATCCACAGAACCTACAATTAGCCTTGCATGCTCAACATGATATTAAAAGAAAATCTCGATAAGAAGAATTGCTTAAAAGCTAGAATAACTCATGAAGACCAACATGAGGATGATCCTTGACAAAGATTTTTTCAACAAGATAATGTTTCAGTCATCAAACTATTCCTCCAAGGTGATGGGATACTCATCACTCCATGTCTCCACGTCCTCAACTCCTCTGTCTCTGGTCTTTCATAAAATGTGTGATACCCTCTTTTTAGACACCCTCTTAGGTTTTGATCAAAAAGCCAACATCTCCACTAGACAACACACTATTAGATGTTGCTACTTCTAATCAAGACCGTCAAGGAAATTTGAGTGGTACCAATTTTCTTGCTTGCTTGACTAAACATGATTGAGTCGATGCCACCAACTTAAGAGTCAGTGGTACCCAAACATTATTGAGGCTTTCTGGTTCTTGTTGTCAGGACCACTGAGTTGGTCGTCGGTGTTATCGACTCCGCATCTCAATTGTATTGAGATGTATCTCAGTTCTACCGAGATGACTTTGTGAATTGCCTCCTCCATGTTCCATGTCGATGGTACCAAAATTCTCCAGATATGCTCCTTTTCTCTAAAATGAAACAAACAATGCATCATGATATTATAAAATACTATAATTCTGAACCATATGCATTAAAAATAGAGAAAATAGAAGCACAAGAGTTTCACATGCTATTTAGACATATGATACATGGACCATGCAAATAATAGAGACTTTTTGTGACGAGCGCTATCTGACCGACATCGTTATCACACAAACTATGCAGAAATAACCATTAGCAGCGGATTACTAAAAATCACTAAAAATTAAAACCTTTTTACCAAGAGATCCATTACCAAGAAACTCTTTATAGAAAGAACCAAAGCCATATATACATCATGGTTCACTTCATAAATACATCATTCCATCACCTCGCAAGGATATGAGATATCAGTTACTTTACCAAAACATATACAAAAGCAACATTGTACATCGAGGCGTACTAGTCAAAATCTCTGATCGATTATAAAAGTGTTTATGCACTATCTCCCAAGGACCTGAGAGTACAGGGACAACACATAGGACTCTATATCTACAAGACACATAACAACACACTCAACCCGAACTGTTACTGTTGTCCTTTGTTACTGCTACCCGCTCTCTACTGCACGATCTCTACTTCCTCATACATGTCCACCTAAAAAGTGTGGAAAGCCATAGGGTGAGATCAATATCTCAATGGGAGATATAACTCTCTACCAACAATATCATCATCATAGATAAATCTTACGAAAGAGAGCAGAAGAAACCTTTATTGAATTAAACAAGTATAACTACTTGTGATATGCAGAGTAGAACAATCTTACCATTTAAGTAGTTCAAATATCTATGATTGAGAAATAGACTATCTAATATCTTTTAAAATGAATAAGACTAACATGTATAACATTTATCAACTATGACATTAAAAAGTAATTGCAACTTCATTCAATATTTTTGATCCTTAAGCAATTACGCTACACGACTGATTATATCTTTCAACAATCAATCTTATGCCCCAGGGAGATGAGATGTACTGCTCATACTCCAACCATCCTAAATTAGGTAGCATCGGTGCCATAGAAGGTCCATGGAAGAGCCAGAATCCACGACCTTGCCCCCTTGGTCAGTACGAGATTACTGGCAGTAACATTATAAGTCAAACTATAATATAGCAGCCAGGATATATTGGCTCAACACTATAGAGATACAACTGCAACTTGTTCTCTGTCTAAGGTATGACCTACAATCAATCATGCATATATATATATATAAAGAGAGAGAGAGAGAGAGAAATAGAGAGTGAGAGTCATGGAATGCATCCATACTCTTCTCAGGGTATGTCTTTACCATCATTCCTGATGTTGCATTAGAGCTACGGCCTACAACCACACTCTTTTCAGGATATGGCCTGTAGCCAATCCCGAGGTTTGTAGGAAGTAGGGAAATACTCGTCTTGCACCTCGCATATTCAAAAATATACGCTCTGAGTAAAACTCGTTTCACCATCCAGCAAGTTCTGACACTGAATGGATCTATGGCCAGGGCAAACTACATTTTTAGTTTCATTTGATAAGTTAAGTGCATTACAACATCTTTTAGCATCAATCAAGTTACAAGCATGAATTATATATAATTGCTACCAAGAAAGGTGTAATACATTTTCAAGGAATCTTATATCAATTGGAACACATCTTGTAACCCCTATCATGGAATCTCAATCCCTTGAACATATTATTAGGAGTCTTATCCCTTCAACATTTTCATTGTTAAGATCACATGTTTGGGGTATCAAACCCTTAATTCATAATTGAATAGTGTTACCTCTTACCAGGAAATAATCATCTCCAGGTCATCAGACCCATATATACATTATACTTGTTGTACAAGTATATCACATGGCTCACAAGGCCTATTTAATCTGTATCATGCTAAGTCATCATAGCTCATACCTGGCTATGCTCATCATCTCATAATACCTGCATGGTTAGGATTTTGGTAAAAGCAATATCAAGTAAATATCATTACCATGCCATAAAGAAAATCATTCAAATTGCAAACCTCTCATAATTAGGGTTAGGGTTTCCTCTTGTAGCCAATTAGGGTATTCAGGCTCATATTTAATAACCAAACCCTAATTCACATCATAAGAGATATATTATTACTATAAGTATTCAAGCATACTTAATTACTCTCATCAATTATCATTAATTTATTATCTACATGAAGTATTACCTTTCCTATATGAGTAGTATAAGTTTCTCTCTCATCCTTACTAGGATATTGATTCCAACATACTTATTACATTGGCCTAACCCTCTTTAGTGTTTATCAACCTACACTTATTAAAGTGTATCCATCTCATTACTTCATAGTGTCTCAATTGATT
This sequence comes from Alisma plantago-aquatica, assembly GCA_963693085.1. Taxonomy (NCBI): domain Eukaryota; kingdom Viridiplantae; phylum Streptophyta; class Magnoliopsida; order Alismatales; family Alismataceae; genus Alisma; species Alisma plantago-aquatica. The sequence goes on from OY856409.1 coordinate 554,416,924, forward strand.
ACATTCATCATGTATCAGCCTACACTCATCAGGGTGTATCGGCCTACACTCATCAAGGTGTATCGGCCTACACTCATAAAGGTGTATCAACCTACACACTAACTCTCGTGTCTACCTAGACACATCCACTTGTGTCGTCCTAGACACTATTGCTTGTATCGGCCAAGGCACATCGAAGTTATGTTGGTTTAGAGGTGCTTATGGTGATATCGGCCATGAATCACATCTTGGTGTATCACCTTCACCATACCTTGGTGCATCACCTTCTTCATCCTTTAGCAAACTATTTTCACCTCACTTAATCATAACATCTTGACCTCACTTTAGGGTATCAACCACCCTATCACTTTGTGTACCGACCACCCTATCACTTTATGTATCGACCATAGTGTACTTTAGTGTATCGACCTAGCTATCACCAAGTGATATCAGCCTCTAGGGTTTTGATTGTATCGGGTTAGCCCTCATCAACACCCTGACACACTTTTACCTATAAAGATACCGACCTCACCACTTCTTGGTGATCAGACATGACTTCAAGGAGTGTGTCGCCCATACCTTCACATGGTGTTTCGGCCTAGGTGTGTCTCCCATCACACTTGTGTCGGGCAAGAGGTGTGTCATGTTGCTAAGGTTAAGGCATGTCGGGTTAGCCCTATAGACTTCATATCTTCACTCACTTTCAAGATATCATCCTGCCCTCATCCTTAGCCTTGGGTGATAGGCTACATAATTGCAAGAACAATGGTCCTTTACATGTAACAAACTGGTAAGGAGTTAGGACTCCAAGTGCATCAGTTTCCCTTCACCTAACACCATACCGGGTTATGGTTTTCTCAAACCAATATCAAATTTTGCATGAGAGATTCGATCATCTTCAAGCTTCAATCCTTCATCCATTAACACTCTAGTTCATGGACAATAGCCCCATATATCCGTTAAATCTTGTAAAATCATCATTCAATCAAGGAATGTCGAAATTGAAAAGGGATCATCAAGTATTGCATGATAGAAGGTGAATAATAATAAAGTTGAGTTCAAGTTATATAACCTGCATCAAGATCACCATTAGAGCTTCAAGTTTCAATGCTCCACACTCCCAAGGTTGAAGATGACTTATCAAAAGTCCAAGACTTGATCACAACACTTCTATATGACAAAAGATACCATAGTTAGGAACTTGGTGAAGAAGAAAAGAAAGAAAGGAATCATGACCCGAGAAGCATAGTACATCCAAGGTTGAAGATGACCATGGCTTCACCTTAGGCAAGATGCTCGAGCTCCCTCTTGCTCCTTGAGCTCCTAGGGTCATCCACCAAGAAGGAGATGGCAAAAGAGTCAAAAGGTTTACTTTCTTGTGAAAAAGGGGCTTATATAGTTGAGGCTCATGAAAGAGAGTGTATGTGAGGTGTCATCACCATATGCACTTAGGTGACATGTGTCCATTCATGGTGACTCCATGCAACCATAATTATCTCGTCATGCAAAACTCATGTGGATGATCCAAAGATAAGATATCAGCCATTGGGTATCTTGCTTGACAAGATATCACAACCCAATATTACTTTTTGTGCAAACTGATACAACTTTTGCAAAGAACATCTAAACCGATAGGCTTCACTTACTTGAGGTGCTTAGCCCATCATGAATACTTCCAAAAAGCTTCTAAACTGATATGGGACCTCCTCTATGGCTTCCAAGCCGATAGTCACTCCCATATACACTTCATAACTTGACACAACTCCTTCTAGGATTCAAGGCACTAATCATTTTTTGGTTCATTCACCATCAAGAGTGCTATCACTCAACCAAGACTCAATCAAGATGCCCCTTCCTTTCTCTCTCCTCTATATGATGCTAAGAGAGAGAAGGGACACTCCAGAGGTGATAATTTACATATCAACCGCTCATTTTGGGTAAATTGTAATTTGCACCAAAACTATCATATAAAACACAAACAATCTGCAAACAAGCTCAAAATTGAAAATTAAACTCTCCTTAAGTCTTAATTACTTTTCAAAAGATTAAGATAAGGTTCTAAGCAACTTACTTAGGCATAGCTTCTAGGGTTATCCCAAAACCCAGGTCACGGGTGTTACACTTTTCCACAAAAATTTACCTAGAATAACCTACAACATAAAGATAGAATTATGTCCATCAATGAATTCTTTGCTAGACTTGGATTAGTATGGGGGATAAATGCTTCTTGTTACTTCCCACATGAAAAGAGCTTGCATACATTCCACTATAATTTTTGTTGTTCTTCCATTTACCCAAAATCACGGCCTTATGATTATGGTTTTAAGTACTATAACTTCTTAGAGAGGCCTTTTGCCTTTTGTTTGGGAGGGCTTTGGTTTCTAGACTCTTCAATGGGCACTATAGTCTTTAAAAGAGTCCCTGTTGGCATATGGCAAGAGCTAGAGAGAGATCAAGTGGTGATTTATATGTAGACACAATATGAATTGAAACCATGAAGCCATTTAGTCATTTTTCTTTAGATTTGTTAATTTTTACTCGTTTAGGTTGTCACTTATTAACATTTCCAAACAAGGAAAGTAATTTGCTGTAAAAGAAAGAGCAGTCTTATACCAACTTCTTCTACATAGGTGGCCTCATTAGCGTACTCAAGCATTGACAGGTGGAAGGAATTCTATGGCTCAACATCCAGATTTAAGCAACAATTAACTTTGGCTAGGTAAGATACCTCACACGGGGACGGTTGGCACCACATCCAAGTCGTTAGGGAACCATATCATGCACCCCATCATGTATTGGTTTAATTACCTTAAGAACTCTATTTTTGAATAGTTCTATGCTCGATTTATTAAGCTACTCAAGTTCAATTATGCACATACATTGAACGTAGGAATGGAGCAGAGGACATCTCATCATGCAATCACACCAATTTCTTGAAATTAGCTACCACACTAGTCAAAAACACAATCTTAAAAACCTTTTTGACATAAAGCGACCTATGATCATTACATGTTTCACAACAGAATAATATCATATAGTGCTTACTTGACACATTATAAATACTTATTTGTACAAATGATATTTGTATATTTTTGACGGTAAATAAAAGCATCTCCAAATTCACATAACGGCTCCGTGGCTCACCGTAGCAGTCCAAATTCCTATTTTTCTCTCCACACTACCCGGACTCCACTCCTTTCTTCAGATCCCACGTCCGCATCCTTCCTTGCTATAAAATATATCTCACTCTCAATTTCACCCACTCGAGCATATCACCGCAAACCCTACCTTCCACCAAGGAAATGGCGACCCGCCGGGTCCTCGCCTCACTCCTCCGTTCCTCCGCCGCCGCTCGTCGCCGCGTTTCCTCCCATATCGCTCCCCGCATCACCTCCCCTGCACCGGCTCGCAGAGCTTCTCCGGCCGGGTTCCTCCTTTCCCGGGCTGTCCAGTATGCCACAGCCGCCGCCGCTCAGCCCGCTCCGGCGACTCCCCCGCCGGTGAAGGGCCTTGAGGGGAAACCAACCGACGAGTTCACAGGTGCCGGTGCGATCGGGGAGGTTTGCCAGGTGATCGGTGCCGTCGTGGATGTAAGGTATGAGGAGGGGCTTCCCCCGATCTTGACAGCTCTGGAGGTGCAGAATCACTCGATCCGGCTTGTCCTCGAGGTGGCGCAACATCTTGGGGAGGGGGTCGTGAGGACCATCGCCATGGACGGGACTGAGGGACTTGTTCGTGGACAAAAAGTGTTGAACACCGGTTCTCCTATCACTGTAAGCTATTGGCTTGATTTGATCTATTTTTGTGCTTCGATGGTATTGCCCATTCGGTTGATTATGCATTTTCTCGAGTTGTAAGATTTAGATCTGTTTTTGGGCTGCGACGCGTTTAGATAAAACAAATAAATAAAAAGGGGGCGTTGGTTGGATCTGTCTGCATTTTCGTATTGCCATTTTAATTGGGCATTCGCAGATCTCGCAAATAGGGTGTCGTTCGCCGATTCAAAGCGTTATGATTTGAGTGATTGGAGACATTTTCTATATTCCTCTTGGACTTTTATTTTAAGGCTTGTCTTTAACATTCTATTATAGTAAGATTAGTCTAAGCGTTATTACATCATTTGACAACTCTAGACACTCCTTTTTCTAGAGCAAATTAGATGATATATTATGATCTCCTTTCTTGACTCTAATGTGTTCTCATTCAGTCACAGCAGTTTTTTTTAGTGTGTATATATATGGACTAAATCGGCATTTTACTCAATATCGTTCAGGTGCCTGTCGGAAGGGCAACGCTTGGACGTATTATCAATGTTATTGGAGAGCCCATTGACGAAAGAGGGGAAGTCAGTAAGTTCCAAACTCAACATTTAAAATGAAGCAATTTCCCTTTTTTTCCTTTTTTTTCGTCTTCCAGTAAACAGCAATGTTTTAAATCACATGTTGCAAGTATAACTAACTTCACTGCATTTTTTATAACAACAATGCAGATACGGATCACTACCTCCCAATTCATCGTGAAGCCCCTTCTTTCGTTGAGCAGGCTACTGAGCAACAAATTCTGGTGACTGGAATCAAGGTAAGCAGAAAATGAATGTCTCATGGAGTTGCTGCCTTGCATCAGACAGATCTCTCTTTTTGTCATCTGTGAAGCCTTGACATTAATCAGCTCTCTTATATTGGCAATAGGTTGTGGATCTACTTGCACCCTATCAAAGAGGTGGAAAGATTGGGCTGTTTGGTGGAGCCGGTGTTGGGAAAACTGTCCTTATCATGGAACTGATCAACAATGTCGCAAAAGCTCATGGTGAGCTTATTGACCAATAAACCACTAGATCCTTGAAACCAAAAGCTGTTACTTAAATCATGCTTCTTCCTGTCAGGTGGTTTTTCGGTCTTTGCTGGTGTTGGAGAAAGAACACGTGAGGGCAATGATTTGTACAAGGAAATGATTGAAAGTGGTGTCATTAAGCTGGGAGAGAAGCAGGTTAGCAGGATTACTTTATCACAAATTGCATATTTAGGAGCTCTGTTAACTGAGTTGTTTGCATTCATGACCCAAAGACAATGTGATTGCAATCATACTTAGCTATTAAATGTGTTTATCTAATATATACAGTTGGAAAGCAAATGTGCTTTGGTCTATGGTCAAATGAATGAACCTCCTGGTGCTCGTGCTCGTGTTGGTTTAACTGGGCTCACTGTTGCTGAGCACTTCAGAGATGCAGAGGGTCAGGATGTGCTGCTTTTCATTGACAATATCTTCCGTTTCACCCAGGTAAATTAAAACGCGAGCAGGCTGGTTGGATTATTAGTGTTGAAATTGACAACTGATCTTGGAAATTTAATTTCTTCTGGAAAATATACAGGCTAACTCTGAGGTGTCTGCCTTGCTTGGTCGTATCCCATCTGCTGTGGGTTACCAACCTACATTGGCAACTGATCTTGGAGGGTTGCAAGAAAGAATCACAACAACAACGAAGGGATCAATTACTTCTGTTCAAGCTATATATGTGCCTGCTGATGATCTGACAGATCCTGCTCCTGCTACAACATTTGCTCACTTGGATGCAACTACTGTGTTGTCACGTCAGGTCTGTTTGTAACTTCAACTCAGTTAATTTATACTACAACTGCTGATGCTTAAGACTGTTTGTTTTGATTGAACTATCATGTAAACTCTAACTTTAAGTTGACCATTACTTGTACTTTTTCCTTGCTAGATCTCCGAGCTTGGTATTTACCCCGCTGTTGATCCTCTTGATTCCACATCAAGAATGCTCTCTCCTCACATCCTAGGACAAGACCACTACAATACTGCTCGTGGCGTGCAAAAGGTTCTCCAGAACTATAAAAATCTGCAGGACATCATTGCTATTTTAGGAATGGATGAGCTAAGTGAAGATGATAAGCTTACTGTTGCTCGTGCTCGGAAGATCCAACGTTTTCTGAGCCAGCCCTTCCACGTCGCTGAGGTGTTCACGGGATCTCAAGGGAAGTATGTGGAGTTGAAGGAGAGTGTCAACAGCTTCCAAGTAAGTAGTGTTTTTTTTTTCTTTGCTTGATTATTTTCTTCTAATTGCCATTTACATTCACATTAATTTGCTATCACCGTATTGGGAAATAATAAAACAAGTAAATACCAGACAAGCAAAATGTTCTCCTTCACTTGCTTGATAAATAGCTTCTGAGAAACGAATGAAAATGAAAACATCTCTAACTAAGATATTAGATGGATATATCAATGATTTCAATCAATATCATGAAGTTGAAATAGCTCAAACTATGTGGGCAGGATATTTTATTAGCTGTTAGTATTTCTGTAGATTGGGTATTTTTGCGTCAAGGAATATATACATTTAGAATCTTAACGCAGCCTTCTGTTAACCTGGGCAGATTACACCGTCAAGCTTGAAGTGATATAGTCGACTCAGTGTGAATTCCAGAATATTATCTTTTGTGTTGTTCATAATGTTAATTATCATATTTATTTTTAACTTGATATAGATACATGCATGTTCATTAGCTCAAACTATGTGGGTAGAAGATTTTATTAGCTGTTAGTATTTCTATAGATTGGGTATATTTGCATCAAGGAATATATACATTTAGAATCTTAACGCAGCCTTCTGTTAACCTGGGCAGATTACACTGTCAAGCTTGAAGTGATATAGTCGGCTCAGTGTAAATTTCAGAATATTATCTTTTGTGTTGTTCATAATGTTAATTATCATATCTATTTTTAGCTTGATATAGGTACATGCATGTTCATTGGCGATGGCCATCGGATGCACCATGTCGTTGTTTTTCACTTAACTTTTGTTCCTGTTGTTGAATAATAAGTATGACGAATTACATTAGATTGCACCTAACTTAGGTTCATGGTGTTGAACAAGAAGTATGACGAATTATATTAACTTGCACCGTAGTTTATGTCACAAAGAGATGGCACAGAAGAAAAAGTCTTCTCAAACTGCTAGATTGATATGTCAGGACTCCTAAATAATAAAAGCACACAACTTGTGCTAAATTTTGACTACAAGCGGCAAGCTTAAGGTCCCTTCCAAATTTCAAGCGATCTTTAGTTCGGGAATGCAAATAAATAAATAAAGGATTATAAAAATCTCTGAGTCTGATAATAAACCCTAAGTTTTGATTTAAAATATGTGTTTAACTACAATTCTGTTTCAAATAATATGATCAAGATGGTGAGGTCACAATTGTATTGAAGTTATTATGACAGAGAACATGGAATTTAGGAAATTGGAATACCTGAGGATAGTAACACTAAATATGTGCGAGGCCAATTGAGTCGTGTCAGGGGGTGTGTACCATGTTGTTCTTTAGGAGAGGATGTTTAATCATTGGAAGTGGAGGCCATGTAGAACCAGTGGACACATGGGTGGACGAGGAATCAAGAGGAGCATATGGTGGATGAGATATGTATGTCGTGACCTTGTTGTAATTTAGAACCTCTGGAGACATGGACGGACAAGGAATCTAGAGGAGCATATGGTGGATGAGATCATATGTATGTCGTGACCCTGTTGTAACGTAGAATTTGGAATTGACTTTGCTATCCATTCACGCCTTCAGCTCTTTTTCACTGCAAGTTCATAAAGAAATAGACTCCCAAGTGGGTAGGTGTTTTAAGCATGTGGTCCACTCATTGGATATGTACAGGCGGGACAAACTTCTGTTAACTTGTTCATATCTAGTTAATTGGTTCGTAACTGTTTTATGCATTCATCAAACCTTCAGCAGATCAAAAGTTATATACTGAAAAAAAAATCATTTTTCTAGATTGGTTATTCTGGGGATTAGGTCATTGAGGAGATGCTCAAGTGGATTCAAGCCCACAAAGTCTGTGATGTAGCTGGAATTGATCCCTTGGTTATACATCTCTCAGATTAAGAATCTTGCCCATCATACAGAGCTGGTCTCTGTGCAACTAAAAAGGTTACTTTCTTGCTGGCTTAGCATTAGCCTGATTGTACGTAGCCTTGGCGGGTTCTTGGTGCCAAAAAAGATATTTTGAGATTGAATATATATACTACACAATCATAGAATGCAACTTATGCTAAATACTGTCTACAGTAGGAAGCCTTAGATTCCTAAGTTATATTCTGTTTCAAATTCGGGCAAATAAATAAACAAAAGATTCTGAACTCAAAAACTGGTAAGAAACACCAACTTATGAACTCTAATATTGATAAAGCTCTACATTTGGTGGTGATATCACAGTCTTATTGAAGTTGTTTTGGTTATATAGCATATGGAATTCCGAAAATAAATATCAGAAAGATTCTGAACTCAAAAAGACTGGTATTAAACACTAACTTGTAAACTAATATTGATAAAGCATTACGTTTGGTGGTGATATCACAACCTTATTGAAGTTGTTTTGGTAACATAGCATATGGAATTCCAAAAACCATATTACCAAGGGTAGTGACCTAAAATATATGTAAGGGGTTAGCTGAGAGGAGAGGAATATAATGTATTGTCAATGGGGAGGTCATTGTCATGGAGGAAGTGGACTCGAGAGAGGGGCTTACGTGTTGTTCTTTAGCTGTGGGAATTTTCATGTTGCCATTGGAAGAACTAAAGCCATGAAAAAGGTATTTGTATGTGAGGTTATCATGTAGAACTCCATGTTTGAGTTTGAGTTAGAGATCTTGTATTTTTTATTTTTTGGTATGCAAGTTAAAAAAACAGGGTTCCAAGTGGGTTCTGGTTTTTCAAAGCATTTGGTGCATTAATTGCACATATATAGGCATGACATATTAATTTATTTCTGTTAGCTTGTCCAATTTGATGTAACTATTGTAACTATCATATGCACATATATAGGTATGGCAAGTTTCTGTTAGTTTGTCCAATTTCATTTTATGGGTTTGCAACTACATATGCATTATTAATCTTCAACCAAACCAAAATCGATTTACCTAACTGAAAAACAATCATTTGTGTTGATTGGTAATTTTGGGATTGAATTGCTAGTCCACAATTCCACATAAATATGGCAAAAATTTGCATATCTATTGATAAATGGCACCAGAGAAAATGTTGTGCAACTTTTTCCGATATTTAAATTTGAAATCTGAATTTACGTATAATAAAAATAAACATCTAAGTATGCAAAAATTTGCCAATAATCTGTTAACTGAATAAGTGAGAAATAGCTAACAACCCAGTAGTCATTCAGAACCAATGGACCGTGTCTACTGCCTGAGCTTTTACCACAGCGAAAATGGAATCACACAGCAACAAAACATTGTACATTAACAACCTTGTTCTTTTACATATAGCTTTCAGCCCGAACCTTCTAGTCAGAGCAAAAACTAGAATCACATCCCAAACAAAACATTGTGCTTTTACAGCTTTCAGCCAAAACTAGTCAAAGCAAGAAACCACACCCCGAACAAAATCTTTCCCTTTTTTTGTAGATTTCAGCCTGAACTTTGTAGTTAGAATACAGTTATTTAAGTTGTGTTGCTATTTAAGTTGTTCCTGAAAGCTATTTCAGTTGTCCCCGAAATCATTTTACTTCAGTTATTATTTATGACGAAGACAATGGCCAAGCGCAATTCCGAATCTAACATTTTTGACGATCATTGTGTTGTGACCTTATGCCAAATACCGTTCTTGATTTGCAGGGAGTTCTTGATGGCAAGTATGATGACCTACCTGAGCAGTCTTTCTACATGGTTGGTGGCATTGAGGAGGTCATCGCCAAGGGTGAAAAAATTACCAAGGAATCTGCATCTTAATTGTAATTTGTGGCTTGCTTGGACTCAATGTTGTTGGCTAATAACTTCAACGAAGTTTCCCGATTCAGCCTGCAAGGCATGCAGGATTTTTCCTTCTTCGATGAGATTATCGTTATTACCAAGTTAGTTCAGGTTGTTGGGAGCTGGGCTCCCAGAAACTAGTGAGCATTTTTTTTTCTTTTTGCTTTTCCCCGCTCTGTACTTAATATCCCAATAAAACTATTAAACTTCAATCTAGCTGTCTTCTCTGGGCGTTGAAATAGTAGATTTTAACCACAGTTTGAAGGTACGGGATGTTAGCCGTTCGCCGTGATTTCACGCGGCGCTGGTACTCAGCTTCCGTATGGTTCATGTTCAGAACAGCATCGTGGCTTATCCCAGACGTTTTGCATTTTCCCTTTTGGATACGTGACATTTACATTTACCCTTTGAAAGGGAGTGTTTCATAAGAGAGCATAATTCTTTAGATGTAAAGAAAAATACCTCTTGCAAATTTGCAATGCAATTCTTGATTTTCATGCTACTTGGAAATGACTGTCAGAATGTTTTGGAATTAATTAATTAAGAATTTGCCCTTGAAACAGAGTTTTGAGTATTTTGATTTAGTGATAAAACAATATAATATATCTGACTTATATTTAGGGTCTTAATTAAACCTGACTTTGCATGAGTGTGAACTGATTAATTAATTGCTAAGATTATAGTGGAAATCTTGATTTCACCATCAGTGCGTTCTATCGTTTATGCGTGTACCAACGCGGGCGTTCTTGCCTATGCTTTATTAAAAGGGATATCTCATTCCCCACAAGATAGAAGATAGAGTATATATGTTTTAAGGAAGAGACTTGAGGCTGATGTGGGTTAGAAGGGTGGTGTGTTTCTTAGCAGGGACGCGATGGGAGAAGTCTGGGCTGGATAAAAGGATATTTTGGAGATTATATAGGTAAGGCGAGCAAGGGTTTAGTCATTGATTCAAGATATTGTCTACGAGATCCAAAGGTCCGTTTGAGAAATAGCTTTGTTCTTGTTCCCTCAATTTGATGAAATTGTATGTCATATTTGCAAAAATTCACAATGATTTCATTTTTGTAAGATTTTCCGATCCAAGTAAAGTTAGGTTGAGTTAGACACGATTATAATTTGTTTTGGGCATGCAGTTTTGTATATTCTCAATTCTGTTGAGAACTTCACTCAACTGTATTGACATGACAATTACAGTCTCATTATCTCTTGAACTAAACAAAACCTTAGAGCCCGAAAGTTAGGGTTGTGGTCAAGGCAAAGGAGTGAAGGGTCACAGTAAAGAGGTTGCCAAGGCAAGGGAGAGAAAATTCAGTAGTGTAAAGGATGCTTAGGTGGAGTGCAATATAAGTGCGGGATGGGTATGGGTAGGTGTTTTGGGGGGCTGTTTGGGGGTGGGCTGGGGTTTATTTATTTATTTATTTAAGGGAAGTCTGTTGTTTAGTATGAAGAAGCTCTGTTGGATGCCTCTGCCAATAACAAAAGCTGAATTCCAGGATTTTGTTACGCCGATTGAAATTGATAATGTGTATTGAAATCAATTGAATTCTGATGTTAGTCTTGCAGCAACCAAGTTATTGTGGCTGCTAAGTCGGAATAAAATGGTTCTGAATTGGAATAAAGCGTTCCATCTATGCACAAAAGGACACACCGAAATCTGCAATAGGCCCGGCTTTAATGCGTATTATGTTGCCACGGATAGAATCATGTGAACGGGCAGGGCCGCAGGGGAATGGTGTGTTTTGACTCGGTCAATAAATCTTTTGACGGAAAGTAGAAATCTGACGGAGGTACTTATTGATCCAGCTAAAACTGCTCCAGAAAATTGACAGCTTTATCATAGGTTAAGCACTAATATTATTGCCGTTTTTTTGTAAATACCTCCCGTCCCGCGGGGTTATCAGAATATGTGCGGGGCTATGCATAGCGCATTTTCAGTGCAAAAAGGCTACTTGTAAGTATCATATGTGCTGTCATTGACTAAGTGACCCCCGACTACAAAAGAAGCAGTTGATTGGGAATGAAAGACAGAGAATAAGGCCCGTAGCAAGCGACACCTTTTCTAAAGGTAGGAGGTATGCGATGAGAGGCTTTGGTCGCCCCGAATATGCTCCATCGCATAAAAATCCTCATAAAAGTGATTGGAGCAAGACATTAAACGCCGCAGGGATGCTATGGCAGAGATTTCTTTTAGTATTTTTATTTTAAACCGATGGAAGATGAGGTATAAAGTATGTGCCGTGTTTGTCGAGAAGGAACCACCATCCTATGAAGCACAATCTTGGCTGATGTCTCAGATTTCTAGGCCTTTTGCCGTCACCATTCTACAGTAAATTTTTGCTTATAAATATTGTACTAGGATATATGACCCCGTGAGAATGTTGTACCCTTTACATTTTGATGAGAATATAACCCTCTTAAAGGTGATTGGATATTACATACTTATCAGGTGTTTTTTTTTCTTCTCCAATCACGATATGGTCGTGGCAGACCCTCAAACATTTACAATGCAGTGGGGGCAGTAAACAGATATTTGACAACATTTCTAAATATGTGTGATATCTATATGAGAGCATATAAATGTAATGTAATTTATGGATAACTAATAAATTGTGCTTCATAACTGTTACAACTTCATCCATACCCCCCAAAACTGAAGTCATTATGATGATATTTTACACAGCAATGCTACATACAATATGAGCTATACATGCTTATATACTCTATCCTTGGCTTCAATTCACACACCCTGTGCACATGGAATGCTTCGTGACACAATGTTTTCCTCCTTTTTGTAGAAAAAAAGCCCTCAATCAAAGGCGTTGTAAGACCCTAAGACCCGTTTTGATAGCCTCTCCATCCTCGAGCCTCCCTCTTTACAACTCATATGAGACTCAAAAGTCCCAGTGTGGATAAACAATTACCCAACATACATAACATGGTCTTATCACAAACATGCATTAAAATTTATTACTTTTTATGGAAATCTTATTTAACTTTGTTAGAGAAGTACCAACAATAATTAATATTATATATACTAACAACATTATTATTGATATGAAGGATTACTTTGAACTATTACCAAACAATCACACTTTTAAACTATTTTTTTGTATTAATGAAACAACAATATAGAAGGTAGTCCTACCAATTCATCATTTAGAAAGGAAATCTAGAAATCTCAAATACGAACATATAATTCTAATTCATGTTTTGCTTCTAATCTAATGAATCTGCAAGACAAATCTAGTTATCTTAGGATGAGTGATATATTATCTAATCAACATTTCCATAATTAAACCTCTAGGTATACATGATAGATACTCTACATCATTTTTAGATACATTAGAGATATCCATTTATCTTATATTTATATCTAGGAGATTGATCTTATGACAACAAAGCATAGAAGGTAATAAAATATCCTTTCTAAACAAGATAATTACCACAATTTAAAATAAATACCTTTCATAAGATAATTAGGGAATTAGTCAATTTTGTTCTAAGTAGTTTAACATAATAGAAAGGATAAGACTATCTAAACATTCTAGCACAATACGTATTACCAACATTTTATTGATCATCTAAATATCACAAAAAGTCATTTGATTCATTTAGTACGACTCAACATTGAATATATTTTGTTATTATTTAACTTCAGATGACCTAATCAAATTGATCATATCACCAATATTACAACTACTCGAATGAACCCAACCAACACATGATATAATTTTGAGAAATAGAAGGCGATGCTGAATGTGGGTCAAAAGTAGTATAGATATGAGACAGTGGCATCTTTTGGACATTCCAAGGAGTCATGAACATTCTTCCACCATGTCTAGTGTTTTTTATTATATTAGAGAAGATTTAACGCTATCTTGTGGACTTTCTAATGAGATGGAAACAACCTTTTAACGTGTCTAGTTTCTGATATAATTGAAGAGAAGATGTTGAGACACTATGCAACCTATATGACACATGTTTTGGATACCAAGGTAGGAGACCTATGATAGAGGAAGTAACTATAATGCACTATTTTCAAAATGTGTTTGATGATGAGTTTCCAAGTCTTTCACCACCTAGAGAGATTAATTTGGAGATCAATCTTTTACCTAGTACCCAAATGATATGTTTAGCATCTTTTATAATAGAAGAGAAGTTGTTCAGACAGGGTGCAAACTATATGTCACATGTTTTGGATACCAAGGTAGAGAGACCTAAGATGGGGGAAGTAATTATAATGTACAATTTTCAAGATGTGTTAAGTGAGGAGTTCTAGGTCATCCACCACCTATAGAGATTAATTTGGAGAACTATCTTGTACGTAGTACCCCACCGACATCACAACCACTCACTAGTAAAAATTGGGCCATTATTCACGAGTGAGTCCTGTCACAAACCCCTCTCTACAGGCCCTCACAAATAGGGACGGTTGTGGGTCTGGCCCTCACAAATGGTCCGTGAAGAGAACTCACATGACAAATACCAGTGGCCCTCACGAATACAATTGTCACGGACCAACTGACCCTCAAGAATGTTATATTGAGGGTCTATTTAGCCTTCGTAAATACATTTTTGAGGGACTATTTAGCCTTCATGAATATATTTTTGAGGGACTATTTAGCCTTCATAAATACATTTTTAAGGGACTATTTAGTTCTCATAAATACATTTTTGAGGGACTTGATGGTCCTGGAGAATATATTTTTGAAGGGATAATGCCTTCATTAATATTATTTTTGAGGGGCTATGTGGTCGTCATCAATGCAATTTTGATGGTCAATCTGGACCTTCATCAATATATTTATGAGGGACTACTATAAATGATTTTGTTATTGATTATTGTTATTATAGTGAATATCAAATTTTAAATGAAAACTTTGTATACATAACCTCAAGCAAAATTTTTATACTAATTCACATGACATCATAAGAAGATTCAACACCAAAATGACACATAAAAATGTTAAATCACCTCAAACCAAATTTTGTTATTGAAGCAAAATATTATCCATATATTGCGTGCTCAACGTTGATATAAATAAAGAGTACATATGGTTCAAAAATTTGAGATTGATGACAAACAACATATCATCCTAGAAACTCTTAAGATCTATAATGTCTCCATATTCCTTCAAATGGTGTGGTGCTCTTCATCAATGCCATGCCTCATACGGTTAGGTACTTGAATATTCTTCTCCTAAAAATGACAAATCATTATATTAATAGAATTTAAAGTTTATACATAAATCATTGTACAACAAACAACTTACCCTTATATTTCGGTTTTGGTCTACTCCAAGGTGCATTGTCCGTCAAAATCCATCATTAAAAGTAATTCTACCCTATCAATATAAATACAAAAAGGAATCAGAGTGAGTGCGAAGTAGAGATAAATGTAAGTGAACCAACATAGCAGCAACATGCACCCGTAAACTAAAATTATGATAGGAAACTAAAACAGAAGCTCAACAACTACCAAAAGCCTCATCCATCAACCACTTCTCATCTTAGAAGGAAACAACAGGCTAGCAAACTTAGGTGCTCACCGAACAACTGCCTCAGCAGGCTACCAGACCACACAACCAGACTCAATCATCTCTATAAAAGTGAGAGGGGAGCACAGAGGATCAACCAACACATCAGCCACCATCAAAGGACTCGACCAAGACAGTAGAGCCAACAACTCAGGCACAAAACAGCAGAACAAGCCGACCAACATATACTGCAGATCATCAACACTTCGAAAGAATCACAATGGCAACACCTACCCTGCCCCAGCCGTCAACAACCAGCAGCACTCAAGACTACACAACACAAAGCAAAGAGAGCACAGCCACCAACGCCAGGCAGCCAGAAACCAAAGGAACAAAAGAAACAAGAACCAACTATAGATCCCTGCCATTCCAGCCCAGATCTGAACCAACAACAAACAACTAGGAAAGAGGTCAACAACAGCTTCAAGACAGCATAAAAACAGAACAGAACCAGCCATCGTAAGAAAAAATAAAACCAACCAAGTTACTGATGAAGGACTCAAGTCTCAACAAATAAATGAGAGTTATCCTTCTTATTTGTATAGCATTACTGAAATAGATGCCTTCACCCATGTCTTAACTAAGAAGCTTAAGGTGTACAACAGAAGGGTTTTCTTAACCATGACAACATGCCATGTTAGGGTTTTGTATCTTATCTTTTGTTGCTCAGATCATAACGTGTACTTATGTTTATACATTTGGTTTTTGTCAGTTATAATAAAAGTTTGGGTATTAGATAGAAACATAATAGAACCAAATGGCAAAGATCAAACATTCATACCAACATTTGAAGGACCGTCTTGTAAGCAACGATCATTCCAACTCAGATATTTTCTTAAGAACTATAAATCTAAAAGGGTCCCCTTGTATCAAGTGAACAATACTTTCAATGTAGTGACAGAAATACAAGAATTGATGTAGTGACAACAATTGATGTAGTGACAGAAATACATAGGAAACGTGCTATCATATGAGAAAGAACGATAGGTTGGATATAAGTTTTTTTTTCAAGCACAGATTATGCTGGTGTAGAGTGTGTTATTGATTGATTACAGGCAGAACTCGCCTTGCAACAAATCTGCTTACATATTGAAGAGAAAAAAAATATGGGGACCAAGTCCAATGTTGAAACTGAAGATAGGGAAACACCCATACTACCATAGATTTGAAGACTAATGGATAATAACATTACTGCTTATTGGGTTGTTTTCCTTGATCAGCTGCTATATAACAATTCCTATGCACCACAATAATTATAATGTTATGTTTTTTTGCATGTAATCCTCTGTTTTATAGGAGGATAAAACATCATTAAATTGATATTCATTGTCCAAAAAATAAAGAGAAACTGGATTTTGATTTTAAATGCAGTACCAATTAAATAATGAGCAAACCTTCTGGTGTCTAAAAAGCCAGTAGTAAATATTTTTACTGGACTCGTTCAGATAAATTCTTTCTGAAACTCCATGACAAGCTTGGCATGTTAAAAACATATGAACCCTACATAAGCTTGAGAGAGAACAAGGACTACTTTTTTTTCTTCTTTCCATATCCTAATTTTTGGATAGTAGTATGACCATCTTGTATGAAAAGGATGCTTATATGCTTTTGTTAAATTCATCCAGAGCTTCAAGTCAACCTATGTATGTGAAGCACTTGAGAATATTGACTAGTGATTTTTAGGAAGACAAAAATGTCAATCTATCAATAGATAATGTCAGTTTCTATATCGTCAGATGTATAACAACATACTGTAATCTGAAACTCTGGATGTCTTGTGACAAATTCAAATATGTCACAGGTAGGAAAAACATATACAATACTGAATATATCTTAAACACATGAAAAATGTAAAGCCTTCAGTTTTTTTAAAATCATGTCATTAAGATCACTAGAAGTTTAATCAAGCACGTATTGAATACCTGATTTAAACGCTGAGTTCTTGGTGTGAAAGACACCGATGAAGATGTGCTTGGCGTGTTCTGCATTTGAGGATGACTTTGTCGATTATTACCAGAAGAAGAGCACCAACTTTCAACTGCAACCTTTAATAAAGTGTACATGTTAATATTCTTATGTGTATGAATATTGAAAATAATCTATAGCTGTTATGAGGTACCTGTGGCTGAAAGATTAGTGGATGTCCATTACCTTGTATGGAAAGCCTGCCTACTCCATTCTCCCTTGAATTTCCTTGTATGGAAAGCCTGTCTACTCCATTCTCCCTTGAATTGCCTTGTATAGAAAGCATGCCTACTCCAATCTCCCTTGAATTGCTTGAATTGCTTTGTCTAGAAAGTCTTCCTAAGCCATCCCCGCTTGAATTATTTTGCCTGGGAAACATGCCTACATCTGCACCATTACTTGTATTGTCTTGTATGTGAAAAGAACCCACATGCGACCTATTTGTGCCACTTTGCATGTGTAAGACACCTGTAGTATTCTGATTGGAGTATTCAGCTGCACAATCAACATTAATACCGCCATCCTATAACAAATACATCAACAATGTCAAAAAAAAATTATATATTACATTGACATAGACAACTCAATCTGAGTTACCTGTGATTGATTATACCAAGTCATTAATTGGGAGACGGAGTTCTTCAATCCATTTACTATTTCTTCAAGTTCCTTAAGTTTATCCTGAAATAGAAAAAAAAATTACAAACATCGATCTAATAGACTAGTTGTAACTAATAGTTCAAGTTTAGTTATAATCCAACATACATCCTTTGCATTGCTTTCCTCAAGAAGCATTTCATATTTTATACGGGCAGCTTTTCCCCTATGTCCTATCTCTTTGTGCCCAATTCCAACACCTCAGATCCTAGACTTTTTGGAAGGATTTAAAACTTGCAAATAAGCATCACGTGTTAGATTATCAACACTTCTAGGATATATTTCTTCTTGGTTTGCTACTTGGTTTTCCACGATATCAGAGATTTCAAGCTGTAATTAGAAAGCATCATAAAAGGAAAGCTTAAATTGAGATATCTAAGCATATGTAGCTCTGTAGACATCATAGGAAAGCAAATATCCATTTTCTAACCACTTGTGGGCTTTTGTCGTAAACTTTTTCCAAAAATTTGTTAAGAGGCACAACGGGTTGATCTTCACTGACCTACACATGATAGATAACATAATAATTGTCCATGTTATATGTTCAACTCCTACTAAGAAATACATGTGTCCATTATTAATACCATTTCTGCCCGATAACAACTCCATGGCTTTGATCCTGTGGTATGATCCATCACTTTTTTTGCTCTGTTTGCCTTGTTGATCTCGGAAATTTTCTAAACCATAAGAAACATATAATTAGAAAAAGTAGATAGGTATACATGCAAGTTATATGAAACCATTGTACCTTAGACTTCTCGGTTCCCCATTCTTTAACAAGATTTTTAAACTGGTCCATATCTATGGAAGCATTTTTCTCAACTTTCTTCATCATCAATTCTGGTTCAATCTTGTACTTTTCATAGTAATCTTTCTTTACACGTGCCCTCCACACTGATATCCCTTTGCTAATGTGTTCATCAATGTGATTCCATGCATTAGGGTGATTGCCTAAATCGAAGTATTTCTACAAAAACATAGAAAATATTACTTTAGATATAACAATCATACAATTTGTTGGTCTTTTTATGAAAAAGATTACCTCAATAAATGATTTTCTATCTGCAAAAGCTTGTTCTGGTTGTTCGTTCCACTTCAAGTCTAGATGCCATATGTGTGGTTTCCTTACTAGCATATGACAATAACGATTCAATTTGGCACCATTCTCCCCAATAGCATTTCCTTCATAATCCCATTGGACCTTGTGACGTGGCTGCCCTTGCTTAGGAAGTAGGCTTTGCTCACTTGCAGGCCCACGTCCATACTTCCTATTCTCCTGTTCATCCTCAACATTTTCTTCAACTGTTACATCATTTTCAATATTGTTGGACAGTAGAGTAGGTTCATTCTCACAATTTTCTACAATTTTGGATGGAGGGACAACAATAGGTTGACTGGGTGTGTTGTTACAACTAGATCTAGTGATTCTTCTTCCCGCCATCCTTCAACTGATAAGAAAAAAATTAGATTATTAGTGTAGAAATGTCAGTAACAAAAGTAGTAGCTACATTTGAAAAACAAATAAATTGCAGAGAATATGAGACACCAACATATGAATATTCAACATTTGAAAAACATATAACTTGTAGAGTACCTTGGTTTCATATCCCAAAAAAGAATAATGATGTCCTACTTGCTGGTATATGAAACAAGACTAAATAAATTGCAAAAAATATGCCATATAGTAACAATTTGCCAAAAAAATGCAATAGAACATATTCCCCAAGTAAATTATTCTAGACTTGCAAACAAAATAATTTGATGAAAACAGACAGATTAATGAACTAAACATTAGCCCCATCATTCTTTGTTTTAGTTCTATCAACAAAAGATCCCTCGATGTCACTCCTCGTCCAAGACACATCACTAGTTACACCACCATCAATAGCTTCAGATTGTAAACCAGTCAAACAATTCTCAATAAGAGGTACTTCAGAATAATCTTTAGGAGGATGCTTTAGCAGTGTGCACCAATCATCAACATTAGGATCCTTCACATAAAAGCATTGCAATGCTTGAGAAGCCAGGATAAACGGTTCCTCCTTTTTTTTTAATCCTTGAAGTGTTGATTTGTGTGAACCCATATTCATCAATTCGCAACCCGTTAGAAGTGCTTTCATCATACCAAGAACATCTGAACAACGAAACTTTGATTCCTGGACCATAAGTTAGCTCAATAACCTCCTCTAAGTAGCCATAGTACGTGACTTCAACATTTATAGGATTTCGATCTCTACCACTTGAATAACTTGAAGTGTTAGCACACAAATACACTCCACTATTTTGTGTAGTACATGTACTTTCAATGTGCTTTGAACGGAAACGATATCCATTGACCAAAAATCCTTCATAAGACATTCCCTCAGCACAAGGGCCTTGGGATAACCATCTCAAATCATCGCTAATACTGTTCGGCCTAATCTCTCGCATTTGCATTACCTTCATAAAAAAGTAAAACATTAATGTAATCTACACTAACTTGAACATTAAGAGTGACAACAATATTTATGTTTGAGACTTACATGCTCTTTCAACCACTTAGAAAACTCCTTTGCATGTTTTGTTTCTAGGGTCCGTGGGGCAATGTTGGGTTCCATATCTTGAAGAATACACATGTGTTCACTACTTTATAAGAAGTGTCTAAATTAATGTACAACAAATATACAAATATCAGCAAGAATTTTAGGACGTAATTAAATCTTACCTTCTGTAAACATCCAATTCCTCTTTATTGAAAAGGACATAACGATGGGCTTGTTCCAAAGTGTGGATGTCAAAATTTCTTGACACTCCAACTCTAATTGGAGATCCATCAACATTATGAGGAGTGCGGTTCAGTTTTGTCTCAAAATTATGCAAGTACCTAGCACAAAATGTCAAAATTTCTTCAGCTAAATAGCCACTAGCAATACAACCAGCCAGTTTAGCTTTGTTTCTTACATACTTCTTCAATTTCTTCAAGTATCTCTCTATTGGGTACATCCACCTAGTTCGGACAGATCCGGCTTGCCTGGCTTCATAAGCTAAATGAATGGGCAAATGCATCATGATGGTGAAGAAAGAAGGAGGGAGGATTCTCTCCAACTGGCAAAGAGTGACAGCAATTTCTTGTTCCAATTCTTTGAATTCCTCCACATCAATAATGTTAGAGCAAAGCTTGTTGAAAAATGAGCAAAAATTAGCAATAGGCTTGTACACATCTAAGCTTATGCAATGTCTCAAGGCAACAGGTAGAAGTTGATGCATAAGAACATGGCAATCATGACTTGTCAGCCCAACAAGTTTTCTATCAGATTTGCTAACACACCTAGATATGTTAGAAGAATAGCCATCAGGAACTTTCAACTTTTCTAACACAGACATGAACTTATCTTTCTGCGCATTAGTCATGGTGTAAGATGCTGGAGGCAAGTAATAGCGGTCACCTGCATCTATTGGCCATAAATATCTTCGAATGCACATTTTCTTCATATCTTGACGAGCTTGTAAGTTGTCTTTACTTTTCTTAGAATCACCCAATAATGTGTTTAAAATATTCTCGCACACATTCTTTTCTATGTGCATCACATCCAGATTGTGTCTAACAGATAAATACTTCCAATAAGGTAGCTGAAAAAAGATGCTTATCTTATTCCAACCAGGAGGTAATGGTTGAATTTGATCTCCAAGCCTCTTGCGCTTATTCATTTTTCCAAATGTGATATTTTCATATCCATCAAATTGCCTCAGTATATCTTCTCCAGACAGTGGCTTAGGTGGAAGTCGAAAATCTTTTTCACCATCAAAATTTTTCCTATCACGTCTATATGGATGATTCATTGGAAGAAAACGTCGATGGAAACCATAGCATTGCTTTTTCCCAAACTGTAACCATTTTGATACAGTCTCCACATTACAACAAGGACATCCCAAATCTTTCTTACCTTTAGTGCTCCAACCAGATAAGTCACCGTATGCTGGGAAATCGTTAATGGTCCATAAAATCATTGCCCGCATAGTGAAGTTCCTTTTGCTATATGCATCATAAATTTTGACTCCAAGCTCCCAAAGTAGTTGCAACTTCTCAATTAATGGCTCCAAGTATACATCAAGGTCATTGCCAACCATATGTGGACCTGGGATTAATAGGGACATCATAATAATTTGTTCTTTCATAAGAAGCCAAGGTGGAAGATTGAGAGGTGTCACCAACACAAGCCAGATGCTATGTGATGCACTCATATTGCCAAATGCATTAAATCCATCTGTTGCTAATGCCAATCTAATATTGCGTGGTTCAGCAGCAAAGTCTGGATACCTGGCATCAATAGACAACCATTTTGGTGTGTCTGAAGGATGATGAATACGACCATCCTTGCCTTTTACTTCAGATGGCCAAATCATATCTTTAGCAATAGATGAAGACATATAGAGCCTCTCTAACCGAGGTATCAAAGGGAAGTGATACATGAACTTAGCAGCTACCTTCTTTCCCTTTGTTTTGTATTGCTTTTCATTCCATCTTGAAGCACCACAAGTATCACAATTTTCTTTTGAAGCTGCATCTTTGCAAAAAAGCATGCAATTATTTGTACATACATCTATAGTACAACGATCAAGTCGTAAATCCTTCACGATCGCATTTGCTTCATAGTACGTCTCCGGGAATAGACAATTTTCTTCTGGAAATCTTAAAATAATCAACTGTAACAACTTTGTGAAAGAATCATTGGACCATCCAGATTCCTCCTTCAGAAATAGCAAGGCAACCAAATACGATAGCTTAGAATGACTTTTACAACCTCTATAGAGTGGTTGATCCGCCTCTTTTAGTAGCTTGTAAAATCTTTGTGCATCTACATTTGTAGGTTCCTCTGTAGCTTCTGTAGAGTGGTCATTTGTTGTGTCACTCGTAGCAAACAAATCCTCCAGCATCTGATGCATATTGTCGGTGCTAGGCATGTTTGGTGCCACAACATGATTGCTCCTACCAATCACCTCCCCATGAAACGTCCAAACATCATAGCTATGCACAAATCCTTTTTGTAATACATTGTGAGAATACCTCCTCCTCTGTTTTAAGGTATCTGTTCAAACATACCCTGCAAGGACATATTAATTTCCCCTGTCTAGTTGGTCTCTGATGGATAAGAGCAAACTCAATGAACTTTCGTAACCCTGCCTTGAATACATCACTTCGCACTCTGTTCCCAATATACATCCAACTCCGATCTATTAGAAAATCCATCTACATGAAGGAAAAAATATAATAAGTTAAGCACACATTACAAGAAATGTATATATATATGCAATTCAAATAGTATATTGATTATATTCCTTTCAGTCTATCTAGGTATTTGTATTCCTTGATTATATATATATAAATAATCGAGTAACCTGATATAGGTCTGATTTAGAGTAAATTTGTTTTTCATATTTTATATCTGTCCCCTATACTATTTGTTGGACCCATCAAATACATGAATCTATAGTCTTTTCCTATTTTCAGGTTTTGGTCAATCGCCAACCTGAATCTATATACATCCAACTCTGTTCCCAATATACATCCAACTCTATTCCCAATATACATCCAACTCCGATCTATTAGAAAATCCATCTACATGAAGGAAAATATATAATAAGTTAAGCACACATTACAAGAAATGTATATATATATATATATATATATATATATATATATATATATATATATATATATATAAGATCAGATGCCTAGACCAAGAGAGCAGAGCTCACAACCATTTCTATGAAGGTATTTAGGGAAACTTGTGCTATGGGCATGATTGATAGTTGGAATACATCAATATTTCTACAACTGGATTCAATCTATTTTTTGAATATTCATCATATGGTTAACACATCAGTATGATATTGCAGAGCTTACTCGCATCGACACACTATATATGTAAATGCTACTATAATATAATTGGGTATTTGGATGGATCGATTATTCCTTATTATAATCAAGTTAAATTCCCAATATTTTAATATATAGTTCTCATTTATCATGTTAAATGAGATCTTAACATATTGGAACACTATTGGCCTATAGTTTGTTATCTTACTGATTCTTGATGGAGTAGTCTTCGTGTGTCGAACCCTAGGTGGTGAATTCTACCAGAGGTGATCTTGTTGATACAGAAGCTTGAGGTGATCATTTTCAACATCACGGTTATGAAGAAAATAGTAAGAAGGAGTAGATATTCCTCTTCTCCTTGCATAATCAGTAGTAGGCAATATGTCATGCCCAAACTTCTAAGCAGTAATATGAAAACTCTTAGGACCATTAAATTTCCAAACCCAAGAGAAGATAGGATCATCAAATCCTCTTTTCCTGATATTAGTCCAAATCAGTCTCAGGTTAACTTTAAGTTCATTACAAATCCAAATTCCATCCTCTCTGCCAACATGGTTCAAAACACCATTAAGAAAACTGATCAAAGCATTATGCAACTTGGAAGATGAGAAGTTCCACTGAGTCCCAGTCACAATGGAACTGACCTTTCTAGACATTGACAGACCAATCTGATAATCTCTTTTCTACCTATACCATCCTAACCAATTTGTTATGGGGAGTCCAGGGATCAAGACATAGCCAAGTATTCTCCCCATTCTCAATACTGTAGATAATGAGAGCTTGAAAATCATCAAGATGTATGATCATCTGAATTAAATACCAAGAAAGTTGACCATAGATATCAATATTTTAGATAGAATCCTTAAGAAGGTATTTCTCATGGATCCATTTGATCCATAGACTACCTTTCTTTAAAGCTACTATCCAGATATTTAAGATCATAACAACCTTACAAATGTCTTTGACTTTTTTTATAGACATACCACCTTCATCCTTTACCTTGGTTACATCATCCCACTTAATAAGATGGATATCATTCTTGCCTTCACACTATCCCCACAAGAAATTTATAATTGTTATTTCTACTTCATCACAGATAGAAGTAGGAAGTGAAAAGGAAGAGGACCAGAAATTTTGATTGGCGGACATAGTAGAATTACAAAGTTCTAGTCTCCAATGGAAACTGAAATGATATGTAAATAAGTTTGGTATCTTTAAAAATCAAATGATGGGCATAGAAGCACTAAAGCATGGGCAGAAATAATGACGGTAACTTTTGGTTCACTTGTATGATATGTATCATTATAAGTTAGTAGCATACCATCTTTGTGCACACTTAGCATCAATAGAATGTCTGTCATGCCCATGGAAAGCTTCAGACATGCATTCAACAAAAAGAGTCTTTGAAAACAACATTTGTTAAAACAATATTTGTATATTTGTCTTAGTAATGTGGGTTCCTCCTTGTTCCCTTTATTGTTAAAACAACATTTGTATATTTGTCTTTTTCCCTTTACCCCCTCCATCTAAAATAATTCCCTTTCTTTAACATGTGGTTGTGATGCAGGCCCTAAAAGCCAATAACTATGGTAATGATCCTCTGCTAACTGCAGCTCTGTACTTGGAGATTAATTAAAGGCCAATCTCGAGAGCTGACAACCTCTGTATTGATGTCTTATCCGACTGCCCAGGGCTCCCATGGGACACATCCATTCCTAATATAATAGTTGGCTCTTAGGAGATCTTTGGCATGGATGGAAGATGCTCAGTTGTGGTGAACTTCTCTACAGGCTTATTCAGGATCTCATTCGTTGTGGAAACATTAAGTGCGTTGTCAGTAATTTTTTTAATGTATTTCGTTTAAATAATTTAAACAAAATACATTAAAAGATTTTACTTACAACGCCCTTCATGTTTCCACAACGAATGAGATCCTGAATTGCGCAGAGAAGTTCACCACAGCTGAGCATCCTCCATCCATGCCAAAGATCTCCAAAGTGCCAACTATTATATTAGAAATGGATGTGTCCCATTGGAGCCCTGGGCAGTCGACCTTTAATTAATCTCCAAGTGCAGAGCTGCAGTTAGCAGAGGATCATTACCATAGTTATTGGCTTTTAGGGCCTGCATCACAACCACATGTTACAGAAAGGGTATTATTTTAGATGGAGGGGGTAAAGGAAAAAAGACATATATACAAATGTTGTTTTAACAATTAAGGGAACAAGGAGGAACCCACATTACTAAGAACACCCATTCTTTCTTGAGGCTTCTGCCTAGACTTCTCAACCAGAGCAGACCTTTGAAATGTTGACAATGACTTAGTGTGCCTCTGCAAAATGTAAAAACACCAGGCTATATTATACTTAGTACCAAAAACAAAACATTAAAAAACAACGTAGTGAGAAAACAAAACATCACTCGTACAAGTGACCATAAATAGCAGTAAGAAGAAATCTTTTATCCCCAGTAGTGATTCTAGTATGTATTAATTTATCATATTAAAAAAGCTTTTCAACAGAGCATTAGATACCATTCCACAAAACAAAAACTCTCCCAATACCATGACTAGTGTGATGAGAAATCCACTATAACTACCCAAATATTCCATCATACATGTTTGACAAGATCTTTCCTAAGAAAATTGACTATGGGAAAAGAAAAGCCAACAATGCTGAGTTAGAAGAGAAGAATGTAACTCCCCAAGATTTGCCTCACTTGAGAAGCAAGTTAATGCAGCCACCAAAGCAATCTACAATTTTCACCCAATAAGAAATGTGTTTATAGGAATGGGTTTAAATGTAAGGGTTTTTAATCAGAATGATACTTTGGTCACCTCTAGAACTGCTCTTCAAAAGAAAGGTCATTTCAACACAACAGTTTACAAGCAACCATCTTGATCATCACTGGATCAATAGACTAAAAAACACCAGATAGAAGCTCTACTTCATCTTCTAAACATAAGGACAAGTAGGAAACTCCAAAAAAGGGAGACAGAACCCCCTTAGAAAAGAAGCACTTTTAACTTAGTATGGAAACTCCAACATTGTAGAACACATACAACCATCTTGATCACCACTACATCAATAAACCAGTAACATCAGATGGAACCCTTCTTCATCTTTAGAAAATAAGCACAACCATAGCAATTCCAGAAAAAAGAACACATGGCTCGTTTAGTAAAGAAGCACTTTTATCTCATTATGGATAATAGACTATAGCACACTCACATTGACTAACCATTCCTAAAAAATCACCTTATTTCTATACCACCAGATATAGTAAAGGATACATATAATAGATTTAAAGGAGGTATTGCTTATTTCCTTCATACTGTCTTCAACGAAACTAGGAATATTATTAATACATTCATTATCAACTACTTTGGCTCTGACCCATATATATGGGTGTCATGAGAACACTTGTTCATATAGAATAGAACAAAGTAGCAAAATTAAACATACATGCACACATGTGTATTGCTTTGAACCAAGCTTGAGCCTCAACAATTATATATGAGTAATATTTGATCAAGTATGACTTGGATTACATGGTAGGTATTATACATAAATTTGAGTTTGTACAATTAATAGATATTGTACATATTCGAGAAAGACAATATTCAATCAAATACTATATCTACTCAATCACATCAGTAAATTATTCTTTTCTTATTGACAAAACACAAAGTTGTATGATAGAAAATCATTATGAGGATGCTATACTATAGATGCATAGCCTAGGAATTTATGTACATCACAACTTTGATTCCCTTCCATTTAGTTATGGTAGCTACTCCCAAGGAGCTATTTCCTCGCTTCCAAATATTGAACACGCCCCTGACTACTCTCTATTACTGTTGTATGACCATCTTTATGCAACTGAGGATAGTCAAAGTTTTTCAACATTGTGATATGTTTCTTATATGTGTGAACGTTAACCCTTAGGGGAGGGGGAGATAACTCATATGAATACTAGATGGTTTGTCACACCCCGATCTCACACTAACCACTAATCACGAGATTAGGGCGCGACGGAGGGATTATCACATAAACAAATCACTGAGAACTTTTTCTTTTTAAAACCTCGTAATGATATCCGGATTATTGCTGTAAACTAAAACATAAGAAACTATTGCGGAAGCATTTCAATTAAACTGGCTAGAGAGCATAAATAGAGTTTACAACATGTAACATTGTTTAACAGAAAGTAAAACATAACAGTTAATTTACATCTTTTACTCATTCGCCATACATACTCTCTCTCACCCACACCATGTCCCAAGGACCGAGGGGAAAGGATTAAGAGACCTCTAACTAAACTAACTACATATACCTTCTACTGCAAAAAACTAGGATGGAAAGATCCTTCAGATTCCTGGAACTGTTGCTGACCTAAAAATGTTTGAGTAGAGGAGTGAGCCTACTCGCTCAGTGAATAGTTTTTCATTTAACTACCACTAAACAACTCGTCAAGTTTATTATTTAGATTAATATACAAGAAATACTACACTGAGCAGTTCTAAAACAATATAATTGAAATAACGAAGAATGTAAATATTGCATCCAAAGAATAACTACTAGAAGACTATGCTCTAGTCTTCCTTAACTCTTTCATTTATAAGGAACTATGTGAACCTATATGATCATATTTTAGCTTATGCCCTAATCTATGCAGTGTACTATGCATAGAGACTCGTAGTGCACTACGACCACACCGTACAAGACTTAGCGACACACCCGGGAAATGCTAAGTCTAACTTCTCGTCCTGGTCTGCACAGGACTCTCAGGCGCTCAAGGGCCTCAGGCTCATAAGGGCCTCACTGCACTCTCAAAAGAGTGTACTCTAGACTCCTCCTTTAACCTGAGTACACAGGCACAGGGAGTCAACACTGGGTTACCACCAGAATTACTCAACCGGTTGGTGTTGGATAACCCTTCTGTCCTCGTGCCACCAGAATTACTCAACCGGTTGATGTTGGACACGAGTTTCACCCCTAAGGTGCATACCTCTCAAAGGGGTTCTACGGTGTTCAGGGCACCTAAGTTTAACATTAACATTATGGTACATTTTAAACAGAAATCATAACTCATTTAACATTTCTCACAAGGCTCACACGGCATGCCATATCATATCATAAGAAACATCTTAACTCATGTATTCAACATATATCATGTCTCCGTAACATCCCTTTCTAGGGCATGTCATATCTCATCACCTACAATTTACGAGATATGTAGTGAAAATAAGAAGCCCTGCAGTATGTAGATATCAACTCAGAGAGAACAAGCATATAAAGTTAAATGCACTAGAAACATACAATTCAACAGTTAAGTATCACCACATCTCATATCGAGACCTTTCATATTACCATAACATGATTCATTGAACACCCTATCCTTAGGGTTTCAGTTACCTCATTCACTTATCACATGGCAACACCCTATCCTTATATCATGCATGCAGGCAGATTTAAAATTCATAAATATCCCAAACTCAAGTCAATTTGGCACATGCATATTGAATTCATTCAATTGTACATCTTAGTGCACTGCTAAGAGTAATTTACTTCACATATGAGAATTCATACGTAACATTTGTCAATTCTCTGAAATTCTCGAAAAACGTGCACATTAACCCTAATCCTGGTTTGTGCATCACTTAACTCAATTAAGAGTTAATTACATATCACAATACAATTTAATAACAATACTTGAGAATTTCTGGTAATATTTCAGAGAAATGTGCCATTTCATGTAAATATCAATTTACACATATTAACGTCAAAAGATATATGCAATTAGGGTTTTCATGCATATTTTATTTATTCATATCAACTTTGAAATCGTACATCTGATAATTTATCAGAAATCTTCATTGTCTGGGTTCATACCCAAATCATACCATTTTCAGACATGAATTTCTAATTTCAACATTCAAATGAGCAATTTAGGTCCCAATGAACCATATAAATCTACTGATTCAACCCATACTGTTCAAATGCTAAATTTAATCATATAACAGTGTCTAGAAGCATTTTATGAACTAAAAAGGTCGGGCGACGCCAAACGCTGCCCGACGCCTGATAACACCTGTTATCAGCGTAATTCACGCACAAAACAGAAAGTATTCAAACGTCTGAGTTTATTAATGATAAATAAATGAAACCCTACTCACTGCGATTTGGGATGTCCAGATTCATTCGGAAACGCGTCCAGAGGGTTGTCTTCAACCTTGGATCTGCCCAATTTGGATCTGCAGCAATGGAACAGTGCACACACACACGTACAGGTTGGGATCAAGCTCAGTTGGTGCTAATACTTGGCTATTGGCTGTGGATTCCAGTTGGGACCTCCAGGCCGAGGTCATGGCCGGCGATTCGAGGTGTTTGTCGTGCCCAAGAGGGCCCCTGGCCGCTGCTGCGGCTGCTGTAAGGTAGGGCGTCGCCCCTACTGCTGGTTGTTCGCCAAGCACGTACATAGGTCAAGGATGGAGGGGGAAGGTAGAAGAAGGAGGGGCGCCACTGGAGTGGCCCTTCCAAGCCCTAAACGGCTACCATCCCGCACTGTTACTAGGCTGCAGATGCAGCTCCATGGTTCGGCCGCCCAAGCCAAGCAGTAAGGCTGCAGGTGGGCGCCGCTGCTAGGGCACGCAATAGAGGAGGAAGGAAGGAGGTGGAAGGATGACGGGGGTGGGCGGAGCTCGGTCGGCATCTATCATGCCCAAAATCGCCTCCGGCTCTTCTCTTCTTATGGATCGGCTATGCTTGCGCACCGCTCAAGCGGTCCTATTCTATTTCTCACGTAAAGAAGAAAGGTTAAAAGGAAGAAAAACAGCCGACCCATTTAAGGAGATAAAGATCAATTAAATGGTTAAATTGCATCTTTAACCCATTGATTTTGAAAATGTTGTAAGTCTTGCCTCGAAGGTCCGATTCGACTGTTTCTTTTTGCCATGTTTCAAACGTGAGGTTCTCTACACCCTCCAAGCAAGAAATAGTCCTAATTGGATTGTCTCACCTGATCAAAGCACTAAACACATCAGTGAGTACTTAACTCAACTCAACTAACCTAACGATCAACATTGCAATTATCATTAATTACCTCAGATGATTCAATCTCAACTATTAATTCACATATTAGCTTATCTTAATTAACCATGATGTTTAACAAGATACTTAGCACTAATCAAAGTATTTACTGATTAATCACAGAGTGGGTCATAACATGGTTAGTATTTTTACTAAGTAAACCCAGCTAATCCTATGCAGATCACATTGGGGGGAGATGAGGCGGACACATGAGGTATGAACTGGAAGCCCATTGGAGGAAGAACCAATCTTGGCTATCAGGGGTTGAAGTGGGGGCTAGTGCTCTCCCAAATGAGAAAAAGAGAAAAATATACGAACCTAGAGAGGATTCCAGTGGCCGAAGAAGCAATCCAGCTGCATAGAAGAAACGACCAATGGCCGAGCAGGGCGATCGGCGGCAATCCAGCACGGTGACTGCGTAGCAGCAACGACCAATGCGGAGGGCAGCAATCGTCAATGGTGGAGGGCAGCAACCGTCAACGGCGGCAAGGAGTTATGAAGGATGAGCCCAATGTGGAGGGCGATTGGCGTCAAGGATGAACGGCAGCAACCGAGCAGGGCGATTGGCGTCAAGGATGACCCAATATGGAGGGCAACAACCGTCAATGGCGGCAAGGAGAGAAGAACCTTAATGTCGAGGCATTTTCTAAAGGTGGAGGAGTGTGGAGGAACCGATGAGAGAATCGGGAGGGGGAGGGTTCAGTGGGTAGTTGCGACGGAATCGAGGGGGAAAGGAGGTGGACTTCGCCACAAATAGGGCGCCCTCTGGGACTGGGTGATTTTTTTCATGAATTTTGATAGACGAATCAGTGTTTTAGAATGGAGGGAAAGATTATGAGATGGAGGGAAACATTTGGCATGGAGTTTTTGAGGGGGTGATTCGTGAGAAATGTATTTGTGAGGGACCAATGTTCACATAAAATGCCTAACGATGTTAAGAACACGATTGAGGGATTTGGTCCCATATTTGAAGGATGAGCCCTCACAAATGGACATCATTATTCACGATTTTTGGTTCCTCACAAATGTTCTTCAACAAAAGCCAAATTTTTTGTAGTGACTATACAAGATGGCTTCGAAAAAGATGAGAGAGTTGAAACAACTTTAGGAAGTTTTTGGACATATGGTTTATATAATCGAGTACGTTGTCATGGAGCACACCTATTATGTTTGTTATGAAGGATATATCCATGTGGATATATATAGACTATTACAAATCGAATTGGGTATCATTTAAGTAGAAGTGCTTTTTGTTGAGGATATGATCTATTTGATCAGTTGAAGGGAGATATGATGTTTTCAAAGATACATAAGAGGTCAAATTATCATCAATTGAGGATCAAGGTAGATGTCACAGCTAAGGTAACTATTAGGAAGAGGTATGAACACTCCGAGTTTGTGGGTAACCAATGTACATGTAGTTTTCATGGATCTAATGAAAATAGTGCTTTACTTGTATCTTGATATGTTTGTGGTGGTGTTTGTAGATGATACATGCCATATTTAGTGGATACAAATCAACACAATAGGAATAGTTTTTTCATGGTGTACAATTATTGAGGCAACAATAGGGTACTTTCCAAATTCATCAAGTGTGAATTTTAACTAAGTATTTTTCCTTGCCATGTCATATTGACAGGGGAATTTGTGTAGATGTCAAGAAGATAGAGTCTAATTGAAATGGGAACAACCTAAGTTGCTAACATTTTTTTGAATTTCCTTGATTTCATTTATTCATATATGTGGTTTATTAGGAACTTCTTCTCTACGAACATACCTTTGACTAGACTAGACAAGAAGAATGTGCCTTTTGTTTGGGATGATGAGTGTTAACCTTACATCCAATTTTTGAAGAAGAAGATGCTTCAACACCGTGTTAGTTCTTTAAGAGATAGGAAAATGATACATCAACTTTTGTAATGCATCAAGGAAAGGTCTTGGTTGTGTGTTGATGCAAGGTAAAAATGTGATCTCTTATGCTTTAATCAAGAAGCATGAGAGAACTATGCAACACATGATCTAGAGGTATCATATATAGTTGTATCTCTCAAGGTGTGAAGGAACTATTAATATGGACAACAATGCCATATGTTCACAGATCACAAAAGTCTCAAGGAGATTTACACAAGACATACGCTATGGTTGGAGTTAACCAATAACTATCACCATATCATATAATAAGGTCCTAGTAAAGTGAATGACATGACATATGCCCAAAGTAGGAACTTGCCTTCATATTCATCTTCATAGTAGGTGATTAGTAGTTGAATTCTTTGGCCTGCTACAAGAGGCACACGTTGGTATCTATCCAAAAGATAAATGTATAGTTATATGTATTCTATTTAGGAGGTTTGACGGTTCATATTTTATAAAAATAACCTTAGAACATTAGATCAAAGATTCTAAGAGGAAAAATACAATGATACAAAGTATATAGTTAGAGCTTGAGGATGTGAAACTAGAGGGTTTTCACAAGTCATGTGATGCATTTATTTGTTTCCCCAACATGCTTTGTGTTCCAAAGGTAGGAGGTTGAGGGATACAATGCCTGAATAAGAACACTAATAGTTGTATGCGAATCATCAAAGAAGCACCAAGATGTAAAAAACCTAAGAAATTTGTACGATAGCAAGGGTTAAGACAGAGCATCAAAAACCTACAAGGCTGCTGCAACCATTGACAACCCTTGAGTGAAAATGGGATCAGGTTGTGACTAAGGACTTGGTGGTTGGTCTGTTCAAAGATAAACAAAAAATAGATTCCAATTGGGTGGTTTTTGACCGACTAACTAGGCCATCATAATGTATATCAGTCAAAACTACCTACTAAATTGAGAAGATATATCAGATTTACATGGTTGAGATAGTTCATGTACATGGGATAATTTTAAATCTTATTTTTGATAGAGGGCCTCAGTTCATGAGTAGTTTCTGGGACCATCTTAATAAAGCTCTTGAAACATTTAATGTTCCATACAACCTTTCACTCAAAGAAAAATGTCAAGTCAAAGAGGATAATCCAAAAATTTGAATATCTTTTGAGATTTTGTACGCTTTAGTTCCTTGGTAGCTGAGATGTACATCTAAATTTCATAGAGGTCACCTATAAAACAATAACTATCACATGAGTATAGATATGGCACCATATAATCTTTACATGACATGCATTATTTATTGCCTATATGTTGGTACAAGATATTTTAATATCAACTTTTGAGATATGAGTTAGTGAAACAAACAATTGGGAAGCTACGTACATCAAGCAATAGTTGAAAGTGACAAGATATAAACATAAGTCATATTTTGATAATTATAGTAGAACACTTGACTGTCAAGTTGGGGAATGTTTATCTAATATTTTGTCTTGGAAGAGAGCTATAAGGATTAGGAAGAAGGTTAATCTTTCTCCAAGGTACATGGGGCCTTACCATGTAATGGGTTGTGATTGGTAGAGTGACCTATAGATTGTAGTTTCTGCTAAAGTTGAACATGTTGCATACTATTTTTCATGTTTCTATGCTGAGGAAGTTTCACCCTAGTACAAAGCATACATTACAACCAGTTGAGGTTCATTAAGTGGAAATTATATACGTGGAAGGACTTGTTCAAATCTTGGATCTCCATATACGAGGAAGGACTTGTTTTGAAACCCTAACTCAACTTGCCTTTTTAACTTAACCCTAACTCAAGTATATAATGATTTTACTTAAATTTATTGAATAATTAGCATGATGATGGAGTAATATCTCTCTCCTAATGTGTAACCCTAATTGGTGTGAGATAAACATCATAGATAATGAATGATTATTTTATCACTTATATATCACATGTATAATAATGAGCCTTGATGAGGCATGGAGAGATAATGGTGTTCTTGTAGGGAATGATGTGATAGCTCTATGACATTGAGTATGGTCTTATAAACTAATTACGGTGATATCCTCTGTGTGATGTGATAAGGGATTTGTAACGACCCTTAAAATTGAGTCCCAAAATTTCTTACCTTTACTAAAGATGAAACCCTAAGTAGAAAGAATTCGTCTTTCATATGTTGACTTAAGTCGAGACCATGTTTAATTCGTATTCCTAAATAAGCTAAAGATATAAAGTGGACCTTGAACTGAATCATTTATATCAAAACTTAGTCACATCAATACCATTTATAATGCACAAAAACCTAACCCTAATTATGCAATGGTGACTAGTTGGGATTCAATGATAGTTTGGACCCACATACATGTATGATGTAACCCACTAATTGGTGTATGAGTAGATAATAGAATAATAGAGCTTCCCCTGATTTTTGGTAATACAATTCCTTTTTAGTGATCATTAATGTGTTAATTACACTAAGTAGCTAATAATGTAAAACAAAATTTTTCCTAATTCATATCCAAAATCTAACTAGATAATTGAATTCCTCATGGTTGAATTAGCTTGCCTACCTAATTTGGTTGAATTTTGATAATTCTAGATGCCCCAAATGTTATTAGGAAGAAAGTAGGAGATAATGGCATTTCTTTGACTAATAAACTTGATAATACCCATAATTATCCTAATATTTTTCCAAAATTCATATGTGAGTGCGTCACACACAACTTTATTGAATCGAGTTCTCTCAGAACCATTGGATGATGATCTGATGAGAGGGATTTTGTCCCCTACCTCCCGCAGTGTCCGCACAGGGAGAGGAACTGTTGGCCGATCCTTAGCCCGACGATTTCTCAGTCTCCCCTCAATGACTTCCATTTATCTCAATGCCACTAGAATCGAGAGATCACCGCAAATTGATCAAGCCCTAATCGAACCCTTATAAGCATCTGTAGCAAAAATGCCCAATTGACTTCCTTCTACAGGCGACGCAGCCGCCACCCCCAGGCAACCGGGCTATATCGGACCTACAAACACTGGTCCATAAAGCTTCACTGGACTCAACACAACACTCCTCTATAGTCAATCACATACAAGATGTCTTGAGAGATCACTTCAGCGCCGGTCATCTTCTCCAACGCCGGCGAGCTCAGAGGAGGAGCTCCAAGCACTGTAGTCCAATTGCATCTCCAGTAAGCTTTCTCAACCCATAACCATGCTTTTCTTCATGCCCTTAGTCGATGGGTTCATCCCAAACTCTCTGCCCTCAATGCTGAGTTCTTATCCAAGAAGCTTGGCACCGGTTGTGCCTTTTGACCATGAATTTCTTGCGGAAACTTTACCAAATCATTAGGGAATGCTCGAAGAAGCTTACTATGCCCCCAGTTTTAGTCACTCCATGCTGTAACATTGAATCCCAGTGTTGAGCCTAGTTGCTCTATTCTTCGGCGACCTTGGGTCTATCTTTGGGTTACAGGTTTCCTCTCACCCTCTGGTTCATCCTCACATCATTTCCTGATGCTCATGAATTACTTTCAGCCTCCAGGCTTGAGTTTTTGCAGTGTATTTCCATCTATCCCTCCTTAGCTTCCCCAGCCATGGCGGACAACCGTTTCAAGGCCTCTAACCTCCCCAGACCTTCCACAAGAGGTCTCTGGGTTCAGATGAACACGAGGAAGCTCGTGGAAATGGTTTCATGTATTGATTTTCTACCAATGGTGGATTTGATTCAAGGATCCCAGCTGTAGGATCATCAGATTCTTCTGCCTTCAGAAGAAACAATAGCAATTGTTATTTAACGATGTTACCGTAGCTCACCTAATTCATGCATCAATTATGCATGGGAGTTTCAATCTTTTATTCTCTTTTGATCACATTTTGAGTTCAGGCGAGCTCCAGGCCATGTGGCCATAGACTAGTGGGCCACCTCAGCTAAGTGGTGCCAATTATTCTTTTCTTTTCGGCAAGGATTTGCGCATGTGGATTTACCGGACGTTCTGATTGGTCAATAAATACCCAGTATTTACAAATTCATAGAAAATGCTACAGATGTCAGATGACAATGATCCACATATGAATGCTCAGTTTTTTTAGATCTAGAAGTTGGATTAGCTTTCATGGCATTTTTTAGTTTTGGTTTTTATGAAGTATTGTACTTAGTGTAAATAGGGTTTTAAAGAACCATGAAACCCTAGGATCTAAGATGAACATTATTATTAATGAATGTCATTGGGTTGAACAGGACAACTAGGGCTTCTTAATCCCACAAGCATGATTAGGGTTACATAAATCTAAGAAGAATAATTAAGATCTCCTCTAAGGGATAAGTAAGTGGGTTTATGCACTTTGAGTATTAAGTATTGGTTTCTATCGCTTTATAATTATCATGACGATCAAGAATGGATTATATGCATGGTTATGTGTTTCAAGTTAAATCTTTACTGCATGAAAGCTTCCCTAAAGTTTTTAGTTTAATGTTATGCTTCAATGTTATTTTAAGAATTTGTGTCATGTTCATATGAAATCCAAGTAAAGTTACTTACCTCCGATATTGATGAATCATGTAGTGGGTTGGATTACCTCATCCTCAACATGATAATGTTAATTATACGGGCCTTATGAGAACCATTGACGCATAAGTATCAAGTATACTTCAACCAACCACCAAGATTAGGTTATGTGAATCCAATTCTACTGTTTAATTAAGTTTCATGTTTTCCCTTATTGCCAAGTTATTATGTTGTTATAACAATGCTTAATGCTAGTTACTTTAATGTAGTTTTTATTGCATGCATGGCTGGGGGTGTGATGCTCGTAGGTATAAAGAAACTTTCAAGAAAGGGCTATATGAAGACCAGCTTAAGGAATAGAGCAACATTTCCTAAAGATATATATGGTGGGGTGCCATCTACAATAGAATATCTTGATGTTATATATAACTTCATGTATTAATTATGTTTAATCATGTATATCCTAGTTAGATTCAATTCAAGAAACCAATTGTGAACAATGTATAAATCAATTTCAATATCAATGCATGATGTTTGTTTACTTTATTTGCAATGATTATTATGATTGTGACATCCCTTTTGCGCAAGATTACCCCATATTATATACAATGTGGGTGTTGCTTCCGTTGCTACCTTTACGCCTAAAGGGGGTGTCACAAAATGGTATTAGAGCAAATAAGTAGATGGCCACCATGTAGAAATCACATCCGCATGTTCTAAGCCATAAGTATATAATATTAAGTTCAAGATTTGGGAAACCAAAGTAGGGTCTAGTCAGAAGACACAAGTTAGATAAGGGTTAGGGTTATGTGCCTAGATGTTTTAGATTTTGTGTTAACTTTGAATTTGTACATAACATGCTCTCTCTTCTTCCCACGTGTTTGTGGTGTGTGACACATGCTCATGGGGTTTTGTAGAGAGAATGTTATGTGAAAAATTGTACTTGTCTCATCCTCTCAAGTGCATGTGGTATGGGACATGTACATGAGGGAGGTGCTGAGACAATAGTTGACAATAAAGTTTGAGACATATAGCCATATAAACATAATTAATCACATAATAAGACTAAATATGCATACAAGGGGTAGATAATTTGATAGGGATATGAAAGATAAATGATGCACATGCTACTAAACAATGTTCTCTTCTATTTTATGATTATGTGTTCAGCTTGAACATCATGTGTTATTTCTATGCTTATGAATTATGAAATTATGAAAAATCATGTCTACGTATAAGAAATCATGTTATGTTGATAATTGTCCTCTCCATCATGTTATGTGATCCTTCATTGGCCTTATTTGAGCCTTAATTGACCTTATGAGCTCTGTGGGAGCATTATGTGAGCCTTAACTGGCCTTATGTGGGCCTTAATTGGCCTTATGAGCTCTGTGGGAGCATTATGTGAGCCTAAACTGGCCTTATGTGAGCCTTAATTGGCCTTATGTGAGCCTTAACCGGCCTCATGTGAGCCTTAATTGGCCTTATGTGAGCCTTAATTGGCCTTATGTGAGCCTTACTTGACCTTATGAGCACTGTGGGTGCAATAAGAAGAGTGACTATATCAACTCAAGTAAAATTCCATCATATTATGAAATTATGTCAAGTTAACCAAGTTCTTATGAAATTATGTTAACTATGAGTAAGTAATGTCTTAAGTATGTTAATGAGACTCTAAGATAATATTAGATATTTTACATGCACATACTACGTGAAACCCCAAGGTGGGTAGTACTTGGAAATTTTGAGGATGAAATTTCTATAAGGTGGGTAGGTTGTAACGACCCTCAAAATTGAGTCCCAAAATTTCTTACCTTTACTAAAGATGGAACCCTAAGTAGAAAGAATTCGTCTTTCATATGTTGACTTAAGTCGAGACCATGCTTAATTTGTATTCCTAAATAAGCTAAAGATATCAAGTGGACATTGAACTGAATCATTTATATCAAAACTTAGTCACATCAATGTCGTTTATAATGCACAAAAACCTAACCCTAATTATGCAATGGTGACTAGTTGGGATTGAATGATAGTTTGGACCTACATACATGTATGATGTATCCCACTAATTGGTGTATGAGTAGATAATAGAATAATAGAGCTTCCCTCGATTTTTGGTAATACAATTCCTTTTCAGTGATCATCAATGTGTTAATTACCCTAAGTAGCTAATAATGTAAAACCCATGTTTTCAGAATTCATATCCAAAATCTAACAAGATAATTGAATTCCTTATGGTCGAATTAGCTTGCCTACCTAATTTGGTTGAATTTGGATAATTCTAGATGCCCCAAATATTAATAGGAAGAAAGTAGGAGATAATGGCATTTCTTTGACTAATCAACTTGATAATACCCGTAATTATCCTAATATTTTTCCAAAATTTGGATGTGAATGCGTCAAGTACAACTTTATGAATCGGGTTCTCTCAGAACTGTTGGATGATGATCTGACGAGAGGGACTTTGTCCCCTACCTCCCACAGTGTCTGCGTAGGGAGAGGAACTATTGGCCGATCCTTAGCCTGATGATTTCTCGGTCTCCCCTCAACGACTTCCATTTATCTCAATGCCACTAGAATTGGGAGATCACCGCAAATCAATCAAGCCCTAATCGAACCCCTATAAGCATCTGTAGCAAAAATGCCCAACTGACTTCCTTCTTCAGGCGACGCAGCTACCACCCCCAGGCAATCAGGCTACACCAGACCTACAAACAATGGTCCAAAAAGCTTCGCTGGACTCAACACAACACTCCTATATAGTCAATCGCATACAAGATGTCTTGAGAGATCACTCCAGCACTGGTCATCTTCTCTAATGCCGACGAGCTCAGGGGAGGAGCTCCGAGCACTGTAGTCCAATTGCATCTCCAGTAAGCTTACTCAACCTGTAACCATGATTTTCTTCATGCCCTTAGTCAATGGGTTTGTCCCAAAATCTCAGCCCTCAATGTTGAGTTCTTGTCCAAGAAGCTTGACGCCGGCTGTGCCTTTCAGCCATGACTTTCTTACGAAAACTTTACCAAATCGTTAGGGAATGCTCAAAGAAGCTTACTATGCCCCCAATTTTTGGCGCTCCATGCTATAACCTTGAATCCTAGTGTTGAGCCTAGTTGCTATATTCTTTGGCGACCTTGGGTCTAGCTTCAGGTTACAGGTTTCCTCTCACCCTCTAGTTCATCCTCACATCATTGCCTGATGCTCATGAATTACTTTCAGCCTCCAGGCTCGAGTTTTTGCAGTGTATTGCCATCTATCCCTCCTTAGCTTCCTTAGCCATGGCGGACAACCGTTTCAAGGCCTCTGACCTCCCCAGATCTTCCATAAGAGGTCTTTGGGTTTGGCTGAACATGAGGAAGCTTGTGGAAATGGTTTTAGGTACCGATTTTCTACCACTGGTGGATTTGATTCAATGATCCCAGCTGTGGGATCATCAGATTCTTCTGCCTTCAGAAGAAACAATATCAATTGTTATTTAATGATGTTACCCTATCTCACCCAATTCATGCATCAATTATGCATGGGCGTTTCAGTCTTTTACTCTCTTTTGATCGCATTTTGAGTTCAGGCGAGCTCCAGGCCATGTGGCCAAAGACTAGTGGGCCACCTCAGCTAAGTGGTACCAATTATTCTTTTCTTTTCGGCAAGGATTTTCACGTGGATTTACCAGACGTTCTGATTGGTCAATAAATACCCACTCTTTACAAATTCATAGAAAATGCTACAGATGTCAGATGAAAATGACCCATATATGAATTTTGCTCAGTTTTTTGAGATCTAGAAGTTGGATTAGGTTTCATGGCATTTTTTAGTTTTGGTTTTTATGAAGCATTGGACTTAGTGTAAATAGGGTTTTAAAGAACCATGAAACCCTAGGATCTAAGATGAACATTATTATTAATGAATGTCATTGGGTTGAATAGGACAACCATGGCTTCTTAATCTCACAAGCATGATTAGGGTTACATCAATCTAATAAGAATAATTAAGATCTCCTCTAAGATATAGGTAAGTGGGTTTATGCACTTTGAGTATTAAGTATTGGTTTCTATCGCTTTATAATTACCATGATGATCAAGAATGAATTATATGCATGGTTATATGTTTCAAGTTAAATCTTTACTACATGAAAGCTTCCCTAAAGTTTTTAGTTTAATGTTATGCTTCAATGTTATTTGAAGAATTTGTGTCATGTTCATACGAAATCCAAGTAAAGTTACTTACCTCCAAGATATTGATGAATCATGTAGTGGGTTGGATTACCTCATCCTCAACATGATAATGTTAAGTTTATGGTCCTTATGAGAACCATTGACAC
This sequence comes from Alisma plantago-aquatica, assembly GCA_963693085.1. Classification (NCBI taxonomy): domain Eukaryota; kingdom Viridiplantae; phylum Streptophyta; class Magnoliopsida; order Alismatales; family Alismataceae; genus Alisma; species Alisma plantago-aquatica. The sequence goes on from OY856409.1 coordinate 554,458,503, forward strand.
ATAAGTATCAAGTATACTTCTACCAACCACCAAGATTAGGTTATGTGAATCCAATTCTACTATTTAATCAAGTTTCATGTTTTCCCTTATTGCTAAGTTATTATGTTGTTATAACATTGCTTAATGCTGCTTACTCTAATGTAGTTTTTATTGCATGCATGGCTGGGGGTGTGATGCCCGTAGGTACAAATCAACTTTCAAGAAAGGGCTATATGAGGATCAACTTAAGGAATAGAGCAACGTTTCCTTAAGATATATATGGTGGGGTACCATCTACGATATAAGATCTTGATGTTATAGATAACTTCATGTATTAATTCTGTTTAATCATGTATATCCTAGTTAGATTCAATTCAAGAAACCAATTGTGAACAATGTATAAATCAATTTCAATATCAATGCATGATGTCTGTTTACTTTATTTGCAATGATTATTATGATTGTGACATCCCTTTTGAGCAAGATTACCCCATATTATAGACAATATGGGTGTTGCTTCCGTTGCTACCTTTATGCCTAAAGGGGGTGTCACAGGATTGGTATCCCATAGTGGTATGATGATGATGGTCTCATGTATGATAGTGAAACAATACAATGTGGTTTTGTGATCAGAGTTATACCTTGTACATTTTATATATTCAGAAGTTGCACCTTACCAATGCTTTGTAGAATTCTCTTAGGGTTTTGTTTTAACTTGATTGATGCAATAAAAGACACCTAATTGGCTTTAACTAATCAAGTGGAACCCTAATCATGTATTTTCCCTGGCCATAGATCCATTATAGTGTTAGGACTTACTAGATGGTGCCTCGCCCATTCTTGGGTTCTGGCTCCACTGCATATAACCAATGAAACGTTGGAAATCAATGATAGTTGCAACTACATGTGTTGATTTTCTGCCCAACCAAACGGGCTCTAAGCTCTAAATCATTTTCACATATTTCATATACTTTGCTTAGAGCCCATTTGGTTTCACTGCAAATCGATTCTTGCAGTTACAACTGAGCGGCGAGTTGTAACCCTTTCGTTTGGTTGGAAGTGGCACTACTACAGAAATAACGTTCAGTGTCACTTTTCTGGGCGTCGGTTATTAAGGAAAACCGACGCCTATAATATCAGGCGTCGGTTATTTAGGAAAACCGACGTCTATATTCGAAGACCAGCCAGACACGGGTACTGCTTTGTATTCAGCGTCGGCTTACTATAACCAACTGACGCCTAAAAGCACCCGCGAAATCCAATTTTCGACTGAAAAAAATTTGGGCCACATACAGCGTCGGGTTTTTAACTATTCACCGACGCCTATTTAAAATGAAATTCTGCGCGAAAAGTTCCACTTTAGGTGTCGGTTATCCTTGGATAACCGACGCTGATAATAGTTCCCGCCAACTAATTTGGGGTCAGTTTTTTACTATCAACCGACGCTGAAGATAATAGGCGTCGGTTGTTTGAAACAACCGACGCTATTTGGGAACTTAATAGCCCCGCGAAACAGAGAACTCTTCCCCATTTCTCTGTTTCATTGCGAACCTCCTACTAGGTCTGGCGATTCTTACCGCCGGTGCTCCCCTCCGTCGTTGCCCCCTCCCTCGCGCCGCCACCGCTGTTGCTCCCCCGCGCCGCTGCTCCTCTCCTCGCCGCCGCACTGCTCCTCTCCTCATCTTTCCTCGCCGCCGCGCCGCTGCTCTCCTCGCCGCCGGTGGCTTCTTTGGTGTTGTCCTTGCCGGCGCCGGCTGCCTGTAGGTCTCTGCTCAGGCCGCTGCTCTCCAGGCCAGGCATTCTTCCTCTTCCCTCAAGGTACTACCTTCTTCCTCCTTCCTTCCTCCGCTTAGGCGGCTGCTTGGGCGGTGCCAAGGCACGCCAAGGCACGCCAAGGCTACTGCTGGGCATTTTTTTATTTTTTATTTAAGTTATTTACTTATTGGTAACTTGATAAGTAACTCATATCCATTGATGTTGAAGTAAGTTAGGAAGCCAGTTTGTTGACAGTGATATCCGATTATCCATCTGACTTTTGGTTCTTCATCCTATTCATCATGGTGGCATTGCCTCATACTGTGGTCAACTAGGGGAAGTAACATTTGTGTGCAATGTAACTTATCAAAACATGTAGAATAAGTAACTGAAGAACTGGGAGTAGGAATATGTATAATGGGTACATCACAATGGTGAAAATTTAGCTCAAATGAGTGAATTGCTTGATTTTTTTTGAAAGCTCTAGTTATACTTCTTATATTTTAATGTGATGTTACTCTATGCATGTTTCATGTTTGGTACACGACTGAAGCAGCAGTATATTAATAAAAAAAATGATTGTCTTTGTTTCAATATTGTTGAGTATATTGAGAATCCTAATCACCCTTCTTGCTTAATGATGAACTGTAATGCACACATGTGACATGCTTGGAATGTAAATAATGAACTTTTCCCTAAATTGCCAATCATGCTTTTAAAGACATCAATAATCACCCTAACTTGAAGAACTAGGATTGTAGGTATAAGAATGACATCACATGTATTTGTTGGCCTAGAAACCCGTCCAAGATTTACTCATTAGGAGTAAATCTTGGATAGTCCCCGATTTGGGACTGTTCTTGAACACCTAATCTCACTTAGGATGTAAGTGTATAATGTGTATTGGGTTTTCGAGAAAATTTCAGCAGCATTTCCCCGTTGTTCTCTAAGTACATACTTAGAGAACAACGGGGAAATGCTGCCGAAATTTTCTCAAAAACCCAATACACATTATACACTTACTAGTGAGATTAGGTGTTCAAGGATGGGATAGGTGGTACACATTTATTATATATAAGAATGACATCAAATGTGTTTGTTGGCCTAGAAACCCGTCTAAGATTGACTCATTAGGAGTAAATCTTGGATAGTCCCCGGTTTGGTACTGTTCTTGAACACCTAATCTAACTTAGGATGTAAGTGTATAATGTGTATTGGGTTTTCGAGAAAATTTCGGTAGCATTTCCCCATTTGTTCTCTAAGTACATATGTACTTAGAGAACAGCGGGGAAATGCTGTCGAAATTTTCTTGAAAACCCAATACACATTATACACTTACTAGTGAGATTAGCTGTTCAAGGATGGGATAGGTGGTACACATTTATTATATATAAGAATGACATCAAATGTGTTTGTTGGCCTAGAAACCCGTCCAAGATTGACTCATTAGGAGTAAATCTTGGATAGTCCCCGGTTTGGGACTGTTCTTGAACACCTAATCTCACTTAGGATGTAAGTGTATAATGTGTATTGGGTTTTCGAGAAAATTTCGGTAGCATTTCCCCATTTGTTCTCTAAGTACATATGTACTTAGAGAACAGCGGGGAAATGCTGTCGAAATTTTCTTGAAAACCCAATACACATTATACACTTACTAGTGAGATTAGGTGTTCAAGGATGGGATAGGTGGTACACATTTATTATATATAAGAATGACATCACATTATACACTTAGGATGTAAGTGTATACCCTAATCTTTTCCTAATATATACTTGTTTCCTAATATATACTTGTTTTCTCTGATCATAGAATGGATAGATCATGGATGTCCATTCGTAATCGTTGCACCCCAGAGTTTATATCTGGTCTTGATCAGTTTATTAGATTTGCCGAGGAACATAGGAAAAAACCTACAGATAGGTTCTACTGTCCATGTAGGCATTGCGGTAACAACTTGAAAGTCAACACTGGTGAGGAAATCAAAAGTCATGTCATGTGCAACGGGATTGTACAAGGCTATACAGAATGGCACTGACATGGAGAGATTTCAAAATCGAAACCAGTAGATGTCGATAGCAATGCTTGGGTGGAAGAAGAACTTGCCTCCGATGACGTAAATGTGAACGAACCAGTTCCAGCAGACATTGTTGATGCGATGCTGGATAGTTGTAGGGTAGAGCACACCGATCCACCTCCTATCTTTAGAAACATTGTGCATGATGCTGAGATACCGTTATACACAGGATGTGCTAAGTTTACGAAGCTTAGCGCTGTGTTGAGATTGTATAAGTTGAAAGCTAACAATAGATGGAGCGACAAAAGCTTCACTTCATTGTTGACTTTGTTGAAAGAAATGCTTCCTGAAGGAAACGAGCTGCCAATCTCAACATACCAGGTAAAGAAAATGTTGTGCCCAATGGGAATGGAGGCCAAGAAGATACACGCATGCCCGAATGATTGTGTATTATTTCAAAAGGACTATGTATATTTAAAAGATTGTCCAAAATGTGGTGCGTCAAGGTATAAATTGACGACTTCGGGGGATTCCAAAACTGGTTCTCCTGCCAAGGTGTTGTGGTATCTACCTATAATATCACGGTTTCAACGCTTGTTTGCAAATCCGAAAGATGCGAAGAATTTGAGGTGGCATGCAGATGTTAAGAAAAATAATGATGGGATCCTACGACATGCGTATGATTCCCCACAGTGGAAGAAGATTGATCTATTGTACCCCAAATTTGGTGAAGAAGATAGGAATCTAAGACTTGGGCTTTGTACAGATGGGATGAATCCGTACGGGACATTGAGCAGCCAACATAGCACTTGGCCAGTCATGCTTGTTATATACAATCTTCCTCCCTGGATGTGTATGAAAAATAAGTACGTTATGTTGTCGTTGTTGATATCGGGCCCTAAACAACCCGGAAATGATATCGATGTTTATCTTGAACCTTTGATTGATGACTTAAAGAAACTTTGGGCTGAAGGTGTGATGACCTATGATGCTTCAGCAAGAGAGACATTTCGTTTGCACGCTATGTTGTTTTGCACTGTTAATGACTTTCCAGCATATGGGAATTTGTCTGGATATAGTGTCAAAGGAGCTAAAGCGTGTCCTATATATGAAGAAAACACTGATTCAATAAGACTAAAACATGGCGGCAAGACTGTATATCTTGGTCATCGAAGGTTTCTTTCAAAATTCCATCCGTATCGTAGGAAGCGCAAAGCATTCAATGGATGGAATGATGAACGGAGTGCACCTAAACCTATACCAGGGGATGTTGTTTATGCAAGAGTAAAAGACATTGTCAATGAATTTGGTAAGAAATCACAATGTAGTATGGCCACACGGAGTGACAATTATTCATTCAAGAAGAAGTCAATATTTTGGGATCTTCCTTATTGGAGTTCTTTGACAGTCAGACATTGTATCGATGTAATGCACGTTGAGAAAAATGTCTGTGATAGCATCATTGGTACTCTGTTAAATATACCAGGTAAGACTAAAGATGGGATAAAATCTAGACTGGACCTACGTGAAATGGGAATAAGGTCAGAATTAACAGAATTACGTGAAATGGGTAATAAAAGAACATACTTACCTCCCGCTTGTTACACGTTGTCTATAAAGGAGAAGAAAACTTTTTGTGAATGCTTGGTAAATGTTAAGGTGCCACATGGTTACTCATCCAACATCCATAGATTGGTATCAATGAAAGATCTGAAGTTGATAGGTCTTAAATCTCATGATTGTCACACTCTAATGCAACAAATATTGCCCGTGGCAATTCGATCTATATTGCCGAAGCATGTAAGGTTTGCAATTACCAGATTTTGTTTCTTTTTCAACAGTCTATGCAGCAAAGTTATTGACCCTGATACTCTCGATAATTTGCAAAGAGAAGTGGTTGTTACCCTATGTCAGCTTGAGATGTATTTTCCTCCTTCATTCTTTGATATCATGGTACATCTTGTTGTCCACTTGACTAAGGAAGTGAAAATGTTGGGACCAGTTTTCTTGCATTGGATGTATCCCTTTGAACGATACATGATCGTTTTTAAAGGTGATGTTCGAAACCATTATCGGCCTGAAGGGAGTATTATTGAAGGTTATGTGGCGAGAGAGGTTATGGATTTTTGCAATGACTTTCTCAGTGGTAATGACACTTCTGATAATGACAAGAATATTGAGGAGGGCAAAGGGATTTTGGGATCACGGGTGAAAGTAATCAACCGTGAGCAGTTGGAACAAGCTCACTTGTATATTTTACACAATATGGACGAAGTGAGTGTTTATATCGAGGAACATACCAATTTCATAAAGAGACAACATCCTCGAGCAAGTTCAATGTGGCTTGCTAGAGAGCATAATAAGACTTTTACTAAGTGGTTTGAAGATAAAGTCTTACATCAACTATCTCAAACACCAAATGATATTACAGAAACTATCAAATGCCTCGCCTTTAAACCAAAACCGAATGTTATGTCTTATGAAGGGTTTGACATTAATGGATTCACATATTACACAAAGCGCCAAGATGATAAGAGTGTCGTCCAAAATAGTGGGGTCACTCTTCAAGCGTCGACTATGTACTTTGCAAGTGCAAAGGATAAGAGTCCACGTGAAGCTAAAATGTCATATTACAGTATCATTGAAGACATTTGGGAGTTTGACTACATAGATTTCAAAATTCCGCTCTTTAAATGTAATTGGGTTGATAACACCAAAGGAGTTATAGTGGATGAATTGGGTTTCACTTTGGTGAACTTTGAAAAGATTGGCGAGAAGGGTGAACCATTCATATTGGCATCACAGGCGAAACAAATATTCTACATCGATGATCCTGCAAATGATAAATGGTCGGTTGTTCTTCATGGTAAAAGACAGTTCATTGAAGATCCTATAGATGAAGAAGAGTACTATGATAAGTATGATGACTCCAGTCCATTCTCAGTTGGGTTGCCAACTCCACAAAATATTGAAGCTAATGATGACTTATATGTGCGCGGAGATCACAATGAAGGATTGTTAATTGATAAAAGATCACAATTTTAGAGACATGTATGTTTATACAAATGCTAAATGTTTGCCTTTTTCTAGTTAATACAAATGCTAAATGTTTGCCTTTTTCTAGTTAATACAAATACTACATGTTTGCCTTTTTAATGACATTTTCAGATGGCTGACCATGATGAACATGATGTCCATGATGAGCATGAAGTCCATGACGAGCATGGCGAGGATACCAATGTAAGTTCTAAAAACATATCCTGTATTTCTATAAAATTCATTATCTTCTAGTTATGTCATATATCTTATATTTCTATATTGGGCTAATTCAGTGTGTTTATTTTTGTCAAATTTTAGGTTGATGATGCACATGTACCCACTGAAGCACTGGAGCAACTTGATGCACAACACCAAACACTTAACAAGAAAAGGGGCATCACTTTGTTGAAGAAGTTAATAGCACTTAGTGGCATTGGATCCAAATTGGTTGTGGAGTTTGATAATGGAGGAAATGCAATTGGAGTGAACCGCAATAATTTTGTAAACTATCTTGGGTGTACCACTCGGAGCCATTGTGGTGTTAAGTATGATAATTGGCATAAAGTTCCTCAGGGGAAAAAAGACTCGATATGGAAGGATTTATGCGTGAGTTATTATTATTTGCAATTCTATTTTGTAGATTACAAATTCTATTATTTGCAATTCTATTTTGGATACTAGTTAATAACATTTCTATTTTACAGAATCTGTTTGCATTGGATGAGAAGTTGCATCGTAAAAGTGTGATGCAACGCGCTGGAAAGATGCTTAGGAATTATAGGACAAATCTGAATAGAGAATACATAAAAGAGGGTGATAAGAAAAAGAAGTCAGCCCTTGAACAATGGAACTTCTTGGACAAAGAAGATTGGGACAATTTTGTTGCTTCAAGAAAATCTGAAGAATTCAAGGTATTAGGTGTCACTCCCAATTTAATTAATATACATTGTATTCACCTATTCAAGATTAAAATTTAGTGATACTAACCAAATCATTAATGTGCATACTAACTAGGCCCTCAGTGACGCACAAAAAGCAAGGCGTGCACTGAATGTGCATGACCACACTATGGGTCCAAAAGGCTATGCAAGCGTTCGCCAAAGACTACATGCGGAGTCTGCGGCTACTCAGGAGTCTGCTCCTACTCAGGAGTCTGCCACACCCATGCCTCGCCATGATATCTGGATAGCTGGGAGGCAAAATAAGAATGGTGAAATAAAGAAGCCTGTAACTGCTGAGGCGGATGCGAAAATAGTAAAATACAACTCTTAGAGCAATCGTTTGAATATTGATTATTTGTGGTGTTAACTTACCAATTTCTGTTGATGGTGATTAGCGGGAGCTGCACGAGCAGAGGAAAAAAGGTACGTTCATCCCTCAGGGCACAAGGGATGAATTGACAGTTGCTCTGGGTAACCCAGAGCATCCTGGACGTGTTAGGGGTGCAGGCGCTGGTGTGGGCATCAAAGCATTCTTTGGGCCATCCCAGCGCAAACCCAGAGCGGGACTTTCTCAAGAAGAGGTAACCTATTCTTTTTTTAGAATGTTACTGCAAAAGAAAATTCAATAATAAGAAGCTAATGTTTCTTTTATCCATGTATAGGAGAATAAGAGAGTCGAGGATATAGTTTCTAAGAAGGTCAACGATGTAGTTGCTGAGAAGGTCAAGGAAGAATTGCTGCGGTGGCAGGCATCTCAGGCTTCCAATCATCCTATGGCGACCCACTCTTCTCCTGATGCACAGACTGCGAGTAATCCTGGAGACCCATCGCCTAACACGTATGCTGTAAGTATTGTTTATGACATTGTAGCTAGTCTTTTCAAGATGATATGTTTTCAAGATGATATGTATATATGTATAACATTCTTTACGTAAATTTGTAGGCATTGAAGCCATGCCGCTTAAGAATACAAGACTATGTTGTTGCAGAGGCGCATGCTTACCCGTCCCTTCCTGGGGAAAGGTTTCACGGGACTCCAATGCCACAGGGCTACGTTCGTGTGGGCCCATTACGTGTGTTACCCGATTGGAGGGAAGCTACATTGCCATATCCCCACCCGGATATTGATACACTTGCTGAGGCAGAAGGCGGGGTCATATTGTGGCCCAAAGCAGATGTCGTCTACACTACTGAAATTGTAAGATAAATTTACATTGATTTAGACTGTTAATGTGTATATATGATGTCAACTGATCTGAAATTATATATACAGGTTAAAAAGAAGACACCAGGGGCACCTAGGCCTCCACCTCCACTTCCCGCATTACCAACTTGGGTTCCAACTGACCTAACATACCCGTTAGGTTCTGCTTGTAGGGGAATGACATGTTGGCTACGGGCACATAATATACATTGCCCGATAATTGTTTCTTTAGATGCAGATTATGCAGGTCAATCATACGATAGCTCTTTATTTATACAAGATATTATTGAGCTGTTTATGTATGATTGGCTGAATACATCAATGATAGAGACATGGATAAGGTGAGATCTTGTTTATACATCCATATACCTTGTGTAAGATCCGGTGATCTGGTTTCTTATATATTAATGCATATGTAATACATGTTTTGCAGCTACTTAGTCGAAGATCATTGCAAACAATTTGCATTTGATCATGTGGGATTTTTGATTCCATCATTGATTAGTATGGTAGCTATAGACCCTGATAATGTTCAACAATAATGTATAGATGCTTTTACAATTTTTGGTCAGCAAAAGAAGACGATAATAATAGCTCCATTCAATGTCAAGTAAGTTTACTTTATTTATAATTTGGACTTAAGAAAATTCCATTTTTATTGTGCATTTTGAGTTATTAATTGTTAACTTTTTACCTCTAGCGGTAAACATTGGGAGTTACTAGTTATTGTCCCCGGGACGTTCACTGTTTATTATCTAGATCCCGCGGGAAGTACATTAAATACTAAAATTGGACACGTAATGAGAATGCCATTATTCTGGTGAGAAATATTTCATTTTTATATCTGTTAACATATGTTATTACATTACTATTTACTTATGTAATTTACTGTGTTATATTAACATGTAGGGGTTTAGATGCATTCAAAAAGGCTGGAGGAACGGTCCCAAGGAAAAAGAACCAGCCAATAAATTGGCAGAACGTACAAGTAAGTTCCCGACTCCAATGTATATATTATTGATGTGAATTGTGCTTAGTTGTATTATTTTGTATGTTTCAATTTATAGTGCGCTACATAAGATAATGGTTGGGCATGCGCATACTATGTGATACGATTTATGCAGATGATTATCAAACATGCCGCATTGGACATCGATACCATACATGAGGTATTATATATAGTCTCATTAGTTAGTATGGAATATATCAATCTTATTTTTATATTATTACTTATATATATATCATTCTCTTTGCAGGTGTTTAAAACTGACAACACTATAGGTAAACGCTTAAAAAATATACATGCTCCATATACGATGGAAGCATTAAATGAAATAAGAGAAGAATGGGCAAAAGCCATACAAGCAGTGGCAACTGTAAGATATAATTGAGATGTTGATAGCGATAATGAATGATACTTTGTAAATGAATATTTCTCAATGTTAATACATGTATTTGAATGTTTCTATATGTGTGAATGTGAGAATTGAATTGATGTCTGAATGTATCTACTTGTGTGAAATTTTTCTTGGGACTTTTGCAGGTTTGTGGCCTGTTTGTAGGTTGATATCAATGGATGTCGTAAACCTACAGTTCAGAAAACTGAACTGCAGGTTCTCATCCAGCTGACCAGCCACAGCAGGCCTGCAAACTGATATGAAAAAAAAATAGATATAGACGTCGGTTATTTACAGAAAACCGTCAGTAAAGACCTACAACGTCGGGTTTCTGACCAAAACCGACGCCTAATGTGGCAACATCCGTACTGGAAATGACGTCGGCTGTTCGTGTCAAACCGACACCTATTTAACATATAGGCGTCAGTCTTTTAGTAGATAACCGACGCCAAACTGGTTCGCGCCACAGAAAACAACGTCATCTAGGACACTTTCTGCGTCGGTTACCAAGTAAACACCGACGCTATAGTCCATATAGGCGTCGGTCTTTTAGTAGATAACCGACGCAGAATGTGTTCTAGATGACGCCGTTTTCTGTGGCGCAAACCCTTTTGGCGTCGGTTATCTACTAAAAGACCGACGCCTATATGTTAAATAGGCGTCGGTTAAAAAACCGACGCCGAAGTGTTCGACCTTTAGCGGCGCCCACATATGCGTCGCTCAGAAACCGACGCCAAAGGGGTTAAACAACCGACACCAAAGATGTTTCTGTAGTAGTGTGGTGCCAACCCACAATGTGAAAAGAAACCACATCCTAACTTTCAATTCTACACAAAATTCAGGGAATGAACTGCACAGATTTTGGGTGCGGTTCCAGTTCCACGGTTGTGTTACGTAGAGCAGGTTTGTACTATCTTCTTCCTGCTCCATTCTTTGTCATATGCTAGATAACTTTTCACTGCCATGAAGCCTGTTGTTGCATCAATATGAACTGCAGCTGCCATCAACCAACCATTTACAAACTAAAATAATTTGTTCAATCCACTCAACTCGCTGCAAATAATTTCCTGTTTTGTAACTCCATGTGTTGGTTGGTTTTACATCCAACCAAATTAGCCCTTATATTTATTGGGTTCTGGCTCCGCCACTGCTTTTACAGATCTCTTTGTAACGTACGGTATGGCTAGGAGCTGGCCAGAAGCCCGAATATGAAAACTCGGCATTAAAAAGATTAAATGAAAGTCTAATTATAGTTTTCTATTCTTCATTTATTCTAGTTTTATTTGTCATGTATTCTTCTGACGCGCCTACGCGTGCATGGTCATCTTCATCCTCCTCCGCAGACACTCGCGTTCCACAACTCAAGAGACGTAACAGTATCCGGCCTCACCTCCATCAACAGCCAACTCTTCCACGTCGTCGTGATCCGCTGCGACCACGTGAGACTGCGCGGCCTTCGAATCTCTGCACCAGCGAGCAGCCCAAACACGGACGGTGTGCACGTCCAACAGTCAAGAGGGGTCACACTTACAGACTTCACCATCGACATGGCACCGGCGACGACTGCGTATCCATAGGTCCAGGAACATCAGCGCTGCAGATCCAGAGTGGCGTTCGGGTCGGGGCACGGCATCAGCATCGGCAGCCTGGGGAAGGTCGATGACGAGGCCGGGGTAGTAGACGAGGGGCACGTTTGGTTTATGTATTAGTGAAATACTGCATTCCCAAAATCCCGCAAAGTAAAATTATATGTTTGGTTTGCTGGATTTTGTAAGTGTGAGATTTATTTTTTTTCGTGTCTACCATCTTGCCCTTGATGGATTTTGGCGTCCGAGAATTTTGATGGAGACCAAAATGTGAGATTCCGATTATGTCTGAAAATTCCGGGATTATGTTCATTTCTCCAATCCTACAAACTAAACATAAAATTTGGTTAACTGGAGTCCAAAATACAATCAAATACGGCAAAATCCAGGTAACCAAACATACCCGAGGAGGAAGGCGTCCGAACGTGACACTGTATCCGGCGTTTCGTTCTTTTTTTTTAATTTTTTATTTTTAAATTGACCATTCTATTCATTTCGTGGCTTGGGCTTCATCCTGGGACCTCTCACAAACAAATCGAGAGTCTAACCATCTTGGTCTCTTCTGTTAGACATCCGGCGTTTCGTTCGGAGGGACGATCAACGGACTGAGGATCAATACATGGGGGAGGCCCAGACGAGGGTTCGTGACCGCTGTGGTCTTCGAGCACGCAACCATGGGCGTCTCCAACCCCATTATCATCGACCAGAACTACGTGCCCGCACGGCGTCCGGTGCCCTAACATGGACTACGGTGTGAAGATCGCCGGTGTGTCGTACGTGGACGTCCACGGGACGTCGGCCACTCCCGTCGCTGTCCGGCTCGATTGCAGCAGAAACAACCCGTGCATACGGCTTGCGTATGCCTCTGGGATCATAGAGCCAGCTCCGTCTGCAACCACGCCCGTGGCGTAGCTTCCGGAATTGTCTCGCCACCCAGTTGCCTGTCCGGTTGACTATCAATTAACTGATTAAGATATGTATTTCGTGTTTGTAAACGGAAAGTTCAAACGTATGCCTTGCTTTGTTTACTAAGAAATACAGTTTCAAGTTCAGACGACCCATGGTCTACGCCGGCTAAAGTTCAAATGTATTTGTACTTTGCATACTCTTGACCTTCCAATTCTTTGTGATAGAAGCTAGGAATTGATTAATGAAGGGCCTGTTTGTTTGGATGTAGTTGGACAAACTCTGAATTTGATGTAAATTTTTACGCGGTCAATTCACATTTTACAGTCCAATTATACCCTACCAAACTAGTCCTTAAGTGATTGCATTTTATTTTTCACCGACTTAAGTATGAACCATCAAAATCACACTCACAGTATTTCACAAATAAGATAGTATATCATTCATTGTAATAACAAAAATAATGCAATAACAAAAACAACTTTACACAAAATATATTTACATTCAGTCTAAAAAATTCTTAACTAATCAGATCTTACATATAAACATGGATGTTGTAAATCTCTAACAAGATGAGCATATAACAAGTACCTCTTAAATTAATTTTTTCACATGATAGCATGTATAACATAACTTTAAACATGATAATGCAAATAAAATATGATGATGCAGTATAATGAAACCCAAGGTATGGACTACTTACCTTATTTTAGTAGGAAAAATACTCCTACAATTTCCTGATCTCAACCCTTCATTGTCATGAAAACATAATCCCAAAACCCTAACGAGATTCATTAACTCTAACTAGAGGCAACCTATGTCTTCATAAAAAGAGCTAATTCAAGGTTTGTAATCTAGGCCATTGACTAGATCTTGAAAGATTGATCAAAAGCCATATATAACTTGATGTCATATGCAAAATCTTACAAAAACTCATGACATAAGCACATATACTAAACCCAACTTATGTGCATTAGTTAGTGACCAAGAGAAAACTGTAAAACATAACTATATGGATACAACTACCAAAATCCTCATTGAAATTATAGATAAACATCCTCAATTCATATATCCTTATGATTAGGAAAACCTCATCAATAATCATAAACTATATCATGTAATTACCACTCAGGTATAAAAACCACATACTTATTTTATAATAAATAAAAAAACTTCCCAAAACCTATATTAAATAGTAAGTATACCATGTACTAGGGTTTTTAGCAAAACATTACATCATTTCAAAGTCCAACTATGAGTGAAATATTCCTTATAGCCTTATTAGGGTTAGCATAATAAACATAGGCAAAATATCCTGTCTAGACAATCATGCTTTAGAATGGTGTGATACATAGCAAAATACACCTCATGTAAGATATTCATTAATTTCCAAAGTCGTTTGTTAAAACAAAAATTATTGAAATCTTGTTTCTTTTAGTAATAAAAATACAATAAATACCAGACATCCAAGTCACCCTTCCAATCTATTTTTTATAACATAGTAGATGTTATAAGATTCCATAGACACCTTACTAGATTTTGATAGGAGACTTGAGAGATATTAATTTTACAAGAATTACATTTTTGAAATGATCATGGTTGTTCAAAGGTAACCAACACCTAAGAGAGATCAACGAGCCCGTGTGTTGGCCTAGACGGACCTGGGTGGGCCATTTATTCTTCACTCATTGGGTTGGGGGAAAGTTCCCCTATTTTTCCCCTATTGCATGCCACCACCTACTGGAAGGCTCTTCTATCCCCGAATCCTGGTGTGAATGACACATCTTTGCCTGATCTTCACTCCTCTATATCCTGCATTTGCCCCCATGCTTAACTGATAGTGTAACATCCCTGACCAGGGTTATGAACTAACCCCATGTGTTTTTATTAATCATGTGATTAAATGCTTGTGGTTATCTGTTGATAATGCAATTAAAGCTTATGAGGAATATATATTTCCCTTTCTGTCCTTTTGAACAATGTTGTAATATTGTTTTGTAATACAGGGACCTATGTGCAAATTACCCAATTAAAAGGGGTTAACTTGCAAACTGCACATGTTAAGATGTTCCTTTAGTGTTGAGACATCATAAGAGTGAATGTGATGAAGTGTGATTGGTTCCCCAAGCTTGGGCACTGAGATGCAGCTTGTGAGGCAATCCTTGTGCTTAAAACCCTAATTTTGGTGTAAAGTGCAATTTACCCAAAATGAGGGATGAAACTTGTAAAATACACCTTTTAGAGTATATTTATGACTCTTGTCATCATTTAGAGTAAGAATGATGAATAGGGCACTTCAATTGAATAATCAAATAAGAATGATAACCCTTATAAATTAAATAATCAAGTTATAAGCCTAATAACCCTTCTATATGTGCAACTTAGTAAAAAGTTGGCTTTCTTCACCTTTAGACCTTGGGTTTAAGATGAGTTTTTCTTAAGTATGGAAGGGAGAAACTTGTCTTAGAAGAAGGGAAGGACCTAGATGAGAAATGGAGAAACAAGTTGTCCTTATGTTGGAAATTCACCCAAAGTATATATACACCTTTTCTCACTTAGCAAGGATCGTTTCCTTCACTTACCTTCTTATCCCCTTGCTTAGACTGACTTAGGACAGAGCTCTGGAGCAGAGGAGGACGGATAAGGAGTTATAGGTAAGCTTTGGTCATCTTCTTGCTCGGATTCATGGAGGAATTCATGGTGCAAGGTTGGTTTTATGGTCTTCCTTACTTGTTTCCTCTTTCTAGCCATCTTTTCCCAACCTTTCCTTAGAGAAACACCCTTGGCCGACCTGTGGAGATCAATACACCATTAAA
This sequence comes from Alisma plantago-aquatica, assembly GCA_963693085.1. Classification (NCBI taxonomy): domain Eukaryota; kingdom Viridiplantae; phylum Streptophyta; class Magnoliopsida; order Alismatales; family Alismataceae; genus Alisma; species Alisma plantago-aquatica. The sequence continues at coordinate 554,474,141 of OY856409.1, forward strand.
GGCTTGAATCTTAGAAGCTTGGAGCTCAAGGAACGACCTTAAGGCGGGTTTTATACCTCTAAACCTTTTGCTTTCTTATGCATATCTTTGTTCTTGCAATTAGTACTTAGTTCTTTTTCTTTCCCACTCTTCCTTGCTTTCTTGCAACTAAAACCACAAAGAACAGACCTTGATCTGGAGGTAGAATAAGATGGGCTTGATTACCAATGTTACTTTATCAAACGGTCTTGTTTTCCCCCCTTTGGCCAAACGGTTTGGGGCAAATGGTTTGCAAACCGTTTGAAGGGCAAACGGTTTCACAAGGTCGGTTGGAGAAAAAGGTCTCCAAGACCATTTGAGGGTGTTGACCAAGCATTGACCGTTTGGGATTTCTGTTCATAATTATGTAGGCTAATGAACCACCAAAGTTGAAGGGTTAAATCCAAAGAAATCGTAGGTTGAAGGCCAATCAATTAGGCAAATCGAATTGAATTAAATGCTGATTTTCAGTCTGATTAACTTGAACTTTTTGGGCAAACGGTCTCAAGACCGTTTGAGTGCATTGACCAAGCATGGACCGTTTGAGATTACTGTTTCTAATTATGTTGGTTAATAACTCACCAAATTTGAGGGGTTAATTCTCAAGGAATCATGAGTTGAAGGCTAATCAATTGGGCAAACCCTAATTGAAATTAGTGCAGAAAATTCCAACAAGTTAATTTGAGATTTTGGGTTGATTAGCCCAAACGGTCTCAAGACCGTTTGGGGATCACCCAAACGGTCTCAAGACCGTTTGGGGGTCACCCCAAGACCGTTTGGAGGTCTGGGGTCAAGTATAGTTGATCAATTGAAGGTCCAAAGGTACCAATCATATTACAATTAAGTGCTGAATTGTTGATCAACTCGATAGACCAATCCTTGATGATTTTTCACTAGAATCCAAAGGATGGATAGGCCAAACGGTCTCAAGACCGTTTGGAGCTCATCTGAACGGTATGAAGACTGTTTGGTGGTCACCCAAGACCGTTTGGAGGTCTAGGGTTGAGTATGGTTAGGTGTTTAAAGGTCTAAAGGTACCAAGTTGATATACAATGCAATGTTGATTTGGTGATCAATCCAATGATTCAAACCTTAATTGATTGACTTGGATTTTGATGATATGATGGGAAAACGGTCTCAAGACCGTTTGGAGGTCATCCAAACGACCTCAAGACCGTTTGGGGTCAGGTCATACCCAATTTGGATGATGTTTCTATGGTTTCAAAGTAACTAGTCTTACCTTGATTAGTATTGAAGGATCATCGATTCCAAACCCTAATTCAATTGAATCAAACCCTAATTGATGAACGATTGAGGGTTAATTAAGGGTCAAATCAGTTGAAGGTTGACCCATTAAACTCAATTGAGGTATGAGTATAGGTCCAATTGATGTTTGGTTCCATGAATTCAATGATTGAAGTAATCAACATTGGAAACCCCAATTCAATTGGACACCTTATGTAATGGAGGTCCAATGTGATTAAATCTTTGGGAATTAAGATGAAGAATGTTCTATTGATCCAATAATGATTAGTAATGATAATCAATGAAGGAATGAAGGTTGAAACCCTAATAATACCTAAGTGATTAGAACCAATTAAAGGGAGAATTCTTAATTGTTTATAGGATTAATAGCTTGATACACTATGTTAACCATAGTAGCATGTACTTGATTGAAGGGTTGATGGGACCTAATCAAGTTAAAAGAATGAAAGATTAGAATACATATATATATATATAAATATGAATCATGGAATGATCTTATGTAGCACGACCGTGTAAGAGAGCACGACCGTGGTAGCCTTAACTTGCACGACCGTGTAAGGGAGCACGACCGTGGTAGCCTTACTTTGCACGACCGTGCAAGGTGACACGGCCGTAGTGTCCTATAAAGAAATTGAAAAGTTTTGGTATTGTGTTGACATTGTTATATATGCATGTCCTTATTTGTATAAGTCATATAGGTTGATATTATGAGGTGATCATAGCCAGGTAAGAGTTATGATGTCATATTCATTGAAAACAATTATAAGCTTTTAGAGTAATGATATGTGAAAAGTATATACATTGCTTCAATCAAGGTCATGTTGTTAGATGACTTGATGCTTATATGTCACTTGGTAACAAGTGTTATGATAATCTGAGGGTTTGAATAACCATGTTCCTGAATCATTTTATGCTTAATGCCTTGAAGGCTTAGATGGTTCAATGGTTGTTTAATCTAAACCCTAATGATACCTAAAGACATTAAGGGGTTAAGTGATTAGTAGATTGACCCATGTTATGATTATTAAAGAAGATTACCAAGGTACCCTTGAAGGGTTCAAGTAGATAACAACCCTTGATCAAGCAAACCCTAATGATTATAATGGGTTGACTTAATCTATGTTAATCAAAGATGACTTGACCTAATCTAACCTAGAGTGATTTAAACATCATCTAGTAGTAAGAAGAGAGAGAAGGCTCCTAATATGAATGAGAATCAAGTAACATACTTTCAATATGTAAGAATGTACATGATTAGGGTATGATCCATCAAGGTAAGATCATGGAAATCCTAATTATAATGATTAATAAATCTTAACCTAAATTGAGGGCATCAATGATGATAATTTCCATATATAATGATGCCATGAGCTCAATTCACTATGAAGTGAATAGTAAACCCTAATTCTAGGGTAATAACATGTAACATGAATAGTAAACCCTAATTTAGGGTGATCTGATAAATGGAGTAATTCAGGGTTATGCCTTTGAGTATGAAACCCTAATTACAAGTTGTAATATGAGAAATCTTTATGCCTCGAGAGCTAAGAGGTTCTATAACCCTATGTTGAAGTAAAAGAATACAAACCCTAACTAATGAAGGATGGGGTATGTTAACCCTAGTCTTGGGTTATGCTTTCAAGTATGAAACCCTGTGAACAAATTACAATATAAGAATTCTTATGCCTTATAAGACAAAGGGATTCAATAACCTTAATTGAGTGGGGTAAACCCTAACTCTACTTATGATTTTAAGCATGAATCTTCATGATTAAAGTATGAAATGAGGAATAATTATTCCTAATCTTAAAGAAAGGGATTGAATAACCCTAATTGATGTAAATAAGGGAACCTAGCCTTAGTGTAAGCATGAAGGTACTATTCCTGAATTGAAAGGTTAATTCTGCTTTATAAATTGCTGATCTGGAAATGAAATGTTTATTGTTGTCAATTGAATTAACTATGCAGGTTCTTATAAAAGGATGATTATATCCAGGTAAAGGTTATGATATCATATTCATTGGAAGCATGTTATTAGCTTTGTGAATAGTGATATACCATGTTTCCTAGTTAAGTGACATCATATAAGATTGATAGGCTGTGAGAGCCATGAGTAACATCAAGGCCATGCTAATAAGATGACTTATGATGAATTAAGGGTTTGAATATCCTATTCTTGAATCATAGTAATGAAATGGTTAAGAAATGATATCCAATTGATAATTGATGTGAGTTAGACTTGATACATTTAGTATTCTACTTTTATAGCTGTTGTTCTAATGATTAATGCTTGGAAACATGCTTGATGCTAAAAGAATGCTAGAATGTACCTAACTAATCAAGTACAATCATATCATGTAGAGCCCTGACCATAGATCCATCATTGTCAGAGACCAAATGATGGTGAAACGGGTTTTCCTAAGGGAACTCCTGGAGCATATACTTTTGAGTATATGGGGGTATATGGACGTGAATATCCTTACGTCCTAGTGTAGGAATTAATGTAGATGTACTTTAATCTTTCAACCCTTCACTATATATTCATACCGGGTGATGTACCAGAAATCTCCCGAAAAAAATTACTAATACCGCTTCGATGAGAGATAAATAAGAAATCTTTCGATGACGATGAGAGTTCAGAACTCCACTGTAACTCTATAGTGAAGTTTCCAGAATACCCTGGATAGCTACTACAGCAGAGACACAAGATGCCCTGCAAGTAAATCCTCTTACTGACTGAGGAAGATGAGGTCATAAGAATCCGGTTCTTTTGATGACCTATGTATGGTACCGACACAATTTTTATAAATGGTCGGTTGGAGTATGAGAGGTATACCTCATCTCCGCAGGGCATAATGATGTTTGAAAAATATAATCATCCGTATAGTATAACTGCTTAGGTTGTACTATGAGAAACAATGATTGATATTACATTGTTGACTTTAATAGTCTGTTCAAGTTTCTAGAATACACGTTCTACATATGCTTTAATGAAGTGATTGCTTAAGTAAATGTTGTTTTACTTATTACCAAACCTGCTGTTGATATTTTCAGTTACATTGCTTCTGTTATTCCTTATATGCTATAACAAAGCTTTTGGTGGAGAGTTATAACTCTCGCTGGGACAATTATTTAAATTGTCTCACTCCCATAGGTTTCTACTTTTTAGGAAGACGCCAAGGATGAAGGAATCCATTTAAGAATGAGCAACAACAGCAACAACAACATCAGGGGCAGCAGTGAATCTCATGTGGAGATACTGACTGTCTAGTCTTATAGATAGCATGTCTTATGTCGTCTCTGTACTCTCAGGTCCTAGGAGTCAGTAGGTCTGAGGATTTTGGCATGATGCCTCGAGATTTTGTATCTTACCTTGTACAGTTAACAAGGTGGGTTTTGTTGTAATGCTGGAGATGTGTTTATTATAGAGATGTATCAATGGATCAATTTGTAAATGACCTATCATGTTGTTTATGAAAGAGTTTTTATCTTTCAAAGATCTCTTTACAAAAGTTTTAAATTTTAGTGATTTTTGATAATTCCGCTGCTAATTGCTTCCGCATTCGTTTAATTTGATTGTCAGTTTGGTGTCGGTCGTTTCAAGTGGTATTAGAGCTCTAGGTTCGCTGAGTCTACAGAGACATAGGACTTAGGTAGTAGAGTCTGTTCTAAGTGTCCTCCAGTGTATCTGATGGTAACTTCTGCTCACATAGGAGGAGAAGAACTTGAAGATGACTGGATCGGATGAGGAGTTGGCTGTGGAGAGCAACAATACTGCACCAAGAAGAGGTGCAGAGGAGCAAGAAATAGAGGGACAATTACCTAAGATTCCCCTAGCTAACCCAACCATGATAAGGAATTCTTCCTTAGGAATCATTGTTGGGGAATTTAGGGATACCATGATGTATCTAGTGGATCAAGCACTAGCAATACAACCCAGATTACCAGCTCCTAATGATGATGTTTTGGATATCAATAGAATATGTGAACCACAACAACAGGTTGAAGCAATGGTAAATGATGAATCTTTGAACCTAGAACAAGCTAGTGCTCAACCTCAGTCTGATGAATCAGTATACAGTAATATAGGGGTTAGAATACAACCAGAGACCAGGACCTGCTATAGGTGTAGGAAGCCTGGACATATCAGAAATAATTGTCCAGAAGAGAAATATAAAGGAAGAATTGAGAAAAGGACTATCCAAACCCAGGAGCAGAGATCTGGTAGTTCCAAAAGGAAGAAGTTTCTGGTGTCACCAACACAACCAGAACCTAGTACACCAAGACAATGGTCATCCAGAAAGGGTAAAGAACCCTTCAGACCATACTGGGCACCTAGAATTTGCTACATATGTAGGCAGGTTGGACATCTGGCAAGAAATTCCCCAGCCAGAAATGTTATGGCAAATAAACCTCTGAGGAAGAATCAACTTGAGACAATGAATACTCCTCGAGTCATGACAGGTTAGACGAAATAAATGTTATTCTTATATGTCTTTTTATGATCTCTTGGACAAAACTGAGAAAGTAATTGATTGAACTTTTCTTAATTAATCCTATAAGGACTTATAATGTTGTATAAAATAGATGTTTCATGTTACATGCTTATCTCCATAAAAAGGATGAAGTATTAAAGAGATGTCTGGATAAAATTCAGTAATGTTAGATCTTATACTTGTGATAATAGGAAAAGAGAAGGAAAATGGTAGTATACAAATGCATATTACCTTATCTCAATATTTATATACCCTGTCCAGGTATACAATTGTTGATGATAAAGTAAATATGGAAACTCCTAGATTGTTATCTTTTTGATTGCTCTGATCAAGTAGTCATTCTGAAACAATCTAATGAGTATCAAGAAATAAGAAATATGGGAATAAGGGAGGTCAACCCTGTCCAGTAACGATGTAAGAATAATAGTAAAGATCCTCCCCATAATGTGAAAATGTGATGGAATCATAAGATGTTTCATGAATGGTTGAAAATACATGATATAACAAGAGGAATATGATCCCTTATTCTCTTTCTTTCCAGGGACATGGCAATCAAGTGGGTCTTAGGACACTTGATGTGCATAATATAAAGATGTTTATGTGAAGTATACCTAAAAAGGTATTAGTTTATCTTGGACTTTAGTTCCAAGTTGAAAATATATGTAACAAGTAATGTTCCAAGATGAAAGGAAGATAAGATGTAATGTGTTGATAACACATGTAATAGGTAACAAGATAAGAATGTAATAATATATATGATGAATTATGTTGCTTACCTGGAATAGTCAACAATAGGATCAAAGTAAACATGTAAAATATTATGAACATCACTTGTTAGGGGTTTATGTTTTCATAAACATATCTTTCTCCAAGATATCTATCAAATAAGTCCTTGATTGATAAGTAACTTTTCCCTATGATAAGAGAATGTACAACTAATGAGTTACTTAGTGTAAGTAATAAGGAAAGTTAGTATGGTGTTATCAGGTGAGATGACACAATCAAGGTATGAAAGGACTTATATAGTCTCAAAATAGATGACCGAGTATGATTGTGATTTTTAGAAAATGTTCATTTAACTAAGGAACATGAGAGTATATGTCCCATGTGAATCTTTCCATGGAAAAACTTGAGTGGAGAAACTTTGTATTGAACAAAACTCTATGATGTTCCATAATAACAAAATGTCACTTGAAGACATAATGGTATAATGCTTAAATAATATATTCTTTCCCTTTTCTTTCTGGCATTTCGGGGACGAAATCCTTGTTAGGGGTTTATAATTTGTAACATCCCTGACCTGGGTTATGAACTAACACAGGTGTTTTTCTTAATCATGTGATTAAATGCTTGTGGTTATCTGTTGATAATGTAATTAAAGCTTCTGAGGAATATATATTTCCCTTTCTGTCCTTTTGAACAATGTTGTAATATTGTTTTGTAATACAGGGACCTATGTGCAAATTACCCAATTAAAAGGGGTTAACTTGCAAATTGCACATGTTAAGATGTTCCTTTAGTGTTGAGACATCATAAGAGTGAATGTGATGAAGTGTGATTGGTTCCCCAAGCTTGGGCACTGAGATGCAGCTTGTGAGGCAATCCTTGTGCTTAAAACCCTAATTTTGGTGTAAAGTGCAATATACCCAAAATGAGGGATGAAACTTGTAAAATACACCTTTTAGAGTATATTTATGACTCTTGGAATCATTTAGAGTAAGAATGATGAATAGGGCACTTCAATTGAATAATCAAATAAGAATGATAACCCTTATAAATTAAATAATCAAGTTATAAGCCTAATAACCCTTCTATATGTGCAACTTAGTAAAACGTTGGCTTTCTTCACCTTTAGACCTTGGGTTTAAGATCAGTTTTTCTGAAGTACGGAAGGGAGAAACTTGGCTTAGAAGAAGGGAAGGACCTAGATGAGAAATGGAGAAACAAGTTGTCCTTATGTTGGAAATTCACCCAAAGTATATATACACCTTTTCTCACTTAGCAAGGATCGTTTCCTTCACTTCCCTTCTTATCCCCTTGCTTAGACCGACTTAGGATAGAGCTCTGTATCAGAGGAGGACGGATAAGGAGTTCTAGGAAAGCTTTGGTCATCTTCTTGCTCGGATTCATGGAGGAATTCATGGTGCAAGGTTGGTTTTATGGTCTTCCTTACTTGTTTCCTCTTTCTAGCCATCGTTTCCCAACCTTTCCTTGGAGAAACACCCTTGGCCGACCTGTGGAGCTCAATACACCATTAAAGGCTTGAAGCTTCGAAGCTTGGAGCTCAAGGAACGACCTTAAGGCGGGTTTTATAACTTTAAACCTTTTGCTTTCTTATGCATATCTTTGTTCTTGCAATTAGTACTTAGTTCTTCTTCTTTCCCACTCTTCCTTGCTTTCTTGCAACTAAAACCACGAAGAACAGACCTTGATCTGGAGGTAGAAGAAGATGGGCGTGATTAGCAATGTTACTTTATCAAACGGTCTTGTTTCCCCCCCTTTGGCCAAACAGTTTGGGGCAAACGGTTTCACAAGGTCGGTTGGAGAAAATGGTCTCCAAGACCGTTTGAGGGTGTTGACCAAGCGTTGAACGTTTGGTATTTCTGTTCATAATTATGTAGGATAATGACCCACCAAAGTTGAATGGTTAACTCCAAAGAAATCGTAGGTTGAAGGCCAATCAATTAGGCAAATTGAATTGAATTAAATGCTGATTTTCAGTCTGATTAACTTGAACTTTTTGGGCAAACGGTCTCAAGACCGTTTGAGTGCGTTGACCAAGCGTGGACGATTTGATATTACTGTTCCTAATTGTGTTGGTTAATAACTCACCAAATTTGAGGGGTTAATTCTCAAGGAATCATGAGTTGAAGGCTAATCAATTGGGCAAACCCTATTTGAAATTAGTGCTGAAATTCCAACAAGTTAATTTAAGATTTTGGGTTGATTAGCACAAACGGTCTCAAGACCGTTTGGGGATCACCCAAACGGTCTCAAGACCGTTTTGGGGTCACCCCAAGACCGTTTGGAGGTCTGGGGTCAAGTATAGTTGATCAATTGAAGGTCCAAAGGTACCAATCATATTGCAATTAAGTGCTGAATTGTTGATCAACTCGATAGACCAATCCTTGATGATTTTTCACTAGAATCCAAAGGATGGATGGGCCAAACGGTCTCAAGACCGTTTGGAGTTCATCCAAACGGTCTCAAGACCGTTTGGTGGTCACCCAAGACCGTTTGGAGGTCTAGGGTTGAGTATGGTTAGGTGTTTAAAGGTCTAAAGGTACCAAGTTGATATACAATGCAATGTTGATTTGGTGATCAATCCAATGATTCAAACCTTAATTGATTGACTTGGATTTTGATGATATGATGGGCAAACGGTCTCAAGACCGTTTGGAGGTCATCCAAACGACCTCAAGACCGTTTGGGGTCAGGTCATACCCAATTTGGATGATGTTTCTATGGTTTCAAAGTAACTAGTCTTACCTTGATTAGTATTGAAGGATCATCGATTCCAAACCCTAATTCAATTGAATCAAACCCTAATTGATGAACGATTGAGGGTTAATTAAGGGTCAAATCAGTTGAAGGTTGACCCATTAAACCTAATTGAGGTATGAGTATAGGTCCAATTGATGTTTGGTTCCATGAATTCAATGATTGAAGTAATCAACATTGGAAACCCTAATTCAATTGGATACCTTATGTAATGGAGGTCCAATGTGATTAAATCTTTGGGAATTAAGATGATGAATGTTCTATTGATCCAATAATGATTAGTAATGATAATCAATGAAGGAATGAAGGTTAAAACCCTAATAATACCTAAGTGATTAGAACCAATTAAAGGGAGAATTCTTAATTGTTTATAGGATTAATAGCTTGATACACTATGTTAACCATAGTAGCATGTACTTGATTGAAGGGTTGATGGGACCTAATCAAGTTAAAAGAATGAAAGATTAGAATACATATATTTATATATATATATAAATATGAATCATGGAATGATCTTATGTAGCACGATCGTGTAAGGGAGCACGGCCGTGGTAGCCTTAACTTGCACGACCGTGTAAGGGAGCACGGCCGTGGTAGCCTTACTTTGCATGACCGTGCAAGGTGGCACGGCCGTGGTGTCCTATAAAGAAATTGAAAAGTTTTGGTATTGTGTTGACATTGTTATATATGCATGTCCTTATTTGTATAAGTCATACAGGTTGATATTATGAGGTGATCATAGCCAGGTAAGAGTTATGATGTCATATTCCTTGAAAACAATTATAAGCTTTTAGAGTAATGATATGTGAAAAGTATATACATTGCTTCAATCAAGGTCATGTTGTTAGATGAATTGATGCTTATATGTCACTTGGTAACAAGTGTTATGATAATCTGAGGGTTTGAATAACCATGTTCCTGAATCATTTTATGCTTAATGCCTTGAAGGCTTAGATGGTTCAATGGTTGTTTAATCTAAACCCTAATGATACCTAAAGACATTAAGGGGTTAAGTGATTAGTAGATTGGCCCATGTTATGATTATTAAAGAAGATTACCAAGGTACCCTTGAAGGGTTCAAGTAGATAACAACCCTTGATCAAGCAAACCCTAATGATTATAATGGGTTGACTTAATCTATGTTAATCAAAGATGACTTGACCTAATCTAACCTAGAGTGATTTAAACATCATCTAGTAGTAAGAAGAGAGAGAAGGCTCCTAATATGAATGAGAATCAAGTAACATACTTTCAATATGTAATAATGTACAGGATTAGGGTATGATCCATCAAGGTAAGATCATGGAAATCCTAATTATAATGATTAATGAATCTTAACCTAAATTGAGGGCATCAATGATGATAATTTTCATATATAATGATGCTATGAGCTCAATTCACTATGAAGTGAATAGTAAACCCTAATTCTAGGGTAATAACATGTAACGTGAATAGTAAACCCTAATTTAGGGTGATCTGATAAATGGAGTAATTCAGGGTTATGCCTTTGAGTATGAAACCCTAATTACAAGTTGTAATATGAGAAATCTTTATGCCTCGAGAGCTAAGAGGTTCTGTAACCCTATGTTGAAGTAAAAGAATACAAACCCTAACTAATGAAGGATGGGGTATGTTAACCCTAGTCATGGGTTATGCTTTCAAGTATGAAACCCTGTGAACAAATTACAATATAAGAATTCTTATGCCTTATAAGACAAAGGGATTCAATAACCTTAATTGAGTGGGGTAAACCCTAACTCTACTTATGCTTTTAAGCATGAATCTTCATGATTAAAGTATGAGATGAAGAATCATTATTCCTAATCATAAAGAAAGGGATTGAATAACCCTAATTGATGTAAATAAGGGAACCTAGCCTTAGTGTAAGCATGAAGGTACTATTCCTGAATTGAAAGGTTAATTCTGCTTTATAAATTGCTGATCTGGAAATGAAATGTTTATTGTTGTCAATTGAATTAACTATGCATGTTCTTATAAAAGGATGATTATATCCAGGTAAAGGTTATGATATCATATTCATTGGAAGCATGTTATTAGCTTTGTGAATAGTGATATACCATGTTGCCTAGTTAAGTGACATCATATAAGATTGATAGGCTGTGAGAGCCATGAGTAACATCAAGGCCATGCTAATAAGATGACTTATGATGAATTAAGGGTTTGAATATCCTATTCTTGAATCATAGTAATGAAATGGTTAAGAAATGATATCCAATTGATAATTGATGTGAGTTAGACTTGATACATTTAGTATTCTACTTTTATAGCTGTTGTTCTAATGATTAATGCTTGAAAACATGCTTGATGCTAAAAGAATGCTAGAATGTACCTAACTAATCAAGTATAATCATATCATGTAGAGCCCTGACCATAGATCCATCATTGTCAGAGACCAAATGATGGTGAAACAGGTTTTCCTAAGGGAACTCCTGGAGCATATACTTTTGAGTATATGGGGGTATATGGACGCGAATATCCTAGTCCTAGTGTAGGAATTGATGTAGATGTACTTTAATCTTTCATTCACTATATATTCATACCGGGTGATGTACCACAAATCTCCCGAAAAAAATTACTAATACCGCATCGATGAGAGATAAACAAGAAATCTTTCGATGACGATGAGAGTTCAGAACTCCACTGTAATTCTATAGCGAAGTTTCCAGAATACCCTGGATAGCTACTACAGTAGAGACACAAGATGTCCTACAAGTAAATCCTCTTACTGACTGAGGAAGATGAAGTCATAAGAATCTGGATCTTTTGATGACCTATGTATGGTACCGACACGATTTTTATAAATGGTCGGTTGGAGTATGAGAGGTATACCTCATCTCCGCAGGGCATAATGATGTTTGAAAAATATAATCAGCCGTATAGTATAACTGCTTAGGTTGTACTACGAGAAACAATGATTGATATTACATTGTTGACTTTAATAGTCTGTTCAAGTTTCTAGAATACATGTTCTACATATGCTTTAATGAAGTGATTGCTTAAGTAAATGTTGTTTTACTTATTGCCAAACCTACTGTTGATATTTTCAGTTACTTTGCTTATGTTATTCCTTATATGCTATAACAAAGCTTCTGGTGGAGAGTTATAACTCTCGCTGGGACAATTATTCAAATTGTCTCACTCCCGTAGGTTTCTACTCTTTAGGAAGACACCACAGACGAAGGGATCCATTTAAGAATGAGCAACAACAGCAACAACAACATCAGGGGCAGCAGTGAATCTCAGGTGGAGATACTGACTGTCTAGACTTATAGATAGCATGTCTTATGTCGTCTCTGTACTCTCAGGTCCTAGGAGTCAGTAGGTCTGAGGATTTTAGCATGATGCCTCGAGATTTTGTATCTTACCTTGTACAGTTAACAAGGTGGGTTTTATTGTAATGCTCGAGATGTGTTTATTACAGAGATGTATCAATGGATCAATTTGTAAATGACCTATCATGTTGTTTATGAAAGAGTTTTTATCTTTCAAAGATCTCTTTACAAAGTTTTAAATTTTTAGTGATTTTTGATAATTCCGCTGCTAATCGCTTCCGCATTCGTTTAATTTGATTGTCAGTTTGGTGTCGGTCGTTTCAAGTGGTATTAGAGCTCTAGGTTCGCTGAGTCTACAGAGACATAGGACTTAGGTAGTAGAGTCTGTTCTAAGTGTCCTCCAGTGTATCTGATGGTAACTTCTGCTCACATAGGAGGAGAAGAACTTGAAGATGACTGGATCAGATGAGGAGTTGGCTGTGGAGAGCAACAATACTGCACCAAGAAGAGGTGCAGAGGAGCAAGCAATATAGGGACAATTACCTAAGATTCCCCTAGCTAACCCAACCATGATAAGATTCTTCCTTAGGAATCATTGTTGGGGAATTTAGGGCTACCATGATGTATCTAGTGGATCAAGCACTAGCAACACAACCCAGATTACCAGCTCCTAATGATGATGTTTTGGATATCAATAGAATATGTGAACCACAACAACATGTTGAAGCAATGGTAAATGATGAAGCTTTGAACCTAGAACAAGCCAGTGCTCAACCTCAGTCTGATGAATCAGTATACAGTAATATAGGGGTTAGAATACAACCAGAGACCAGGACCTGCTATAGGTGTAGGAAGCCTGGACATATCAGAAATAATTGTCCAGAAGAGAAATATAAAGGAAGAATTGAGAAAAGGACTATCCAAACCCAGGAGCAGAGATCTGGTAGTTCCAAAAGGAAGAAGTTTCTGGTGTCACCAACACAACAAGAACCTAGTACACCAAGACAATGGTCATCTAAAAAGGGTAAAGAACCCTTCAGACCATACTGGGCACCTAGAATTTGCTACATATGTAGGCAGGTTGGACATCTGGCAAGAAATTGCCCAGCCAGAAATGTTTTGGCAAATAAACCTCTGAGGAAGAATCAACTTGAGACAATGAATAATCCTCGAGTCATGACAGGTTAGACGAAATAAATGTTATTCTTATATGTCTTTTTATGATATCTTGGACAAAACTGAGAAAGTAATTGATTGAACTTTTCTTAAGTAATCCTATAAGGACTTATAATGTTGTATAAAATAGATGTTTCATGTTACATGCTTACCTCCATAAAAAGGATGAAGTATTAAAGAGATGTCTGGATAAAATTCAGTAATGTTAGATCTTATACTTGTGATAATAGGAAAAGAGAAGGAAAATGGTAGTATACAAATGCATATTACCTTATCTGAGTATTTATATACCCTGGCCAGGTATACAATTGCTAATGATAAAGTAAATATGGAAACTCCTAGATTGTTATCTTTTTGATTGCTCTGATCAAGTAGTCATTCTGAAACAATCTAATGAGTATCAAGAAATAAGAAATATGGGAATAAGGGAGGTCAACCCTGTCCAGTAAAGATGTAAGAATAATAATAAAGATCCTCCCCATAATGTGAAAATGTGATGGAATCATAAGATGTTTCATGAATGGTTGAAAATACATGATATAACAAGAGGAATATGATCCCTTATTCTCTTTCTTTCCAGGGACATGGCAATCAAGTGGGTCTTAGGACACTTGATGTGCATAATATAAAGATGTTTATGTGAAGTATACCTAAAAAGGTATTAGTTTATCTTGGACTTTAGTTCCAAGTTGAAAATATATGTAACAAGTAATGTTCCAAGATGAAAGGAAGATAAGATGTAATGTGTTGATAACACATGTAATAGGTAACAAGATAAGAATGTAATAATATATATGATGAATTATGTTGCTTACCTAGAATAGTCAACAATAGGATCAAAGTAAACATGTAAAATATTATGAACATCACTTGTTAGGGGTTTATGTTTTCATAAACATATCTTTCTCCAAGATATCTATCAAATAAGTCCTTGATTGATAAGTAACTTTTCCCTATGATAAGAGAATGTACAACTAATGAGTTACTTAGTGTAAGTAATAAGGAAAGTTAGTATGGTGTTAGCAGGTGAGATGACACAATCAAGGTATGAAAGGACTTATATAGTCTCAAAATAGATGACAGAGTATGATTGTGATTTTTAGAAAATGTTGATTTAACTAAGGAACATGAGAGTATATGTCCCATGTGAATCTTTCCATGGAAAAACTTGAGTGGAGAAATATTTTATTGAACAAAACTCTATGATGTTCCATAATAACAAAATGTCACTTGAAGACATAATGGTATAATGCTTCAATAATATCTGCTTTCCCTTTTCTTTCTGGGATTTCGGGGACGAAATCCTTGTTAGGGGTTTATAATTTGTAACATCCCTGACCTGGGTTATGAACTAACCCAGGTGTTTTTCTTAATCATGTGATTAAATGCTTGTGGTTATCTTTTGATAATGTAATTAAAGCTTCTGAGGAATATATATTTCCCTTTGTGTCCCTTTGAACAATGTTGTAATATTGTTTTGTAATACAGGGACCTATGTGCAAATTACCCAATTAAAAGGGGTTAACTTGCAAATTGCACATGTTAAGATGTTCCTTTAGTGTTGAGACATCATAAGAGTGAATGTGATGAAGTGTGATTGGTTCCCCAAGCTTGGCCACTGAGATGCAGCTTGTGAGGCAATCCTTGTGCTTAAAACCCTAATTTTGGTGATGAAACTTGTAAAATACACCTTTTAGAGTATATTTATGACTCTTGGCATCATTTAGAGTAAGAATGATGAATAGGGCACTTCAATTGAATAATAAATTATGAATGATAACCCTTATAAATTAAATAATCAAGTTATAAGCCTAATAACCCTTCTATATGTTCAACTTAGTAAAAAGTTGGCTTTCTTCACCTTTAGACCTTGGGTTTAAGATGAGTTTTGCTTAAGTATGGAAGGGAGAAACGTGTCTTAGAAGAAGGGAAGGACCTAGATGAGAAATGGAGAAACAAGTTGTCCTTATTTTGGAAATTCACCCAAAGTATATATACACCTTTTCTCACTTAGCAAGGATCGTTTCCTTCACTTCCCTTCTTATCCCCTTGCTTAGACCGACTTAGGACAGAGCTCTGGATCAGAGGAGGACGGATAAGGAGTTCTAGGTAAGCTTTGGTCATCTTCTTGCTCGGATTCATGGAGGAATTCATGGTGCAAGGTTGGTTTTATGATCTTCCTTACTTGTTTCCTCTTTCTAGCCATCTTTTCGCAACCTTTCCTTGGAGAAACACCCTTGACGGACCTGTTGAGCTCAAGACACCATTAAAGGCTTGAAGCTTGGAAGCTTGGAGCTCAAGGAACGACCTTAAGGCGGGTTTTATAACTCTAAACCTTTTGCTTTCTTATGCATATCTTTGTTCTTGCAATTAATACTTAGTTCTTTGTCTTTCCCACTCTTCCTTGCTTTCTTGCAACTAAAACCACGAAGAACAGACCTTTATCTGGAGGTAGAAGAATATGGGCGTGATTACCAATGTTAGTTTATCAAACGGTCTTGTTTTCCCCCCTTTGGCCAAACGGTTTGGGGCAAACGGTTTGCAAAACCGTTTGAAGGGCAAACGGTTTCACAAGGTCGGTTGGAGCAAACGGTCTCCAAGACTGTTTGAGGGTGTTGACCAAGCGTTGACCATTTGGGATTTCTGTTCATAATTATGTAGGCTAATGATCCAAAAAATTTGAAGGGTTAACTCCAAAGAAATCGTAGGTTGAAGGCCAATCAATTAGGCAAATCGAATTGAATTAAATGCTGATTTTCAGTCTGATTAACTTGAACTTTTTGGGCAAACGGTCTCAAGACCGTTTGAGTGCGTTGACCAAGCATGGACCGTTTGATATTACTGTTCCTAATTATGTTGGTTAATAACTCACCAAATTTGAGGGGTTAATTCTCAAGGAATCATGAGTTGAAGGCTAATCAATTGGGCAAACCCTAATTGAAATTAGTGCTGAAATTCCAACAATTTAATTTGAGATTTTGGGTTGATTAGCCCAAACGGTCTCAAGACCATTTGAGGATCACCCAAACGGTCTCAAGACCGTTTGGGGGTCACCCCAAGACCGTTTGGAGGTCTGGGGTCAAGTATAATTGATCAATTGAAGGTCCAAAGGTACCAATCATATTGCAATTAAGTGCTGAATTGTTGATCAACTCGATAGACCAATCCTTGATGATTTTTCACTAGAATCCAAAGGATGGATGGGCCAAACGGTCTCAAGACCGTTTGGTGGTCACCCAAGACCGTTTGGAGGTCTAGGGTTGAGTATGGTTAGGTGTTTAAAGGTCTAAAGGTACCAAGTTGATATACAATGCAATGTTGATTTGGTGATCAATCCAATGATTCAAACCTTAATTGATTGACTTGGATTTTGATGATATGATGGGAAAACGGTCTAAAAACCGTTTGGAGGTCATCCAAACGACCTCAAGACCGTTTGGGGTCAGGTCATACCCAATTTGGATGATGTTTCTATGGTTTCAAAGTAACTAGTCTTACCTTGATTAGTATTGAAGGATCATCGATTCCAAACCCTAATTCAATTGAATCAAACCCTAATTGATGAACGATTGAGGGTTAATTAAGGGTCAAATCAGTTGAAGGTTGACCCATTAAACTCAATTGAGGTATGAGTATAGGTCCAATTGATGTTTGGTTCCATGAATTCAATGATTGAAGTAATCAACATTGGAAACCCTAATTCAATTGGATACCTTATGTAATGGAGGTCCAATGTGATTAAATCTTTGGGAATTAAGATGATGAATGTTCTATTCATCCAATAATGATTAGTAATGATAATCAATGAAGGAATGAAGGTTGAAACCCTAATAATACCTAAGTGATTAGAACCAATTAAAGAGAGAATTCTTAATTGTTTATAGGATTAATAGCTTGATACACTATGTTAACCATAGTAGCATGTACTTGATTGAAGGGTTGATGGGACCTAATCAAGTTAAAAGAATGAAATATTAGAATACATATATTTATATATATATATAAATATGAATCATGGAATGATCTTATGTAGCACGACCGTGTAAGGGAGCACGGCCGTGGTAGCCTTAACTTGCACGACCGTGTAAGGGAGCACGACCGTGGTAGCCTTACTTTGCACGACCGTGCAAGGTGGCACAGCCGTGGTGTCCTATAAAGAAATTGAAAAGTTTTGGTATTGTGTTGACATTGTTATATATGCATGTCCTTATTTGTATAAGTCATACATGTTGATATTATTAGGTGATCATAGCCAGGTAAGAGTTATGATGTCATATTCCTTGAAAACAATTATAAGCTCTTAGAGTAATGATATGTGAAAAGTATATACATTGCTTCAATCAAGGTCATGTTGTTAGATGACTTGATGCTTATATGTCACTTGGTAACAAGTGTTATGATAATCTGAGGGTTTGAATAACCATGTTCCTGAATTATTTTATGCTTAATGCCTTGAAGGCTTAGATGGTTCAATGGTTGTTTAATCTAAACCCTAATGATACCTAAAGACATTAAGGGGTTAAGTGATTAGTAGATTGACCCATGTTATGATTATTAAAGAAGATTACCAAGGTACCCTTGAAGGGTTCAAGTAGATAACAACCCTTGATCAAGCAAACCCTAATGATTATAATGGGTTGACTTAATATATGTTAATCAAAGATGACTTGACCTAATCTAACCTAGAGTGATTTAAACATCATCTAGTAGTAAGAAGAGAGAGAAGGCTCCTAATATGAATGAGAATCAAGTAACATACTTTCAATATGTAAGAATGTACATGATTAGGGTATGATCCATCAAGGTAAGATCATGGAAATCCTAATTATAATGATTAATGAATCTTAACCTAAATTGAGGGCATCAATGATGATAATTTTCATATATAATGATTCTATGAGCTCAATTAACTATGAAGTGAATAGTAAACCCTAATTCTAGGGTAATAACATGTAACGTGAATAGTAAACCCTAATTTAGGGTGATTTGATAAATGGAGTAATTCAGGGTTATGCCTTTGAGTATGAAACCCTAATTACAAGTTGTAATATGAGAAATCTTTATGCCTCGAGAGCTAAGAGGTTCTATAATCCTATGTTGAAGTAAAAGAATACAAACACTAATTAATGAAGGATGGGGTATGTTAACCCTAGTCCTGGGTTATGCTTTCAAGTACGAAACCCTGTGAACAAATTACAATATAAGAATTCTTATGCCTTATAAGACAAAGGGATTCAATAAACTTAATTGAGTGGGGTAAACCCTAACTCTACTTATGCTTTTAAGCATGAATCTTCATGATTAAAGTATGAGATGAGGAATCATTATTCCTAATCATAAAGAAAGGGATTGAATAACCCTAATTGATGTAAATAAGGGAACCTAGCCTTAGTGTAAGCATGAAGGTACTATTCCTGAATTGAAAGGTTAATTCTGCTTTATAAATTGCTGATCTGGAAATGAAATGTTTATTGTTGTCAATTGAATTAACTATGCAGGTTCTTATAAAAGGATGATTATATCCAGGTAAAGGTTATGATATCATATTCATTGGAAGCATGTTATTAGCTTTGTGAATAGTGATATACCATGTTGCCTAGTTAAGTGACATCATATAAGATTGATAGGCTGTGAGAGCCATGAGTAACATCAAGGCCATGCTAATAAGATGACTTATGATGAATTAAGGGTTTGAATATCCTATTCTTGAATCATAGTAATGAAATGGTTATGAAATGATATCCAATTGATAATTGATGTGAGTTAGACTTGATACATTTAGTATTCTACTTTTATAGCTGTTGTTCTAATGATTAATGCTTGGAAACATGCTTGATGCTAAAAGAATGCTAGAATGTACCTAACTAATCAAGTATAATCATATCATGTAGAGCCCTGACCATAGATCCATCATTTTCAGAGACCAAATGATGGTGAAACAGGTTTTCCTAAGGGAACTCCTGGAGCATATACTTTTGAGTATATGGGGGTATATGGACGCAAATATCCTTACGTCCTAGTGTAGGAATTGATGTAGATGTACTTTAATCTTTCAACCCTTCACTATATATTCATACCGGGTGATGTACCACAAATCTCCTGAAAAAAATTACTAATACTGCATCGATGAGAGATAAACAAGAAATCTTTCGATGACGATGAGAGTTCAGAACTCCACTGTAACTCTATAGCGAAGTTTCCAGAATACCCTGGATAGCTACTACAGCAGAGACACAAGATGTCCTGCAAGTAAATCCTCTTACTGACTGAGGAAGATGAGGTCATAAGAATCTGGCTCTTTTGATAACCTATGTATGGTACCGATGCGATTTTTATAAATGGTCAGTTGGAGTATAAGAGGTATACCTCATCTCCGTAGGGCATAATGATGTTTGAAAAATATAATCAGCCATATAGTATAACTGCTTAGGTTGTACTACGAGAAACAATGATTGATATTACATTGTTGACTTTAATAGTCTATTCAAGTTTCTAGAATACATGTTCTACATATGCTTTAATGAAGTGATTGCTTAAGTAAATGTTGTTTTACTTATTACCAAACCTGCTGTTGAGATTTTCAGTTACTTTGCTTCTGTTATTCCTTATATGCTATAACAAAGCTTCTGGTGGAGAGTTATAACTCTCGCTGGGACAATTATTCAAATTGTCTCACTCCTGTAGGTTTCTACTTTTTAGGAAGACGCCAAGGACGAAGGAATCCATTTAAGAATGAGCAACAACAACAACAACAACATCAGGGGCAGCAGTGAATCTCAGGTGGAGATACTGACTGTCTAGTCTTATAGATAGCATGTCTTATGTCGTCTCTGTACTCTCAGGTCCTAGGAGTCAGTAGGTCTGAGGATTTTGGCATGATGCCTCGAGATTTTGTATCTTACCTTGTACAGTTAACAAGGTGGGTTTTGTTGTAATGCTCGAGATGTGATTATTATAGAGATGTTTCAATGGATCAGTTTGTAAATGACCTATCATATTGTTTATGAAAGAGTTTTTATCTTTCAAAGATCTCTTTACAAAAGTTTTAAATTTTTAGTGATTTTTGATAATTCCGCTGCTAATCGCTTCCACATTCGTTTAATTTGATTCTCAGTTTGGTGTCGGTTGTTTCAGATAGGGTCACGAGTCTGGAGAAGGTCGATGCATCAGTCCCCAACATGCTCAACATTGCTTCCACCTCTCCTCGTCCACATTTCTACCTCCTTCTCTTTGATCTTTTCTTGGCCAAAACCCCAACAAACTTTGCCATCCCCAATGATGTCAACATCTAAGGCTTATATAGACTTCCCCCTCTTGATCATGGATTGGGTCTTGTCACTTGTTCTGCCCGACGAAGACTTTCCAATCCATAATGGCTTGGGAGTTTCAGTCGGTTCCTTTTTTATTTTATTTTTCTTCTTGAAAGTCCAAGTTAAAGAAATAATTTTTAGAACCCATCAAGATACTGCTTAATATCAATTTTGGAAATGACTATGTATTTCCATTATCCATTCTTGGGAAAGATATTAGATCAATACTAACCAGATAATCTCTCCAAATTTTTCTTTAAAGTAAAAATGGATAACTGCTAAATTAATTACCAAGGTCACTAGATAATTATGAATAATTTAGTATTTCTCTCAAAATTTGATATTTCAATTATCCATGTAGTAAAATTATTTTGAGTATCTTTTGTTAACAGAAAATACTCAATTTCCAAATTTGTACTCCAATAACCCATGTGTAAACCCTAATTGCTTGAATTGGGTTCTAGGGCCAAATGGCCATTCCTTAGTTTTCCAAAAGGTCCATAAGCTTAATCATATTCTTGATTATAAGACTAAAGCTGTAACCAATATATTTTTCTCAATTGAAGCTTCCTTGTGACATTTGAGCAACATTACTTTACTTACTTAAAATATGAAGACCTAAGCTAGGTCTAGGGCTTAAATCCATTAAGTAGAGTCATCATATTTTCTTTATTATTATACCTTGGTTGTCATATCATATTGTCTAATTAAATACCAAAATTCAAAACTTTGAGGAGAAATACCCTTTCTACTTTCTTTTTCCCTTATATCCAAATATCATAAAATTTGGATGAAACCTTATAGTATCCATAAATAAATTATATATTGATTTCATCAATACCTTTATCATGTACTTGCCAAGTTCTAAAAATTTAGAGTGTGACAATACTACCCACTTTTTGAGAATTTCATCCTAAAAATTCATATATACTATAGGAGGATACCCACCTTCTGTTTCAAGTTCAATCTTGACATTCAACTTGCTCATATATTCTAGGATGTCTACTCTTATCATATATTCTAGAGTTCTAATAAGTATGCAAAAAGGTTTAGAGAACCATCTACCTCAAATATTTAATGTTCAACCCTCCTTATTTGTCACCTTTGGATACCTACTGACTGGTCGCATATCTAAAGTGACATGTCTTATTACACTTATCTTAACACCTCACTTGTGCACATGTACCATACCACTTTCACTCAAGACAAGCATCATAAGTATGTTTATATGCACATATCGTCCCCTTCAAAACTCAGCTAGTGCTTTAATGTTGGCTAAATGGACATCTATAAATCCCTTTGTTTTGATTATGACAAACATTTCATTCTTATTGATCTAATGAGCTACTTGAGTGTGCAGGATTAAGGTGGATGACAAAGCAACTAGGGAAAATCCACAAATTTACATATTTATATTTCCATGCAATGTAATCACTGTTGTAAAAACTTGTACAAATATATAATGTACAAGTACTTAGAATTGCATGTAAATCAAGCGTTAGATTCTCCCTAGCCAAACACCAAAGTTAGACAAGTCATCCCATTCAAATAGGATTATTTTTGCACACTCACACAAAAAATTAATGCCTAAATTGAAACCTTGAAACAGGATCAATCTCGGTCGACAAACTCCTCGACCGAGACACTCTCGGTCGACAATCTTCTCGACCGAGAAAGATCCAAAGTAGCCGTTAGACACAACAGACAAGTTAGTTGGCAGTTGAAGAAAGACGTTGCAAATCACTTGTTCCAGAGAGCCTGTCGGTCGACAAAAGTTCGACCGAGTAGGTGTCTCGGTCGACCATTTGTCGACCGAGATGGTCTCTGACAGCAACTGCAGAATAAATTAATTAGCCGTTGTTAAAGCAACCACTTTGTACCTAACGGCTAGTTAAGCACTTAGAAACCCCTAGAAGTTGTCTAGAACGTCCTTAAGCATCCTTGGGCCATTCCTATAAATAGGAAAAGCCATAGGACACTCAAACTCACTTGTTACACTTGAGAAATATTTGAACATACTTGAGCAATCTGTTGCAAGCAAATTGAGCACTGTGATCATTGGCCTACTTTCCCCTTAGCTCAAATTCGTGTCCTATAGGCTAGCATCTCCTTACCACACCACTTACATTTCTACACTCATTGGTTAGGAGATCAATACGCTTGATATAGGCAAATCAAGCCTTGTGCTTAAAAGGATAAGTTGTAATTTCTATTTTCTTTCTTGTTCCTTTTTATCCTTTGTATTCTCCTTGCTACTCCTAGGGTTGGAGGCTGCGAATTGGAGAGTGTTTGACTTCTCAGGTGGAGAAGGGGACTTCAAGCTACTTCAAGAAGGCTATCGCACGGGAAGCTACTTCAAGAAGGCTATTGCAAGGTGGTGCAATTACTTCTAGGTGAAGGCTGCTTCAAGGTTGGGCGATTACTTCTAGGTGAAGGCTGCTTGAAGGGTTTAGGAAAAGAAATTGTATTTTATGTAAAATCCTTGCGAGGTAATAAAATAAATTTCTTTTCAAATCCCAGTTGGGTAAGCAACCGGGTAGTGGACTGACAACTTTAGTATTTGCTAAAGTTGGAACCACTCTAAATCCTTGTCTCCTTGTCTAATACTTTTGTGGTTGATTGTTTGAGTTAATTAATTATTAAAATCTTTATAAAACTCTATTCACCCCCCCTCTAGTAGTTTTCAATTGGTATCAGAGCGAGGCTTCAAGGAACCCTAACAAGGTCTTGAAGAAATGGGTGACGGAGTGCTCAACAACCTCAACATTGAAGGGACACTTGTTGCTAGGCCCCCAGCATTCGATGGAACAAACTACCAATATTGGAAGAGAAGGATGCAATTCTACTTTCAAGGAATCAACTGGGATTTATGGAGAATGGTGTCTACTCCATATATGCTTCCTCAAAATGAATTTGCGGAATGGGATACAAACACGGTAAAGCTGGCCCAAATGAATGCAAAAGCTGTAAGTATTTTATATTGTTCTATTTCGGTAGGAGAATTTAATAGAATATCTAATTGTGATACAACTTATGATATTTGGCATAGACTGTCCATAACCTATGAGGGCACAGTCCAAGTCAAAAATTCCAAAATTAGCTTGCTTAAAACGAAACTTGAACATTTTCGTATGGATCCTAATGAATCTATTAGTGAAATGTTTTCAAAATTCTCTACCATTGTAAATGGTTTAAGTGCCCTAGGAAAACCTGTCCTTGAGGAAGATCAAGTATCAAAAATCCTTCGATCACTTCCTCCAAAATACAAGCCAAAGGTGACAGCCATTGAAGAAGCAAACGATCTCACTCGACTCAAAATGGAGCAACTCATCGGCAATTTAGAAGCTCATGAGGCAGATCTAGAAGAGGAAGAAAGAAGAGAACGTGAACGTCAAAATGGGAATAAGAAGGATGTGGCTCTCAAAGCTTCAAAAGTCGTCACACAAGAAAGCGAGGAGTCAAGTGAAGAATAAGGAGAAGAAGCCTTGATCGTCAACGGTAAGAAATATAAAAGGTTTAAATCTAACAAAATTTCTAGTTCTTCTACCCCTCCTAGGTGCTTTGAATGTGGGAAGAAAGGGCATTTCAAAAATGAATGTCCCAAAGCAAAGAAGGGAAAGAAAAGCTCACACAAGAAGAAAGGAGAAAAAGCCTACAAAGCTGCATGGGATGAGTCAAGTGAGAGTGAAAGCGGAGAAGAGGTGGAATGTCTAATGGCAAGAGAAGACAATGAAGACTCTCAAGAGGTAAGCCTAATTGATCTTCCTAAAGAAGAGTTAGTTACTAACTTACAAGAAACTCATGATAAATATATTGATGCCAAGAAGAAACTAAAGAAGGCTATAAAATCAAATGATGAGCTCATTGCCAAATTAGATGAACTTTCTTCTGAAAAGAACAACACTGATCTTGAGAATCTATCTTTAAAAACATCTTTAGATGATTGTACTAGAAAGCTACTCACTTTAGAAACAAATGTTGATCTTCTTTCTAAAGAAAAGACTGAATTGTTAGCTAAACTACAAGATTTTCAAACTCAGCCTATTTTGTATAACCATTTGGACTATGATAATCTTGTAAAGGAAAAGGACTTATTATTTTCTGATTTAGATCAAGCAATAAAAGATCTACACAAGAAAATGAATGACATTGCTATGTTGCAAAGAGAACTTTATGAGTTAAGAAGAAAAGATATACTTGATAACATACTAAGAGTTGGCACTGCTTTCAATGGAAGAAAAGGTTTGGGATATGCTCCAAAGAAAAATCAACCCAAAAGAACTCAAACTAGGTTTGTACCTAAGAACACAATGGCTAGAAAGAGAAATGAAGTTGATTCTATTACTTGCCATTTCTGCTTACGTCTTGGACACTATTCCTTTTCATGCCCCTACAAGACTAAAGAGTCCGACTTAGTTTGGATCCCAAAACCCCAAACTTAGTAGAGTGGAATGTAGTTGAGATATGACCAAATGCTTTATTTTGCTATTTATATTGTCTTATCTCAACTAAACAAAAGGTGTCATGCATATTGTTATTATTTTTCTGCATTGTTGTACTGAAACAGAAACCTTGTCGGTCGAAGAATTGTCGACCGAGATTTGGATCGGTCGAAGTATTGTCGACCGACTGGATGACTTTAACAAATCAAAATTTACAGCACCTATTTCGGTCGAAAATTGGTCAACCGAGCAAATTTCTGCGTTTCTTTGCTTGTAATACAGTAACCTTCTCGATCGACAAATTGTCGACCGAGACATATGTCGGTCGAACAATTGTCGACCGACTAGACTTCTGTTTCAGAACTTTTATACAAATCTGTATTTAAATGATTCTAACCATATCGGACCATCACATGGGTACCAAAATCTACATTTTAGTGCAGGAATGGGTGGTTGACAGTGGATGTTCCAAACATATGACCGGAAACAAGGATGCATTCCAAACTTTTGAAGAAAAGAAAAGTGGAACAGTCACCTTTGGAGACAATGGTAAGGGCAAAATCGTTGGAATAGGTAATGTTGGTACAAACCTCGAAATTAAGAATGTTCTACTTGTTGATGGTTTGCACCATAACTTGATAAGTGTTAGTCAATTATGTGATAGTGGTTATGATGTGTTATTTAACAAAACCTGCTGCAAGTTATTAATAGAAAATACTACAAATGTTGTTTATGAAGGAAATAGAGTTGGAAATCTTTATATTCTCAAACCTAACTCTATGAAAATAGTAGTGGGAAAATGCTTGCTTGCAAATGACAATACCTTACAAATATGGCATAAAAAGCTAGGACATGCTAGTTCACATGTTATCAAAAAGTTAGTGAAATATGATCTTATTCGTGGATTGCCTACTTTATCTTTTGATCAAGTTGAAAACTGTGAACCTTGCACAATGGGAAAGCAAACCAAAACATCTTTCAAATCAAAACATGTACTTAGCACCAGTAGATCATTAGAATTAATTCATATGGATTTATTTGGACCAATGAGGACACAATCAATCAGTGGTAAGAGATACTGTTTTGTTATCGTTGATGATTATAGTAGATATACATGGGTACATTTTATTGCAACTAAAGATGATACTATTCATGTTTTTATGCAATTTTGTTCCAAGATTGAAAATCTCTTACAAAATAAAATATGTACCATTAGAAGTGATCATGGTGGGGAATTTGAAAATCATACATTTGAGGCCTTTTGTACATCTCAAGGGTATACTCATAATTTCTTGGCTCCACGTACCCCACAACAAAATGGTATAGTTGAAAGGAAAAATCGATCCCTACAAGAAATGGCTAGAACCATGATGCTTGAACACAACACACCTAAAACCTTTTGGGCTGAAGCTGTAAACACTGCTTGTTATGTGCTAAATAGAGTAACTGTTCACTCTCATTTGAAGAAAACTCCATATGAAATAATACATTCTAAGAAACCTAGAGTTGACTACTTTCATACTTTTGGCTCCACATGCTACATTTTAAATACCAAAGATGATAGAGACAAATTTGATTCTAAATCACACAAAGCATTCTTTTTGGGATATTCCACTTCTAGCAAAGCTTTTAGAGTATATAACACTATCTCTAGAAAAGTTGAGGAATCCATTCATGTTTCTTTTCATGAGGAGTCAAAATCTGAAAATCTAGAAATTACTGATCTCACTAATCAATTCGAAAATATAACCATACCAAATGATAATGAAAAAGCTACTACATCCAATCCCCAAGTTGAAACACAACCTACACCTAGGCTTATCAAGGATCATCCCCAAGAACTGATTATTGGAGATCCAAATGATAAAGTCAAAACTCGGTCTTCCTTCAAAGATGTAGCAAACATGGCTTTTGTTTCTATCATTGAACCTAAAAAGATATCCGAAGCTCTTAAGGATGATTATTGGATAATAGCCATGCAAGAAGAATTGAATCAATTCACTAAAAATGATGTATGGGATTTAGTTCCTAAACCACAAGATAAAACCATAATAGGAACTAAATAGGTTTTTAGGAACAAGCTAAATGAGTCAGGAGAAGTAATAAGGAATAAAGCTCGGTTAGTAGCACAAGGATATAATCAACAAGAAGGAATAGATTTTGATGAAACATATGCACCCGTAGCTAGACTTGAAGCTATTAGGATGTTACTAGCTATTGCTGCCCATAAAAACATTAAGCTCTATCAAATGGATGTCAAAAGTGCATTTCTAAATGGCATTATTCAAGAAGAAGTTTATGTTGCCCAACCACCTGGCTTTGAAATACCGGAAAAAGGTGACTATGTTTATAAACTTAAGAAAGCACTTTATGGTTTAAAACAAGCACCTAGAAATTGGTATGAAAGGCTCAAAACATATCTTTTTGATAATGGTTTTTCTATTGGAAATTCAGATTCTACTTTATTTTTCAAAACATATACATCTGATTTCCTAGTTGTGCAAATATATGTTGATGACATTATTTTTGGAGCTTCAAATGATTCACTGTGCACACAATTTAGTGATATTATGCAAAAAGAATTTGAAATGAGCCTCATGGGTGAACTAACTTTCTTTCTTGGTTTTCAAATTAAGCAAACACCTGCAGGAATTTTCATAAGCCAAGAAAAATATACTAAAGAACTCTTAAAACGTTTTGGGATGGATCAATGCAAACATGCTACTACTCCTATGGCTACTTCTGTCAAAATTGATAAGGATGAAAATGGGGAACCTATTGATGATTCCTTATATAGAGCCATGATTGGTAGTTTGCTTTACTTAACGGCTTCTAGACTGGACATTATGTTTTCTGTGGGTCTTTGTGCTCGATTTCAATCACACCCTATGCATTCTCATTTTCTAGCAGTTAAACGAATTCTTCGTTATCTAGCCGGTACTACTTGCTTTGGTTTATGGTATCCAAAAGGACAATCCTTAGATTTCAAAGCTTATACTGATGCGGATTATGCTGGTTGTCGACTTGATCGCAAGAGTACTAGTGGTGGCTGTTTCTTATTAGGGAGAGCTTTAGTATCTTGGTTTAGCAAGAAACAAAATACGGTTGCCCTATCTACAACTGAAGCTGAATATATGGCAGCCGGGTCTTGTTGTGCTCAAGTGCTTTATATGCAACAGGTGTTAAGCGATTACGGTTTTAATCTTTCATCTACACCTATTTTTTGTGACAACACAAGCGCCATAAACTTAGCACACAATCCTATTTTACACAGCCGGGCTAAACATATTGAAATCCGTCATCACTTCTTAAGGGATCATATCTCCAAGAATCATGTTTCCCTTCATCATGTTGATACGGAAGATCAATTGGCTGATATTTTTACAAAACCGCTTCCACTAGATCAATTCAACAACATTAGGAAGCAACTGCTTATCACTCCTTTGGAAGATGTTTTCTTTGATATTTGTGGTTCTTAAACGAAAACGTTTACTTGCATTACTTTGGCTTTTCAATGGACATCTTTTTCATTAGATTTAATGGGATATCTAATTATGGGGGAGTTTTTAATCTTAAACGGTTATCTTTTTCATTAGATTTAATGGGATATCTAATTAAGGGGGAGTTTTTACTCTTAAATGGTTATCTTTTTGAAATGACAAAGGGGGAGAAATAAATATAAAACTATAACTTAGTACTTATGAAAAACTCAATTAATGAGTTTCATAAATAAACTCTTGGCTTTACATTGAAAGTTGCTATATTCCCTAGTGAATTGGATTTCATGTTCCATAATTCAAGGGGAATAATAAGCACACATTTTATAAACAAGAGGAAAGTCTACAAAAGGTAATCTCAAGGTATGAAACTCATATGTTTTATATTTCCTTTATTTATATTTTGGAAATGTATGTCATCTTCAAAAAGGGGGAGATTGTTGGCTAAATGGACATCTATAAATCCCTTTGTTTTGATTATGACAAACATTTCATTCTTATTGATCTAATGAGCTACTTGAGTGTGCATGATTAAGGTGGATGACAAAGCAACTAGGGAAAATCCACAAATTTACATATTTATATTTCCATGCAATGTAATCACTGTTGTAAAAACTTGTACAAATATATAATGTACAAGTACTTAGAATTGCATGTAAATCAAGCGTTAGATTCTCCCTAGCCAAACACCACAGTTAGACAAGTCATCCCATTCAAATAGGATTATTTTTGCACACTCACACACAAAATTAATGCCTAAATTGAAACCTTGAAACAGGATCAATCTCGGTCGACAAACTCCTCGACCGAGACACTCTCGGTCGACAATCTTCTCGACCGAGAAAGATCCAAAGTAGCCGTTAGACACAGCAGACAAGTTAGTTGGCAGTTGAAGAAAGACGTTGCAAATCACTTGTTCCAGAGAGCCTGTCGGTCGACAAAAGTTCGACCGAGTAGGTGTCTCGGTCGACCATTTGTCGACCGAGATGGTCTCTGACAGCAACTGCAGAATAAATTAATTAGCCGTTGTTAAAGCAACCACTTTGTACCTAACGGCTAGTTAAGCACTTAGAAACCCCTAGAAGTTGTCTAGAACGTCCTTAAGCATCCTTGGGCCATTCCTATAAATAGGACAAGCCATAGGACACTCAAACTCACTTGTTACACTTGAGAAATATTTGAACATACTTGAGCAATCTGTTGCAAGCAAATTGAGCACTGTGATCATTGGCCTACTTTCCCCTTAGCTCAAATTCGTGTCCTATAGGCTAGCATCTCCTTACCACACCACTTACATTTCTACACTCATTGGTTAGGAGATCAATACGCTTGATATAGGAAAATCAAGCCTTGTGCTTAAAAGGATAAGTTGTAATTTCTATTTTCTTTCTTGTTCCTTTTTATCCTTTGTATTCTCCTTGCTACTCCTAGGGTTGGAGGCTGCAAATTGGAGAGTGTTTGACTTCTCAGGTGGAGAAGGGGACTTCAAGCTACTTCAAGAAGGCTATCGCACGGGAAGCTACTTCAAGAAGGCTATTGCAAGGTGGTGCAATTACTTCTAGGTGAAGGCTGCTTCAAGGTTGGGCGATTACTTCTAGGTGAAGGCTGCTTGAAGGGTTTAGGAAAAGAAATTGTATTTTATGTAAAATCCTTGCGAGGTAATAAAATAAATTTCTTTTCAAATCCCGGTTGGGTAAGCAACCGGGTAGTGGACTGACAACTTTAGTATTTGCTAAAGTTGGAACCACTCTAAATCCTTGTCTCCTTGTCTAATACTTTTGTGGTTGATTGTTTGAGTTAATTAATTATTAAAATCTTTATAAAACTCTATTCACCCCCCCTCTAGTAGTTTTCAATTGGTATCAGAGCGAGGCTTCAAGGAACCCTAACAAGGTCTTGAAGAAATGGGTGACGGAGTGCTCAACAACCTCAACATTGAAGGGACACTTGTTGCTAGGCCCCCAGCATTCGATGGAACAAACTACCAATATTGGAAGAGAAGGATGCAATTCTACTTTCAAGGAATCAACTGGGATTTATGGAGAATGGTGTCTACTCCATATATGCTTCCTCAAAATGAATTTGCGGAATGGGATACAAACACGGTAAAGCTGGCCCAAATGAATGCAAAAGCTGTAAGTATTTTATATTGTTCTATTTCGGTAGGAGAATTTAATAGAATATCTAATTGTGATACAACTTATGATATTTGGCATAGACTGTCCATAACCTATGAGGGCACAGTCCAAGTCAAAAATTCCAAAATTAGCTTGCTTAAAACGAAACTTGAACATTTTCGTATGGATCCTAATGAATCTATTAGTGAAATGTTTTCAAAATTCTCTACCATTGTAAATGGTTTAAGTGCCCTAGGAAAACCTGTCCTTGAGGAAGATCAAGTATCAAAAATCCTTCGATCACTTCCTCCAAAATACAAGCCAAAGGTGACAGCCATTGAAGAAGCAAACGATCTCACTCGACTCAAAATGGAGCAACTCATCGGCAATTTAGAAGCTCATGAGGCAGATCTAGAAGAGGAAGAAAGAAGAGAACGTGAACGTCAAAATGGGAATAAGAAGGATGTGGCTCTCAAAGCTTCAAAAGTCGTCACACAAGAAAGCGAGGAGTCAAGTGAAGAATAAGGAGAAGAAGCCTTGATCGTCAACGGTAAGAAATATAAAAGGTTTAAATCTAACAAAATTTCTAGTTCTTCTACCCCTCCTAGGTGCTTTGAATGTGGGAAGAAAGGGCATTTCAAAAATGAATGTCCCAAAGCAAAGAAGGGAAAGAAAAGCTCACACAAGAAGAAAGGAGAAAAAGCCTACAAAGCTGCATGGGATGAGTCAAGTGAGAGTGAAAGCGGAGAAGAGGTGGAATGTCTAATGGCAAGAGAAGACAATGAAGACTCTCAAGAGGTAAGCCTAATTGATCTTCCTAAAGAAGAGTTAGTTACTAACTTACAAGAAACTCATGATAAATATATTGATGCCAAGAAGAAACTAAAGAAGGCTATAAAATCAAATGATGAGCTCATTGCCAAATTAGATGAACTTTCTTCTGAAAAGAACAACACTGATCTTGAGAATCTATCTTTAAAAACATCTTTAGATGATTGTACTAGAAAGCTACTCACTTTAGAAACAAATGTTGATCTTCTTTCTAAAGAAAAGACTGAATTGTTAGCTAAACTACAAGATTTTCAAACTCAGCCTATTTTGTATAACCATTTGGACTATGATAATCTTGTAAAGGAAAAGGACTTATTATTTTCTGATTTAGATCAAGCAATAAAAGATCTACACAAGAAAATGAATGACATTGCTATGTTGCAAAGAGAACTTTATGAGTTAAGAAGAAAAGATATACTTGATAACATACTAAGAGTTGGCACTGCTTTCAATGGAAGAAAAGGTTTGGGATATGCTCCAAAGAAAAATCAACCCAAAAGAACTCAAACTAGGTTTGTACCTAAGAACACAATGGCTAGAAAGAGAAATGAAGTTGATTCTATTACTTGCCATTTCTGCTTACGTCTTGGACACTATTCCTTTTCATGCCCCTACAAGACTAAAGAGTCCGACTTAGTTTGGATCCCAAAACCCCAAACTTAGTAGAGTGGAATGTAGTTGAGATATGACCAAATGCTTTATTTTGCTATTTATATTGTCTTATCTCAACTAAACAAAAGGTGTCATGCATATTGTTATTATTTTTCTGCATTGTTGTACTGAAACAGAAACCTTGTCGGTCGAAGAATTGTCGACCGAGATTTGGATCGGTCGAAGTATTGTCGACCGACTGGATGACTTTAACAAATCAAAATTTACAGCACCTATTTCGGTCGAAAATTGGTCAACCGAGCAAATTTCTGCGTTTCTTTGCTTGTAATACAGTAACCTTCTCGATCGACAAATTGTCGACCGAGACATATGTCGGTCGAACAATTGTCGACCGACTAGACTTCTGTTTCAGAACTTTTATACAAATCTGTATTTAAATGATTCTAACCATATCGGACCATCACATGGGTACCAAAATCTACATTTTAGTGCAGGAATGGGTGGTTGACAGTGGATGTTCCAAACATATGACCGGAAACAAGGATGCATTCCAAACTTTTGAAGAAAAGAAAAGTGGAACAATCACCTTTGGAGACAATGGTAAGGGCAAAATCGTTGGAATAGGTAATGTTGGTACAAACCTCGAAATTAAGAATGTTCTACTTGTTGATGGTTTGCACCATAACTTGATAAGTGTTAGTCAATTATGTGATAGTGGTTATGATGTGTTATTTAACAAAACCTGCTGCAAGTTATTAATAGAAAATACTACAAATGTTGTTTATGAAGGAAATAGAGTTGGAAATCTTTATATTCTCAAACCTAACTCTATGAAAACAGTAGTGGGAAAATGCTTGCTTGCAAATGACAATACCTTACAAATATGGCATAAAAAGCTAGGACATGCTAGTTCACATGTTATCAAAAAGTTAGTGAAATATGATCTTGTTCGTGGATTGCCTACTTTATCTTTTGATCAAGTTGAAAACTGTGAACCTTGCACAATGGGAAAGCAAACCAAAACATCTTTCAAATCAAAACATGTACTTAGCACCAGTAGATCATTAGAATTAATTCATATGGATTTATTTGGACCAATGAGGACACAATCAATCGGTGGTAAGAGATACTGTTTTGTTATCGTTGATGATTATAGTAGATATACATGGGTACATTTTATTGCAACTAAAGATGATACTATTCATGTTTTTATGCAATTTTGTTCCAAGATTGAAAATCTCTTACAAAATAAAATATGTACCATTAGAAGTGATCATGGTGGGGAATTTGAAAATCATACATTTGAGGCCTTTTGTACATCTCAAGGGTATACTCATAATTTCTCGGCTCCACGTACCCCACAACAAAATGGTATAGTTGAAAGGAAAAATCGATCCCTACAAGAAATGGCTAGAACCATGATGCTTGAACACAACACACCTAAAACCTTTTGGGCTGAAGCTGTAAACACTGCTTGTTATGTGCTAAATAGAGTAACTGTTCACTCTCATTTGAAGAAAACTCCATATGAAATAATACATTCTAAGAAACCTAGAGTTGACTACTTTCATACTTTTGGCTCCACATGCTACATTTTAAATACCAAAGATGATAGAGACAAATTTGATTCTAAATCACACAAAGCATTCTTTTTGGGATATTCCACTTCTAGCAAAGCTTTTAGAGTATATAACACTATCTCTAGAAAAGTTGAGGAATCCATTCATGTTTCTTTTCATGAGGAGTCAAAATCTGAAAATCTAGAAATTACTGATCTCACTAATCAATTTGAAAATATAACCATACCAAATGATAATGAAAAAGCTACTACATCCAATCCCCAAGTTGAAACACAACCTACACCTAGGCTTATCAAGGATCATCCCCAAGAACTGATTATTGGAGATCCAAATGATAAAGTCAAAACTCGGTCTTCCTTCAAAGATGTAGCAAACATGGCTTTTGTTTCTATCATTGAACCTAAAAAGATATCCGAAGCTCTTAAGGATGATTATTGGATAATAGCCATGCAAGAAGAATTGAATCAATTCACTAAAAATGATGTATGGGATTTAGTTCCTAAACCACAAGATAAAACCATAATAGGAACTAAATAGGTTTTTAGGAACAAGCTAAATGAGTCATGAGAAGTAATAAGGAATAAAGCTCGGTTAGTAGCACAAGGATATAATCAACAAGAAGGAATAGATTTTGATGAAACATATGCACCCGTAGCTAGACTTGAAGCTATTAGGATGTTACTAGCTATTGCTGCCCATAAAAACATTAAGCTCTATCAAATGGATGTCAAAAGTGCATTTCTAAATGGCATTATTCAAGAAGAAGTTTATGTTGCCCAACCACCTGGCTTTGAAATACCGGAAAAAGGTGACTATGTTTATAAACTTAAGAAAGCACTTTATGGTTTAAAACAAGCACCTAGAAATTGGTATGAAAGGCTCAAAACATATCTTTTTGATAATGGTTTTTCTATTGGAAATTCAGATTCTACTTTATTTTTCAAAACATATACATCTGATTTCCTAGTTGTGCAAATATATGTTGATGACATTATTTTTGGAGCTTCAAATGATTCACTGTGCACACAATTTAGTGATATTATGCAAAAAGAATTTGAAATGAGCCTCATGGGTGAACTAACTTTCTTTCTTGGTTTTCAAATTAAGCAAACACCTGCAGGAATTTTCATAAGCCAAGAAAAATATACTAAAGAACTCTTAAAACGTTTTGGGATGGATCAATGCAAACATGCTACTACTCCTATGGCTACTTCTGTCAAAATTGATAAGGATGAAAATGGGGAACCTATTGATGATTCCTTATATAGAGCCATGATTGGTAGTTTGCTTTACTTAACGGCTTCTAGACCGGACATTATGTTTTCTGTGGGTCTTTGTGCTCGATTTCAATCACACCCTATGCATTCTCATTTTCTAGCAGTTAAACGAATTCTTCGTTATCTAGCCGGTACTACTAGCTTTGGTTTATGGTATCCAAAAGGACAATCCTTAGATTTCAAAGCTTATACTGATGCGGATTAAGCTGGTTGTCGACTTGATCGCAAGAGTACTAGTGGTGGCTGTTTCTTATTAGGGAGAGCTTTAGTATCTTGGTTTAGCAAGAAACAAAATACGGTTGCCCTATCTACAACTGAAGCTGAATATATGGCAGCCGAGTCTTGTTGTGCTCAAGTGCTTTATATGCAACAGGTGTTAAGCAATTACGGTTTTAATCTTTCATCTACACCTATTTTTTGTGACAACACAAGCGCCATAAACTTAGCACACAATCCTATTTTACACAGCCGGGCTAAACATATTGAAATCCGTCATCACTTCTTAAGGGATCATATCTCCAAGAATCATGTTTCCCTTCATCATGTTGATACGGAAGATCAATTGGCTGATATTTTTACAAAACCGCTTCCACTAGATCAATTCAACAACATTAGGAAGCAACTGCTTATCACTCCTTTGGAAGATGTTTTCTTTGATATTTGTGGTTCTTAAACGAAAACGTTTACTTGCATTACTTTGGCTTTTCAATGGACATCTTTTTCATTAGATTTAATGGGATATCTAATTATGGGGGAGTTTTTAATCTTAAACGGTTATCTTTTTCATTAGATTTAATGGGATATCTAATTAAGGGGGAGTTTTTACTCTTAAATGGTTATCTTTTTGAAATGACAAAGGGGGAGAAATAAATATAAAACTATAACTTAGTACTTATGAAAAACTCAATTAATGAGTTTCATAAATAAACTCTTGGCTTTACATTGAAAGTTGCTATATTCCCTAGTGAATTGGATTTCATGTTCCATAATTCAAGGGGAATAATAAGCACACATTTTATAAACAAGAGGAAAGTCTACAAAAGGTAATCTCAAGGTATGAAACTCATATGTTTTATATTTCCTTTATTTATATTTTGGAAATGTATGTCATCTTCAAAAAGGGGGAGATTGTTGGCTAAATGGACATCTATAAATCCCTTTGTTTTGATTATGACAAACATTTCATTCTTATTGATCTAATGAGCTACTTGAGTGTGCATGATTAAGGTGGATGACAAAGCAACTAGGGAAAATCCACAAATTTACATATTTATATTTCCATGCAATGTAATCACTGTTGTAAAAACTTGTACAAATATATAATGTACAAGTACTTAGAATTGCATGTAAATCAAGCGTTAGATTCTCCCTAGCCAAACACCACAGTTAGACAAGTCATCCCATTCAAATAGGATTATTTTTGCACACTCACACACAAAATTAATGCCTAAATTGAAACCTTGAAACAGGATCAATCTCGGTCGACAAACTCCTCGACCGAGACACTCTCGGTCGACAATCTTCTCGACCGAGAAAGATCCAAAGTAGCCGTTAGACACAGCAGACAAGTTAGTTGGCAGTTGAAGAAAGACGTTGCAAATCACTTGTTCCAGAGAGCCTGTCGGTCGACAAAAGTTCGACCGAGTAGGTGTCTCGGTCGACCATTTGTCGACCGAGATGGTCTCTGACAGCAACTGCAGAATAAATTAATTAGCCGTTGTTAAAGCAACCACTTTGTACCTAACGGCTAGTTAAGCACTTAGAAACCCCTAGAAGTTGTCTAGAACGTCCTTAAGCATCCTTGGGCCATTCCTATAAATAGGACAAGCCATAGGACACTCAAACTCACTTGTTACACTTGAGAAATATTTGAACATACTTGAGCAATCTGTTGTAAGCAAATTGAGCACTGTGATCATTGGCCTACTTTCCCCTTAGCTCAAATTCGTGTCCTATAGGCTAGCATCTCCTTACCACACCACTTACATTTCTACACTCATTGGTTAGGAGATCAATACGCTTGATATAGGCAAATCAAGCCTTGTGCTTAAAAGGATAAGTTGTAATTTCTATTTTCTTTCTTGTTCCTTTTTATCCTTTGTATTCTCCTTGCTACTCCTAGGGTTGGAGGCTGCGAATTGGAGAGTGTTTGACTTCTCAGGTGGAGAAGGGGACTTCAAGCTACTTCAAGAAGGCTATCGCACGGGAAGCTACTTCAAGAAGGCTATTGCAAGGTGGTGCAATTACTTCTAGGTGAAGGCTGCTTCAAGGTTGGGCGATTACTTCTAGGTGAAGGCTGCTTGAAGGGTTTAGGAAAAGAAATTGTATTTTATGTAAAATCCTTGCGAGGTAATAAAATAAATTTCTTTTCAAATCCCGATTGGGTAAGCAACCGGGTAGTGGACTGACAACTTTAGTATTTGCTAAAGTTGGAACCACTCTAAATCCTTGTCTCCTTGTCTAATACTTTTGTGGTTGATTGTTTGAGTTAATTAATTATTAAAATCTTTATAAAACTCTATTCACCCCCCCTCTAGTAGTTTTCAATTGGTATCAGAGCGAGGCTTCAAGGAACCCTAACAAGGTCTTGAAGAAATGGGTGACGGAGTGCTCAACAACCTCAACATTGAAGGGACACTTGTTGCTAGGCCCCCAGCATTCGATGGAACAAACTACCAATATTGGAAGAGAAGGATGCAATTCTACTTTCAAGGAATCAACTGGGATTTATGGAGAATGGTGTCTACTCCATATATGCTTCCTCAAAATGAATTTGCGGAATGGGATACAAACACGGTAAAGCTGGCCCAAATGAATGCAAAAGCTGTAAGTATTTTATATTGTTCTATTTCGGTAGGAGAATTTAATAGAATATCTAATTGTGATACAACTTATGATATTTGGCATAGACTGTCCATAACCTATGAGGGCACAGTCCAAGTCAAAAATTCCAAAATTAGCTTGCTTAAAACGAAACTTGAACATTTTCGTATGGATCCTAATGAATCTATTAGTGAAATGTTTTCAAAATTCTCTACCATTGTAAATGGTTTAAGTGCCCTAGGAAAACCTGTCCTTGAGGAAGATCAAGTATCAAAAATCCTTCGATCACTTCCTCCAAAATACAAGCCAAAGGTGACAGCCATTGAAGAAGCAAACGATCTCACTCGACTCAAAATGGAGCAACTCATCGGCAATTTAGAAGCTCATGAGGCAGATCTAGAAGAGGAAGAAAGAAGAGAACGTGAACGTCAAAATGGGAATAAGAAGGATGTGGCTCTCAAAGCTTCAAAAGTCGTCACACAAGAAAGCGAGGAGTCAAGTGAAGAATAAGGAGAAGAAGCCTTGATCGTCAACGGTAAGAAATATAAAAGGTTTAAATCTAACAAAATTTCTAGTTCTTCTACCCCTCCTAGGTGCTTTGAATGTGGGAAGAAAGGGCATTTCAAAAATGAATGTCCCAAAGCAAAGAAGGGAAAGAAAAGCTCACACAAGAAGAAAGGAGAAAAAGCCTACAAAGCTGCATGGGATGAGTCAAGTGAGAGTGAAAGCGGAGAAGAGGTGGAATGTCTAATGGCAAGAGAAGACAATGAAGACTCTCAAGAGGTAAGCCTAATTGATCTTCCTAAAGAAGAGTTAGTTACTAACTTACAAGAAACTCATGATAAATATATTGATGCCAAGAAGAAACTAAAGAAGGCTATAAAATCAAATGATGAGCTCATTGCCAAATTAGATGAACTTTCTTCTGAAAAGAACAACACTGATCTTGAGAATCTATCTTTAAAAACATCTTTAGATGATTGTACTAGAAAGCTACTCACTTTAGAAACAAATGTTGATCTTCTTTCTAAAGAAAAGACTGAATTGTTAGCTAAACTACAAGATTTTCAAACTCAGCCTATTTTGTGTAACCATTTGGACTATGATAATCTTGTAAAGGAAAAGGACTTATTATTTTCTGATTTAGATCAAGCAATAAAAGATCTACACAAGAAAATGAATGACATTGCTATGTTGCAAAGAGAACTTTATGAGTTAAGAAGAAAAGATATACTTGATAACATACTAAGAGTTGGCACTGCTTTCAATGGAAGAAAAGGTTTGGGATATGCTCCAAAGAAAAATCAACCCAAAAGAACTCAAACTAGGTTTGTACCTAAGAACACAATGGCTAGAAAGAGAAATGAAGTTGATTCTATTACTTGCCATTTCTGCTTACGTCTTGGACACTATTCCTTTTCATGCCCCTACAAGACTAAAGAGTCCGACTTAGTTTGGATCCCAAAACCCCAAACTTAGTAGAGTGGAATGTAGTTGAGATATGACCAAATGCTTTATTTTGCTATTTATTTTGTCTTATCTCAACTAAACAAAAGGTGTCATGCATATTGTTATTATTTTTCTGCATTGTTGTACTGAAACAGAAACCTTGTCGGTCGAAGAATTGTCGACCGAGATTTGGATCGGTCGAAGTATTGTCGACCGACTGGATGACTTTAACAAATCAAAATTTACAGCACCTATTTCGGTCGAAAATTGGTCAACCGAGCAAATTTCTGCGTTTCTTTGCTTGTAATACAGTAACCTTCTCGATCGACAAATTGTCGACCGAGACATATGTCGGTCGAACAATTGTCGACCGACTAGACTTCTGTTTCAGAACTTTTATACAAATCTGTATTTAAATGATTCTAACCATATCGGACCATCACATGGGTACCAAAATCTACATTTTAGTGCAGGAATGGGTGGTTGACAGTGGATGTTCCAAACATATGACCGGAAACAAGGATGCATTCCAAACTTTTGAAGAAAAGAAAAGTGGAACAGTCACCTTTGGAGACAATGGTAAGGGCAAAATCGTTGGAATAGGTAATGTTGGTACAAACCTCGAAATTAAGAATGTTCTACTTGTTGATGGTTTGCACCATAACTTGATAAGTGTTAGTCAATTATGTGATAGTGGTTATGATGTGTTATTTAACAAA
This sequence comes from Alisma plantago-aquatica, assembly GCA_963693085.1. NCBI lineage: Eukaryota > Viridiplantae > Streptophyta > Magnoliopsida > Alismatales > Alismataceae > Alisma > Alisma plantago-aquatica. The sequence continues at coordinate 554,514,548 of OY856409.1, forward strand.
ACATGCTGCAAGTTATTAATAGAAAATACTACAAATGTTGTTTATGAAGGAAATAGAGTTGGAAATCTTTATATTCTCAAACCTAACTCTATGAAAACAGTAGTGGGAAAATGCTTGCTTGCAAATGACAATACCTTACAAATATGGCATAAAAAGCTAGGACATGCTAGTTCACATGTTATCAAAAAGTTAGTGAAATATGATCTTGTTCGTGGATTGCCTACTTTATCTTTTGATCAAGTTGAAAACTGTGAACCTTGCACAATGGGAAAGCAAACCAAAACATCTTTCAAATCAAAACATGTACTTAGCACCAGTAGATCATTAGAATTAATTCATATGGATTTATTTGGACCAATGAGGACACAATCAATCGGTGGTAAGAGATACTGTTTTGTTATCGTTGATGATTATAGTAGATATACATGGGTACATTTTATTGCAACTAAATATGATACTATTCATGTTTTTATGCAATTTTGTTCCAAGATTGAAAATCTCTTACAAAATAAAATATGTACCATTAGAAGTGATCATGGTGGGGAATTTGAAAATCATACATTTGAGGCCTTTTGTACATCTCAAGGGTATACTCATAATTTCTCGGCTCCACGTACCCCACAACAAAATGGTATAGTTGAAAGGAAAAATCGATCCCTACAAGAAATGGCTAGAACCATGATGCTTGAACACAACACACCTAAAACCTTTTGGGCTGAAGCTGTAAACACTGCTTGTTATGTGCTAAATAGAGTAACTGTTCACTCTCATTTGAAGAAAACTCCATATGAAATAATACATTCTAAGAAACCTAGAGTTGACTACTTTCATACTTTTGGCTCCACATGCTACATTTTAAATACCAAAGATGATAGAGACAAATTTGATTCTAAATCACACAAAGCATTCTTTTTGGGATATTCCACTTCTAGCAAAGCTTTTAGAGTATATAACACTATCTCTAGAAAAGTTGAGGAATCCATTCATGTTTCTTTTCATGAGGAGTCAAAATCTGAAAATCTAGAAATTACTGATCTCACTAATCAATTCGAAAATATAACCATACCAAATGATAATGAAAAAGCTACTACATCCAATCCCCAAGTTGAAACACAACCTACACCTAGGCTTATCAAGGATCATCCCCAAGAACTGATTATTGGAGATCCAAATGATAAAGTCAAAACTCGGTCTTCCTTCAAAGATGTAGCAAACATGGCTTTTGTTTCTATCATTGAACCTAAAAAGATATCCGAAGCTCTTAAGGATGATTATTGGATAATAGCCATGCAAGAAGAATTGAATCAATTCACTAAAAATGATGTATGGGATTTAGTTCCTAAACCACAAGATAAAACCATAATAGGAACTAAATAGGTTTTTAGGAACAAGCTAAATGAGTCAGGAGAAGTAATAAGGAATAAAGCTCGGTTAGTAGCACAAGGATATAATCAACAAGAAGGAATAGATTTTGATGAAACATATGCACCCGTAGCTAGACTTGAAGCTATTAGGATGTTACTAGCTATTGCTGCCCATAAAAACATTAAGCTCTATCAAATGGATGTCAAAAGTGCATTTCTAAATGGCATTATTCAAGAAGAAGTTTATGTTGCCCAACCACCTGGCTTTGAAATACCGGAAAAAGGTGACTATGTTTATAAACTTAAGAAAGCACTTTATGGTTTAAAACAAGCACCTAGAAATTGGTATGAAAGGCTCAAAACATATCTTTTTGATAATGGTTTTTCTATTGGAAATTCAGATTCTACTTTATTTTTCAAAACATATACATCTGATTTCCTAGTTGTGCAAATATATGTTGATGACATTATTTTTGGAGCTTCAAATGATTCACTGTGCACACAATTTAGTGATATTATGCAAAAAGAATTTGAAATGAGCCTCATGGGTGAACTAACTTTCTTTCTTGGTTTTCAAATTAAGCAAACACCTGCAGGAATTTTCATAAGCCAAGAAAAATATACTAAAGAACTCTTAAAACGTTTTGGGATGGATCAATGCAAACATGCTACTACTCCTATGGCTACTTCTGTCAAAATTGATAAGGATGAAAATGGGGAACCTATTGATGATTCCTTATATAGAGCCATGATTGGTAGTTTGCTTTACTTAACGGCTTCTAGACCGGACATTATGTTTTCTGTGGGTCTTTGTGCTCGATTTCAATCACACCCTATGCATTCTCATTTTCTAGCAGTTAAACGAATTCTTCGTTATCTAGCCGGTACTACTTGCTTTGGTTTATGGTATCCAAAAGGACAATCCTTAGATTTCAAAGCTTATACTGATGCGGATTATGCTGGTTGTCGACTTGATCGCAAGAGTACTAGTGGTGGCTGTTTCTTATTAGGGAGAGCTTTAGTATCTTGGTTTAGCAAGAAACAAAATACGGTTGCCCTATCTACAACTGAAGCTGAATATATGGCAGCCGGGTCTTGTTGTGCTCAAGTGCTTTATATGCAACAGGTGTTAAGCGATTACGGTTTTAATCTTTCATCTACACCTATTTTTTGTGACAACACAAGCGCCATAAACTTAGCACACAATCCTATTTTACACAGCCGGGCTAAACATATTGAAATCCGTCATCACTTCTTAAGGGATCATATCTCCAAGAATCATGTTTCCCTTCATCATGTTGATACGGAAGATCAATTGGCTGATATTTTTACAAAACCGCTTCCACTAGATCAATTCAACAACATTAGGAAGCAACTGCTTATCACTCCTTTGGAAGATGTTTTCTTTGATATTTGTGGTTCTTAAACGAAAACGTTTACTTGCATTACTTTGGCTTTTCAATGGACATCTTTTTCATTAGATTTAATGGGATATCTAATTATGGGGGAGTTTTTAATCTTAAACAATTATCTTTTTCATTAGATTTAATGGGATATCTAATTAAGGGGGAGTTTTTACTCTTAAATGGTTATCTTTTTGAAATGACAAAGGGGGAGAAATAAATATAAAACTATAACTTAGTACTTATGAAAAACTCAATTAATGAGTTTCATAAATAAACTCTTGGCTTTACATTGAAAGTTGCTATATTCCCTAGTGAATTGGATTTCATGTTCCATAATTCAAGGGGAATAATAAGCACACATTTTATAAACAAGAGGAAAGTCTACAAAAGGTAATCTCAAGGTATGAAACTCATATGTTTTATATTTCCTTTATTTATATTTTGGAAATGTATGTCATCTTCAAAAAGGGGGAGATTGTTGGCTAAATGGACATCTATAAATCCCTTTGTTTTGATTATGACAAACATTTCATTCTTATTGATCTAATGAGCTACTTGAGTGTGCATGATTAAGGTGGATGACAAAGCAACTAGGGAAAATCCACAAATTTACATATTTATATTTCCATGCAATGTAATCACTGTTGTAAAAACTTGTACAAATATATAATGTACAAGTACTTAGAATTGCATGTAAATCAAGCGTTAGATTCTCCCTAGCCAAACACCACAGTTAGACAAGTCATCCCATTCAAATAGGATTATTTTTGCACACTCACACACAAAATTAATGCCTAAATTGAAACCTTGAAACAGGATCAATCTCGGTCGACAAACTCCTCGACCGAGACACTCTCGGTCGACAATCTTCTCGACCGAGAAAGATCCAAAGTAGCCGTTAGACACAGCAGACAAGTTAGTTGGCAGTTGAAGAAAGACGTTGCAAATCACTTGTTCCAGAGAGCCTGTCGGTCGACAAAAGTTCGACCGAGTAGGTGTCTCGGTCGACCATTTGTCGACCGAGATGGTCTCTGACAGCAACTGCAGAATAAATTAATTAGCCGTTGTTAAAGCAACCACTTTGTACCTAACGGCTAGTTAAGCACTTAGAAACCCCTAGAAGTTGTCTAGAACATCCTTAAGCATCCTTGGGCCATTCCTATAAATAGGACAAGCCATAGGACACTCAAACTCACTTGTTACACTTGAGAAATATTTGAACATACTTGAGCAATCTGTTGCAAGCAAATTGAGCACTGTGATCATTGGCCTACTTTCCCCTTAGCTCAAATTCGTGTCCTATAGGCTAGCATCTCCTTACCACACCACTTACATTTCTACACTCATTGGTTAGGAGATCAATACGCTTGATATAGGCAAATCAAGCCTTGTGCTTAAAAGGATAAGTTGTAATTTCTATTTTCTTTCTTGTTCCTTTTTATCCTTTGTATTCTCCTTGCTACTCCTAGGGTTGGAGGCTGCGAATTGGAGAGTGTTTGACTTCTTAGGTGGAGAAGGGGACTTCAAGCTACTTCAAGAAGGCTATCGCACGGGAAGCTACTTCAAGAAGGCTATTGCAAGGTGGTGCAATTACTTCTAGGTGAAGTCTGCTTCAAGGTTGGGCGATTACTTCTAGGTGAAGGCTGCTTGAAGGGTTTAGGAAAAGAAATTGTATTTTATGTAAAATCCTTGCGAGGTAATAAAATAAATTTCTTTTCAAATCCCGGTTGGGTAAGCAACCGAGTAGTGGAATGACAACTTTAATATTTGCTAAAGTTGGAACCACTCTAAATCCTTGTCTCCTTGTCCAATACTTTTGTGGTTGATTGTTTGAGTTAATTAATTATTAAAATCTTTATAAAACTCTATTCACCCCCCCTCTAGTAGTTTTCATTTAAGACTATAGGGAAAGATTCTTCCTTGTAGAACTGATAGCACATAATAAGCATTATCTGGTGATTCGTTATCATTAGCATGACCTTATTACTTGCAATTAGTAAGTCAAAAAAATATTCCTCCACGTAAACTCACACTGAAGTGCTTATTGCTCCCAAGATCTCATTGCACCCAAGTGCTCATTGCACTAGGTGATCATTTATCATGGAGGATCACCAAGTTAACATTACTTTCTTAACATTACTCATAATAATTTTGTCCATCTTACCAAGGTGTGCTCTTATCTAGATAAGCCCAAGGTAATTGTAGTCACCGTCTTACCATTCAATCATTCTTATCCCTAGGAATATTATATGAAAAAATTAGTCAATCTCCTTTGTAGGCTCTATCTCATATCAAACATCATGTAGAACCTCATATCGATGTGATCCTAGACCAATTTTCCATACTACCACATAACTTATACCACTACATGTTTAAAGAACCATCATGTATAAACTTAATGACTATCTGGCTACCTCTAGAAATCATTGTACTACTACCTTAGCTTAAAAACTTAGATAGAAGAGTCTTCCCTAAAACTAAGAGTTAAAGTCATCAAGAGTTTCTTGATTTTTCATCATACAATCGCATCACAAATCTAAACTTGGTATCCAAACACCATCATATTGCTACATTTCAAACCTAAACTTGAAGCACAACATGATTCAACAGTCTTTAAATATTCCCAAAATATTCACATGTGCCATAAGATCCTACTTGGAACTAGGGTTTCCTAATTGTCATAATGTATATAGTATACTTACCTAGAATCATTAATCCACTAAACTAAAAAGGATTAGATCAATCAATTACAATTCATGGATCTAAAGGATCAAAATGTTTATTGTGTCCTCACTAATCCTTCTTAGTATAGTATCATCAAACCATGGAACATATCTAAAAATGGCTCCTATACTCGGTTTCAGGATTCATTTTCTCATTACTTATCATTAAGTGAATTATATATAGGAACATCTATGCTTGATATTTATCTGACCTGATACACAACATGGTGCACATAAGTAGGTTGTTCTCCATCCTGTCTAAAACCTTGAAGCGTGAGTTGCTATATCTTCACTACCTGATGTTGAGGGACACAAAGACTGAGTCCGATCACATAGTTCAATAGTTAAAATCCAAGGTAGAATCCTACATATTTCTTCATTTACTTAAACTTTATGATTTTCATCCACATAAGTATTTGTGTTCATGAAACATGATGTAGGTGCATGCTACACCAATATGTTCTCCAACTCCAAAGATGTATTAGAACATATACATTCAATCAAATGAATTGATAAACCTTCACTTTAGGTTTTAATTATCTTAACACATTCCATGATACAAATACACCTATTTCACACAAGTAATATATATAATCTTTTTTGAACTTATCTCAATCATTACCTAGGGATCTTCATAATCCTCAACACACCATAAATCTCCATACACAAACATATTAGGGTATTCCTCAAAAAGTATTATATACTTTCTTTCATGCTTAAGCTTCCTAGGTATTAAGAGTAAAACTTATATATATTTATGGATGCCAAATCTTAACGTATCATTTAATAAGAAACCCTTATGAGAAGATATCATTGATTACCATACATACACATATTCCCTAACTTTTAAACAAATACGTTTTAAAATTTTCTTTTAGGACATACTTGATTCTCAACATTCCTCAACCATTTCTAAATAACCTACAAAATGCATTACTAGATGAACATGTACACTAAGGAGTGTTACTATTGCAACTTCGAGTATCCCCAAGAAAGTTATTACTCAAAGCCCATTATTCTGTTCTTTATGCCAATGAATTTAGTACCAAAAATGGTTTGTGGACTGTACCATTAGTTTCAAGTGACCACACGTATGGGTTTTTAGAATTAACTATTTATGCCATTTCTTGACACATACTCAAAAATATACATATAAAGAGATGATAGATCATATTATACTCACCCCCAACTTCCCCTAATACAAATGTCCCATGCCAGAATTATTTGGAGGAAGGAGAGTAGTGTAATAAATATCATGTGTCTCATAACATATCCTCTAAGGTTCCCAATTTATTTGTATCCCATACCACAAACTATTGAGAAAGAAATAGGACATTTTATGAGATACGAAGTCAACATTTAAAACTCATTACAAAAGATACTTAAACCTAAGATCACTTATTCCTCTTTGTCTCTCGCATTATATATGCAACAACTTTGATTTTTTTAAAAATGAAATCTCGATAAAATATTTTTTTGGTTCTTTCTTTCCAAAGAGTTTGAGAATAGAAAATTCATGAAAAACTTGTACAATTTACTATACAATACTTGTAAGAAAATATATTTTTTGGATCACAACCAAAGTTCTCAAGAGAAATGCTAAATTTTACATAAAATGTAAATCCCAAATCATTATTCGAGAAATCATAAATCATTAGTTGTACATTAATGCTAGCAATGTATCAAAGGAGAGATTTTTTTTTTAAAATAAACATGTTGATATGAACCTCATCAAGTCACTCATCATTCAATCATCATCAATTATATCTTGTAGAATATTTCATCTTGCTTGATCTACACTTAGCTTTCTTCTTAGAATGGCATACCTTTAGTCTAGGTATATCAGATCTACAAGTTATGATATTTTATATGTGCAAACTCCCATAATTTGTTAAAGCTGAGATTATGATAGCACACACCTCTATCTTAGTGAGAATCTTATCAACATTACTTTGACCAACTTACCTTACTATTAGGAATCAACTAAGATGTGAAGACTATAAGAATGTTAGAATATTTCCAATTGGCCATCTATATTATTACTATGATACCACATTTGCAACATCCCCCAAAGTGTGATCCATATATAGCAGCACGAAGAATGGACCATCAAAATCACACTTAGAGAATGTCTCAAAAAACATATATCATTCATTGCAATAATGAAAAGTAACTTTAGATAGGATATAGTTACATTGATTCTCATATGCACATTCTTTTTCCAAAACCAAGAATAAGGTAATTTGATTCATGAAGTAGTAGAAGACTATTTAAACTTCCTTGGATCATAAAGGCGACACCCTACCACATCTTGAACTCGATTGTACTCCACCTCCTAAGAGATATCACATGCTGAAATTAACCTATGTGTTTCCATACATAACCATACATTCGACAAACCAACAATAAGTGGTGGAGTTCAAAAATAATATGAACATAACTTAGCATAGAGTTTAAAAATGATATGGGCATGCATAAACATTATTTATGGGTTCAGAATGCATTCTTAACATAATTAAGAATTCTTATTAGGGAACCTAGTCAAAGGGCCTGATGAGATCTAATCTTATTGAACACATACAAGGTGTGCATGGTTGGGTTTGAACCCATAAACATTAACATCATTGAACACACTCAAGGTGTGTAGTCTTAGGCTTGAACCCGTAAGGTGAAGGGGGATAATGACACATAAATCTTCCATTACATGTTCATGAGATAGGAACTAGTTATTAATTCTTATTATGATATGATCTTATCTTATCTTACTTAGAAATTTCACCCATAATTCCATCACTTGTAAATGAAGAGGTATAATTCTTAATTGATTTGATCTTATAGATAAACATGTATGGATATGCATATAATAAATACCTCTTAAATCTTTAAAATGTTCACATGATAGTATCCATAATAACTTTAAATATGATAATGCGAACAAAACATGATGATATAGTATAATAAAAAACCCAAGACATGGACCATTTACATTATCTGATTAGGAACAATGCTTCTAAAATCTCTTGATCTCAACCCCTAATTGTCCTAAAAATATAATCCCAAAAATTAATTACATTCCTTAACTCTAATTAGAGGAAACCTATGATCTACATAAAAGTAAAGCTAATTCAGGGTTTGTAACCTAGGACATTGTCTAGATCTTGAAAAGTCAATCAAGAAGCTTATATTTCTTGACCTTGTATGAAAAATCTTACAAAAACTCATGACATAAAAGCACATATACTAAACTCAAATCATGTGCATTGGACAATGATCAAGACAAATTGTAAAAAATAACAATATGGATATAGTCACTGAAATCCTTATTAAAACTAGAGATAAATATCCCCAATTCATATATTATTATGATTATGCATATATGTAGAGAAAAATCTCATGAATACTTATAAATTATACCATGTAATGATCACTCATGTATAAAATCCACATACTATTATAATAACTCATAAATAGAAAACTTAATAGAAGAGTAAGCTTTATCATGTACCATGGTTTGTAGCAAAATATTACATTATTTTGTAGTCCAACTATGGGCGAAATATCCATTATACCCTTATTATGGTTAGCATCAAAAGCATAGGCAAAAGAGCCCATCTAGACAATCATGGTTTATAATCATGTGATACATAACAAAATACACCTCCTCTAAGATATTCATTAATTTCTAATGTTGTTTGCTAATTTTTAAACACAAAACATTGTAATCTCGTATCTTTTTGTAATAATAATGTAGTAAATACCACACATCCAAAGAACCTTTCCAGTCTATTTTTATAATAGAATATAATTATAGGATTTTCATAGACACCTTGTTCACTAGATTTGGATAGGACACTTGAGAGATGAATTTTATAAGAACTACCTAGTTGAAACGCGTTCAAAGGTGATCCAACTCTATGAGAGATAAACAAGTATTGTGTTGGAATAGATAGATCTCGTTGAGGATCCATGTTCCTCACCGACATAACTAGGGGAAAGTTACCATGTTTCTCCCCTATTGCATGTTGTCACCTATTGGGAGGCTCTTCTGCACCCCCGATCCTTACACATATAACATATCTTTGCTTGATCTTCACTCCTCCACATCTACCACTTGCTTCCCATGCTTAATCGATAAGGCCAAGGTCCTATAGAAGACTAAGCCATTATTTCCTAGCCTTCTGAACACTGTCACCACCTCTCCTCTTCCACATTTCTACCTCCTTCTCCTTGATCTTTTGTTGGGCCAAAACCCCAACAAACTTCACCCTCCCCGATGACATCGACATCTAAATATTATTAGCCTTCCTCCTCTTGATCATGGATCAAGACTTGTCCTCTGTTCTGCCTCATGCACACTTTTTAGTCCACAACTGACTAAGAGACTCATCTTTGTCCTCTTTTATTCTTTTAGATAAAGGTACAATTAAAGAAATATTATTTAGTCCCAAAATTTGGAATTAACTGTATATTTCTATTATCCTTTAGAGTAAGAGATTAGATAAACTCTTCAGATTACCACTCCTAATTTTCCTTTAAAGTATAATCTAGTAATTACTAAGATAATTACCCAAGCCACTAGATAGTTCAAAATTATCTAGAACTTATCCCAAAATCATATATTATAATTATCCATTTAAGGATGCTGTTTTGAATATTTATTATGAACACAAAAATATCAATTTCTAAATATGTACTCCAATAACCGATGTCTAAAGCCTAATTGGCCCAATTAGGCTTGAATTGAGTTTTAGGTCCAACGACTCAATTTTTGGCCTTCGAAAGGGTCCATAAGCTTAATCATATTCTCATTTACAAAACTAAACCTTGAACCAATACAATTTATCAATGAAAGCTTCCTTGTGATACATTTTCCAATATTACTTAATTACTTCATATGAAGACCTGTCAAGGGAGTTGTAGCTCAGTGGTAGAGGCCCGGGCTCCCCAGAGTAGGGACCCAGGTTTAAAACCTCTCGGTAGTGTGCTTCACCTAGCCTTAATATTGTCGCATAGTTTGACCTCTGTGTGACTTAAACATCCCCCATTGTGCGATTAGGCAAGGGGTGACTGGGGTTTTACACTGTCTATGGGGGTCTCAATCATAGCCCCTCTACATGGGTGGTCCCACATAAAAAAAATGAAGACCTAAAATAGGTCTAGAGCTCAAATCCTTTAACTAGCGTCATCATATTTCCTTCATTATTCTACTTTGTTTTTCACCTCATATCATTAAATTAAATATGAAATTCCCAAACTTTACAAATATTACAAAAAATGACCAAATTGTACAAAAATCCTTTAGTTCATGCTTTTCTTGTATATACAAATATCATGATATTTCAATGGAACCTTATTGTAACTATAAATAAATCCTATATTTATCTCATCAGTACCTTTACCATGTTCTTTCTAGGTTCCAAAAACTCAGGGTGCAACAACAACGCCTTGAGTGGAAGCGCGATAGAGAAAAACTTGACATATGTTTTCAGGTATCAGTTTCTCCCACCCCCTTTGGTTCATCTGATGGATTGATATATTTGGCAAATCATCCCATGGAGAGAGGATCAAGCCTTTACATGATATATTGTCTTGTCTCTCTTTTCACCATGAAGATACATGATATCTAGCCATCTCCAATGATGCATATCTTGAGAAAAAATAAATAAAATAAATAAATAAAATAAATAAAATAAATAAATAAAATAAATAAAATAAATAAGTATTTGGGTGAAATCAATCAAAGCAATAAACATTTTCCCACTTGATCCAAAATTTAATGGCAATTAAATTAATCTATTTTCATTGATGCTCAATCATACCCACTTACACATACGAGAATAATACGAGTCACATCATTTGATGAACAATAAATGAATTCTCCCTTTGATGCACTAGAATATCTAAAAATATAGTATATAGTAGTATTAACCTTATAAATAGATAGACCTAAAATATATTATTTGGTCCAAAATTATGTCAGAACTAACATTCTATTTTAACTAGTTTAAAATAGAGACAGGAGTACAATGTGTGATCACATTATAAATATAACATGGTCAAATCAAATTAACCATTAAAAGTCAAATGACTTTCTCATACCTATGTTCTTAACATAGATGTGATACCCCTTTTGTGAGAGGATATGAAATCATATATTGTATACCAATGTGACCAACTATTATCTTCAAATTATTAACACACTCATTGAAAACATAAAGCTATATGTCTAGGTGTGTGTGCATGATGTAGTGATTTTATAATTATTAATAAAAGTATCTTACAAATTCCTTGTTACAATAGTTTGTATTGGTCTATCAATTGAAAATTCTCTTTAAGAACTTGTATCGTATTCTTAAGCCACACTATCTGTGATGATGCTTCATGAAAATCTATAAGCTCAACCTTCATGGTAGATTAAGTGGTACTCTTACTTGACATTCCTCCATGTAACTACACCTCCAGTTAGTAGGAAGACATATCGTGTTATATACTTCATTGTCTAGACATCTAATAAAATATGCATATGAATATCTTGTAATATCAAGGTGGCTTGTCCTTCTATATTTAAGCATGTAATCCTTTTTTTCTTGTAGCTAGTGCATTACCTTCTTCACACCTCTCCAATTATCAAGACCTCAATTACTTTGATAATAATCAAGCATTTCAAAAGAAAAATAATGTCGGGTGGCATGCATATTTAGATATGTTATAGGCTTCATTTTGTAGATTCATATGGTATATTTCTCATCACATTCCTTTGATTATCAATACTGGGACACAACTTGGAGTTAAATGTATCTCCAATAATTATAGGTGCATGCCCATGTGACCAATTTTTCGTTCCATACTTATCTAAAATTGGATAAATATATGCCTGTTGAGATATTACAAGTATGATTTTTACTAGGTCTCAATGATTCTCCATACTCAATACATATGTGTCCTTGTTCACATATTTCATCTCAAAGTTAGATGTAAGAAATTTATTAGTTTCATGTAATATACTAAAGTTATTATGTGTAATTAAAATATTAGCTACACAAACCACTAATATCACAAACTTATACCCATTGACATTTAAGAATGTATAAATATTACTTGTTTTATGCTTAAAACCAAAGGATGAAACAAAGTAAAAATTTATGTACCATTTTTAGGATGCTTGTTTAAGTCTATAAACAGATTTCTTTAATGCTTAATCTTATGCCTTCTACTTTCATCAAAAAAATATTGTAGATGTTCTATATATATTTCTTCAAATAATTTACCATTCAATAACACAATTATCACATACATTTGGTGCAACTCAAGATTAAAATGTGACACCAAGGCTAGGATTACTCTAAAAAGAGTCATTTGATAAGATTGGATAAAATGCCTCTTTATAATCAATGCTTTCTTTTGTGCATCTAATCTAGCCTTATACTGCTCAATTTCATCATTTGAGTTTCTTTTGGTCTTGAAGACCCATTTGCAACCAATAGGTTTAATACTCATTGGAAAAACTACAAGGTCTCAAACTTCATTCTTACCTAAGGAAGGTAGTTATTCTTTCATACCATCAAGCCATTTAAAATAAATTTCATAATCCACTACTTGCAAAAAAGATAATGGGTCATTATGTTTGAAGTCTGCATTTATCTATTGAAGGTTACAACATAGTTAGATGAGAGATCTAGTTTCCTTGGTCTTGTAGATCTTCTTAATTTAGTATTGGGTTTTGCATTTTTTGCATTCTCCTCGGGTTGTCCTTCATTGTGAGCATGTTCAATTTGTTCAGTTTCAACCTAGTTAGGAGTACTAATCTACTTCTAGCGGGTCATCAAAATTGTTCAAGCAACAATTATTTGATAACATGTGTGACTTTTTTAGGTGTAGGCATAGGGGAACTATCCATCATTTCATCAAAGGAAATATTTTAAAGAAGACCACTCTCACTAATTTTATTATCTTCTAAGAATCTAGCCTAACACATCTCTACTATCTTTCATGGGAAAGATGGATAGTAAAATCTATACCCCTTTGACCTTTATAAATAACCAATGAAAAACCCGATAATGGTTCTTGGGTGAAATGCCTTCTCAAGTGGATTGAAGATCCTAGTTTCTAAGAAACATATGTATATGTGCATAAAGTTCAAGTATGCTTTCCTTCAAGACCGTAAGTCATATGGGGTTTTCTATACACACTTTCTAGGAATCTTGTATAAGACATGCAATTCTATCTTTAAAACCTTACTCCACATTATAGAAGGAAGGGATGAATTACAAAGTATCACACAAATCTTTTCCTAAATGCAAAATTCCTTCTTTCAACTACACTATTTGGACTTAGTGTGTCTGGCATTGCATAATGAAGTACAATACCTTGTTCTTCAAGGAAATGTAGAAATGATCCTTTCCTTTATCCCATCTCAATGACTATCTTAATAACTTTATCTAATTGTTTATCCACTTCAACCTTAAAATCTTTAAAGACTTAGAAAATATTAGTTTTGTCATTTAGTAAGTTGATTGCCATATATCCTAAGTAGTCATATATAAAGGAGACATCATACCTTTTTCATATCAATCAAAAGGAAAGGTCCAAAAATAACCATGTGAATAATTTCTAACATTCCATTACTCCTTTTGGGACCATTTTTAGAAGTATTGGTATGCTTAACCTTGTGCGTAAATTACATATTCTAAAAGAAGGTAAGTGTAAAGATCCTTTGTAAAGAGTGGGACCCGAGAGGGTATCTAGTCAAATGGTATGATACAAGAGCCATGTAATATATAGCAATGGAGACAAAACTATTAAAAAGGTACATAACAAGTCTTATCCAACTGTTCCTTATCATAATCGATAACACTACAAGAAAAATAGGTGCAACTACTAGAACACCAGCCCAACTATAATGGGCAACCCGACCATTTCAAGCTATCCTCATGTCCTCTTCCTATGAACGATCTTCTTGAGTCAATGTTATCTAGTTCTCCTAGGCATAGGAATTTTCGGGAACAACACCCAATAAAATGAAACAAAATGTATGCTTCAAAATACTTCTGAGTATGTGCATAATAAAATCTATTTAGGCATTATAGATCAGATGAGTGAGGGGGTTTCCTATTCATAAGAGAGATATCAAGTAGGAGATTCAGGAAGATATAAACACGAGAATGAGATTAAAGAGAATGAGGCATATGAACATTTGAAAAATATATGAATAGTCTTGCAATTTCACAATCCACAATATCACAATATAATAATTGCTTGTAGATAAATTAGACTAAAAATAACTAAGGTAGGGCCTAGACCCCACTAAGTCATTGACCTAAGTAAAATGGGTGGAAAGACGTACCTTGGGTAGAAAGACACACCCATGTATATATATAAGAGGTGGAAAGACACACCTTAGTGTTATGTCAAAGAATCTACTTTGTTACCTTGTCTAGTATCACATGCAACAATAGATAGCGAGACTTATGTTCATAAATTTCATCATCATGAATACGTAAAATGGCAAGATGGTTTATAAAACCAATATAATATGAATAATCAAACATCCAAATAAATAAGGAAAATTGCCCTTGGAAGGGTGGGAGATTCTATTAGAGAGTAAGGATGTCAAGAGGTGCCTCATTATGGGAAATGTTACATCAAAGTCAACTAAATGCCTAAATATCAAATAGGGACTGCACATACCCGATCTTCATGACTAAAGGTCAACTCGATGGCTATACTTGGTTCCTAAAGTTGAGTATTCATCCTAGGAATACATTATGCATATTACTCAAAATGAAGAAAACTCGTGTATATATTCTTATTATGGTTATACTTATTGTCCTTACCCTAATGCCGATCACCTAAAAGAAAATTAGGGTTTGAATCTAATTAAGTGAACACATGGTCCATTAGATTGATATATTATGGTTCTAATATCAATTATTTGTCCCATTATGCCCAAATATGGATATTTTACACATATGTCTGGGTAATAATACATATACTTCAATTTATGTCTTATAGTTTATTCTCTCTCTTACCATAAAGCTCAAACATAGTCAAATACAACCATTTATACACTCCTCATTAGGTATATTCAATGAAATGTTTTTAGAGAGAGAGTCTAGGGTTAAGTCATGCATAAACTCAAAGGTAATTTGTAACGCCCGGGCCCACTGCCTGAGGCTCTAGTAGAGTTTCAAGAATGACGACTGTCCCCACAGACCACCACAAGCCTTAACTGCGTGCTTTTTCCTCACTCACGCGCAAGCCGGGGTCAACTTCCCGACTGGTCACCCATCCTAGTACTACTCCAAGCTGAGCACGCTTAACTATGGAGTTCTTATAAGGCCTCATAATCTCTTCCCCATTTTAGTGTAGACCCACAATGGCCCATGGACACCCAGCTCCCGATCACGGAATACCAGCGCAAGGGTGGCTACGTCAACCATGGACATCCCTTTCCTACATGCCTGGACCGCACAACTCAAGACTGGCATGCCATGTCCATGTGGGCCCCACCTACTGGAGGGGAATTGGCTCTGATACCATTTGTAACGCCCGGGCCCACTGCCTGAGGCTCTAGTAGAGTTTCAGGAATGACAATTGTCCCCACAGACCACCACAAGCCTTAACTACGCACTTTTTCCTCACTCACGCGCAAGCTAGGGTCAACTTCCCGACTGGTCACCCATCCTAGTACTACTCCAAGCTGAGCACACTTAACTATGGAGTTCTTTAGTGATGGGCTCCTAGAAAAGGAGGTGCACCTTGGTGATATGGGCAGTCCAATCATTCCTTATAAGATCTTTTTATCCGAGACCTCAAATCCTAGGATGTTACATAATTACATAAATACATGTTAATGTACTTATGGTTAAGCCGATATGCATATACTATCATATTATAGTTTGATACCAAAATCAACCATACTATACATAATTCCTCACATATAGTATCTTATTCCAATTAGACCAATCCAGATAAATTTATTAGTATAGCCACATTATATTCTAAATGCCACATGACGTATATGTATTAGGATTTTAATTTAAAAAAAATCTACATTAGTATTTATGTATTCTAATAAGAATCTATTGAAATTATAGGTTCTCTTATTTATCCATATCAATTTATCTAATAGATTTGGTATAATATAGATAAGTGCATGGGACCATATCAATGTGTTTACAAATATGTTTCCTAGAAATTGATAGTCATACATACCTATGACTCAAGAGCTAAAATGATATTGTCAGTTTTCATATTATTTCTACTTATTTAGTCAGCGAGTTCTACAATTAGTGGCATGAGGATCTTTTATTTTAGATCTCATCTTCTTTTGGACCTTCTCCCATCTGAGGCTTGAATGAGAAAGAACCCACACATTCATAATCCTGAGTTGGAGGAAAAACTTTTCAAGTCTGTGGTTTAGGCTAGTAGAGATATGGGGACCTTCAGACATGGCGATACCAAGATAAACAAGGTCTATGTTAGACAGTCGAGCACCATGAGGAGGAGGAAGAAGAAGGGAAGGTAGCAATGTAGTGGTGACACTACATGTGGTAGGGATTCCTTCAACTCTAGGTGGTGTCATCGTTGATATGGTTTCAATGGGATCATAGGAAAGGACAAAGAGGGAGAGAAGTAGAGGTCGTTGCTTCTAGTGCTAGTCATGAAAGTTGTTGGGGGTAGTTCCTTGTTTCCGTTGCCAATGGGTACACAAGAACATGACTACTGATGCTAGTGTTCAAGAAGGCGAAGAGGATCGAGTAGTGGCGAGTTGTGTTTCATGAGTTCTAGGTGTCACTCAATTGTAGGTTTTCCTCACCAGATCTGACCATTGTATGAGAGGAAGATGTAAAGATAGAAGAAGAAGAGGTACGGTGGTGTCGAAATCCATTGTAGTGAGGAAAGGAGGGAGTGCTGATGTTTTTGGGGTGCCAAAGAACCTGGTGTCAACTACTGTAAGAGTCAGTAGTAGTTCATTGCGGTTAGAGTTTATAGAAGATCATGGAAAGGAAGAAGGACAAGAAGAAGAAGAAGAATAAGAAGACAACAAAGAAGAAGGTAAGCGGAGGAGAGAATCACCATTTTAATAGTTTGCGGATGTGTGTGGTAAAGAGGAAGGGAGGGAGAGTGATGGAGGGGGAAGAGGGAGAGGAGAAAAAAATGTCAATTGCTAGGTTAGCAGCAAAACTACATGGAGATAAAGGCGTTATTGGGGGCACATCACTGAATCAATGAAATTGATTTTGATGAATTGGCCCAATTAAATGATGAAGCTAATTAAATTTATGTTAATTAACTCCTTTTCCTCCTAGATTAAATTGGTGGAGCCAATAATTTGTGACTAACTTGAAAATTGGCATGTTAACTAATTAGGGTCTGATAAAACTAAACTTCACATTTATTTTATTTTTTTTGAAAATATTTCATGTTATATTCCAATTATTGTATTTGATCATACAGTTAATGAATTAATTTATTTCAACAAATCAATTGTGACATTGTTTTCCACATGAGTTGGTTTTCCATCATATCTTGATCTTAGGGTTATTCTAGATTATCAAACTAGGGTAAAATTTATTAATCACTGTACTTGTACGTAAAATCATATTATTAAATTTGTTATGATTATTATATCCAATATTTTTCATTTATAAAGGACATTTATGATATCATTTAACTTGAATTTTTCATATTATAAAAAATACATGATATTACATACACAAAAAGCAACTTAAAAAAGGAATGGTTTAACTATGGACCTAGATTCTAGTATGTTACAATCCTAAAATGTATTTATTTACTAATATTTGGATACTTTCTTTGGAGGTGTTCCCTAATCTTCTTTTCCAAAAAAGTGAAGAATTTTCATCTAATGACGTGTGCTTATTACCAATCTACTCATGCTAGACTCTAGGAGATTGTTCAGAATAAGAGTTAGTTTAACATGATAAAGATCATTTGTTTTAGTAGAATTTTTATATTACAGTAGGTTCCACATTTGATAAATAAAGTCTAAACTAAATCATCTAATCTGGATACTAAAATCAAGTTTTTACTATTACTTGGTAGATAAATTGTATTTCCTAATTCCAACATATTTTTATTTTCAAGGGTTATTTTGCATGTAACAACATCCTTTCTGATAGAGCTCAATTTATTACCTAAATAGATGACTCTTTCATGCTCAATTGGTTTATTTGGATTTAGAAATCTATTGAATGTATTGGAAATGTGCGCAAGGACACCAAATTCAAGTTACCAACTGCATAATGGACCATCTAACACATAACATTTGTATTGTTAGAGTAATTAGTTTATTTTGTAATATATACCTAATTGTCTTGGCCCATTAGGGTTACATTTCACTTCCATGTGTATGCATTGTTTCCTATATATTGAATGGGAGTTTGTCGTCTATCAATAAGAGGTTAACCTCCAATTTTTTTCTCGACATGTTTTTTGAGGATTAATCTTAGGGAGAAAAAGAGAGAGTCTCTTCTAGTAAGTGGTTACCATCTCTTTGTTGGATTGGCCACCCACCAGGCATCATCCCTACCTCTGTGGTGGTTGCCTCCCTTCTTCCTTCTTCATAAAAGTCCCTACTCTAGTGGTCTCCATCCTGACCATCACTAATACTTATCTTTCCTCCCTTGATTTCAACCTATTTAGTCATCACTTTTCCATATCCCCCCTACAACCTATATAAAATTTACTACTTCCTTCAAAACATCACCCTAGAATGAAAAGCCACACCACTCGTACTCTTTACGCCTCTCACATATCTCTAAATGAAGCTTCTTGATATTTGTAATCAACCACCTAAATCTTGATTCTAAAGACTGGAAGCAATAACACATGCAAGGACAAAAGCCTCCCAGAGGGCTGATGTGTTCTATAGTTGCATTTGCTAGACCCCCAGACTATTGTTTGGCTTATGTGTCACTGCCTATCAAACTAAGTTTTACACCTTTCTCACAAGGAACCGGTTCTTACATATCCCATTAATGTACCACTTAGAGTGTCTACTACATCATCTCGGGACATGACTACCAATGTTGATCACCTTTTGCACGGAGAAAGGAAATTTCTTGCTTTTGATATTTGTTTCCCGTTACCTTATCCATTTTTATTGCCATGGCTGTCGTGCAAGTTATTTTGCCAACTTGTGTTTATGTTGGCCTTTGTCAACTTGCCTTGTTGCTGATTAGAATTCTATAAATACATACCTTGTATTGTACATCACTATGTGTAATCCCAATCAATTGTGTACACAATGGATTATTTGCGCAATAAAGGAAAGTTTGATGTGTAACTTTTTGAAATCAGTTTTGAGTGAATCTTTTAAATACCACTTTCACGATCTCCATGCACGATCATCCACCTCTTTCTATCATCATGTAGATCAAGATCTTATTTTTCATTTGCAATAAGGTCTCTATTGCTAAATGGCTCTATTTGTGGGTCACTGTACTGTTGTGGTCAGCACAATCAATCAGTTATATTAGGGGCATATTGGACAGAAAAGACTCCATGTCAGTTTCTAAAGAAAAAAGAAAGAATGGGAACCACACTATTTTTCTTCATTTTGATATAGTTCCCATAACCCATATAGTTGAATGTCTTTGTTTTGTTTAAGGATCTTATATGTTGCATATCACAACACCTGTATTCCTATGATCTTATTTAATCTATCATGCATATATACAAGTAGTGTTTTATTCTTTCTACCGTGCCTTCATACCGATGGTACTTTATTTTTGTTTCTTTCTTTATATATTTATTTTTCTACCACTATTTATGACTTCCAACCCAATGACTCTCATGATCCTTTTTGCAGTTGGTGTGAGGGGGAGAATAGAGGAAGATGAGTAGAGGGAAGAGATGAGATGACGACGAGAAGATGAAGAGAATAAGCCATGCCATCTGACCATGTTGCATAGTTTCTACATATTCATATGTGTTATTCATACCTACAATAGAACATACTCCTATACTAGTGCATCTCAAACATGTGCCAACCTACTATGACACAATATTCCTATAGTAGTGCACTTGTCCCAACTACATCATATTATTCTGATGTTGGAGCTTTGTGCGAAACTACTTTGGCAACAATGGCATCTCAATAGACTTCTCTACATATTCTCAACAATTTAATATTTAGTATATGAATTTTGAAATGATTAACAATAGGTACTGCCAAAACCTCCTTTATAAAATTAACACAACCATAGCAGAAGCATTTTCAAATAATGGAGATCATGACAAATCATGAAATGATATCATTAACCAAGCAAAATCCATAGAATAAAAAGAACCACAATGTACATGGTTACATGCCATAACTAAGGGACTCTAAGTCCAACATAAAGAGAGTTTTAAACTAAAAGCTTCCACATGAAATACCAATAATAAAAGATAACTATCTAGAATGGCACCCCATCAGGTAGGATCAGTCCTTGAGCTCGAGCTGATGTCCTTGAGTCTACTTCTTCTCCTTCTCCTCATCTGCGGACATATCGTCCCTAGCCCATGCAAGACAACATAAAACTATGTGAGTGGTACTGAGTAGTTATAACAAGGAAGTAACATATAATTAAAATGACACAAGATAACTTGAAAAACTTAGTGACTTGACATGGTGAACATGATTACATGAAACTTAAAAATTTAACATGATAAATAATGTTGCGTAGTTTAACTTGAATTAATATAGTCTCTCTCTTAATGTACCCACAGTGCTCATAAGGCCAATTAAGGCTCACATAAGACCAGTTAAGGCTCACATAAGTCCAGTTACAGCTCACATAATGCTCCCACAGAGCTCATAAGGCCACTTAAGGATCACATAACATGATCGAGAGGACTTATATTAACATAGCATAGTTTCTTATACTAAAGGATGATCTACATGATTTCTTGAAAAATTAGCATGGCAATGGTTCATAGTATTTCCAATGATAGTAGAATCATTAAATCAATAAGAAACATAAATTTATAACATGTGCATGATTTTCATGAGCATAACTAAGTAATCACATAATTGCACTTTAATTGAGTAATCATAAATACATGAGCAAATAATGTAACCCAGAACCCTATAAATATACTCAGTGTGCATGATCCACTCATCTGATCCTAAGGATGTATACTAACAGTAGATGAAGTCCTGATCAATCCTAATATCCTATGAATAACATAATCACAAATCAATTACATTTCCTTAACATGGGGGTATGATATCTAATTAAATATGGAAATTGGGTTGGGAAACGTAGTCTGATTATGGATTAGAGGGGTAGCGTATCTCATAACCTTTCCAACAAGTATTTACATTTAATCTTCTAAGGTCAGGGTAATTAGTTATGAATTTCCTAGTTTCTGACCAATCAGGAATGTGAGAAAAATCGATCAAAGCTATTTCAGTAAATCTAGGAGTCAATAAAAATTAGGTTATCAATTTACTGCTTTGCCCTCACATTATCAATCTGAGACAGGAGGCATGACATGGCATATGAGTAAAATAATCCTTAGCATACTCACGACCATATTTATATATAAATTTCTAAATACCTATATTACCCCTGGACATTCAATACATCAATTGAAATCGTGGGGATACCGAAGTAAATTAAACACAAGGCTTCTTCCTAGTTTTAGCCATGGCGCTGATCCTTGCTATAAAATCTTTGACCTCCAAAAATGGAAGGGAAAGAGAATACTGGGAAGGGTAGTGAGAAACTTAACTGTAGTGCAAACCGAAGTTGATACAAAACCACCAGAGCAAACCGTAGGTTGGAACTCCCCCTATTATTGCTACCGTGGATGGAATAGGGCAAGAAGATTGAACTAAAAAATAGTAAACCGGTGGTGATTCAAGTGAAATAAACACGGGATCATCTTCGTGATATGGAACCAGGTCTATGGGAAGAGTTTCTGATCTTGAATCTAGTTGAGTTGTCTAGACAATGTCGAGTTCTACTGGCCTGAAACCAACTTCCAGGGTATGCCACACTGGTGAAAAACATGGGCTAAGGACTCATCTAGAATGATGAATAGGGTCTCATGAAGATTACCATAGTCTTAATTGATCCGCAACAAACTGAGCCTCCCACTCAAGCTTGCCAGCACTTCCAGAGTAGATTGAGTCTGTGGTGGCTCCTGGGGCGGCCTCAAACCAAATTAGAGGTGGAGAGTGTTGCGGAGGTCCACACGATGCTCCAGGTATGCTCGGATGTTGGTTCGCTTCAGTGTGGTGTTGTGGGGATGGTGGCCGCGCAACTGAAGAAGAAGGCTAGTTGGGGGTTTCTCACAGGGCTAGATATAGAGGTGAAGTTAGGGTTCCATGAACTTAGGATCGTCTCTTGATTCTGTTGGTGCCAAGATAATTGCAAACCATTGAGAGCAAATTGAGTTATCACAGGCCATGGGGTCGAGGTTCTGTTCCCTCCCCTGCATGGACTCTGCATGAGGTAGGGGATGAATGCCCTAACCTCTGATCGTTTATCCAATAGCTCACAAAGAGACCAATCATCCAAAGAAGTGTGTGACAAGATGGGCAAGGCCAATTATCCTAAACTTTAGGGTAATACTAGGATAATTGGTTGTATTATTACCCAATTATTACACAAAATCAACATAATATCTTCCTTATTTCCTAGTATCATTTGGAAAATCTAGGATTATCTAAATATAACCAAAATTGGTGGGTTTGATAATTTGACCATGAGGAATTCAATTATCCAATCAGATTTTAGATGTGAGTTCAGGAAGCATGGTTTATACTCTATTTGCTACTTCAGGTAATTAACACATTAATGATCATTGAAAAGGAATTGTGTTATCAAAATTCAATGGAAGCTCTAGTGTTCTATTATCTACTCATACACAAAATAGTGGGATAAATTATACATGTATGTGGGTCAAAACTATCATTTAACCCCTAACTTGTCACCATTTCATAGTTAGGGTTAGGTTTTGTGCATTAATTGACATTGATGTGAATAAGTGTTGATGCATGATTCATTAAAGGTTCATTTGATATCTTTAGCTCATTTTGGTATACGAATTAAGCATGGTCTTGACTTAAGTCAACATATGAAAGATGAATTCTTTCAACTTAGGGTTTCATATTTAGTAAAGGTAAGAAATTTTGGGACTAAGTTTTGAGGGTCATTACAACCTACCCACCTTATAGAAATTTTGTCCTCAAAATTTTCATGTCATATTAAGGTAATACCCACCTTAGGGTTTCACATATATGTACCCTAACTTACTATATGATCATAACATTTCATAAGCCAACACTAAGCATAATCATGATATGGTATTCACATAGATAACCTTTGCATTATATTTAACTTGAGTAGTAAAACTAATGAGTGCATGAGTCACTAATGTAATTTGAAAACTAAATCTTACCTTCATCCTCCACCATTGTGAAAATCCTAGCTTTTTTGTTCTCTGGGGGACCTGGGTTAGGGTTTTGATCTACACCCTTCTTTGCAGCTAACCTAGTGCATGTCCTTGAAGTGCCCTTCTCCTCCCCAATAGAAGCAAACACCTAAGCCCAATCTGCACAGTCCTGCATGGGATTTGCCACACTTGGGGCATGCATCCCTCACTGGGGGATCCAGTAGGGCCTTGCGCTTCTTGTGATCATTGTGGTGTTGGTCCCGATTGTTGTGGTCGTGGTGGTGACATTGTCCATTGTTGGAGCTCTTCTTCCAAGCCCTGCCTGGGTGGTCCTCAAGCTACAGAGTAGCGTCCAAGGCATCCTGCATGGTCTTGTGGCCTTGCCCAGAAAGTGAGTAGATGAGATCATCCTTGAGACCTCGAATGAACTTCTTGACTCTTTTGAGCTCAATCATCTCGATTCCATACTTCTATAGGATGCGAAACTTCATAGCATACTGGGTAACCATCATGTCACCACACTGTCATAGATGGAGGAACTCTAACTCCTTATTATCCATCATTGCTTCTGACACATAGTGGCTCTTGACAGCCTCTACAAACTCCTCCCATGTGAGGAACTCTTCATTTGGGTCTCTAGCATTAGGGAAGTTCTCCCACCAAACACGAGCTGATCCTCTAAGCATGTGAGTCCCAAACCTGACGCGGTACTCTTCAGAATAGTCCAAGTCATGGAAGCAATGCTCCAAGTTGCGGATCCAGGCCTCAACCTTACCCACAACATCCAACTCTTCTTCTCCTATGAATGTCTCAGGTTTGGGACTCATTCCTCCTCTGATGATGACCTCCCACTCATCCTCCCATTGCATCTGATAAAGCTCTGACCAACACATTGTATGAGAGGGGAGGGTCTTATCCATGTGGGTTCTCCTCATGCTCATTCTCTCCACCAGAGTGAGGGGGTGACTTGTCGTGCTCAGGGCAACGCTTAGGGGCCATCTGGAATAGGAAAGGAGACTTTGATAAGCATGTGGACTGACACATAAGATCCTACTACGGTGGCCATTCTAGGATTGCTCTGATACCACTTTTGTCATGACCTCCTTTCTAAAACTAACACAACCACAGTGGAAGCATTTTCAAATAATGGATATCATGTCAAATCATGAAATGATATCATTAACCAAGAAAAATCCATAGAATAAAAAGAACCACAACGTAAATTGTTTCGTGCCATAACTAAGGGACTCTAAGTCCAACATAAAGAGAGTTTTAAACAAAAACTTCCTCAAGAAAGACCAATAATAAAAGATAACTATCTAGAATGGCACCCCACCAGGTATGATCTGTCCATAAGCTCGAGCTGATGTCCTTGCGTCTACTTCTTCTCCTTCTCCTCGTCTATAGACATCTCATCCCTAGCCCATGCAAGGCAACATAAAACTATATGAGTGGCACTAAGTAGTTATAACAAGAAAGTAACATATAATTGAAATGACATGAGATAGCTTGAAAAACTTTGTGACTTGACATGGTGAACATGATTACTTAAAACTTTAAAATTTAACATGATAAATAATGGTGTACAGTTTAACTTGAGTTAATATAGTCTCTCTCTCTCTCTCTCTCTCTATTAATGCACCCATAGTGCTCATAAGGCCAATTAAGGCTCACATAAGGCCGGCTAATGCTCACATAAGGCAAGTTACAGCTCACATAATGCTCCCACAGAGCTCATAAGGCCACTTAAGGCTCACATAACATGATAGAGAGGATTTATATTAACATAGAATGGTTTCTTATGCTTAATCATGATCTACATGATTTCTTGAATAATTAGCATGGAAGTGATTCATAGTATTTCCAATGACATTAGAATCATTAAATCAATAAGAAACATAACTAAGTAATCAAATAATTGCACTTTAATTTAGTAATCATAAATACATGAGAAAATAATGTAACCCAAAACCCTATAAATATACTCAGTGTGCATGATCCACTCACCTGGTCCTAAGGAGGTATACTAATAGTAGATGAAGTCCCAATCAATCCTAATATCATGTGAATAACATAATCATGAATCAATTACATTTCCTTAACATGGGGGTATGATCTCTAATTAAATATGGGAATTGGGTTGGGAAACGTAGTCTGATTATGGATCAGAGGGGTAGCTTATCTCATAAGATTTCCAATGAGTATTTACATTTAATCTTATGAGGTTGGGCTAATTAGTTATGAATTTCCTAGTTTCTGACCAATCAGGAATGCGAGAAAAAGTGATCAAAGCTATTTCAGTAAATCTAGGAGTCAATAAAAATTAGGCTATCAATTTACTACTTTGACCTCACAGTATCAATCTGAGACATGAGGCGTGACATGGTATAATAGTAAAATAATCCTTAGCATACCCACGACCATATTTATATATAAATTTCTAAATACCTGTAATACCCCTGGACATTCGATACATCAATTGAAATCATGGGGATACCGAAGTAAATTAAACACCATGCTTCTTCCTGGTTTCAGCCATGGCACCAATCCTTGCTATAAAAGCTTTGATCTCCAAAAACAGAAGGGAAAGAGAAAAACTGGGAAGGGTGGTGAGAAACTAGAATGCAAACTATAGTGCAAACCGAAGGTAATACAAAACCACCAGAGCAAACCTGGGTTGGAACTCCCCCTATTATTGCCGCCATGGAAAGAACAGGGCAAGAAGCTCGAACTGAAAAATAGTAAACTAGTGACGATTCAAGTGAAATAAACACAAGATCATCTTTGTGATATGGAACCAGGTCTATAGGAAGGTATTCTGATCTTGAATCTAGCTAACTCATCTAGACAATGTCGAGTTCTACTGGCCTGGAACCGACTTCTAGGGTATGCCAAACTTATAAAAAACATGGGCTAAGGACTCAACTGGAATGATGAACAAGGTCTCACGAATATTACCAGAGTCTTAATTGAACCGCAACAAATTGAGACTCCCGCTCGAGCTTGCCGATGCCACCTAAGTAGATTGAGTCTGTGGAGGCTCCTTGGGTAGCCTCAAACCAAATTGGAGGTGGAGGAGTGTTGCGGAGGTCCACGTGATGCTCCAGGTATGCCTTGATGTTGGTCCGCTTCAATGTGGTTTTGTGGGGATGACGACCGCACAACTGAAGAAGAAGGCCAGTTGGGTGTTTCTTGTAGGGCTAGATATAGGGGTGAAGTTTGGGTTCCATGAACTCAGGACCGTCTCTCGATTTTATTGGTGCCAAGATAATTGCAAAACGTTGAGAGTAGATTGAGTTATCATAGGCCACAAGGTTGGGGTTCTGTTCCCTCCCCTGCACAGACTCTGCACGAGGTAGGGGATGAATGCCCTACCCTCCGATCATTTATCCAACAGCTCACAAAGGGCCTGATCATCTAAAGCAATGCGTGATAGGAAGAGCAAGGCCAATTATCCTAAACTTTCACTAGTACAGAAATGGGTTATAACGTCATTACCTGTAGGGTCAGTTTTTTCAAATAACCGACCTTATATGTCTAAAAAAAACACGGGCACCACTTATGTCCTCTTGCATCGGTTTTCTTAACAAAACTGACCTTGTAGTGTAACTCTATAGGGTCGGTTTTCCAAATAACCGACCTTATATGTCTATAAAAAACACGGGCACCACTTAAGACCTCTTGGGTCGCTTTTCTTAAAATAACCGACCTTGTAGTGTATCTCTATAGGGTCAGTTTTCATAAAATAAGCGACCTTATAGACAATTGGATTTAGAAAGCCAACTACAGTTTCCCGCGACAAAAATTTGCTTGATTTTGGTTTCGCGCCTCGATCTATAGGGTCGGTTTTTCCAAATAACCGACCTTATATGTCTACAAAAAACGCGGGAGACATCTTGAATCCAGTTTGCCTTCACACATGTATAAGCACCTCTAGGGTCGGTTTTTTCTTTAAAACCGACCCTAGAGGGTCCCTCGGTCGACAATATTGTCGACCGAGATGAGTGTTGGATCCAATTTAGTTTACGCATGTATAAGAACCTCTAGGGTCAGTTTTTTTACTTTTAACTGACCCTAGAGCTCCCCTCGGTCGACGAATTTGTCGACCGATAACATCTCGGTCGACAAATTTTTCGACCGAGAATGAGAGCCAGATTTCCTTTCGTGCGTGTACAAGCACCTCTAAGGTCAGTTTTTCTTTAAAACTGACCCCAGAGGGTCCCTCGGTCGACAATATTGTCGACCGAGTTGAGTTTTGTATCCATTTTAGTTCACGCATGTATAAGAACCTCTAGGGTCGGTTTTTTACTTTTAACCGACCCTAGAGCTCCCTTCGGTCGACAAATTTGTCGACCGATAACATCTCAGTCGACAAATTTGTCGACCGAGAATGAGAGCCAGATTTCCTTTCGTGTGTGTACAAGCACCTCTAGGGTCGGTTTTTTTCTTTAAAACCGACTCTAGAGGGTTTCTCGGTCGACAATATTGTCGACCGAGTTGAGTTTTGGATCCAGTTTAGTTCACGCATGTATAAGAACCTCTAGGGTCAGTTTTTTACTTTTAACCGACCCTAGAGCTCCCTTCGGTCGACGAATTTGTCGACCGATAACATCTCGGTCGACAAATTTGTTGACCGAAAGAAGAGCCAGATTTCTTTTCGTGCGTGTACAAGCACCTCTAGGGTCATTTTTTCTTTAAAACCGACCCTAGAGGGTCCCTCGGTCGACAATATTGTCGACCGAGTTGAGTTTTGGATATAGTTTAGTTCACACATGTATAAGAACCTCTAGGGTTTGTTTTTTACTTTTAATCGACCCTGGAGCTCTCTTCGGTCGACGAATTTGTTGACCGATAACATCTCGGTCGACAAATTTGTCGACTGAGAATGAGAGCCAGATTTCCTTTCGTGCGTGTACAAGCACCTCTAGGGTCATTTTTTCTTTAAAACTGACCCTAGAGGGTCTCTCGGTCGACAATATTGTCGACCGAGTTGAGTTTTGGATCTAGTTTAGTTCACGCATGTATAAGAACCTCTAGGGTCGGTTTTTTACTTTTAACCGACCCTAGATCTCCCCTCAGTCGATGAATTTGTTGACCGAGAAGCTTGTTTCGTGCGTGTATAAGAACCTCTAGGGTCGGTTTTTTCTTTAAAACCGATCCTAGAGAGTCTCTCGGTCAAAAAATTCATCGACCGAGAAGTGTTTGTTGTTTAGGGTTTTAGATCCAGATTTCCTTTCGTGCATGTATATGGACCTCTAGGGTCGGTTTTATCCATATAACCGACCTTGTAGGAATCCTCGGTCGACAAAATTGTCGACCGAGAAACTTGTTCGGGCATTGCTTACCTGTTGGGTCAGTTGTTTGCAAATAACCGACCCTACAGGTTTCAAGGGTAACAAAGTGAGTCGGGGTCTCATTTTCCCTCCATTCTCGCTGCCGAGACCTAGTTCTTATTTTCTCTCTTGCACCACCAAAGCTCTTCTTGCTAAAAAATCTCATTGCCGCCCTGCCAAAGCTTCTCCTTACCAAAAGAGCTGCTGTGCCGCCAAAGCTTTGCCAACAGGTCGTCGTCGTGTTCGAAGGGAGCTTGTCGTCAAAGCCTTGCCTCCTCTCCGTGAAGCCCTTGCCACCTCTCCGTGCCGCCAAAGCTTTGCCTCCTCTCCGCGAAGAGAGCTCATCGTCGCTGCCTCTCCACACTTCCACGAAGGTCGCCGCCTCTCCGGGAAGGTCGTCACATCCTCCACGAAGGTTGCCGTCATTTCCAAGTAAGGCCGCCGCCTTGTTCCCTCATTCCCGAGTTCGTTCCCACCGCCACGGTAGCGTCCAGGTCCACTCTCGGTTGACAATTTGTCGACCAAGAGCCCACCTGCGCGTGGCGTCCAGGTCCACTCTCGGTCGAGAATTTGTCGATCGAGGGTGGACCTGGACGCCGCGTGCTGGTGGGCTCTCGGTCGACGAATTGTCGACCGAGATTGGACCTAGACTCCTTTAACTGTACAGTTATATTGTTTTTCCATTTTATATGATTTGATAACCCAACCAATAATAAAAACATATATTTTTTCATATGTAATCATTATGTAAATTCTGGAAATTAATATGAGATTAGACATGTGTACTCCCAAATTGACATTTTAGGGTTGATGCATGAAAATAATGCATTTATATATTAACTTAGAAACCCGTTCAAAATTTACTCATTAGGAGTAAACTTTGGATAGTCCCCGGTTTGGGACTGTTTTTGAATATTTTATCTCACTTAGGATGTAACTGTATAATGTATGTTTAGATTTGAAGAAAATTTCAGTAGGATTTCCTCATTTGTTCTCTGGGTACATATGTGAGTGGTTATTTGCCATTTACATCGGTGTACTTAGAGAACTTAGGGGAAATGCTACTGAAATTTTATTCAAAACTAAATAGACATTATACAGTTACTAGTGAGATTAAATATTAAAAAATGGGATAGGTGGTACACTTTAGTATAAAAGTAATTAACTTCCTATCAATAAAAACTTACAACTTATAATATCAATATTAAACGCTTAGTTTTATAATTAATTTTAATGTGATATAGAAAATAGATCGAAGTTGGATGTCTATCAAGAACCGTTGCAGTCCAGAGTTTGCCAAAGGTCTTGATGAATTTATCAGATTTGCTGAGGAACATTGGAAACTACCTACAGATAGGCTATATTGTCCATGTAGAAATTGTTGTAACAATTTGAAAGTTGATACTGGTGAGGAAATTAAGAATCATGTCATATGCAATGGGATCATACAAGGTTATAATGAATGGTATTGGCATGGAGAGAAATTTAATTATGGATCAGAAAATGTCGATACTAAAAGGATACAAAGCATGTCCTGTTTGTGAGGAAAATACTGATTCAATCAGACTGAAACATGGTGGTAAAATCATATATCTTGGTCATCGGAGATTTCTCCCACCAGTGCATCCTTATCGAAGGCAACGTAAAACCTTTAATGGGTCAATTGATGAACAAAGTGCTCCTAAACCTATACCAGGAAATGTTGTATATGATAGGGTGAAACATATTGTTAATGAATTTGGAAAGAGTTCAAGTAGTCATCCACTCGCATGTGACAAAGCTCTATACAAGAAGAGGTCAATATTCTGGGATCTTCCTTATTGGAGATCTTTGACAATTAGACATTGCATTGACGTCATGCATGTTGAAAAAAATATTTGTGATAGCATCATTGGTACACCATTGAACATACCAGGAAAGACTAAAGATGGCATCAATTCTAGAAAAGATTTAGAATTAATGGGTATTAGAAAAGAATTATCAGTGGAGATCAGGGGTCGCCACACATATTTACCACCATCTTGTTACACTTTGTCAAAGAAGGAGAAAAAGACTTTCTGTGAGTGCTTGTATAATATTAAGGTTCGACAAAGATACTCTTCTAATATTCGTAGATTGGTATCAATGAAGGATCTGAATTTGATAGGTCTCAAATCTCACAATTATCACACCTTAATGCAACAAATTTTACCTGTGGCTATTCGATCTATATTGCTGAAGCATGTAAGGTTTGCAATCACAAGACTCTGTTTCTTCTTCAATGAAATATGCAACAAAGTGATACAT
The DNA here is from genome assembly GCA_963693085.1 of Alisma plantago-aquatica. Classification (NCBI taxonomy): domain Eukaryota; kingdom Viridiplantae; phylum Streptophyta; class Magnoliopsida; order Alismatales; family Alismataceae; genus Alisma; species Alisma plantago-aquatica. Next base: position 554,546,074 of record OY856409.1, read on the forward strand.
CCTGATACTCTTGATAAATTACAGAAAATGTAATTTTTACCATGTGTCAGCTTGAAATGTACTTTCCTCCTTCATTTTTTGATATCATGGTTCATCTTGTAGTACATATTACAAGGGAGGTGAAGATGTTGGGTCCAATTTTCTTACACTGGATATATCCATTTGAACGCTACATGAGTGTTTTTAAAGGTGATGTTCGGAATCGTTATCGTCCTGAAGAGAGTATTGTTGAGGGTTACGTGGCTAGGGAGGTGATGGACTTTTGTAATGATTTTTTGAATTGCAATGAAACTTCTAGCGATCTAAAAAATTCCCATCACACTGAATCTTATTGTGGTAAAGGAACTCTGGGAGGACGAGTCAAAGGAATCAGTCGTGAGTTGTGGGAACAAGCACATTTGTATATTTTACACAACATCGATGAAGTTAGTAGCTACATCACAGAACACAATGATCTTATCAAGAGAAATCATCCGTGATCCAGTTCAATGTGGCTTGGAAGAGAGCATAATCAAACATTTATTAGGTGGTTTGAAGAGAAAGTATTTAATCAACTATCTGAATCACTGAATAATGTTGCTGAGAACATAAAATGGCTCGCCTTTAAGCCAAAAATGGATGTCATGTCATATGAAGGTTATGACATAAATGGATTTTCATACTACAAAAAGCGTCAAGACGAAAGTAGTGTGGTCGAAAATAGTGGGGTCACTGTTCAAGCTTGTTCGTTGTATTTTGTTAGTGCCAAAGATAAAAGACCACGTGAAGATAAGATGTCATATTACGGCGTCATTGAGGACATATGGGAATTGGACTATACAAATTTCAGAGTTCCTATCTTTAGGTGTAATTGGGTTGACAACAACAAAGGAGTTTTAGTGGATGAGTTGGGTTTCAAATTGGTGAATTTTGAAAAGATTAGTGAGAAAGATGAGCCATTCATCATGGCAGACCAAGAAAAACAAGTATTCTATATTGATGACCCGGCAAATAAAAATTGGTCTGTCGTTCTTCATGGAAAAAGACAGTTTACTGTAGAACCTATAAATCAAGAAGAATACTACAAAAAGTATGATAATTCCAGTCCATTCTCAGTTGGTTTGACAAGTGTAAATGTTGAAGATAATACCGATGAATATTATAAATGTCATGACCATGCTGAAGGAATTTTACTTGACTAATAACTCAACCAATACTAAATGCATGTATTCTTTGAATTATTTATTTTATTATCATGTATACCTTATCACTTGTGCTTTTATTATCACTTATTTTTTTTTATCATGTATACTTGCAGGTTCTAAAATGGCGAGTGAAGACGAACATTCTAAGCATGAGCATGAGCACCATGAGGATGGTAGTAGTGATGCTAAGAAAAGTAGAGGTCCTACATTGATGCGTAGGCTGCAGGAGCTCAGGGTTAAAGGGGATAAATTGCCAGTCCAGTTTGATATGACAGGAGCACCTGTTGGGGAACATGCTAGTGCTTTCAAGCATTACGTAGGGGCGACCGCGCGCAGTAAGGTGGCAATAGATATAGAAAATTGGCATGATGTTCCTAATGCCCAAAAAGACCTCATATGGAAAGATATATCTGTGAGTGAAAGTGATATTATTTTAATATATTTTTTATCTATTAATTCTAATTTAGTTTGCTTGGAATTAATTCCTTTTCAAAACAACATTATTAATTTCTTCTTTTGTATGTATAGGGTGTTTTTCATCTAAATGAAAAAGATCACAAGAAAAGAGTGCTACAACGTTGTGGTGTACGATGGAGGGGTTTTATGACATATCTTGTAAGGGAATTTATAAATAATCCTAAACAAAAGAAGAAAGCTACAGATGTATATATTTTTATAGATCCTGAGGTGTGGGAAAGATTTGTTGCAGCTAGGAGATCGGAAGAGTTTTAGGTAATAAAGATTGTGATGTATTGTATGAATATTTAATTTTATACAATTAAGGAGGTGAATCTTTTATACATGTTTGCCAAGTCTAAATTGAAATACCTCATTTTAAACGATCATGTTATTCACCAGGCTCAAAAGGAAAGACGGGCTAAAAATGTGCATGACCATCTCTTGGGACCCGGCGGTTATGCCTTCAGCCACCAACTACAAGAGAAGCAATCCTCTTCTGGAGAAGAATCTAGTACAACTCAAGTTGAGCGACCACCCCGACACTTTACATGGATTGATGCTAGAAAGAATCGAACAGGTGAAATTGTCAACCCTGCAACTAAGGAGGTGGCACAAAAGATGGTAGGTTTATCCCAACTAAGTAAAGAGTAACTCCCACAAACTTAGATTTATTTATATATAATTGATATTGTGATTTAATATTTTTATTAACTATGAATAGATTGATCTCCATGAGCATAGGAAGGAAGGAAAGTTCATCCCAACTGGCTACATGGATGAACTAGCAGTTGCTCTTGGTACGAAGGAGCATCCTGGCCGTGTTAGGGGATTAAGAGCTGGCATAGGATTCAAGTCTTATTTTGGCCCTTCGCAATCTAAAAGAGGTCATGCAGGAGGTCTTACACAAGAGGAGGTTGAAACATTAGTAGCATAGAAAGTAAAAGAAATAATGTCTTCATTTCAGCCTACACAACCTTCTCAACCTATTCATAATGCACGTCTCTCAAGTGATGAGGTACAAGCCCATGCTCCAGTTGTAGAAGGTCATGGGAGCAGTCCCGATGACCCACCACAATAATCTGCAGTAAGTTTTTGTTCTATATGTTGTGTTATTAGTATGATAAATATATGATAATATATATAGTTCTAACATGTATCTGTTCTACTGTTTCTTATATAACTTATATTATTTCAATCTAGGTTGGTATGAACTATAAACTTGCAGTGGAGGTTCCAGAATATAATGTTGTGGCAGCGGGCAAGGTGTACACCCTTGGTGGTACATTGCATTGCCAACAAATTACTGATGACATTTGCCGTGTGTCCATCCATCTTGTGTATGCCAGAATGGGGGACAAACCACTACCCATACCTAATCCTGAATATAGTACAGTTGAAGAAGCTGAGGGTGCTATGGTGGGTTGGCCTAGAAACTTGGTTATCAATGACAAGGTATACCTTATTTCTACCATATTTTTCATATTTGACTGCATACATGAACTCATGTAATATAAGTATGTAATTTAATTAACAGGTTTGTAAATCAAAAAGTAAAACTTCTACTAGTCGTCCTCCTATGCCCAAGCCATCTTTCATTCCCGAAGCTACATTCGACGAATTGGGAAGCAAATCTAAATGTTTGTATCGATACTTAGCCAACCAAAGCTCGGGATCACATATGTTGGTCAATTTAACAGAAGATGCAGTTGGGAGGGACTTTGAGAATTTTATTTTTCTTGATGATATTATAGAGTTGTTCCGGTATGATTGGCTGAATACTTCGATAATAGAAGTATGGATAAGGTAAGGATCTATCAATATATATAGAAAATTCCAATACACATTTTTAGCTTATTTCTACATATGAAAATAATTACAAATGTTTAACAACCGTTTATATATCGAGGCCACAAACTTTGATATAAAGAATGTTGGATTCTTAGTTCCTTCCGTCACTAGTCAGGTGGAGATACATATTGAGGATGTGAATGAGTACTTCTCTGATGCATTCAAATATTTTGCTAGTGAGGGGAAGGAAATTATCCTAATTCCTTTTAACGTCCAGTAAGTATTATTATTCATTATAATTTTAATAATGAATAAAATTATTTATTTTAATGTTTGTTTTATTCTTCCTCAGAGCTAGACATTGGGAATTAGTGGTGATTGCCCCAAAATTGATGAATCTTTATTATCTTGACCCAATGGGTAAAACAACAAGGAGTCACAAACTGAAATTGCCAACTATGGAGTAAGCATAAATTTAATCAATGCTTCAACATGATATTTCTATTTAGAATTTCTATTTTACCAACTATCATTTAATTGATAGGGGTATAAAGGCTTTTCTTGAAGCTGGAGGACAAATACCCACAAAATTAAAGACATTGACTTTGAAAAATGTCAAGGTAGATACTTTGACAACTGCTTACTCTTATATGTATTAATTTTCAACTGTAATATGTCAACTCTTATAGTCTTATCTCAATTGCTATTTATAGTAGTTTACTAACATTAAGTATAATTTGTTATTTGTAGTGTCCTATGTAAAATAATGACTGGGCTTGTGGCTACTATGTAATGAAATATATGCAAGCTATTGTCAAACAAGCATCACATGACATTCAGACTATAAGTCAGGTAATAAAGAATAACATCATAAATTTACAAGTGATTGTAGTCATTTTATAAAATATTAGCATGTGCATTTTCTATTACAGATCTTTACAACTCAGCCTTACACACATGTGGACTTGGATGAATTCCGAGAAGAGTGGTCAGAGTCTTTTCTAAATGAAGTCGATATAGCATTCAATTAAATATGTCAGGTCCATTTATGTATGTGGTTTGAGTACTCTTTCATATTTACTTTTGTATCTGTTTAATATCATCTCAGACTTGCACTCTATCATTTTGTAAATTATGATGTGATTATGAATCATTTTTGTTATGAATGTGTGGTTTTGAATGGTGACGATTGAGCATCAATGCTACCCTCTCCCAGAATATATGAATCTTCTTGTTCTTCTGTTCTATTTCAATTTCTGTAGAAATTTAAAAAAAAATCGTAACTTCTAGCGTCGGTTTTTTAAATAACCGACCCTAAAGATTGAATTCAGTGTACACTCCTCGGTCGAGAAAATTTTCGACCGAAATATAACTTCTAGCGTCGGTTTTTGTACAAAACCGACTCTAAATGTCCTCTATAAGTTCGGTTATTTACAAAAACCGACCTTAAAGATTGAATAAACATTTTCAATGTACCCCTCGGTCGACAATTTTGTCGACCAAAATATTTTCAGTCGACAATTTTCTCGACCGAGGGGTACACTGAAATGTTTATTCAATCTTTAGGGTCGGTTATTCCAAAAAACTGACCCTATAAACTCTCTCGGTCGAGAAAATTGTCGACCGAAAATACTTTCGGTCGACAATTTTCTCGACCGAGACCGTTTACATGGTCGATTTTTTTCAAATAACCGACCTTACATGCTCCATTTTTCTCGCATGGTTCAGATTTTTTTACAACCTTTCTATAGCGACGACCACTTAGGCGTCAGTTATAAAGTGACGTTACATGCTTTAAAAAACTGACGCTACATTCCATTCCTGTACTAGTGTTTAGGGTAATACTAGGATAATTGGTTGTATTATTGCCCAATTATTACACAAAATCAACATAATCTCTTCCTTATTTCCTAGTATCTTTAGGAGCATCTTGGATTATCTAAATCTAACCAAAATTGGTGGGTTTGATAATTCAACCATGAGGAATTAAATTATCCAATTAGATTTTAGATGCGGGTTAAGGAAATATGATTTATACGCTATTTTCTACTTTAGGTAATTAACACATTAATGATCATTAAAAAGGAATTGTGTTATCAAAAGTCGATGGAAGCTCTAGTGTTCTATTATTTACTCATACACAAAATAGTGGGATACATTATACATGTATGTGGGTAAAAACTATCATTTAACCCCTAACTAGTCACCATTGCATAGTTAGGGTTAGGTTTTGTGCATTAATTGACATTGATGTGAATAAGTGTTGATGCATGATTCATTCAAGGTTCATATGATATCTTTAGCTCATTTTAGAATACAAATTAAGCATGGTCTCGACTTAAATCAACATATGAAAGACAAATTATTTCAACTTAGGGTTTCATCTTTAGTAAAGGTAAGAAATTTTGGGACTAAGTTTTGAGGGCCGTTATAGTTACAATGAAAAAAGGCAAATGGGCAACAAGTTGTACAAATAGCCCTTTTGAATGGAAAATCCATTCCTCTAAAATACTACATACATAGATCTGGGAGTCATAAAATTAATTTTTTGAATGCTTGTTAAACATTATGGTGTTCATTCATGATCACTCATATTGGTCTTCCGATTATCACTTTTATGGATAGTTCATTTTGTAGTTATTGCTTCTACATTGAGGCTACCTTCATCAGGGGGAGAAGACCTCTTACTACCTACTACATGCAATATTCTTCAAGACGAGTGTTAGAGTACTTCAATAATTGTACTACAAGATTTATGGGATACTCTTTCTTATCAGTATAGATCAATTTTTGTATAAGTTATTTTATCTTTTTTCATGTATTGGCAAGTTGGACATGCGTTTCACCCATGCTCCAACTTGATGGGGGAATGCTAGAGTTGTGGAAAATTAAGATGGACATCTAATGAGATATATTCTTATTGATATAGGACAAAATTCCCTCCTATATACAAGAGAGGATGAAAGTACAAGGGAAGCAAACTTAACCCGAATAGGCCATGACTATTGGGCCCATATAAAATAATAAACTAAATCACAATCATTCTGACACTTCTCCTCAAGATAGAGTATGAGTGAAACACATCTCTAAATTGTACTCACAAGACTCAATTATATGATAAGATAAATTAAAAAATAAAAATGTCACTCCCCGCACAAGATTTTCAGTCCCCTTTAAACATGATTCTCCACAGACATTGAATGATGTCACCTCTGAAGTTATGTCCTACATGCTAGAAATACTTGAGTTTGGCGAGGATCTACTAATGTGAATAACAAAAGAAGAACATTACTAACACTCTGGAGTAGAATCAAAACACCATGGCTACACCATCTTCACCAGAAAGAAATGTGCAATTGGAATAAGAAAAATCAACACATCCAATGATGCAGCTGTAGAGGTATCTTGAAATACATATATGATGTGGTGATGATGACTATCCTTATAGAGTGTGACTCTTGGGGGCTTGACAAGAATTTACACCATAAAGGAATTCTAGGTTGACTTGTCAAACTGGATCCATCTAGATTTTGACTCTTGGGGGTTTAATATAAATGAAATACACCATCTAGGAAAGCCCAAGTAGATCACTATAAGAAAAATCTTGAAATTTGAGAATTGCAAATGCAACTTCGATAAGTCATAAATAAAATAGCTCAATAAAGATAAAATCTAAATGGACATCAACCTTGCAGGTATAGGTTTAGAGATTGACTAACTTATAAAAATTAACCAACCATCTTATGGGATGCAATAACATCATCAAGGACTAGCACCATAGGAAACAAGAGGTTGGAATAAGTGCACACATATCTCTCTCAACATGTGTCAATGATGTAATTAATGTCCTTCAACTTGGATAAAAGTGGTAGACAACTAAAATAATCAAAGCACGTAGATAGACAACCAACATGCATATTAGCACACGAACACAAAAAAGCACAATGTCATTGGGGAAAAGATAAGTCGATAATGAAATGGACGAAAAGAAGCACAATGTCATTGGGAAATGAATACACACATTATGCATAGAAGGTTGTTGCTTTGTGGGATTCAAGAACCACAAAGACATTAGAGGATGATTGCATGTAATAATAAGAATCTCCATGGAAATTTGAATAGCCTGGACTGATAGATATAATCTCTCTCATACTCGCTCTTCATGCATTTTTCTCTACATTATTGTACTATCTCTCTCTCTCCTTTTTATATCCCCTTGCACAAAATAAAAACTGAATGAGTAATTAGTGTGGAAAAGAAACAATACCCCCTGCACGTGGAAAGAGATGGACATATGAGGGGTGGTCGGGGGAAATTACTGAAGGATTTTACTATAGATTTTAAAGGTAGAGGCAAAGGGACTCATGGTAGATGATCACCGAAATGATGGGGAGTTTGGGGACGTGCCCCTCTAGCTAGGTGGTCCCGCTTCCCTTTAATGGGTGGGATTTGAGGGGAGGCCTCCCCTCACAATTGTTTGGGGATAGATGCCCTAAAAAAAGTCTACAATGCTGTTCAGTGGGAGATCATGCATAGAGTTTATTAGAAGAGGTAGAAAAAAGGAATTTATGAAAATATGAGCAATGGAACATGATGGGAAATCATGAAAGATAGAGAGATAATATGACAATGGTGAGCTGTATGGACAAGTACCCAAATAGCCGGTACACCAACCCATGATGTATTGATGGAGGCTACCAGTCACGTCAGTGGTAATGGTGTTCACACAGTTGATTGTTGGTCATTGTGCACTACTAGAGGCTTTGACTGTCTGCCACTATCGTTAGTGGCAGGTTCATTACTAGATTATAGTGGTGGCCCGTTGATGACAATGTGTTGTGGCTTCTAGGATGTGTGACTGTGGCATGGCTTTCGTTACTACTAGCGGCTCATTGTGGTGCATTGCTACTGTAGTTTTCCTCCATGATAACGGTGGTAGTTGGATGATTGTTTTTGTTGATTGTAGATATGTAATCTTGATGTAGTGGTTGGAGTAGGGGAGGAATTGGAGAAGAGGAAACTAGATAGAACTCAAGCATGGAGGTAGATAAATGTAGATAATGGTGGCTCGGATGATTGTAGAAAAAGATTCAATTTTTATAGAGGAGCAAGAGAGTAGATGACCATAAGGCTAGGATAATTCCTAGAGGGTAGCCAAACCAAGAAGAGATGGAAGCCTCCCATAGGTAGATGATCATTCTTTAACTCTCTAGGTTAGGATCATTGTCCTTATACCATATATAGAAGAGAGAGAGAGAGTATGAAGAGAGAGAGAGAAAGAATGTATTAAGAGGGAGTATGAGGAGAAAGAGTGTGAGAGAAATTATGCCATTCATATCTCAACAAAATTTCTTATCTTTACACATATCAATCCCCCAATGTGAAAAAATAAGATGGGATGCTGAAGAAATATTTTCTTGTTGATATATGGAAAACTCCCTTCCTATATATAGGAAAGGAGACCAATACAAGGGAAGCAAAGTTAATCATAATAGGCAAAGAAAATTGGGCCCATATATCCTAATAAACTAAACAACAATAATTCTATTGAGAGTAATTAGTTTATTTTTTAATATGGCCTAATTTTCTTGCCCATTACAGTTAAGTTATGTTTTGTTATATTTGCATCCTTTCTTATATATAGGAGGGGAGTTTTTAGTCAAACAATAAGACATATATCATTAGCCTCCATTTTATTTTCCACACATATGAAACAAGAGATATAATAACTTTATTTTCCACACATATGAAACAATAGATAATATCTTTATTTTCCAACCATTTCTTGTACTTAAAGATCTCCATTTAGCATGTTCTTTCTTATGACAGAAGAAGTATTTCATATGAATCTTTCTTCTTCTGGCCTTTTCATCATTTGGTTTACATCAAAAATAGGAGCAATATTTTTACCATTGGGCCACACTTTCCGTGGGAACTCAAATGCATAGTAGGGACCTATTCATTGTTAACTCTCTTATTCTCTTGAACATACATGAGCAATAAATCTTTTGTTGGCCATTTTTCCTTTCTACATTGTAAGAGACCTTGAATGATCCATAATGACTAGGAAGGAGGTTAACATGAAATGTACAAGAAATGTATCATGGGTTGATAACTCCATATTGTTGAGTTGTGAGACATATCAATCATTCCATGATATATTATCAAATCCCACAAATAACCATAGTACTTCATAGAGAACATCTTAGACATTAAAGTACTAGCCATAGACTTACTAGAAGAAACATATTGTTCCTTAAGTGTGTTTAGAATATCATTTTCCAACTAGTAAGTAGGAATGGGTCTTCTAATATGCTTTCCTACCTATGCTTGAATAAGTAAAAAGCTAAGGCTATTAGAACATTACCACTTATATAGCCACTAGTACAAAAACTACCTCTACCGTTGGTCAAAATGACCGCAAAGAGAATGACATATATAATTAAAAAGTTTGATATTTTCATATTAACAAATAAGACTATATATATAGATTACATTTTGATGTCTAGTGAACCATATCATCTCCATATACCACATCATGTGGTATGAGCATGCCCAACCATGGTCTTATACATGGTACTATAAATTTATTAACACATAAAATCAAAGTAAGCATAATTGGCATAAATGTGCATTGGAGTTAGAAAACTACATCAACATTCGACCAACTTATCATTTTCATTTTCTTGTCTACCTTTCCTCCAGTCTTTTGAAATATTTTATGCCCTATACATTAATATAACACATCCAATTTCATTAATAAATATACATTTAATGATATATGTCAACAAATAAATATAAGAAATTACTCACACGAATAATGCCTTTTTCATTTTGTGTCCCCCACTGCCTACTTGGTAACCCTTAGGACCTAGATAATACATAGTTAGCATCATGGGACAATAACCAACAACACCCAATGATCATTCCTAAGTGAAAAGAAGGCAAACAAAATAAAACTCAAAATCCACAATGAAATGTAATTCTTAAGTCAAAATTATAAGCAACGTAACTAAACTTACTCAACATTGAATGAAGATATAATCACACTCATTTTCACTTTACCAAAATATTTAGATGCGGCAGAGCAATATTCGGTAACAAATGTAGGGTCTTTACCTACATGAATAATTTATGATGGAACGAGAAGTTCCACATGGGGTTGTGTGAACTTTGTACACACCCTATGTAAGTATCTACAAAACGTATATCATGTATGCATTAATATATAAGAAAATAGTTTGACATATATAAAATGAGATATTTATCTATATAAGATCTCACCATATCTAAAGTTCTATCACAAATGTATTCAACCAAGCATAAGTAAACATCTTGACTACATCTTGCAAAAATACACTAGTATCATGAGGTTGATATACATCGTCCTCATAACTGTGGACCATCATAGGCAACCCTTCTTCAAAGTTTCCTATCAATACTGCCAATCCCCTACAATTAGGACCTAGCTAGTTGAATAGGTCCTTTGCAAGCCAATATATATTCTCACACCAGTTGTCATGTATATACAGATACAAATGCAATGTAAATTTAGCATAAATCAATATAGACAACTCTCACTTTGGGCCACACAACTTACACTGTCTTCTGCATCACCTATTGTCTCATGCTTGGGTGATCATATGGCAGTGCAGTCTACTTCCAGGGGTTGTAGACAAGTCTCGACATCATGTGAAGTGCTTCAATGGGAAACGAATCACCATGAATCATGTCACCTTGAAGGTGTGGGTAAGTCACGCCCAGTGTAATGATATATCATTATAATAAAATATGCACGACCTCAACCCCTACAAATTTGCATAGAGGTTATATATATACCTAAACTAAAACATATTTTACAAATAATTATGAAAGAATACTATGTCATAAAAATACTTACAACAGACATGCTAGGTGGTGGGTCTACGAGATTACTCTCAACCAACTCTATTGTAGGGAGGTCCACCTCGTATGAGGAATGAGTCGCCACAAGTAATATCTGAATAGATGAATGAGAATCATGATAATATCTCATTACTTCCTCTATTCCATTTGAATTCATCTATTTTACCTTCTCTTATGAGAATCCTCCTTTGTGAGTAGATTTGCACTTATGCTCTAATGGCCCAAAGAAGGCTCTTATAACGACACCAGTGCCAACAACCCTAACATTCCCAGTATGCTCTGGGTTACCTAGAGCCACTACCAATTCATCCCTTATGCCCTCCAGGATGAACTTGCCTTGTTTCCTTTGCTCGTGGAGCTCCCTCTAATCATCATAAATAGTAATTAGTAAGTAAAACATAACAGTCAATGTCAAGGTAAAACATAACAATCATCAATAGTAATTGCTCTAAAAGTTGAATTTTATCATTTTTACCACCATCTCAGTAGTTTTGGGGTTGGGTATTTGTACAGATTTGGTTTTCTCCCCAACTATCCATACATCACAGAGAAGTAGAGGTGGAGGAGTAGTAGAGGACTCAATAGTCCCTAAAGTAGGATGTTGAGAAGAAGATGCCTGCAGTATCTATTGGTGAAGCTTTGTATAGCCACCTGGACCCATCATGTAGTCGTGCACATTCTTTGCATGCCTTTCTCTTTGAGCATCACTTACAACCTGGTTAGTCAAAACATATGTTAAATATATAATACAATGAATTTATAAGAATGTATTAGTAAGTAACAATCATCAATAGTATATAAAATATATCAATCAATGTCAAGGTAAAACTATGAATTCATAAGAATATATTCAAAATGAGGAGCAAGGACTAATACCTTGAATTCATCGGTTTGTCTCTTAACAACAAATGCTTCTCACACCTTCAGGTCAAGATAGTTCCATTGCTCAGTGGTTGGCTTCTTCTTCTTCTCAACGTTTTGTATGTATTCTCTTGTCATATTTGTCCTATAATTTCTTAGGACCCTCCCACAATGTTACAAAACCTTTTTACGTTGCAATTTTTCATCTAGGTCAATTATGCTTCGCAAAAGTTTATATACTTTATGAAATATTTTTAAAAATAGAATGATAAATAACTTTACAAACATAATTGTAAATGATAATATCTCACACATAGTTCCTTCCATATTAAATCTTTCTTGCCTTGATCAATTGTGTTAAGATTCCAAATTAAGTAAGAACCCATAGATATGCCACAAAATAATTGTGGTACATCCCTATTAGATTTCCTAAATCATTAAACTCAATGATCGACTTCAGTCCATTACCTATTTACTCTACTAACTTGTTCATCATGGTGATGCCTCTTATTGTTGCACAGTGACAATGCTTCTCATCAAGCTCAACAAGATCCTCAGGGCGCACATCCTCATGATAAAATTGAAAAAAAACACATATAAGTCATAAAAAGATATAACTTATAAATGTGATAAAACAATACAACAATATAGACATTGTAAAATACACATCTATGTAATATAACAATACAACTTACACTAGTGTCATGCTCACAATGCACATTGTCATGGTGCTCATCCTCATGGTAATAATCATCACTGTCATCATACTCATTGTCAGACGTTATTTGAAAAAATGTCATATCAAAAATAGTCAGACAATGAAATATAAGTGATATAAAATGTAAAATGCACATCTAACACTTAAAAAAAATAAAAACACACCTCTAATATTGGGATCTTGTATCAATAAACATTCCCTCAGTGTGATCTCCACACATATGTAAGTCAGTGTCAGCTTCAATATTTGGTTTTGGCAAGCTAACTGAGAATGGACTAAAGTCATCATACTTGTAATAGTACTCTTATTCATCTATAGTATCTGCAATGAACTACCTTTTACATGAAGAACAATGACCATTTTTCATTTGTAGGATCATTGATATAAAATACTTGCTTCACCTATGAAGCCATTATGAAAGATTCACCCTTCTCAACAATTTTTCAAAATCTACTAATGTGAAACCCAATTCATCCACTACAACTCCTTTGGTGTTATCAACCCAATTACACCTAAGAACCAAAATTCTAAAATCTATGTAGTCAAACTTCCATATGTCTTCAATGACACCATAATATGACATTTTAGCTTCACGTGGACTCTTATCATTCGCACTATAAAAATAAAATGAAGATGCTTAAAGGGTGACCCCACTATTTTGGATGACACTCTTATCATCTTGACGCTTTGTGTAATATGAAAATCCATTTATGTCAAACCCTTCATAAGACATAACATTCATTTTTGGTCTAAATGTGAGACATTTGATATTTTTAGCAACATTATTTGGTGTTTGAGATATTTGACGCAAGGCTTTATTTTCAAACCACCTAATAAATATCTTGGTATGATCTCTAGAAAGCCACATTGAATAGGCTCGAGGATATTTTGTCTTGATGAAATTGATATTGCTGGTGATATAAATGTTCACTTTGTCGATGTTATGTAAAAAGTACAAGTGTGCTCGTTCCCACAATTCACAACTGGTTACTTTCCCTCATGCTCCTTAACTCCCTTTGTGGGAATAATTGTAAATATTCTTGTCATTACAAGAGCTTCATTACAACTCAAAAAGTCATTGCAAAAGTACATAACCTCCCTGGCCACATAACCCTCAATAATACCCCCTTCAACCCAATAACACTTTCAAACATCACATATAAAAATACTAATGTACCTTTTAAAAGGATACATCTAATTCAAGAAAATTGGTCCCAACATTTTTCACTTCCCTAATCAAATGGATAACAAGATGTACCATGATATCAAATAATGAAGGAGGAAAATACATCTCAAGTTGGCACAAGGTAAGACCAATTCTATTTGCAACTTATCGAGATTCTCAAGATCAATAACTTTGATGCATAGAGTGTTGAAGAAACAAAGGCTGATGATTGCAAACCTTACATGCTTTGGAAGTACAGATCGAATTTCCACGAGAAATATTTGTTGCATTATAGTGTGACAATCATGAGATTTAAGACCTATCAACTTCAGATGCTTCATTGATACTAATCTATGAATATTTGAAGAGTATCCCTATGGTACCTTAACATTGAGCAAGCACTCACAAAAAGTTTTAGTCTCCTTTTCTAGACAATGTGTACCAAGAAGGAGGTAAAACTTATTTTGTGAATTCTTTCACTATGCCCATTTCACATAGGTCTATTCTGGATTTGGTGCCATCTTTAGTATTACCTAGTATATACAATGGAGAACCAATGACACTATCACATACATCTTTCTTAACATGCGTGACATCAATACAATGGATAACTACCAAAGAACTCCAATAAGGAAGATCCCAGAATATTGGCCTCTTCTTGTGTAAAGATTTGTCACTTTGTGTGGCAATAGTACATTGTGATCTCTTACTGAATGCATTGACAAAGTCTTTTACTCTTTCATAAACAACCTCCCCTGATATATGTTTAGGGGAGGACGATTGTATATAACAATCATAATAGGACAAGTGCTATCTTGGTTGCTCAATGTGCCATATGGATTCATCCCGTCAGCACAAAGCCCAAGTCTTAGATTCTTGACTTCTTCACCAAATTCAGGGTATAATAAATCAATCTTCTTCCACTACAGGGAATCAGACACATGTTGTAGGATCCCATAAATATTTTTCTTTTCCATTGCATGCCCCCTAAATTCTCCGCATCCATGGTATTGGCAAATAAACATTGAAATCGTGGTATTATAGGTAGATACCACATCACCTTGGTAGGGAAGTCAGTTTTGGAGTTCTCATAGTCATCATTTTATATCTTGACGCCTCACATTTTGGACAATTTTTCAAACTGACATAGTCCTTTTGAAGTAACACACAATCATTTGGGCATGCAAGTATCTTCTTACACTTCTTTTCCATTGGGCACAATATTTTCTTTAATTAGTATGTTGAGATTGGAAGCTCATTTCCTTCAAAAAAAATTTCTTTCAACAAATACAACAATGATGTGAAGCTTTTGTCACTCCATATATTGTTAGCCTTCAGAGTATACAATCTCAACACAACACTCAACTTCATAAACTTAGTACAACCTAATTATAACAGTCTCTCAACATCATGCACAATGTTGCTAAATAAGGAAGGTTGATCTGCGTGCTCTACCCAAAACTATCTAGCATCCCATCAACCATGTCTAGTGGAACTGGTTCATTCACATGTACATCATTGTTGTCAATTTCTTCTTCAACACAAGTATTGCTATCGATATCTACTAATCTCATAGTAGGAATCTCTCCATGCCAGTACCATTCTGTATAGCCCTATACAATCCCATTGTACATGGCATGAATTTTGATTTTGTTAAATGTGTCATGTTTTAAGTTATTACTGCAATTTCCCTAAAAAAAGTTATTACTGCAATTCCTACATGGACAATAGAGCCCATATCCAGGTCATTTGCGGTGTTCATCCTTAAATCTTAGAAATTGATCAAGACCAATAATAAACTATGGGGTGCAGTGATTTGGAACGAACATCCATGATATGTCCATTCTATGATCAAAGAGAAAACAAGTATTAGGGTTTAGGCTTTACATGATTAGGGTTTATGGTCTACATGATTACGGTTTAGGGATAAGGGTTTACAAATGAGGGTTTGTTCATTTGAATTTAGAGATAAGGGCTTACATTTTAGGGTTTAGGGTTTACATATTCACATTTAGGGTTTATGCTTTACAAATTAGGGTTTAGAGTTCAGTAATGAATGTGTGTACCACCTATCCCATTCTTAAACACCTAATCTCACTAGTAAGTGTATAATGTTTGATTTGATTTTCAGAAAAATTTCAGTAGCAGTTCCCCGCAGTTCTCCAAGTACACCTATGTAGATGGGAAAATAGCCACCTATACATGTACTTGGAGAACAAACGGGAAAGTGCCGATGAAACATCTTGAAAATTGAATACACATTATACACTTACATACTAACTGAGATTAAGTGTTCAAGAACAATGCCAATTCGGGTACTATCTAAAATTAAGGTTTACAATTTATATCAATTAAGTGTAAATACAAACCTAACAAAAGAAGATATATTTATAAATTAAGGTTTACAGTTTAGAGTTTAGGTAAATAAATAATAATTTTATTCTAAAGATGTTAATTTAGGTCATTCATATCAATTCAGTGTAATTAATTCTCAGGTGTGATTATTATCCATATAACATTCAAATTGAACAATGCAACCAAATATACAAACACTTAATACATGAATTTCAATTAAAAAAGAAATTATACAAGTATACTTTTTCCAATTGATATCAATTTAGGTATTTAAACTCTAGTTACATTTCATCAAATTACAAAAACAATTTTATCTAAAACCCTAGTTACATTGAATCAAATTACACAGAAAATGTTGCTAAGAAAACAAAAAAGCATTGGTTTTCATAACTTTATAGGTTGTTGAAATAATTACATAGATAGAACTAGAGTTTTAATCTATTGAATCCAATTTCTATATTTGAATTTGTTACTTGCATATAGATAAAAAAGAATATGAGATGGGTTGTATGCTCTATGTACCTCTCGGCTGTGGGGTTGAGCTTCTGCTATAGGAGAAAAATAGCTAGGGGTTACGATGGTGGGGTTGGAGTAGCAGCTCTGGCAAGCTCCATTTGCGACGATGATGATGACGATGATGGTGTCAAGCAAAATAGTGAGCACAACAATGTAGTGATAGAGTCATGACAACACAATGACTACAACAATGTCGACAGTGAGCACAACATTGTGGAAAGTAGAGCACATCATTATGTCAATGACAAGAAGAACAATGCAGTGACGACGGTGAGCATAGCAACGTCGACCACAATAGTAGCAACACCGACCATAATAGAAGCTACACCGATAGTGGGTTGAGCACCTGGAGAGGCAAGGGCGGTAGAGGGGGGAATCAACAAACCTTGGTAGAAATCATAATGAAATAGAAATTGGTGGAAAGTCTATTTTGTACAGTTGCTATTAAGTTATCTATAGTCATCAGTTGTTTACACAAACTGACAAGTAAGAGGTTATTCATCGGTTGGCAAGCCAAAATTGACACCTAAACTAGACCCTATTAAGTTATAGACAGTCTTCGGTTGTTTGTCAAAATTGACAACAAAGAGAATATTCGTCGGTGGACAAGCCAAAACTGACACCTAAGCTAGTGACATAGATATAGGTTTACTATAGAAAATCAATGCAAGAGGCATTATCTGAATAAAAAAATCGATCTTAATAAGGCTTGAGTCATTGGTTGTGTACCAAAAACTGAAACCTAACCTAATGACTTAGACGTCAATTTGTTGTAAGAAATCGATACCAGAGACCCTTATCTGAATGAAAAAAAATAAGCATGATGCCTTAGTTGTTGGTTTTGTCTAGGTGAACGGGTGAACTGACACTAGAGAGCAATTTTGGGGGAACAATATTTTTGTGGGAATGTGGCGCGAATCCTCCGATGTCAGTTTCTTTACAAAAAATTTACATCGGTTGTACAATTTCTTAGAGTTATTTATGAGAATCAATGCTGATTTTTTAGATTTACAACTGATGCTAGAAGTATTTTGGAGGAAAATTTTTATTTCATGTGAAGATGTTTGTCGTCAGTTCTCTGAAAATCAACGCTTATCTTATAATTTTTGGAGGCAATTTTTTTTCCTAAAAAAATATATTGTGGGTTATTTTTGACGTCAGTTTCTTGAAAATGTAACTGTCACTATAGAAAAAGCCGTACCTGTGTCTTTACTAAATTATCATAACTTGATCAATGGTGACTTTACCTGTATCTTTACTAAATCAACATGACTTGATTTATAGTGTCAGTTTTTCTTTAGAACTGACGTCAGAAAAAAAGTGACATTAGAGGTCAGAAATGTATTAGTGTGCTGGAGTTTTCAATATTGGTACTTTCCTCTACCATAGGTTGTATTTTATTTGCTCAGAAAGTTATTTATAAATCCATACACCGTAATGTAAACATTACCATTTCCTTTACATTCATTAAATTTGAATCCTTGAGGAAGTAATGTTATCAACACCATGCAACGACTAAGAAACAGCTACAACAACAATAATAAATGAAAATACTTCAAAACCAATGTTAGAATATGAAAGTAACTTTTGAGGCCTAATTATTTTTCTTTTATAATGCTAATCCCTACTCGTCATTGCAAATTATTTTTGAATTATTTTGTAACACTTATATTAGATTCTTGTTATGAGGTGAACTCAATCGAAAATACCAACTTTATATATGATCAAATGTAAAACTATATTTTTGATGCTAGAAATGTGGACATTACCTTTTATATTCTGAAGAGGTTTTAACTTTTTTGGAAAACTATTATTAAATAGTTTTTGAATAAATAATTACCATGTAGTTATAATACTGACTATTTCTTGATATTACTACGTCCACTGTGAACTGCTTACTTGAACATATATATCCTTCTATACTCATAACCATTAACATAAGAATCCAAGTAACCAATCATGATATAGTATGCGAATTGCAATCTTTATTTGATATGTTTATGATTTGCACTCATACATTGTATGGTATACTTTCACATATATGTCTATATCATAATACTTTATTTATATAAGTCACTGTTAGAACAAGTTGGACTATGTGTGGTGAGTTTATAAATATTACTAGTTATGGGGAGTAATGGATTTGCATCTTTTGAGTCAAAATCACAATGACAACTTACATTGATGTGTGTAACAATTTTTTAAATTATGACGATCTATGTTTTCTTGATGTGGTCAATGTCATGTGCCTACCAATGGTTGTTTTATTTCCTTATGCATGCCTATAGTCTAATTCCATTGAAAATAATGTAAGTTTTATGATAAATGAACTTGGTTTAACCTAGAAATGCTTTACTATGGTCATCTTAAGATCACTGCATTCTACCCTCTTATCTTGTCAGCTACATGTTAAGCATATCATACTAGTGAATAATGTTTCATAATACTCTATACTCTTTATTATCGAAGTGCTTATAACTCACACTCACTTAAGAGACAAATGTCCAACATTTGATAAGAAAGTGAACAAAGAAAACAAACATATTTCATTGCCAAGGAATATGCCAATCAATAAATTAATTTTAGTTTGTTTTACTAGACTCTACCTTTTTCTCTTTTTATGAAATTGCATCTTACCTTGTACTCTTGTATGTATGTTTATATCAATGTTCGGGCTCCGGGATACAATGCCTATGACATGACAACCAAGCTTGGAGAGTATTTTGAGAAGAAATATTGGATTCCATAGCTTTAGATATTAATGCCAAATGGTGACATATATGCACTTTTTTGTGTCACTAAATATCATATTACATCCCATACATGTGTGAAATGTTATAGTTGTGTATTTTTTCACCCATTAGGTAGTAAAGGGTATGCCCTTTTTATGTAAGTTTCATTTGTATGAAGTAATAAAGAATAAGTTACAACCCATGTTTGAGAACATTGTCCCATTTTTTATTTTTGCAAATATATTTGCATGACATTATCATCATTGCCATTGTTTGAGAACATACCATTTGTGAGTGTTGACTTTAAATCTATTTATTAGGATTTTAAATTGAAAACTAAAGTATTGATTAGGGCCACTACACCTTGAAATTTGTATTTATCTAGTATTTATGCTTCCTTATAAATATTTATGCAGACATCAGAAAGCCTTCGTTCATGTACTTTAATAGGCCACTTGTGGGGGATACCACATAATTCAAGCTCATCTTTTAAAGGACTATTTGTGAAAGAATATTCCACAATCATTTTTTTTAAGGTCCGGTCTAACATATTTATGAAGACCTTGTTCTTGAATAAGAAGGTAATTCTTTTAGTGTGTGTGTGTGTGTATATATATATATATATATATATATATATATATAAATAGAGAGAGAGAGAGAGAGAGAAAGAGAGTCAGACCAAAATACACTCGAGTGTAGCAGAGACAGAATACACTCAAGTTATTTTTTGCCTTATAAATAATATATTCACAATCAAACCGTTGATCTTATTAAATATCATATAAATAGTATATAGAAAAAAATTGAGTTCATTTGGACATTTGTAAACCATGCATCTAAAGGCAAAAAAATGACGCACTTGAAAAACTTTATGTGCGTCCATTTTCTTGTACCTGGTTGAGTGCCTTACCAACATACAAATGGGCTCAAAATTTGTATACAGACTATATTTATCATACTAATTAAGATCAACGAGGTTGATTTGAATTTTTCAAAAAATACTGCTTGATGTGTAAATCACACTTTAGTGTAGCACATGATATGTACACTCATGTGTGTTCTAGCCCGACTCTCTCTCTCTATCTCTCTCTCTCTCTCTATATATATATATATATTTGGTCACTTACATTTTTGATATTTATGATAGCAGTTTATGTAGTATTATAAAATGAGTCTTTCTACTACATTTTTGGTCATCCCATTACAACGTTGGTTGTCTCATTACAAATATGTGCCTTCCTATTACAAAATATATGCATGAGTAACTAACCTTAGTTACTAACACGGGTAGTGAATGAACAACATATATATGCCTATTCATTTAATACTCACAAGGGTACTCTAGCAATGCTACCTGTCTCTAAGAAACGCGGTGGCAATTTTGTAAATGTTGGTTCCCACTTCCTTTGATTAAGCTCATACTTCCTTTGATTCGACTCCCTCTTCCATTGATTCCCTCATTGTGATGAACATGTTGAGGACCTCCATCCCTGATTTTCTACATCTGAAGATGGCGACTTTCTCACTTTTGAAACTTAACCGCATCTGACAACCTTCTCCACTTGGAACTCTGTGTGCATCCGATGACTTTTGTTGGTGGTGGGGGGAGGAGGAGTAGGTGGACTAGGTTGCAAACATTGACGATGACGATGATGCTCAGGTGACAACCAAGTAAGAAACATCCAATGCCTCTCCCAGACCTTCTCCTTGTCTGTCACATATGATCAATTTTTTGGGGACCGGGTTCTCCCTCCTGTCCTATTTCATTCACACCTCCTTTTTATATCTAGCTTCCTCTTAAATTTCTATTCTTTTTCTATTCTTAGTCCGAAGAAAATTTTATTTATTCCTCTTGATTACCGTTCAATCTGCTAGAGCTTAAATAAAACCCGATGCATAGTTAGGTCTCTGAATCAAACAATTAGTTTTAATAGTTACTTTTCTTTCATTGTATTTACTTTATGTAGCACATAGTTATCTTTGTTTACACACAATTACTTTATTTATTAAATAGTTACCTTGTTGTTCACTGTGTGAATTTAAAGTTTAGATAGTTACTTTCTACTTGTTGTTATGACTTGTCTTTGTTGTAGTCATTTTTAGATATGCAGTGATGTTTCTATCTCAACTCTTAGTATCAAATCATATGACAAATAACTTTGTACCTTTTTATCCATGGTGGGTTGCTTGTTTATGCTCCTTGAAGTGATGATGATGACTTGGGAAATTATTTGTGTGTGTGTTTGGGATTGTCATTGTTTCTCTGTGTGTGTTCCTGGGGTGGGGGTGAGTACAAGAAACAAGCATATGGGATCTGTATACTATATAGGACATGTGTACATGGGGAATGTAATCAAAATTAAATTGTTTTTTCTTTTGTATCTAGTCATCAGTTGCAACATTGGATATTCATATCAATTAGGTATAGTGGATGGTCCTCTTCATGCTTCTATGGGGAGTATAACTCAACAATACTTGCTTACTTTCTTGTTCACATAGTTAAGTTATTAGTTCCAACATCAGATATGCATATCAATATGGTATAGTGGTTGGTCCCCTTCATGCTTATATGGGGAGTACAACTCAACAATACTTGCTCACTTTTCTATTCAAAGAGTTACTTTACACTTTAATATATAGTGGTTTATACGCATGGTGCACATTTCACTGAAATACTACTAAATATGACTAGTAACCGTAATTTAGTTGTTGAAATTAATTGTAATAATACATATACACAAACATTAAATTCATTATTTTTCTATTGTTTGAAATGAATTTTTATTAAAACATAGTTGAATGAGTATGTACCTGAAATGGGTGTCTTTTCTAACTACTTTATTATAACAAGATTCACTCCTTTTAAGTTTTCTGAAATGAATTTTTGTATGTCTGTTTATCAATTATTTTTGTATTTTTTATGTAGATTTTGCTGGTGAGGCTGTTTCTATTATGGACCGTAGTCTTGATACTTATGCTAGTACTGATATGATTGACTGTGATGATGATAATGTTCATTCTTCTTCATCTGTTGGCATTGATATTATGTCTTGAGTTGATGTCACTAGAATTGAACCTGCATTCAGAAGTTTAGATGATGACATATCATTTTATTCTAGATATACTGGTATGATTGGGTTTAATGTTAGGAAAGATGATAATAATTATGAACAAGGTACCCAGATTTTTCTTGCTAAAGATTTGGTTTGTGATAAGCAAGGTCATATCAGTCATTTAATAGATCTACATGTTTGTTGAGCCCTATTTGTGATGGAGTTGGTTCTCTACATGAGAAGTTGCCCAAGAAGGATAAGTGTTCTGTGAAAAGGTGTGGGTGCAAAGCCATGATCTATTTTACACTGTACAAGTCCTCATCTAAATGGGTTATTACTGCATTTGTTGATGAACACAATCATGAACTTGTTGATGACGATCACTTATGCTACTTGAAGTGTAATTTGTCTCTTGACCAAACTAAAAAAGAAATGCTTTCCTATAAGAATCAAGAAAATATGCTTTTATCCAAACAACTTGCATTAATAGAAACCAAGTCTAGTGGTTATGAAAAGTTGACATTTAGAAGTAGACAAGCTCATGGACACCTTAGTAGAAAGAGAAAGGAGTCATATAAATATGATTTGGACATGGTGTTGGATCATTTTGCAAACTTCAAAGTCTTGGATTCTAAATTCTTTTATGTGTATCAAAAATATTTTTATGGTTGTTTGACACACTTGTTTTGGTTTGATCCAATTTCTATTGATGATTGTGCATTGTTTAATGATGCAACCATATTTGATACTGCTTATTGTACTAACAAGTATTCTATGGTTTTTGGAATGTTGGTTGGTGTCAATCACCATTGCAAAACAATGCTATTTGCTTCAGCCTTGTTGTCGGATTATAAGTATGATTCATTTGTATGGGTTTTCAAACAATATTTATTGTGTTTTGGCAAAGAGCTAGTCTCTATCATAACTGATCAAGACCCAACAATGAATGCTACGATTGTTACTATTTTTCCATCATATAAGAATCATTTTTGCAGCTGGCATGTTATACATAAACTCCCCTCTAAACTTTATGGAGTACCTAATAAGGATCAAATCATTAGTGCTTTGAATGATTGTGTTTGGAATATAGATGATTCATACATTTTAAGAGAGATGGAATTCTGTAGCTGAAGAGAATGACTTATTGTCCACTAGTTGGTTTTATAATTTGTATGCTATGCAGTGGAAGTGGGTGCCATGTTTTATGCATGATTCTTTCTTTGCTAGAATGAGGGCAATGCAAAGAAGTTAGAGCCTTAATGTATTCATTAGAAGCCACATCAACAATTGGAAAACTCTCTTTGAACTTGTTTAAAGCTTGGAGACTGCTTATTCTCATGTGTAGAAGATAGAAAATTTCAAGGATTTTGATGATGAGTACAACAATCTACCTTTGGCTTCATTGTGGTCTTTCGAGGAGCAAATGAGAGGTATATACACCAAGTCAATGTTTAAGATCTTTCAATCAGAAGTTCATTAAAGTATTGTGTATAATGTGAAGGAAACTTTTGATGGTGTGTTTGAGGTCTATCATGTTGGTGGTTCTAGTTGTTCTCATGTTTTGAAGAAAGATTCATCATTGGTATGCTATCCTATAACTATTTCATGTTAGAATTCAAAGGAATTCCATGTAGGCACAATCTTTCTTATGTAAAGAGTCGTGATTTTTTCACTCTGCCTGAGACATATATATTAATGAGGTTGAGAAAAGGATATAGAGACCACCCTTTGTTTTTTGGCAAAGCATCTATTATGAATTTATCCACTAGGAAGATACTTCAGCTAGTTTCTGCTTGTAATTCAGTTGTGAACATAGCAAGTAGGAACAATGCTATAGATCTTTGTCATGAAAAACTCATTGCTTTGCAAAAGGAGCTGTTGGAATTAGATGTTGCTGATGTTGGTGTAACATGTTCTAATACAACTTATTCTTCGACTGTCAAGGTCCATATACCTAGTATTTGTTAAACTAAAGGCAGACCTAGAGCGACTGATGGGAGGTATAGATCTAGAGTTGAAATTTCCCAGTCTAAAATGAGACGTTGTAAAAAAGGCTTACAATACAATGTCAATCCTGATAGCAGAAATTATCTTTTGAAGAAATTGTGTGTGTGTGTGTTATCTATTAAGTATACACATTTTGGAAATTTACTTAATTGTTGTCTTAACTTTCTTTTTGTCTATTTATGAGTAGGAACTGAGTACATTCTTTCTTGAAAGTTGTGGTTGGCGATCTTGTAGTGGTTGTTCTGGGTTGTGGTGTTGTTGATTTATATGTTATTGTCTTGGTTGATCTGTAAATGTTCCTTTATAGTTACATTTCATATATATTTTGTTACTTTTTCGACCCCGAGTTACTTTATATGTCCAATAATTACTTCCCAGTACACAATATTACTTTTTAGTTCACATAATTATTTTTCTATTCTCATGGTTACTTTTTTTATTCACTGAGATACTTTTCTGGATTGTGGTGTTGCTGATTGATATGTTACTTCTCTTGGCTGATCTGTAATGATGCTCCCTACTACACCAAATTGTTTCTACTATTGTTTCTTCTGATGTTGGCTTTCTGATGTAGATCTGTTGCTATTGCTACTGTTGGAGTTGATTATTGCGTTGTTTTAGTGTAATGTTATCCAATTGTTTAGTGTACTAGTCATGTTAAAATTTGATGTAAATGTAATGGTTCAGATGTACTTTGTGACAGTTGTAATTCACATTTTGATTACACTTTAGTTTTATTATTACTCTTTTCTATGGAGCTACCTTTGTTTCAAATTCAAATATATATTAAAGATTCTTCAAAGTTCATTGGGCATGTGATATATTCTTCCATTTTTTGTTACATATCAGATCTATGATTTCATTTATCCTATTTCCATTATTTGGTATCAAATTTGAGTAATTTATCTTGCTACAATCTAGTCCTTACTTAAAATCAGCCTCATTCTCTTATAGTTCAATCTTAAAGTTACTTTTACGTCAAAAGGTTACTTTTTGTACCCAATAGTTACTCTTTGTGTCAATACAACATGTTTTGGTTGTGCCTATTACGCTTCCATTGTTCATGTTACATTTTAGTTCATATAATTACTTAAATATTCACATATTTACTTTATAAATACAAATATGGCACTTTGTTATTTAACACCTGCGACACAATAACTATGTAATATTATGTTTATATAGTTTCATTTTTATCAACCATCACTTATTGTTACTTTCCAGAACAATTTGTTACCTTTTTGGACCCAAATTTAACAAATACATCTGACATTGTAATTTACACAGCTATCTTTTGGTTTGTTGAATTACTTTTCAGTTCAATAAGTAAATTTTTGTATGATACAATTACTTTTGTGTTCAAAGTGTTACTTTTTAGTTGTCATATTTATGTTTTTGGTTCAAAGTGTTACTTTATAGCTAGAATAATCACACTTTGTTATTCAACAACAGTCACAAGAATCTGTTGAACTTTATGAACATGTTGATCATAATGAAAGTCATCATTCTTAGATATATAGCTCAGATAAATAATATTGAGTATTCTAATTGAAGTCATCCATTCGAAAAAGGGAAATAATCCCTTTTTGTTACATTTTGGAACCCTGGATTACTCTTGTGGACCCAAAATTAATTAATAATGTCCAATAATTACTTTTTCATCCAAAATTGTACTTTTAGGTTGATATAGTTACTTTTTACCACATGTTGTTACTTTTCGGTTGACATATTTACTTTCTAGCTCATATAGTTAATTTATATCTGGAATGATCATACTTTTTTTATTTTAGCTGCAATAACACAAAAAATATTTACCCTTATGTTCAAATAGTTGTATACCTATAAAAAATTTCTTAGTATATACATTTCGAAACCTTTTGTTACTTTTTCAATTCAAACTTACTTTACATGTCCAATAATTGCTTTCCAGTACATATAATTACTTTTCAGTTCAAACAATTACTTTACTATTGTCGACAAGGAGTGGTTCAAGTGGTCAAGCATGGTGTCTCCTAACAAAGGGACCTCGGTTCAAATCTCAGTTGCTACCTTGATTTACCACCCTCTCAAGTGTTCAACCTCTACAACGGGCATGGCAGAGGAGGGGGAGAAATATTTCTCTCTTAATCCCACAATTACTTTAATGTTGTCATATTTACTTTCCTATGCACATAGTTACTTTAAGTTTCATGTATTTACTCTTCAATTCATAGAGTTACATCATAGATGGAATGAGCATCTCACAACTGATTACAATCATTATGTTTTAGAATATATATGACTTGTGATACAACATCTCATTCACATTAATTCTCATGCATATGAACACCAGCCAGTTAAAGTTACAAGACCATGCAACAAACATCAAAGTAATGGCTTCAAGCATCATACAAAAAGCATCAATCTCAGATATTTTACTATAATTAGAACCATAATATCTGCATAAAAATAAACCCATAGAACTCTTATTCTCTCCTGATTTCAACTGTAATTTTTTGTTCAACTCAAAACATAACTCAGACTCGAATTGTATTTTTTGGAGTTTACATACACATTTTCTCAAGCATCATTTCATAATCATATTATTTTACTACATTGTTTTCTAAAAGTTGTATTTAATCTGACACAAGACATGTATTCAGGCTTGGTGTAACATCCTCAAACTTGTCTTTATTCTGCATGTCACCGACTCCTTCTTTTGACTCTTCTTGATCTTGAGTAGGTTCTCTAAGTGGACGTGGTCTTCCCCTCTTTATCATTCCATGGAAGATCATCATTCCTTGGAAGATCTCCACCCTAATTACAAGGATGTCTTTACTTGTGAAGTTCATTTCTTTTCTATTCACCAAGCATTCAAGATACTTCATGACGTATACTCCACAATCAACACCATCATCTTCTTGCTGGGGACATTCAGGGTACTCTATTTTCCACTGAGACATTTGACTTCCACACTCTGGCAATCCCCTGAAGAACTCATGAGCAAACCCCACCTGCATGCAAAACTAGACATTGTTAAGTACAATGTAACCAACACCATTTTCATTAAAAAATGCATTAACAATGTTTGCTTTTTATTTACCCAGCTAATGAATTCATTCTTAGAATTGGACTTTCCTGACATTGAATTGTAAGACCTATGCACCCCATCTCTAAAACTTGCTTCAAGCAAGTGCCAATGATTGTCGTTGTTAAGTATTGTAAACACTGAATCCATTTTTATAAATTTATGGTGGGGTACATTGAATAGAGGTGATAGCATATCAATCTCCTTTATTGTCATGTCATCCACCATCATGTTCAACTTTTTTTGTAAACATAATATTCCAAATTACATAGTTCTAACCTTTATTGTATTGTGGTAAGTTGCTCCAATATAGTGTGATAGTGGTTTTTCTTACCGACACATAAGTTCTCAAACAATACCATGACAAAGCAATCCATAACATGAAAACATAGACTCTTAAGTTTGTGATCCATAATATAGTGATAAATACTTACGACTTTAGTTCTTACATGTAACTACATCATTTTTTCCTTAAACAATAGTGTTGCTAGATCCTTTTCCGTGCACCATGTATCTTTTCCAAAATATCATTTCCTCCTAGACCTGCACATTATTTATTTTTTTTCCAAAAGTTTTGTACTAAAGATGTGACAGAGAATTTATAAACTGAGTAAGTAATTTATACAAGGAATATATCTATTATCTCTAACACGTAGCTATTGTAGTGGATGTCTAAGTTACTGGGACACATCTATGCGAACAAAAAAGTAACTCCTTACACCTTGTCTATGTTTTGAATGAATTCTTCTACATATTCTTTCATTTACTTTGTCTTGAAGTGCTCCAATCCTATGAACGTTGAAATCTTATATTGTTTTTGAAGTGTAACTTATGTTAGCTATTTATCTAAAAGACACATAAAAGTTTAGATATCTTCTTGTATGCTTTATCCTTACATGTGCATGCCTTCTGATTTTGATATTTCTTCTATGCTTTCAATATGCGTCTTCATGTTCCTCTTTCTCTTTCTCAACACTTTTGGCATTTTCTTCTCAAACTCGTAGAAGGGATTTCAGCTTCTTTTTCTATTTTAGTTGTCTTAATTTCTTTCAATTCAACTTAATGTCTACAATCATCATTATCTTTTATATATCATATTCATCTTTTTCTATTGGAACTTCTACTCCAGGATGAGCATCTTCTGGGACAATTTTTGAATGCTGAGCATCCCCTTCTTCTACTTTGTCATCTTCTTACATTGTAGATGAATCTTGCTTATGTTGTTTCTCAACCACTTTCCTCTTCAAACGAAGTTTGTGGAATCTTGGTGTTTCATCCCTGTCTTCATTCTTGCTTCTAGATTTAGTTACTGAACCACCAAATTTCATCTATAGACTCTTCAAAATGCAATCTCTAGTTCTCCCTTGTTGGTATGTATCTATCAACTTCTTTCTCAGTTCTTGTGTCCTCTTTCTAACGTCACTCGTTTTCTATTTAATCTGACCTATCATTCTCAATGAATTTGGGAGTTTATGTATTTGCTTATTCTATATGCCTGTCATTTTCATTCTCTTTTTTCAACCTTTTATTTTCATCTTCAACCTCTGACAATATTTCCTCAATCTCTCATTTTCTTCTCTTAAAGAAGAAAAAGTCCACTGCTATTTGACTGTAGACCTCCTTCTTCTATCTCAATTCATCCTCAAGAATTTAGACTCTCTTCTCCAACCTATTTGTGACTGTCCTTCTCATATCAACTGATTTAACTACCCTTGTAGTCATTGTCTTACTCTTTGCACAGTTTGCTATAAGATAAAATGGTAACTCTTTGACTTTCTTGGTAGCTTCCCAGTTGTCCATTGAATCCTTCTTCAACTTTGTCAAAACCTATTCACATTAATCATCATAAAGCCAATAATGCATCATATGTGTATCATATATGTCTTATATGAATTTATAGAGTCATTCTCTTCAATGACATTTAATCTTACATTTTTAGTCTAAATTGTTGAGATCCTTGATCTTCTTAATAGGAGCATCCCATTTCTTTATCCTCAACTTTGCTTCATTGAATGTTGGCTTTGTTATTCATGTAATCTCATAAGCCCAGACCCATGTGGATATGAAAATTTTAAATTTAGAATTTAAATCTTCATATAGAGCACTTCAATGAAATAAAAAACTATAAGACAAGTTACTTACACATAGACACATAACACATCCTGTGGTGTAGAGCGTTCTTCTATTATTTTCCCCTCTTTTCCTCCTTTTTAGATTTTGACTTAATTCTTTCATCCTCTTAAAGATGTGACTTTGGACTAACTTAGCCCAATTTTATTGTCATGTTGTAATTACATCATCCAAGTAGCGTGGAAGGAAAAGTGGGGCACAATAGTTTGTATCTGGTAATAGGAATGTTGCCAAAGGTACAAAATCCATGCTCTACTCATTTTCTGGTTGTTTTCTTCTACATCATTCTAGGCAAATTCTTGCCATAATTGTCATAAGTTGTCCTTATGTAATACATCCTTCTCCCTTTTTCTCTTAACACCTTCACCACTATCATCTTCTCCTA
Organism: Alisma plantago-aquatica; assembly: GCA_963693085.1. Lineage (NCBI taxonomy): Eukaryota > Viridiplantae > Streptophyta > Magnoliopsida > Alismatales > Alismataceae > Alisma > Alisma plantago-aquatica. The sequence goes on from OY856409.1 coordinate 554,576,399, forward strand.
TTTTGTAAGAGTCAAATCCTCCCAAACTTTCTTTACAATATGTGATTTTTTTTCTTAGAACTATATCTATACTACTACTAGGTAAACCTAGTATCACCGCAACATCCTCCACTCTCATCCTAGCCACAACCCCTGGTGCTATCATGAATCTGTCATCTTCAATATATATATCTTTCGATTAGATCTTCTAAAAAAGCCACATCTATAGTAATACGAGGCATGTTTGTCAAATTCACAAAAGTAGTTGACCACATCATTTCTATTTGGTTTTTGCTAAGCAACAAGCTGTTCTGGTTGCTATATAACTCTTTATGTAACATCTATGGTAAGGTTTTTTTGTACCTGATACAATATCGAAAGTTTATGCTAGTTTTCTTATCTACTTACTTACCAATATACAGTGCTACTTTTCAATTCACAATGTTACTTTTCATTTGATATAGTTACTTTCCATTTTAAATAGCTACTTTTTTGTTTACAAAGTTACTTTTTGATTTACAGAGTTACTTTTCAATGAACAAAGTTACTTTTCATTTGACATTGTAGAGAATGTGTGTATCACATTAATGTGATTATGTAAACTTAAACATTTACAAATTTAAGGAGTAGAGTAAAATATTTTATTCTTAGTTCACAATGTCACTTTTCAGTTCACACATATACTTTTTTCTTAACATTATTTACTTATAGATTTATAGAGTTTCTATTTATTTTAGAATGTTATTTTTTTTGTTAAACTGGTTACTTTACAGTTGACATAGTTACTTTTCCATTCGCTGAGTTACTTTCTTGTTGACATATAAATTTTTCTTAATATATATACTTTTAACTTGACATAGTTATTTTTTCATTTTCCATGTTACTTTTTTGATTAACAAAGTTATATTTTGGTTAGCAGAGTTACATTTTAGTTCACTGTGTTAAAATTTTGGAAACAAGTGTAACTTCATATAGATAGAATGATGGTAATTATTCTAAATGTCTACTTCAGATATAAATAACATTACCTTCTACAATCTTTCCTTTGCCTTTTAGTTTTGTTTCTTATTTCAGTGTCTGCTCCTACTTTCCCTCATTATTTTCTTCTTCTTCTTCTTCTTCTGATCTAGAAATAGATCCTTCTTCAACAACTTCTATTTCTTCATTCCCCCACACAACAACCACCTCTTCTTCAACAACTTCTATTTCCTCATTCTCACACACAACAATCACCTCTCCTTCAGTAGGTTCTGGTTGTTTATTCTCACGCACAACAATCACCTCTTCAGTAGCTTTAGCTCAAGCAGTCACATCTGAATCATTCTCATCTTCAGTAGGCTTATCTCTTATAATAGTAGTAGTCGTCTCACTGCTATGCCTCTTCTTCTTACCTTTGTTTGTATTTTTGGTCGTACCATGTACACTATCACTTCAAGACCTTTTTTCGTTACATTATCTCCTTGCATAATATCCACAAATTCTTCTTCTACAATGTTGTCGACAACATCATAATATGCTGTTACCAAATCATCATCTCCTCTCACTTTCCATCTGCCCTTACTCGTTGTCTTCTTTACATTTACTTTTAATGATTTTGTGCTCCCCATCTGATCTCAACGACAAACACTAGGCACTTTTTTTCTGCTTCCGTGTTTGTGTACTAACACAATAGTGAACACCAGGGCAATTGAGACCAGCAACAGCGATGCAAACAAAAGTGAAGAATTCGAGAAGTGGATTGGAATCCTTCCAGAATGGAATCATCTCTCGATTTGGCATTTTTAGGCAGAGTAAAGCTTGCGAATTGTTTTTTTCTACTCTTCCGTCAACTGCAAAATGTATTCAGTTAAATTAACTATTTTTTATTTTATTACAAAACTACCATCGCATTTTCAGAGACGAGTAGTGTTGCTACAGTACCCGTATGGGTATTAAAAACCATCTCTCTCTCTATATGTATGTATATATATATATATATATATATATATATATATATATATATATATCAGACTATATTATGAATATATGAGTGGTCCCTCAGATGGCTCTATAGTGAGACGTTCCTCCATCCATCATAAAAAATATTGTGATATAAAAATTATATTACAATTAAAAATATCATTTAATAATATAATAAAGTTACAAATACAACATAGAGATCATAGAACGGGCCAGAAAAAGAAACCAACACGCTCAAACACGTCAGTTAATGAGAAGTGTTTAGGTGGGGGTATTACTAATTTGCCATCGCATTTTCAGACACGGGTAGTGTTGCTACAGTACCCACACAAGTATTGAAAACCATCTCTCTCTCTGTATATATAAATATAAATATAAATATAAATATAAATAAATAATATATATAAATAAATATAAATAATATATATATATATATATATATATATATATATATATATATATATATATATATATATATATATATGCTGTTCATTTGTTACCCGCACGGGTAGCCAAATTTTCACTACCCACTGGAGTAACTTAGGGTTAAAAGAGTAACTATATGGTACACTGGAGTAACTCTTATGAATCAAAAGAGTAACTGTGTTGATATATAGAGTAACTATGAGAGAAAAAGAGTAACTGCGTAGAAAATATACAGTCAGTAAATATATGTACATGTTTTTTGATTTTAGGGGGGCAAATGATATTATTTTTGGATCAAATTTTTTTGAGAGCTAGATAAAATGCTCCTCTACAATTGTGAAAAAAAATATCAGTAAGTGTGTGCGGGTATTAAAGATGAGCCCATATATATATGGCTCATCTTTAATACCCACGCGGGTAGCTACCTGCACACCCTTCCTGTCACTTTTTTTAATTTTTTTTCACAATTGTAGTGGAGCATTTTATCTAGCTCTCCAAAAAATTTCATCCAAAAATAATATCATTTTCCCTACCAAAATAAAAAAAATACGTCCATATATTTACTGACTGTATATTTTCTGTGCAGTTACTTTTTTAGTCATATAGTTACTCTTTTATCAATACAATTACTCTTTTGATCTTAGAGTTACTTTTGTGTACTATATAGTTACACTTTTGAATGTGCAGGTAGCGAAAAATCAGGCTACCCGCGCAGGTAACAAATGAATCCCCATATATATATATATATATATATATATATATATATATATATATATATATATATATATATATATATATATATATATATATATATATATATATATATATATATATATATATATATATATATATATATATATATATATATATATATATATATATATATATATATATATATATATATATATATATATATATGGTCCAATACCCGTGCGGTTAGCTCCTTGCCCCCTATTTCAGTTACTTTTTTTGAAGTTTTTTACTTTTTACATGTAGAGGGCTAGTTTACCTTACAAAATGTTACTTTTCATGCATAGATAGTTACATTTGCAACAACAGATTCAAAAATCTGATTATATATATATACACTGTGTATTCTGCCCATATTTACTCTTTTAGTCGTATACTTACTTTTTTATCATCATATATACTTTTTGTCCAGCGAGTTATTTTTCTGGTTGTATAATTACTTTTTTAGTTGACTGGTAGCGAACTCCAGGCTACTCACGCGAGTATTGAATGAACACCCATATATATATATATATATATATATATATATAGTCAAGCTAGAATACACTCGAGTGTATCCGGAGCGGAATACACTCAAGTAGTTTTTGATGATGCAATATGTTTTTTTGAAAATCTAATCCGTTGATCTTCTTAAACATCTCGAGAACAACTCATACACAAAATTTGAGCACATTTGGATATGTATAGCTCATGTTATGAAGACCGCAAAAATTATGCATTTCAAATTAGTTTCGCGCGTCGATTTTGTTGCACTTGGATGAGTGACTTACACTCATCCAAATGGGCTCAAAATTTGTATGTATCCTAGTTATAGTATGACTGTGAAGATCAATGGTTTACATTTTGTAAAATATAGTCTTGATATGCAAACACACTTGAGTGTATTCGTGCGATTCGCTCTCTCTCTCTCTCTCTCTCTCTCTCTATATATATATATATATATATATATATATAAGGCTAGAATACACTCGAGTGTATAGATCGCACGAATACACTCAAGTGTGTTTGCATATCAAGACCATTTTTTACAAAATGTAAACCATTGATCTTCACCGTCATACTATAACTAGGCTACATACAAATTTTGAGCCCATTTGAATGAGTGTAAGTCACTCATCCAAGGGCAACAAAATCGACGCGCGAAACTAATTTGAAATGTATAATTTTTGCGGTCTTTATAACATAACCTATAAATGTCCAAATGTGCTCAAATTTTGCGTATGAGCTATTCACAACATGTTTAATAAGACCAATGGATTAAATTTTTGAAAAAAATATTATGTCATGAAAAACTATTTGAGTGTATTCTGCTCCGAATACACTCGAGTGTATTTTAGCCTGACACTCTCTCTCTCTCTCTCTCTCTCTCTCTCTATATATATATATATATATATATATATATATATATATATATATATATATATATATATATATATATATATATATATATATATATATATATATATATCGGACTACATTATGAATAGATGCTCTCTCTATTGGAGTGGCCCCTTAGACAGCTCTACCGCGAGGCGTTTCTCCATTCATCTTAAAAAAGTATTGTGATATAAAAATTATATTACAATTTAAAATCTCATTGAATAGTATAAATAAAGTCACAAATACAACGTATAAATTATAGAACAGCCCGGAAAAAGAAACTAACCCCCTCAAACTTCGCTCATGGCAGTTGGCGAGAGGTGTTTAGATGGGTATTGTCTGGATTTGTGAAAGAGCGGGGGTTTCTACAATATTCAGATGAGTTCAGATTTGTTAGTCTTAGTGTGAATACAGTATGCGCTACAACTTAAGTTATCTTTGAATATGCAACTAAATCTGTCTGTTTGGATTAAATGATCGTGATGCATGGCTTTAATCTAATAGAGGTATAAACTACTCCAACACCAGACTAGCAAATTCTAAATAATATTCAGATAAGGGAGGGAGGCATTTGAGAATAAATTCGAAATTTTATGTGCAAGACCAGTGTGGACCTACATATCCAAAAGCGTCCAAGGAACGTCACCTACAACATCGGCAAGACGCTATCCATGATGTTGAAAGGAAGGAGGTTGAAATTTCTCCTGAGAAATTTGAGTTGTTTAGCTACCTGCATTAATGATGTCTTATTCGGGTCTACCGTCGTGTACTGTAGGTCTTATTGTGGTGAAACATGCGTGATCATGTCTTCTCACTACTCACTATAAACCATCTAGCTATAAAAATGCGCGACTCCTTTCTTTATTGATCAGGTCGTTGCCTGTCATCCGACATCAAAAGCAATAATGGATCCATTAGCCTTTCTTTTGATTCTTCCCTGGGTGGCCGCTTATCATGTGTCTGGAGCTGTCTCCGGCGCCGGTGCCGGCGTTGCGAGTTTTGTCTTCAACGGCTTTCTCCCGGATAACCTGACCACCGACGGCTCAGCATTGGTGTTGAGCAACGGCCTACTGCAGCTCACCAACCACTCTCAGGTGCAGAAGGGCCATGCGCTCTACTCCGCTCCCATACGCTTCAGGCGAGCTGATCGGCGTCCGCCGCGGCTGCAGTCCTTCTCCACCACCTTCGTGTTCGCCATCGTTCCAAAGGAGTGGAACTCCGGAACTCACGGCATGGCCTTCGTCGTGTCCTCCAGCACGCGATTCAGCGACGACTCACTGGGAGCCAACCTCGGGCTCTTCAACTCAACAAACATGGGGAACGCATCTAACCACGTATTCGCCGTCGAGTTCGACCTCGTCAAGCACCCAGATTTTCAGGACATTGACGAGAATCACGTCGGTGTCGACATCAATGGTTTGATCTCCGTTGCCTCACAGCACGCTGGATACTACGCCAGTGACAGCGACGCCGAGCGGCAGATACGTACTAATCTGACGCTCCCGAGCGGCGAGCCGATGCAGCTGTGGGTGGACTTCGACGCCGCGACGATGCTGGTCGAGGTTACGTTGGCTCCGCTGAACGTCTCCGGTGGACGACCCAAGAAGCCGCTGCTGTCTGCCAATATTGCCAACCGTTCCGACGTGTTTCTGGATACCATGCACATCGGCTTCTCGGGCGCAACGGGGAAGAACGGCCCCGTGGCACAGTACGTTCTAGGGTGGAGCTTCCAGGTGGGTGGCGGTCCACCACCACAGCTCGACCTTAGAAAGCTGCCCATGTTGCCCAAAATCAAATCTCCAAAGCAGCTGCCATCGCTCTTCACCATCATCCTCCCGATCGTGACGGCAGTCGTCCTGTTGGCGGCCGTCACGGCAGCCTGGCTGGTGTGGCAGCAGAAGAAGAAGTTTGCAGAGATACTCGATGACTGGGAGATTGAGCTGTACAGACCTCACCGGTTCTCTTACAAGGACCTCTGCTTGGCTACCAAAGGGTTTTCCGAGACTCAGCTGCTAGGCACCGGCGGGTTCGGGGCGGTGTACAGAGGGCTGCTGCCGTCGTCCGGAGTGGAGGTGGCCGTGAAGCGAGTATCCCACGAGTCTAGACAAGGGATCAGGGAATTTGTTGCTGAGATTGTCAGCATCGGCCGGCTTCGACACCGGAACCTCGTGCAGCTCCTAGGATATTGCCGCCGCAAAGGTGAGCTCCTTTTAGTCTACGACTACATGCCCAACGGCAGCCTCGACACCTACCTCTTCGAAGACAACGACGTCAGCAGTGGCAAACCCAGCTGCACCTTGGACTGGGACCGTCGGTTCAGGATCGTCAAAGGTGTGGGCGCGGCGTTGCGTTACCTGCACCAGGAGTGGGAGCAGGTGGTGATCCACAGAGACGTCAAGTCAAGCAACGTCCTGCTTGATCGTGACCTCAACGGCCGGCTAGGTGACTTCGGTCTCGCTCGGCTGTACGACCACGGGACGCTCCCGAGGACCACCCACGTGGTGGGCACCATGGGATACATCGCTCCGGACCTCACTCGGCGGGGTAAGGCAACGGAGGCCACCGACGTGTTCGCCTTCGGCGTGTTCCTTCTCGAAGTTGTCTGCGGACGACGGCCGATCGAGCCCGGACGACCGCGGGAGGAGGTGGTCTTGGTGGATTGGGTTCTTGGGAGGTGGATGAAGGGAGCCAAGCTCATAGACTGCCTTGACAGAAGGATCCGAGCAACGGGGGATTATAACGCGGTACAGGCGGAGATAGTGCTCAAGCTTGGTTTGTTGTGCTCACACGCCCGACCAGAGTCCAGGCCCAGCATGAAGCAGGTCATGGAGATCATGGATGGAGACCTGGAGTTGCCGGAGTTGTCGCTTGATTACTGGAGCAGCACCTTCCCGTCAGTGGTTACAAGCAGCCGGTCCGACGGCTTCCTGACCAGGTCCAGCGCATCTACCAGTACCTGCACCACTGTTGGTGCCGTTGGCGACGGTTCCAGCATTCTTTCTGGCGGTCGTTAACTGGGGCAGCTGCATCGTAAGATTATATGCTTAGTGTTGTTGACGATTAGGATTGTAAGACCTAAACGAAATCAATCCACGAAGCAAATTATTTCATCTTTGTTTCTAATGTCTAGCATCTTTGTAGCGGTACGTGCTTATGCATTGTACATGGTGACAAAATTAAGGGGAAAAAACCCAAATACCACACTTTCACAAAAATATTTACCGAACTAGCACTCTTCTTAATTTATTTTCCGAACTAGTACACTTTCAGCGAAAGACGCCATATTAGTTGATATTTTTCTAGTGTTAGGGCTAATTACGTCACATTAGTTGGTGTTTTTCTAATATTAGGATGAGGACTAAACACGCCACATTGGTTGGCACTTTTCTGGAGTTGGAATTGGTGTTTACCTTATACGCCACATATAGTGGCGCCTTTGGCTAAGTAGATATTTAAAGCGGCAAAAGAAATGGGGTTTGCAATTCTAATGCGAAACAAAAGCACAAGCTATTTGGTGTGAGTTTCAAATACACGCCAATTGATGTGGCGTGTACTACATGTATTATATAAATGGTAGTACTATATATATGTAATAATATCTATAATATTTATAATATATGGTACACATTAAATGGTATGCATCTAAATTCTTTTTCCAATAATACATCTAAGAACATTAAAGTATACAAAAATAATTTTAATCAATTGTAAGAAATTGTAATAAAAAATGATTATTTATTATAAATGGTTATACTATATTTTTCTAAGATCTATGATATTTTTAATATAGGGTACACATTAAATGTTATACATCTAACTTTTTTTTTCAATAATACATCTAAGAACATAAAAATATACAAAAATTATTCTAATCAATTGTAAGAAATCGTCAATTTAAAATGATTTGCACATAGTTATTAATTGGTGGTTTTGAATTAATGTAAAAATGCATGGAGTAAACACAATATCAATTTTTGAAACTCATGAACTTTTAGTTTATAAACAATAACATTTAAAACTCATTCTATTTGACACTTTAAATTTTCCACTCAGCCAAAGATGCCACAATATGTGGCGTGTAAGGTAAAACGCCAAGTTTATGGGCGTGCTTAATCTCAACATTAGAAAAACACCAACTGATGTGGCGTGTTTAGCCCCAACATCACAAAAATGCCAACTAATGTGGCGTGTTTAGCCCCAACACCAGTAAAACGCCAACTAATATGGTGCCTTTCGCTGAAAGTGTGCTAGTTCGGGAAAAAAGTTGGAAAGAGTGCTAGTTAGGTAAATATTTTTGCAAAAGTGTGTTATTTGTGTTTTTTCCCTAAAATTAATTCATATCATTCAATTCTGCTGCACAACACTCGTTCACTTCTGCTGGACAACACTCTGGGGACCAAATCCTATGTGCCCGAGACTGAGTTCCCTCAAAATCTTGGGCATACATGTTGTGGTGGGCCCTACACTTAAAGGTTAGGATCTATTGGGGGACAAAGGCAAGGACATAAAATGGGCACAGAAGAAGTGGTACCAACACTCTGGACATAGGCTTATATATAAAACTTGCTAGAAAGTCCTACTTGGTTTATTTCTATTAAAATACTAACTCAATTATGAATTAAAATTAATTAATAAGAACTTATAAGTATATCTCTAATATTATACTTTGGTCTAATAACTGAAACAAGTGCATAATAAACCCTAACAAAATCAAAGACACAACAATGAATTAAAAGACAAACATAGATAAAAGATAACTCATGACCAACTCTAACGAAGAGGCGGGGAACCCTAGCTAGGCTCGAGATGAGCATGCTTGCCCTACATCAACTCCTTTGAGGTTGTCAAAATGAGCCTCTGGTGAGTGGGGGTGTCGCTATGGTACGCCATGGTAGCATATGTCCAACGAACACAATGTGCTAATGTGTGTCCTCATGTGGCTCATGCTTGCTAGGCTAACATGCGAGTAGAACATCCTCATATTCTATATCGTCTTCTTAGTCTTTGATGATGTGATCATCAAGACAATTAAGGTATTAATTAGAGCAAAGCCCAAACCACCTACATGAAAAGCATGAAATCCTATTGTAGGGTATCGTTATAGAAGATGTGGTTGGAACTGCCGTTGTGATTGTGGTGCAGTTGGGAGATGGGGTTGACATCGAAGAAGAATGATGCTAGGGGCTGGAGTTATTCATGCATTGTTTCTTCTAATGCTCTATATGAGTATTCATGTGATTACATCATGCATAGAAAAAATACTTAAAGTATCCCATGGCGTCACAATTTCTGAATCGAGCCCAAGCATGGTGATCTTTGTGGTAGTATCCTAGGTGACGTCTGACTTGTAGGTCGTCATAGAATTTGTAGGTAGTTATCCATAGAATCATATCCATATTGTAAGTGAGACAACTTGAGGCACAATTGTAGTTTATAATTGACTAGGAAAAGAAGGACTTCATATCAGCTTTCATGTTTGTCTAGATATTGATGTGGGAAACCATACACAAGCTCTTATGCCACATGAGAGCGGTGCCACAGAGATTGGCCTCGATGTATTGGATCTTGCAGTATTCTTCAGTCCGTTCTAGAGAAAGAATGACTCCATGCTACATACCCAATCAGAGAATACATCAGGGTTTCCTATGTTGTAGAAATTAGGAGCATTAATCTTAAGCACCCGATCTTGTTGAGGATGAGGCTACCGATGTTGCTAACATTGTTGTTTAGGCCTTTCTTGCATGCGATCGAACATGGTACCCATCTCTTGTTGCATGTCTTGCATCAAGGCCTCTAAGTAGTCAAATTTATCATAGTGGCTTGTGAATCATTCCTACAATTTAGCAACTTCAACACTAAATTCTTCATTGCATGCCATGTTGTGCTTTGGTGGAGTGTTTGACTACTATGGAAATGCTTCTCAGCCCCTGAGCTGCAGACCTGATTCTGCGTTAAGTTGCTCAGAAGGCTCTCACTATAGTAAATGAAACATGTGGAGGAAGAAAAAGTCACCGTATCTGTAAGGACCCCCACCCCCTATTATCCCCTATTCAGACAGACCGAGAGGCCAAGGGCCATTATCATAATTTTAGGATCACGGTTTAGCAATTAACCAATAATAATTATAAATTTCATTGAATAGAAAAGAGTTTGATACGATATAAATATAAAATCTCCTTTAAGGAGGTACATGAAAGAGAAATATATTGTTTGCAACATGAAAGTAAACCTAACTATCAAAATCCTCTAGGATAACTTTAAGCATATTTCCTTTTGGTGCCTTCTTATGGAAACTGGACTAGTCCATTCTAAGCTCATTTCAAGTCCACGTTTTACCCCAACTCCTAAAAAGGTCATTTCATGGTCGATTTAAAGTAATTATTACATAAAGACATGATTGGGTAGTCTATTCACAAACAAGAGCTTAGTGTGTTCTTGGTTCCCTTTTGTTTCTACCTTGGAGTTCGTAACTATGGATATACTGAATTATCTCTTTGCAATTTACTTCTTCTTCCTTTTCTTCATGGGCCGCTAATTGAGGTAATGTGTGATGTAAGAACACTTCTTGTAGAATCTAATAAAACGGATTTAAAAGATAACAAAATAAAACGTAGTTGGACATTTTTACGTTCTATAGCTGTAGTCTACATTGATGTTTTCTTTATCACTTGTTATGTTCATTTGACTCTTGCCGTGGGAGATGGGATGGATGATTTCTCTCATGTTATACATATATATCAGAAAATGTTTTGTAGGCACAGCCAAAAGCAGTTACGTGTGTAATAATGAGAACTTATCCGTTCGTCCTTTGAGGTTGAATTTGCTTCTATGGTCACTTTTCGTCCTATGATGTTGAAGTTTCTTCTATGGTCACTGTTCGTCCTTTGAGGTTGAATTTTCTTCTATGGTCACTGTTCGTCCTTTGAGGTTGAATTTTCTTCTATGGTCACTGTTTGTCCTTTGGCGTTGAATTTTCTTCTATGGTCACTGTTCGTCCTTTGGCGTTGAATTTTCCTCTATAGTCAGTTGCTACTGGGTACTAGCTAATCATCCCGTGCCATTCAATCAATCCGAGGGCGTTGTTTCTCTAACAATATTTTAAAGTTTGTTTCCCTGACCTTTTCTGGTATTCTAGAATCCCGCATGCTTCCCATAATCAAGGAAAATCCCCTAAAGATTGCTTTCCCTTAATGTGATTTACGGCCATTCTACTGCATTCGGTTATTATATATCAAAAAATATAACGTACCTACTAGGAGCGCAATTAAGACTTTCACGACTATAAAGTTACTGCTTGAATAGTTCATGTCATTTAATTTTCAAGTACAGTATATTATTGGAAAATTGCTTAACGAGACCACCACACATTCATACTAAAATTATATTAATGATTACCTATTTGCTTAAAAAAACATAAGTCGGTTCTAGATAGGCATAAACATCAAACCGTGCTAGCCCGTGTCTCGATCCACCTAACTTAGCATGTATCTCGGCCTTGTTCTTCTAACACAGACCAACCACGATAATGTTGATCTACGGTGGTAATAAACAGACCAAATGTAAACAAGAAGAAAATATCATACGGTTGAGGCGTGCATAAATACATTGTCCTTAAGAATATTTCCGCCTTACTCAACGACGAACGTCGGTACAACAGTAATCCACGTCGGATACCCTCCCAGGATACAACAACTAAGAGGAGCAACACGTTCACTCGCAAATCCCTCCTCAAACGAAAGGTCTTTGATCGTTCTTCCAGCGATCACCGGAGTTGAGCGATCACCGGAGTTGGCGGCAGCGACAAAAACAACGAACGGAAAGACAACGCCTGATGTTTCTATTGTGCGTACGAAAAATAAAGGAAGATATTTGGTTTTATAGAAACACAGAGATAGATCAACAGATGCAAGCGGTTGCCAACTGAAGAGACATCGGCCAGCGGTTGCCACACAACTGCACCGCCAAGAGATGCGATACATGTGGATAAACCTGAGTGTAGCATACAACAAAACTTTCCCGGGGTTGCGCTCGCACAAGGGGTTCCGGGAAGCCAGATTTGCACCCCCCTACGCGCGGGATGCGATGTGCGCCGACGTGCCCGATTAAACGGTTTCCAGACCGGACCGGCCCAAACCCACTTGTGCTTCCCCACCATGAGCGTGCGAAGCCCACATCCTATTTTATTCCTCAAATATTACATGGACTAGCAGCCATATATGAATATGAGGGAAGTCTCCAAAGCAAGCAATGTGGAACTAAATGCTTTTGCTTTGAAATAAAGCAGCAACCACAACAATCTCCCACTATTTCAAAACAAAACTAAACTAAAAATCGAGTTGACCACTGGAAGAACTTAAACAAATAGCATGCATAAGCTTTGATAGAACTGGGTTCTTTGAACTAAAGCATAGAGTAGATGTACATAATCTGTAGAAGATTGGTGGAACTATGTTCTTGAACCAATTCCTCTTTTACATGATTAGAGGTACATTACTCACATGACACTTATAAAATCAATTACCTTTCTTACAGATTGGCGCGTTTAGGCCATACACCTACTGGGAATATTCATGAATGCTCTAGAAATCTGCGCGAATCTCAACAGGAGCGGCCTCACTCCACACTCATATAGTTGGACTTTCATCAAGTATATATTGCAGTATATACACCACCATTAATGGCTAAGAAATCCATTAAGAAATATATTCAATTGAAGCATTGCAAATTGTTATTTACACCATAAGAATGAGATACATTTATTACAACACATTGAGTCCTCTAGTGACTTAGTTTTTCCCATTGAACCTTCTTCCCAGGATCACCGTTCATGAAGGTTGGGTGTCCATCACTTCGACTTCTGGTATGGGCATAATCCCATTCTCCTCGATGTATCACTCACCAGTCTTTGACTTAATGGCTTTGTCAGAGGATCGACCAAATTTAATTCTGACTTTACATAATCCATTGAGATGATGCTATCACATACAAGCTGCCTCACAATATTGTAACGTAGATGAATATGTCTATTCTTCCCATTATAAACTTTGTTTCTATCTCTTGCTATGGCAGCTTGATTATCAAAGTGTATAAACACTGGTGGAGAAGGTTTCTCCCAAATGGGAAGATCCATTAGAACATGTCTTAGCCATTCGACTTCAGTTCCAGCCTTTTCTAAGGCAATGAACTCAAATTCCATAGTGGAACGAGCTATACATGTTTGCTTGGAGGATTTCCAAGACACAGCATGTAACATCCCTGACCTGGGTTATGTGTTAACCCTAGATGTTTTTCCTAATAAGGTTGAGTAGATGCTTAATATTATCTTGGGAAAAGTAATTAGGTCTCATGAGAAACTTATGTTTCAATTTTGGTCCTGTTTGAACAATGTTGAAGCAATGTTTGCTTATTTTGGACTAAAGTGCAAATTACCCAAGTTAAAGAGTTAAATTGCAAATGTTGCATGATAATATGTTCCTCTGATGTTGAGACATCATAAGAATGAATATGATGTAGTGGTATGGTTTTCACAAGCTTGGGCAGCAAGATTAAGCTTGTAAAGCAATCCTTGTGCATTAAAACCTAGTTTTGGTGTAATGTACAATTTACCCAAAACCTAGGGTTTAATATGCAAATTACCACTTCAATAAGGTCCCTAATGTTTCTTGGCATCATGTAGAGAAAAGAAAATGAGAGGGGCTCCTCATTTGAATTAAGTTGGAGGAGAGAGAATCTTGATATTAAAATAATCAAGATTTAATCCTAATTGAAACCCTAATTCAATTTAGGGCAAAAATGAATGTATTAATTAAAGGGCCTTCAACCAAAATTAAAATGGTTGGATTCAGATGTGTGTGGATGAGCTTAAAGCCTTACAAAGGAACGAGCATATCCTAAGGAGGTGAAATTCCACTCACCATTATTATAAGAAAAAGAATTTCCACTCAAATATGGATATTCTTATTATAAGGGTTAAGGTGCTTAATTTCTTTTCTCTTAATTTATAGATAATAGAAGGGAGTTCGGTGGGGATAGAGATGCCCTTGCATGCAAGAAATCAAGGGGGAAGTTGTGGCAACAATTTTGGAATTAAAAGACTTTTATAAAAGATTTTCTCTCTCATCAATTTTCTTATAAAAGTACCCTTTCCAAGCCAAAACAAAGGCCTTTTCAGATTCTTTTCTTTTCCCTTGCTTGGAAAATGACCAAGGAGCTTTGGAGGATCAGGAGGACGACCCCCAACCTATTGGTAAGGTTCTTGACCTCCTTTCACCTTGAATCCATGGTGAAAATAAAAAATCAATACATGAATTCTTCATATCTCGACCCCCTCTTCAATTCTAACCAATTCTTTTCACTCAAAGCTTGAGGACGACCCTTGGAATAGTGAAAGGAGTTGCATCCACCATTTTTGCCATGATCTTGGAGCTTTGGAGCTCAATTGGAGGAGGGTTTTATAACTTGAACCCTTAATTTTATTATTGCAATCAATTCCTTATCAATTGGTGATCATTTCTACATTTATGAAATTAAGTTTGGTTGATTGATGCAATCTCCATGGAAATCACAGTAGATTTCGTGAGTTTGGAGCTTGATGATGATGACATCATCATAAGCACATACCTCCCCAAATATCTAGGGCAAACAGTTTCAATGTTGAGTCCAAACGGTTTCACCAAACCGTTTGGTGACCAAACGGTTTGCAAACCGTTTGGTGGTTTGGATTCCAAACCGTTTGGAATGGTTGACCGTTTGAGATGGTTGACCGTTTGAAGATATATGCTGTGGTGCATGGATCTTGATCCAATGGTTCCAATTGGTTGACCTTGATGGTTTCAAATGTGATTGATTCCTTAATTGCAAACCCTAATCGGCTAAGTGCTGATTTTGAAATTGGTTGAGATGATGTTTTGGGTTGATTGACCCAAACGGTTTCAAAACCATTTGGGGATCACCCAAATGGTCTCAAGACCGTTTGGGGGTCACCCAAGACCGTTTGGAGGTCTAGGGTTAAGTATGGATAAGTGTTTGAAGGTCCAATGGTACCAAATTGAATTGCAACTAAGTGCTGATTTGATAATCAATCTAATGGTCCAAAACCCTAAGTGGATGTCATGGATTTTGATGATGGAATGGGCAAATGGTCTCAAGACCATTTGGCGGTCATCTAAGACCGTTTGAGGTCAGGTCATATCATGTGATGATGATAGTTCATTGATTTCAATTGACTTGATTCCACAATGTCAACCATTTCACATAATACTAGGTGAATCCTTGATATAGAAGGATGATTATATGAAACTCTATTGAAGAGTATTACTATGTGAAATCCATAAATGTATGGAATATTCTATGTGAATCCTCAAATTATAAATATGGAGAATACTATTCCTAATAATGGAATAATGATTAATGTTATGACAAATGTAACCCCTAGAGAGGTTGATGATGGATATCCTTATATTAATAGTTCCTAACTCAAGGATGAGTCCATAGTATTGGCAACGATTGTATAATCTAAGTGAGTGACTAATGACCAATACCTTACATGATAAATGTGATGAACTAGTGCATAAAGTATTAGGATGGTGAATACCCTAATACAAGCGAAGTGTATAAACTCAAGTAAGATAAAGGTGTTGAGGGAAGTGATACATCAAGATATGATAGATATCACATCCAACTCTCTAATACTGCTATACCTTGATGTGTTATAACTCCAAATGCAATTGGATGAATGACACATGAGATGTGTCATGTCAATGGTTACATTGAGATGTAATGCACCCTGTTGAATGTAGGCTAACATGCCTTATGAAAAGGTTAATCCAAATCAATAGACTATGATACAATCATATTCTGATAAAGATGAGAGAGAAACTCATACTTTGTGTTGATAATACATTCAATGATGAATGGTGAGAATAAATAAGTATGATTGAATACTTATGTTATTCATATTGATTCCTTGCTATGTGAATCCCTAATATAGGGTAATGCTATGTGAAACCCTAACATAAGTTAATGCTATGTGAACCCTAATACAGGGTAATTCTATGTGAAACCCTAGTACAAGATGATGCTATGTGAAGTCTTAACACATAGTAATCCTATGTGAAACTCTAATACAGATTGATGAGTTATGAATGTAATAAGATAACCCTTGTTTTGTATGGTACTGATGTGAAAGAGAAACCATGAACCCTAAAGAGGGAATAGTGGTATTACTTAGTGTTTGTATGGTACTGATGTGAAAGAGAAATCTTGAACCCTAAAAAGGGAATAGTGATACTACTTAGTGTTGTATGATGCTGATTTGAAAGCATTATAATTGTTATCATGAATACTAATCATGCAGGGATGATGAGATGAGATGCATAGCCAGGTATGGGCTATGATGTTTGTTTATTGAGAATGTTTTATAGGCTTTATAAGTCTTCATATGCTTTGTGTAGTAAGAATCATTGAACTTTGTGTACTATGCGCAATACTTTGTGTAACAAGATTTATAATGTCCTTGGTCAGATGACCTGAAGGTATGAAGTTACCTAATAAGTGGTAACAAGTGTTCTATGATGAGATAAGGGTTCAAATACCCAGATTCTATAATCATGATAATAAACTTATTAAGAAGTGGAAATGTACTTGATGAGTTGAGGGATTAAGATCCCAACACTTTGTGAAAAGAGTATGGCTACAAGCCATGACTCCCCAATGACAATGCCAGGCATTAGATATATGATCTAAGCCTGAAGAGAGTTAATGTTGTGGTAATGATTCTATAGTGAATAAATATTATACATGTTCTTCATATTCCTTAAAGGATAAGTGACATGTTGATTCTATCAAGTTATAGCTGCAATGCTTCTGATAAGAATAATGTTCTAATCTGTTAGACATTAAAATATCTACTGTCAAATAAATATGACTCCTCTATTCATATCTATCTTCTTAAGATGCAATAATAATGTTTCTGACGGAGAGTTATATCTCTCGTTGGGGAAGTTTACAATTGTCTCACCCCCGTGGGAATCACATTTTTAGGTGGACGCGGACGTGGAGGCAGGAATCCTTCAGTAGGTGAAGGACAGCAACAACAACAGCAGGGACATCAGTGAAGTCTCAGGTGGAGACACTGGCTATTATGCCTTGTATAGATGTAAATAGAGTCCTATGTGTCGTCTCTGTACTCTCAGGTCCTCGGAGTAGTAGTTAATGCTTTTGAGATTTTGGCTCAGTGCTTCGAGATTTTCATACTGCCTGTGTTTAGTTTAACAGGGCAGCTGATACTTGTAATTCACAGAAAGAGATGATACAAGTTATGTACTTTTGAAAAACATAATGTAAATGTGTTACTTTTGTTCTATGTGAGAAAGTTTTTACTTGATGGATCTTTTGATAAAAAGGTTTTAATTTTTAGTGATTTTTGGTAATCTGCTGCTTAGTGAACACTTCTGCATTAGTTAATTATGTTTTTATGAGTTGTATTCCACACAACACCTCCACCCATAGTGAAGATGTAACCACTTGTAGATTTCAATTCATCTAAATTAGAAATCTAATTGGCATCAAAATATCCTTCTAGTACAGTTGGAGATCCACAAAAAATCAATCCATGATTAATTGTGCCTTTAAGGTATCTTAAAACCCTATGTAGAGCATCCCAATGATCCTTCTTAGGATTTTGGATATACTTACTTAATCTCCCCATTGCATATGCTAGATTTGGACGAGTATAATTCATTAAGTACATCATGCTTCCAATTACTTGTGCATATTTGACTTGTTGAACACTAGTACTTTTATTTTTCTTGAGATGGCAATTAGAATTAAAAGGTGTACTTACTGGCTTACAATCAAACATTGAAAACCTTTTGAGAATTTTCTCAACATAATGTTCTTGGGATAGCATGATGTAATCATCATGTTTAAGGAGTTTAATTCCTAAGATTACATTTGCTTCACCAATATCTTTCATGTCAAAATTAGAAGCCAAGAAGCCTTTTGTACTATTTATAATATCAATATTAGTGCCAAAAATAAGCATGTCATCTACATAGAGACATATAATAACATGACCTTGGTTATCGACTTTAGAATATATACATTTATCTCCTTCATTTATATGGAATCCATATGATACAATTACCTTATCAAATTTCTCATGCCACTGTTTAGGTGCTTGTTTCAAGCCATAGAGAGATTTGATTAGTCTACACACCATATGTTCTTTTCCCAGAACTACATAACCTTCAGGTTGATCCATATAAATTTCTTCATCCAAATCTCCATTCAAGAAAGTAGTTTTAACATCCATTTGATGTATAATTAATTTCTTAATAGATTCCAAAGCAATAAAAATCTCGATTGAAGATATTCTAGTAACAGGAGCAAAGGTATCAAAATAGTCAATATCCTTTTGTTGTTTATCTACAGTCCCATATGTTTTCAATTTTCTTTTAAATATCCATTTACATCTAATGGGTTTAATACCTGGTGGAAGTTCCATTAGTTCCCATGTATGATTAGATAATATAGATTCAATCTCACTATTAATTGCTTCCTTCCATAAAGAGGAATCGGTTGAATTAATAACATCATTGTAAGATTGAGGGTCATTATCCACTATAAAGGAATAGAAATCATCACCAAGATTCTTTTCCTTCCTCATCCTAGTGGATCTTCTACGACGTTCTATATCATCAGGTTCTAAATCATCATTAGAATTTGATGTATTTGGGATATTCTCTAAAATTTCATTTGAAGGATTAGATAAATTTTCTAGGGGAGTTTTCATAGGAAAGATATGCTAAAAAATTTTAGCATTTTTAGATTCAACAATAGTATTAGGTTCTACAAAATTGTTGCTACTTCTAATAACCAAGAATCTATATGCGGCACTATTTTGAGCATAACCTATAAAAACACCATCTAGAGTTCTAGATCCCAATTTTCATTTCTTAGGCTCAGTTAGTAGGACTTTAGCTAGACACCCCCACACTTTGAGATATTTCAAATTAGGAGGATATCCTTTCCATAATTCATATGGTGTCTTATTTGTCGTCCTACTAGGGATGCAATTTTTAAGAAAACAAGATGACAAGATTGCTTCCCCCCACAAGTTGTTGGGTGTGCGTGAATTGATTAAAATAGAATTCATTATTTCTTTTAGAGTTCTATTTTTACGTTCAACAATTCCATTTGATTGAGGCGAACATGGAGGTGTGTATTCATGTATAATACCATGGTTTATACAAAAATCATTAAAAGGAGAATAGTCATATTCACTACCCCTATCTGAGTGAAGACGTTTTATTTTCTTATTAAGTTGATTCTCTACTTCTGTTTTATATTTAACAAATATTCCAAAAGCTTCATCCTTTGAATGTAGTAAATATAATTTTTTATATTGTGAGAAATCATCTACAAAAATAATGTAGAAACGTTTCCCACCTCTAGATAGATTTCCTTTTAAATCTCCAAGATCGGTGTGTACTAAGTCTAGTAATTCAGAATTTCTTTGTGAAATTTGAGGACATGATTTTTTGGTAGATTTAGTTTCAGCACATATTTGACATTTATTTTTTAAATTAACAACACCATTAATATCCTTTATTAAACCTAAATATTTCATGCGTTGTAAATATTTAAAATTAACATGTCCTAATCTATTATTCCATGCATCAAAAGAATCAACGATATAAGAAGAAGGACTTATTTCATTATCAGCAGAGTTTGGTACATTCAACATAAATAGGCCATTTGAGCAGTATCCCATGCCTATGTAGTCTCCAGACTTGGAGAGAATGACCTTGTTTGATTCAAAGGACACTTTCACCCCAAACTTCACAAGTTGAGAGACGGAAAATAAATTCACACGAATATCTGGGACAAACAACACATCTTTGATCAACAGAAATTTTCCAAAAGTCATCTTGATCATGACATTGCCCTTTCCAATCACAGGAGAAGCAGTGGAGTTGCCCATGACAACACGGTGTTCCTCCTGTACCACTTCAGTGAAAGTCACGAAGGCATCTTTGTTGCCACTGATGTGGCGTCTAGCCCCCGAGTCAATGATCCAATCATTCTGGTGGAATGATCCCATGCTATCAATGTTGAAAAATGCCTCAAACACGTCCTCAGTAATAAGGTTGGTTGAAGGTTCCTTTGAATCCTGGATTACTTCTTTCTTCCTATGCCTGCATTTAGGAGAAGTATGACCATGTTTGCCAAATACATAACAAAAAACATTATTTTTATCTATGTCTTTGCGGCCTTTGTTTTTATGGTTGTTTCTTTTATCCTTTTTCTCATTGCAATGATTTTTAGCATGATCAGAAGATTTATTATTTTATTTGACATCAGTGTTAACAAAGTTCACAGAAGAAAGCAGTTCCTTATTCATATCAGATTTTTTTCTTATATGATTTTTATCTTCCACTCGGATGTGTATGATCACATCATCCAGAGACATCGTCTTACGTTTATGTTTTAAATTATTCTTTTAATTCTTCCAAGAACTGGGAAGTTTTTCAATTAAACTACCAACGATAAATGATTCAGGAAGATCTATCTTTTTGTTTTTCAAATCATCGAGTAAAATCTGAAAATCATGAGTTTGAGAGATTATATCTTTGTCATCAGACATGAGAAATTCTAGAAAATTTGCAACTATAAACTTCTACGTAGAAGTATCTTTTAAAACATATTTCTTATTTATACTTTCCCATATTTCAGAAGCAATTTTAACAGGGAAGTATGCATTAAATAGTTGGTTAGAAATAGAACTTGGAATAATATGACGACAAATACGATTTGCCTTTTCCCATTCAACATAATCATATTCAGGTTTCGGTTGGGATAAAGCAAATGCAACATTCGATACTTCTAATGCAGTGAAAATCATTTCTTGCCATCGTCTGTAATGAACACCGTCAAACGTTTCAACTTTGGAAACATAAGGAAGAGGAGTTTGCGACATTGTTGAAACAGTAACAACTTGGTTGTTTGACGCAGACAACATTACCGGTGTGAAAGGAGTTTTGAATCCTTCCATGTTGTTAACCATCGTAGAAACAATATTTACTCTTAAGATTGTTGATCTACGATGGTAATAAACAGACAAAATGTAAACAAGAAGAAAATACCAGACCGTTGAGGTGTGCATAAATGCATTGTCCTTAAGAGTATTTCTGCCTTACTAACCGACAAACGTCGGTGCAGCAGTAATCCATGGCGGGTACCCTCCCAGGATACAAAAACAAGAGGTGTGAAGTGTGCACTCACAAATACCTCCTCAGGCAAAAGGTCTTTGATCATTCTTCCAACGATCACCAGAGTTGGCGGCAACGACAAAAACAACGAATGGAAAGACATCGTCTGATGTTTCTATTGTGCGTACGAAAAACAAAGGAAGGTGTTTGGTTTTATAGAAACACAGAGATGGATCCACGGATGTAAGCAGTTTCCAACCAAAGAGACATCGGCCAGCAGTTGCCACGCAACTGCACCACCAAGAGCTGCGACACATGTGGATAAACCTGAGTGTAGCATACAACAAAACTTTGTCGGGGCTGCGCCCGCACAAGGGGCTCCGAGAGGCCGGATTTTCACCCCCCTACGTGCGGGATGCGACGTGTGCCGACACGCCTGATTAAACGGTTTCCGAACCGAACCGGCCCAAACCCACTTGGGCTGCCCCACCATGCGCGTGCGAAGCCCACATCCTATTTTATTCGTCAAATATTACATGGACTAGCAACCATATATGAATAGGAGGGAAGTCTCCAAAGCAAGCAATGTGAGACTAAAGGCTTTTTCTTTGAAATAAAGCAGCAGCCACAACAATCCCCCAGTATTTCAAAACAAAACTAAACTAAAAATCGAGTTGACCACTGGAAGAACTTAAACAAATAGAATGCATGAGCTTTGGTAGAAATGGGTTCTTTGAACTAAAGAATAGAGTTGATGTACGTAATCTATAGAAGATTGGTGGAACTATGTTCTTGAACCAATTCTTCTTTTACCAAATTAGAGATACATTACTCACATGACACTCATAAAATCAATTACCTTTCTTACGGATTGGCGCGTTTAGGCCGAATATTCATGAATGCTCTAGAGATCTGCCCGAATCTCAATAGGAGCGGCCTCACTCCACACTCATATAGTTGGACTTTCATCAAGCATATATTACAGTATATACACCACCATTAATGGCTATAAAATCTATGAATAAATACATTCAATTGAAACATTGCAAATTGTTGTTTACACAATAAGAATGAGATATATTTATTACAACACATTGAGTCCTCTAGTGACTTAGTTTTTCCCATTGAACCTTCTTCCCAGGATCACTGTTCATGTAGGTTGGGTGTCCATCACTTTGACTTCTGGTATGGGCATAATCCCATTCTCCTTGATGTATCGCTCACTAGTCTTTGACTTAATGGCTTTGTCAGATGATCGACCAAATTTAATTCTGACTTTACATAATCCGTTGAGATTATGCTATCACATACAAGCTGCCTCACAATATTGTGACGCAGACGAATATGTCTACTCTTCCCATTATAAACTTTGTTTTTAGCTCTTGCTATGGCATCTTGATTATCACAGTGTATAAACACTGGTGGAGAAGGTTTCTCCCAAATGGGAAGATCCATTAGAACATGTCTTATCCATTCGGGTTCAGTTCCAGCCTTTTCTAAGGCAATGAACTTAGATTCCACAGTGGAACGAGCTATACATGTTTTCTTGGAGGATTTCCAAGACATAGCACCTCCACCCATAGTGAAGATGTAACCACTTGTAGATTTCAATTCATCTGAATTAGAAATCCAATTAGCATCACAATATCCTTCTAGTACAGTTGGAGATCCACAAAAAATCAATCCATGATTAATTGTGCCTTTAAGGTATCTTAAAACCCTATGTAGAGCATCCCAATGATCCTTGTTAGGATTTTGGGTATACTTACTTAATCTCCCCATTACATATGCTAGATCTAGATGAGTACAATTCATTAAGTACATCAGACTTCTAATTACTTGTGCATATTTGACTTGTTGAACACTAGTACTTTTATTTTTCTTAAGATGGCAATAAGAATTAAAAGGTGTACTTACTGGCTTACAATCAAACATTGAAAACCTTTTGAGAATTTTCTCAACATAATGTTCTTGGGATAGCATGATGTAATCATCATGTTTAAGGAGTTTAATTCCTAAGATTACATCTGCTTCACCCATATCTTTCATGTCAAAATTAGAAGGCAAGAAGCCTTTTGTACTATTTATAATATCAATATTAGTGCCAAAAATAAGCATGTCATCTACATAGAGACATATAATAACATGACCTTGGTTATCGACTTTAGAATATATATATTTATCTCCTTCATTTATATGGAATCCATATGATACAATTACCTTATCAAATTTCTCATGCCACTGTTTAGGTTCTTATTTCAAGTCATACAGAGATTTGATTAGTCTACATACCATATGTTCTTTTCTCGGAACTACATAACCTTCGGGTTGATCTATATAAATTTCTTCATCCAAATCTCCATTCAAGAAAGCAATTTTAACAAGCATTTGATGTATAATTAATTTCTTAATAGATGCCAAAACTATTAAAATCTTGATTGAAGAGATTCTAGTAACAGGAGCAAAGGTATCAAAATAGTCAATATCCTTTTGTTGTTTATATCCCTTGGCAACCAAGCGAGCTTTGTATTTATCTACAGTCCCATCTATTTTCAATTTTCTTTTAAATATCCATTTACATCCTATGCATTTAATACCTGGTGGAAGTTCCACTAGTTCCCATGTATGATTATATAATATAGATTCAATCTCACTATTAATTGCTTCCTTCCATAAAGAGGAATCAGTTGAATTAATTGCATCATTATAAGATTGAGGGTCATTATCCACTATAAAGTAATAGAAATAATCACCAAGATTCTTTTTTTTCCTCATCCTAGTGGATCTTCTAGGTTCTATATCATCATGTTATAAATCATCATTAGAATTTGATGTATTTGGGATATTCACTAAAATTTCATTTGAAGGATTAGATAAATTTTCTAGGGGAGTTTTCATAGGAAAGATATGCTAAAAAAATTCAGCATTTTTAGATTCAACAATATTATTAGGTTCTATAACATTGTTGCTACTTCTAATAAACAAGAATCTATATGCGGCACTATTTTGAGCATAACCTATAAAAACACCATCTAGAGTTCTAGATCCCAATTTTCGTTTCTTAGGCTCAGTTAGTAGGACTTTAGCTAGACACCCCCACACTTTGACATATTTCAAATTAGGAGGATATTTTTTCCATAATTCATATGGTGTCTTATTTGTCTTCCTACTAGGGATGCAATTTTGAAGAAAACAAGATGACAAGATCGCTTCCCCCCATAAGTTGTTGGGTGCGCCTGAATTGATTAAAATAGAATTCATCATTTCTTTTAGAGTTCTATTTTTACATTCAACAATTCCATTTGATTGAGGCAAATATGGAGGTATGTATTCATGTATAATACCATGGTTTACACAACAATCATTAAAAGGAGAACAATCATATTCACCACCCCTATCTGAGCAAAGACATTTTATTTTCTTATTAAGTTAATTCTCTACTTCTGTTTTATATTTAACAAACATTCCAAAAGCTTCATCCTTTTAATTTAGTAATTATAATTTTGTATATCGTGAGAAATCATCTACAAAAATAATGTAGAAATGTTTCCCACCTCTAGATAGATTTCCTTTTAAATCTCCAAGATCAGTCTATTTTAAGTCTAGTAATTCAGAATTTCTTTGTGAAATTTAAGGACACGGTTTCTTCGTAGATTTAGTTTCAGCACATATTTGACATTTATTATTTAAATTAACAACAACATTAATATCCTTTAGTAAACCTAAAGATTTCATGCGTTGTAAATATTTAAAATAAACATGTCCTAATCTATTGTGTCATGCATCAAAAGAATCAACGATATAAGCAGAAGGACTTATTTCATTATCAGCAGAGTTTGATACATTCAACATAAAAAGGCCATTTGAGCTGTATCCCATGCCTATATAGTCTCCAGACTTGGAGAGAATGACCTTGTTTGATTCGAAGGACACTTTCACTCCAAACTTCACAAGTTGAGAGACAGAAATTAAATTCACACAAATATCTGGGACAAACAACACATCTTTGATCAACAGAATTTTTCCATAAGTCATCGTTGATCATGACATTGCCCTTTCCGGTCACAGGAGAAGCAGTGGAGTTGCCCATGACAACACGATGTTCCTCCTGTCCCACTTTAGTGAAAGTCACGAAGGCATCTCTATTGCCACTGATGCGGGGACTAGCCCCCGAGTCAATGATCCAATCATTCTGGTGGAATGATCCCATGCTGTCAATGCTGACAAATGCCACAAACACATCCTCAGTAACAAGGTTGGTTGAAGGTTCCTTCGAATCCTAGATTACTTCTTTATTCCTATTCTTACATTTAGGAGAAGTATGACCAGGTTTGCCACATACATAACAAAAAACATTATTTTTATCTATGTCTTTGCGGCCTTTGTTTTTATAGTTGTTTCTTTTATCCTTTTTCTTCTTGCAATGATTTTTAGCATGATCAGAAGATTTATTATTTTGTTTGACATCAGTGTTAACAAAGTTCACGGAAGAAAGCAGTTCCTTATTCATATATACGATTTTTATCTTCCACTCGGATGTGTATGATCACATCATCCAGAGACATCGTCTTACGTTTATGTTTTAAATTGTTCTTATAGTTCTTCCAAGAACTGGGAAGTTTTTCAATTAAACTACCAACGATAAACGATTTAGGAAGATCTATCTTTTTGTTTTTCAAATCATCGAGTAAAATCTAAAAATCATGAATTTGAGTGATTATATCTTTATCATCAGACATGTGAAATTCCAGATAATTTGCAACTGTAAACTTATGCGTAGAAGTATCTTTTAAAACATATTTCTTGTTTATACTTTCCCATATTTCAGAAACAATTTTAATAGGGAAGTATGCATCAAATAGTTGGTTAGAAATAGTACTTAGAATAACATGACGACAAATACAATTTGCCTTTTACCTTTCAACATAATCAGATTCAGGTTTCGGTTGGGATAAAGCAAATTCAACATTCGATACTTCTAATGCAGTGAAAATCTTTTCTTGCCATTGTCTGTAATGAACACCGTCAAATGTTTCAATTTTGGAAACATCAAGAAGAGGAGTTTGTGATATTATCAAAACATTAACAACTTAGTTGTTTGACGCAAACGGTGTTACTGGTGTGAAAGGAATTTTGAATCCTTCCTTGTTGTTAACCATCGTAGAAATAATATTTACTCTTAAGATTGTTGATCTACGGTGGTAATAAATAGATGAAATGTAAACATGAAGAAAATACCAGACTGTTGAGGCGTGCAGAAATGCACTGTCCTTAAGAGTATTTCCGCCTTACTCAACGATGAACGTCGGTGCAACAGTAATCCACAGCGGGTACCCTCCCAGGATACAACAACAAGAGGAGCGAAGCGTGCACTCACAAATTCCTCCTCAGGCGAAAGGTCTTTGATCGTTCTTCCAGCGATCACCGGAGTTGGCGGCAGCAGTAAAAACAACAAACGGAAAGACAACGTATGATGTTTCTATTGTGTGTACGCAAAACAAAGGAAGGTGTTTGGTTTAATAGAAACACAGAGATGGATCAACGGATGCAAGCGGCTGCCATCCGAAGAGACATCAGCCAGTAGTTGCCACGCAACTGCACCGCCAAGAGATGCGACACATGTGGATAAACCTGAGTGTAGCATACGGCAAAATTTTGCCGGGGCTGCGCCCACACAAGGGGCTCCGGGAGGCCGGATTTGTACCCCCCTGCGCGCGGGATGCGACGTGCGCTTACGTGCCTGATTAAACGGTTTTCAGACCGGACCGGCCCAAACCCACTTGGGCTGCTCCACCATGCGCGTGCGAAGCCCACATCCTATTTTATTCCTCAAATATTATATGGACTAGCAGTGATATATGAATAGGAGGGAAGTATCTAAAGTAAGCAATGTGGGACTAAAGGCTTTTGCATTGAAATAAAGCAGCAGCCACAACAATCCCCCACTATTTCAAAACAAAACTAAACTAAAAATCGAGTTGACCACTGGAAGAACTTAAACAAATAGCATGCATGAGCTTTGGTAGAACTGAGTTCTTTGAACTAAAGTATATAGTAGATGTACGTAATCTGTAGAAGATTGGTGGAACTATGTTCTTGAACCAATTCCTCTTTTACCTGATTAGAGGTACATTACTCACATGACACTCATAAAATCAATTACCTTTCTTATGAATTGGCGCATTTAGGCCATGCGCCTACTAGGAATATTCCTGAATGCTCTAGAGATCTTCCTGAATCTCAATAGGAGCGGCCTCACTCCACACTCATATAGTTGGACTTTCATCAAGCATATATTGCAGTATATACACCACCATTAATGGCTATGAAATCCATTAAGAAATATATTCAACTGAAACATTGCAAATTGTTGTTTACACCATAAGAATGAGAAACATTTATTACAACACATTGAGTCCTCTAGTGACTTAGTTTTTCCCATTGAACCTTCTTCCCAGGATCATCGTTCATGAAGGTTGGGTGTCCATCACTTCGACTTCTGGTATGGGCATAATCCCATTCTCCTCGATGTATCGCTCACTAGTCTTTGACTTAATGGATTTGTCAGAGGATCGGCCAAATTTAATTCTGACTTTACATAATTCATTGAGATTATGCTATCACATACAAGCTGCCTCACAATATTGTGATGTAGATGAATATGTCTACTCTTCCCATTATAAACTTTGTTTTTAGCTCTTGCTATGGCAGCTTGATTGTCACAGTGTATAAACATTGGTGGAGAAGGTTTCTCCCAAATGGGAAGATCCATTAGAACATGTCTTAGCCATTCGACTTCAGTTCCAGCCTTTTCTAAGGCAATGAACTCAGATTCCATAGTGGAACGAGCTATACAAGTTTGCTTGGAGGATTTCCAAGACACAACACCTCCACCCATAGTGAAGATGTAACCACTTGTAGATTTCAATTCATCTGAATCAGAAATCCAATTGGCATCATAATATCCTTCTAGCACAGTTGGAGATCCACAAAAAACCAATCCATGATTAATTGTGCCTTTAAGGTATCTTAAAATCCTATGTAGAGCATCCCAATGATCCTTGTTAGGATTTTGGGTATACTTACTTAATCTCCCCATTGCATATGCTAGATCTGAACGAGTACAATTCATTAAGTACATCAGGCTTCCAATTACTTGTGCATATTTGACTTGTTGAACACTAGTACTTTTATTTTTCTTAAGATGGTAATTAGAATTAAAAGGTGTACTTACTGGCTTACAATCAAACATTGAAAACCTTTTGAGAATTTTCTCAACATAATGTTCTTGGGATAGCATGATGTAATCATCATGTTTAAGGAGTTTAATTCCTAAGATTACATCTGCTTCACCCATATCTTTCATGTCAAAAGTAGAAGGCAAGAAGCCTTTTGTACTATTTATAATATCAATATTAGTGCCAAAAATAAGCATGCCATCTACATAGAGACATATAATAACATGGCCTTGGTTATCGACTTTAGAATATATATATTTATCTCCTTCATTTATATGGAATCCATATGATACAATTACCTTATCAAATTTCTCATGCCACTATTTAGGTGCTTGTTTCAAGCCAAAGAGAGATTTGATTAATCTACATACCATATGTTCTTTTCCCAGAACTACATAACCTTCAGGTTGATCCATATTAATTTCTTCATCCAAATCTCCATTCAAGAAAGCAGTTTTAACATCCATTTGATGTATAATTAATTTCTTAATAGTTGTCAAAGCAATGAAAATCCTGATTGAAGAGATTCTAGTAACAGGAGCAAAGGTATCAAAATAGTCAATATCCTTTTGTTGTTTATATCCCTTGACAACCAAACGAGCTTTGTATTTAGCTACAGTCCCATCTGTTTTCAATTTTCTTTTAAATATCCATTTACATCCTATGGGTTTAATATCTGGTGGAAGTTCCACTAGTTCCCATGTATGATTAGATAATATAGATTCAATCTCACTATTAATTGCTTCCTTCCATAAAGAGGAATCAGTTGAATTAATAGCATCATTGTAATATTGAGGGTCATTATCCACTATAAACGAATAGAAATCATCACCAAGATTCTTTTCCTTTCTCATCCTAGTGGATCTTCTAGGTTCTATATCATCATGTTCTAAATCATCATTAGAATTTGATGTATTTGAGATATTCTCTAAAATTTCATTTGAAGGATTAGGTAAATTTTCTAGGGGAGTTTTCATAGGAAAGATGTGCTCAAAAAATTCAGCATTTTTAGATTCAACAATAGTATTAGGTTCTACAACATTGTTGCTACTTCAAATAATCAAGAATCTATATGCGGCACTATTTTGAGCATAACCTATAAAAACACCATCTAGAGTTCTAGATCCCAATTTTCGTTTCTTAGGCTCAGTTAGTAGGACTTTAGCTAGACACCCCCACACTTTGAGATATTTCAAATTAGGAGGATATCCTTTCCATAATTCATATGGTGTCCTATTTGTCTTCCTACTAGGGATGCAATTTTAAAGAAAATAAGATGACAAGATCACTTCCCCCTATAAGTTGTTGGGTGCGCCTGAATTGATTAAAATAGAATTCATCATTTCTTTTAGAGTTCTATTTTTACGTTCAGCAATTATATTTGATTGAGGGGAATATGGAGGTATGTATTCATGTATAATACCATGGTTTACACAAAAATCATTAAAAGGAGAACAATCATATTCACCACCCCTATCTGAGCGAAGACATTTTATTTTCTTATTAAGTTGATTCTCTACTTCTGTTTTATATTTAACAAACATTCCAAAAGCTTCATCCTTTGAATGTAGTAAATATAATTTTGTATATCGTGAGAAATCATCTACAAAAATAATGTAGAAACATTTCCCACCTCTAGATAGATTTCCTTTTAAATCTCCAAGATCGGTGTGTACTAAGTCTTGTAATTTAGAATTTCTTTGTGAAATTTGAGGACACTGTTTCTTAGTAGATTTAGTTTTAGCACATATTTGACATTTATTATTTAAATTAACAACACTATTAATATCCTTTAGTAAACCTAAAGATTTCATGTGTTGTAAATATTTAAAATTAACATGTCCTAATCTATTGTGCCATGCATCAAAAGAATCAACGATATAAGCAGAAGGACTTATTTCATTATCAACAAAGTTTGGTACATTCAACATAAAAGGGCCATTTGGGCAGTATCCCATGCCTATGTAGTCTCCAGACATGGAGAGAATGACCTTGTTTGATTCAAAGGACACTTTCACCCCAAACTTCACAAGTTGAGAGATAGAAATTAAATTCACACGAATATCTGAGACAAACAACACATCTTTGACCAGCAGAATTTTTCCAGAAGTCATCTTGATCATGACATTGCCCTTTCCGGTCACAGGAGAAGCAGTGGAGTTGCCCATGACAACATGGTGTTCCTCCTATCCCACTTCAGTGAAAGCCATGAAGGCATCTCTGTTGCCACTGATGTGGCGACTAGCCCCCGAGTCAATGATCCAATCATTCTGGTGGAATGATCCCATGCTGTCAATGCTGATAAATGCCACAAACACGTCCTCAATAACAAGGTTGGTTGAAGGTTCCTTCGAATCCTGGATTACTTATTTTTTCCTATGCCTGCATTTAGGAGAAGTATGACCAGGTTTGCCACATACATAACAAAAAACATTATTTTTATCTATATCTTTGCGGCCTTTGTTTTTATGGTTGTTTCTTGTATCCTTTTTCTTCTTGCAACGGTTTTTAGCATGATAAGAAGATTTATTATTTTATTTGACATCAGTGTTAACAAAGTTCGCGGAAGAAAGCAGTTCCTTATTCATATCATATATTTTTCTTATACGATTTTTATCTTCCACTCGGATATGTATGATCACATCATCCAGAGACATCGTCTTACGTTTATGTTTTAAATTGTTCTTATAATTCTTCCAAGAACTGGGAAGTTTTTCAATTAAACTATCAACGATAAACGATTAAGGAAGATCTATCTTTTTATTTTTCAAATTATCGAGTAAAATCTGAAAATTATGAATTTGAGTGATTATATCTTTATCATCAGAAATGCGAAATTCCAGAAAATTTACAACTATAAACTTCTGCGTAGAAGCCTCTTTTAAAACATATTTCTTGTTTATACTTTCCCATATTTCAGAAGTAATTTTAATAGGGGAGTATGCATCAAACAGTTGGTTAGAAATAGTACTTAGAATAACATGACGACAAATACGATTTGCCTTTTCCCATTCAACATAATCAGATTCAGATTTCGGTTGGGATAAAGCAAATGCAACATTCGATACTTCTAATACAGTGAAAATCTTTTCTTGCCATAGTCTGTAATGAACACCGTCAAACGTTTCAATTTTGCAAACATCAGAAAGAGGAGTTTGCGACGTTGTCGAAATAGTAACAACTTGGTTGTTTGACGCAGACGGCGTTACCGGTGTGAAAGGAGTTTCAAATCCTTCCATGTTGTTAACCATCGTAGAAACAATATTTACTCTTAAGATTGTTGATCTACGGTGGAAATTCCTGACTGTTGAGCCGTGCAGAAATGCACTATCCTTAAGAGTATTTCCGCCTTACTCAACGACGAACGTCGGTGCAGCAGTAATCCATGACGGATACCCTCCCAGGATACAACAACAAGAGGAGCGAAGCGGGCACTCACAAATCCCTCCTCAGGAGAAAGGTTTTTGATCGTTCTTCCAGCGATCACCGGAGTTGACGACAACGGCAAAAACCACGAACGGAAAGACAACGTCTGATGTTTCTATTGTGCGTACGAAAAATAAAAGAAGATGTTTGGTTTTATAGAAACACAGAGATGGATCAACGGATGCAAGCGGTTGCCACCAAACTGCACCACACAAGGGGCTCCAGGAGGCTGAATTTGCACCCCCCTGTGCGCGGGATGCGACATGCGCCGACGCACCCGATTAAACGGTTTCCGGACCGGAACTGCCCAAACCCACTTGGGCTGCCTCCCCATGCGCGTGCGAAGCCCACATCCTATTTTATTCCTCAAATATTACATGGACTAGCAGCCATATATGAATAGGAGGGAAGTCTCCAAAGCAAGCAATGTGAGACTAAAGACTTTTGCTTTGAAATACAGCAACAACCACAACAGATAACACCCAGGGACTTTGTCCCATATCTTTATAAGGTTTGTGCTCAAATTAAGGTAAACCCATACAGAAAAAGTAATCTAGACCAAAGTTTTTTATGTACATGCTCTTACAAATATCCATCATATTATAAAATATATGTATCTGTTGTAAAATAATTGCTTGAAAACTGCCAAATTATTGAATATAAGAGAAATTGGTTATAGGTACGACAAAATGTCGTTATTTGATTAGGAAATCATCACTTTTATTAATGTCATTCAGGACAGTCATGTCTAAACCGATGCTATGTTGTTATGTGGGTTAGGCACGATCTGGTACTTGTACAAATATCTTGGTCTAGATTCAGTTGGGACCTCTTCATTATTTCTGTCTACATTTGGTCCTATTAAAGCTAATTCTAATTCACATCCCTAGCTGAAATGAGTATAAACCACAATATTGATTTGACACGGAGTTGGTTTCTATATAAATTAATTTTGACTATTTGTATGTCAGTTGTTAGACGGAATCTGAACGAGTTCATTCCTAACATATACTTGGTTTTCCTAGAAACCGGTCCCGTCGTGCAGAGTTGTCAAATGGACATCTAAACCATGAAGACAACTCAAATGGACATCTAAACCATGAAGACAACTGACAAAATGAATTAGTACTAGAATGATTTTTATGGTTGCTATTTGAGTGGTACATGATATTCGAATCTTGATAAAATAGGAAAGGGATAAAACAACCAGCTCCTTGTCTGACAAAAACTGAATTGGTAGTTATCCTCTCCTAAAATGGATTTGGACTCAATTTTTAAATAATTTCAAGATCCTAAAATGGATTTGGACTCAATTTTTAAAATAATTCGAGGTGTCTGACTGCTTGCTTCAGATTATTTTTTATATTTCCAATATCTGCCACGTACGAAATGGTTTAGGCTGAGGGGAACCGAGAACGGACCTGCTGCTCCCGGTTCTCACGTGGAGTACGCTACACATATGTTAACCAGTGTACACGTTTTACTATGGATTAAAACAACATAATTAGGACTTCATCCTGGTTCTGATGTGGAATACGCTACACTTATTTTAGCCAGCCTAAATATTTTACTGTGGATTAAAACAATGGAATTGGAAGGACTTCATCAGACACACGACATAATCTATAATAAGGTGCAGCCAACTGCTGGTTAAAACAGCAGTAGCATATCATGAGGGGAACCTGATAGCTAACGATATTACGCATGCATCGATGAAATAAATATTTCGTTTGTTGCACTAGAATCAGAACTGAATGCTTGGTCAATCACACTATTATTAACTTCTTGGTAAATGTCTTCTGCATATTTCTTTGATCATCTAAAGAATACAAACGAACTTGCCTTCTATTTTTTTTATTGTTGCATGAATATTATTATGAGTAGTAATTATATATTTGTATTCAATG
This sequence comes from Alisma plantago-aquatica, assembly GCA_963693085.1. NCBI lineage: Eukaryota > Viridiplantae > Streptophyta > Magnoliopsida > Alismatales > Alismataceae > Alisma > Alisma plantago-aquatica. The sequence goes on from OY856409.1 coordinate 554,610,677, forward strand.
AGCTCCTACTCAAGACGGAGAACACATGTAATTTTTGTGGCTGGTGACATGACATAAATTGGAGGGAGTCAACTCATATTCAATTGAGTTATTATCTTATAGTGGGTTGTATATAAATTATCTAACTACTAATTATATAGTAGTCGTCCACATACATATAATTGATTATTCAAAGTCAAACAACATGCTTATCAAAAAACTTTGATGAAGCAAACGTGTATAGATGTTGACAAACTCATTATAATCATGGATTATATTAATTCACTATGTAATATATGCTAATCTAACTTAACTGTAAATAAACGTATCCGACCAATATGGCTATGTGCTTTTCCACGTGTGTTTGGTTGCTTACCCATAAGCTAAATTATTTCAGGTGTATGCTTTTTTTTATAAAAAGTGATGATTCGAGATTTTTTTCTTAGAAATGGTGATGATACAATTCATGATCGGCCTACGTAACTTCGATCTAGACATGCTTGACATAAACAACAATTGACGAGCTTATTGAAATTTTCACATGTACTTTTGTATGGGATCATGATCGGATTTCAACAAGCTGTGTGTGTGTGCTTATAGGTCCAGATTGTCTATTTGTTCCAACAGTTGATTACTCTAGTCTATCTTTTTGCTTACATGTTGTAAGGAGTCAAATGAATTTAACAGAGATATCACAAGTCCAAGAAGGGGAGCACATATAGTACTGATAATTTTGTGTTATAAGTTGGATGGAGTCAGGTATCATTTTATCGTGGTAATCTCCTTTATAGGGATGTATGGACATTATTGTGAGTACTAAGTATATATTAGCACTCAACAAGTGTTGAAGGGAATCAATTGACAATTTATCGAGTCATTTTCTTTTAGTGAGTTGTATGTAAAAAGTTTAGTGCATATTATATATAGTTGTCAATGGGCACATGTCTAACAATGGGAGTACATGTAATGTTGGCAATCATATAATCTCTTTTAGTAAATTGTATGAATATATTGTGAGTATTGATTATATATTAGCAATCAACAAGCATGGAGGGAGTCAACTAGAAATTAATCGAGTTATTTTTTTAACAGGTTGCATGTAATTTTTAGTACTACTTATATATGGATGTCAATGCATACAAATATAGAGTGGGTGGAACATTTAATCACATGCTACAAATCAGATGGAGTTAGCTGATATATAATGGAGTTGTTCAAGAGTCACACATAAACTATAATTAGTGATAATTATATATTAATTGTCAACACGTGAATGCATAAGAAAAATATTACTAATTATTTTTTGTGGGGAGATCTTTTTGTGGGTTGCATGAATATTATTGTGAGTAATAACTGTATATTCATATTTAATGGTATCTTATTAAAGAAGGAGAACTCACATAAATTTTTGCCTATAGATTATTAAGAGTCAATGAATTTGTCCATTTTTAGGGAGTCATATGTAAATTGTTATGAGTTTAGTCATACTTAGTCATAAATGGCACATGATAAGGACATGTAGCATTGATAATTTTGATAGTGACAAGACATAAGTTGGAGGGAGTCAAATGATAGTTAATCGAGTTAGTCTCTTTTAGTGAGTTATATGTAAATTATTTTGACTACTTATTATATAGTAATCATCAACATATGCAAACTTGATAATTCAAAATTATTAAAAAGTTATCCATAAAGTCTGATCAAGAAAATGTGAATAGATGTCGACCAACTCATTATGTTATTATTATTTAATAGTCATGTATTATATCAATTCATTGTGTAATACATGCTTAGCACGTCTCCTACTCGTACATACATATATATATGTATATATATGTATATATGTACATATATGTATATATATATATATATATATATATATATATATATATATATATAAGAAATTCCTTAAGAATCCCTAATCTTTGAAAAATCCTTAAGTATCTCTTCTAGGACACTTGCCATCTACTGACTTTTAAACTAACGCGGCTGTCTTAGACTATCTTCTTTTTCAATTAAAAAAATGGTATATTTTGAAAATAATTTTCAATATAGCACATACGTAAAAGTATTTCTAAAGTAGCTCACTTTAGTATAAAAGCATCAAGTGGATGGTGCTTTTTAGGTTGAACGGCACAAATGTCACCTCTTCGTATGCATTTGATCATGAAATGAAAAAAAAACTAACACCTAGTATGGCGATTTCACTTCTCTATTTTACTTATTTATTTTTTTTCTTCATTCATGATCAGAAGTGCCCTAACAGGTGGCATTTTTACTAGTTGGACATGAGAAAACCCAGTCTAGTTGGCATTTTTACATCAAAGTGGGTTATGTTGAGGATTATTTCCACGGGATTGCTATACTTAAGACTTCTTTTCAAGGTGCACAATTTTGTTATTTTCTTATTTTTAATATTCTTGCTTCCTTGCTCACTTCGATCCAATTCTTTCATTAATTTTTATTCAAATTTCTTATAAAAGATTTCTCTACACTATGATTGTAGCTAGTGGTGTCAAGAAATTGAATCTTAATCGGTCATGAAATTTAAATAAAATACCTGGCTCAATTGAAAATTGGCTAAAATAAAGCTGAATTTGTGTGTAGTTGTAAAGTCAAAGCCAGTGTTGTAATACTAACTTCAATTGTACCCATATTTTGTACTCTGGTATATACTCATTCAAACAATAATGAGATAAATAAGATGTTGATATATAAATACTTAAATTGATTATTTATTATATATTATCAATTTTTTATGGTAAGTAATTTTAAATTTGTGCTAATTAAAGTTTTAACAACTCAAAATATATACTGAATCTCAACCTAAATTGTATCATTTTTTCTATCCAAAACCTACTCAGTTTGACAAAATATAAACTTATTTGTAATTGGTTTATAACTTTATATATCTTTTTGTTCCCATATTCGAACATGTGTTGTGCAAATTTGTCAATCTATAACCAACTCCCTTTGACAAAACTCAAACCCAAGCATGAGTCATTTTCAACTTGAATATCAAATTGAAAACCTAGAACTAATAGAACTAAAAAAATTAAAACTAGAACTTCTTTTCTCTGTCCGACAGGGTTGGGTTGCTGATTTGGACCCAATTTCGGTAGTCATAATTGTAGTAATGTTAATGTTTTCAATGTATCCACTGGTCTAATTATAACTATTCAATAGAATTCAAAATTATGACTTCACTTAAATTTGATATTCAAGCAAGCTAACAATTACTTTTGTTTCAACATCCACAAACATTTGTGTCTAATTTTGTCATATTGATGATTATTTTCTTTTAAAATAAATGAATTGGATCCAATTTAAGTTAGATATGTGACTCTTTCCTCAACACCACATTCAGATAAGTTGAGCTACATGACGTTGTAAGCTTTTTATTAGCCACAAGATAATGTGATTAATGAATTTTTTGGTATTGTTAAAAAGAGGTATTTTCTACTAAAAGAAAGTATAAATTCGTGCCTATGGATTAAAAGTCAAGCCTAAAGAGAATAAGAGAGAGGATTTTCGAATTCCTAAACATCCAAATAATATAGTTTATTAAGAAGATAATTAGGAGAGAGAAGATTGCTTCTCAATGAAGGAATATGTTTCCTTTTGAGAGTTGGACTTGTCTCCTCATGGATGAACACCTCAGGGTGTTGATACCCTCCCCTATATAAGGGGTAGAACCTCTGGTTCAAGTTCAAGAGGGTTCCACACATCCCTCTCTCTCTTCTCCTTCTTCATTGCATGTAAACCCTAACTATAGGGAATAGAGCGACCCCTAGAGAGATAAGAGGAGTTCGAGGGGAGTCCTGACCCCCCCCTCTTTAAGGTCGGGTAGCTGTGAGGTTGCTAGCTCGAGGGAATCCTCGCCCTGGTCACCTGCAACTCGTCTGCAAGGGGCTGAGGTTAGCAGACCTGAAGCTCCAGATCCCAGCTGACTCGGTCATGGCTGGAGGTCGTTCTGAGTTCAGTGGAGGGCGGCGGAGGTCGAGGGACCTCTGTTAGTGACCGCACGACCATGGGGTGGGAGACAAACCCCCGCGGATGGACCTAGCTGGAGGCATCGCTAGGTTTCGTGAGGAAGAAGAATAACAGAGAGGCTTTGGACCGTTTTGCCCCTCTGCGTGCTGAAGAAACAATGACTTACGCAAGGGTAAACTCGTAATTGTGTTAAGTTCTTAAGCGGCTACGTTGCATGGGAAAGAGATGACGTGGCACTCAGTGATTGGTCCAAGTAAGTATATATTGCAAAATTTGCAAAATATTAATTTTGCTCAGAAAAATGCATGGAATCCATTAAAAATAGATTTAGAAGCTAATTCCTCTTAGAATTCGAAAAGTAGTGGAAGTTATCAACTTTAATGCATTAATGATTAAGAAGCCCTAATTTGAGATGATTAATGTATTGAGAAGGCTTTTATGGATGATTAAAGTTGATATTAACCTGTTAATTATGAAAAGACACATCAAGATCTAAAATGATGAACTTTACATGTAATTGGATTAATTTAGAGTTCCATGTACATGAAAGAGCTTAATGGGCCTTGAAACCCTAATGTTAGTAATTGTGACTCTTAATGGCTTTAATTGTTCAAATTCATGAATAAAGATGAGATATGATGATTCTAAGCTATTTCGAGTATAAAAGTTCCTAATTATGGATAAATACCCTTAATATGGTAATTAGGTTTTTTAAGGAATAAAGGTGGAAGTAGTGATAAATAGAGTTCATGAAAGATGAGTTGTTAATCTGGAAGGAACCAAAGATGATAATTGGGCCTAATGATCATGTCATGACTCAAAAGGATAAAAATGGTAGTTTTAACGTAAAAGAGGCATAATAGACTTAATGGACATGTAATTGTGCATTTAATCTGAAATTAGGGTTATACATTGTTAAAAGGTAACCTTAATATCTTTCTTGAGAAGTAGATGAGATAATTAGGGTTTGTGAGTAATTGTATAAAATTAGGGTTTAAAATAGTTAGAATAAAGTGAAACCCTAATTGCATTGGAAAACCCTAAAAGTGGACTAGAAACCCTAGGAAGCGAGCTAGGTTTAATAGACCTTGATGGCCTGATCAATGATAGGAAAATTGGATGCATATTTCAGGATCATCTTGTGTGCTTGCTTGTTTACTGGATTTCTTGCTTAGTTGGATTATTTCTACACTCAAGTCAGCCTGACAGGTCTGTGGTTAATTATGGTTAATCACATTAGTTTCCCGATAGTTTTTTGGATGATTAATCGCATTGAATGCAACCTATCCATTTGGATGTTCATACTTGCAAATCATAAAGTCACTATGGTTATCACAATCATAATATAAGTGTGTATTCTTGCACCTACATGCCACCCTGATGGATGATGCCAAAAGGTCAAGACTAGGAGGGAAGACCCATGTGCATCATGAGTGGTGACCCCAGACACCAAGCTCAGGATTGAGAAGGTGGTTTTTATTGCATGACTAAGGGTCACCATGAGAGGTGACCCCAGGCACCAAGCTCGGGTTTGAGAAGGTGTCCTTAAGTCATTGGCAAAAGAGAAACCCTAAGGTGGGTATGCCAGGGTTAGAGAAAAAGCGGTGGAGAATGTCACATTGAAAGCATAAATTGGCTTGTTAATTAACTTGATTGTGATATTTAGATTGTTAGCCATATTGTGAAATTTTGGTTGTCCCCACATACCGGCATATTCCTATATGTTGACCGACATTTTGTTTCTCAGCATTTTTGGTACAAATTGAAAAGGACAAATAGTTAAGTGATACATTGTGAAATTAAGAAATAAAGTGCAAGGAGGATTAGTTGGAATAGAGTCCAGATGTGGATAGAAGTTAAATATCCAAGTTTTTGAAAAAGGTATGCAAGTTTTATTTTATACCAGCTTTCAGTTTAGTTTTGGTAGAATTTTATAATTATTACTGATTATTTGTCAAACCTTTGATCATGTTAATTGGGATAACGACTCTGACCTTCGGGTCTCCCTTAAATGGGGGTTACCGGGAGGCAGGATCGTTACATTTTATATCAGAGCATAGGTTCCTCATTTAATCTTTAATAATTATTAAATTTTACAAATTCCATAGAACCGAGGGAGTTATTAGAGGATTTTCTGAAAGATAGAGGTGTCTAGAAAAGAATCACGTTCGGGGGCTGGCAATATTTTCCTCCGCACCGCTAGTCAGAATACGAGGACTCTCATAATAGTGTGACTACCTGGCCAATGTCTTAGGAACTGACTCGAAATAAGATACCTTTAGGACTCTCTCATCTATTTTCATCCCTTCTCAACCCTAATTCTGTTAGGATTATAAGGTTTAGAGTTTTTCTCTCTCTTCCACACTCTCTTGAGGTCATTCTATTCAGTCATTCAAATTTATCTCTCCATCCGGGTAGTGGCCTGAAATCAGAATTGTCCACTGTCGTGGTACAATTCACTACCTATGTCTAGGTCAGTTCCACCGTCATAGTAACCTATACCCTAAACTAGGTGCATTAAAAACGATCTCTCGGTATCCACCATTAACCTTACACCACCTTGTTCAAGGGATTTGTCAATTAATGTAAATTCCGTCTCTTTTCAACCATTAATTCTTCTTTCAAAGTAATTAAGGGCATTAGATTATTATTATGGTGATCAAGCATAACAATATAATTGAGAAAACGAAATTATACCATGGATTTAAGAGATAAAATATGAATTACTATGATAAAATTGTCATACAATGAATTCCCGGGCTACTCCCGGTCCTAAAGACAAAGGGGATTAGCCTGACATGTTCATCTCAAGGCAAAACATGGTAGAGAAAAGGGGAAACATGGAGAAAAACGTGATTGAGTGGTGAAACCCCTGAACGGAGAAGATCCAAGCGCTCCTTGGCGTAGAATACACGTTCTCCCGCCTTTCGGTGGTGGAAATCGTCTTCTTCACCGTCCGGATCAGTTGGGGCGTGTTTCTGGGCTCCGGTCTTCTCTCCACACTTTCTCAGGACGTGCTAGATTGCTTTTGGCCACCGTCATTAGGTATATCTCCGAATTAGGTCGCCAAATTACCACAACCATCAGATTCAGATCAATCTGGAGCAAACATGTATCTGAAGGTGTCGTGCACTGTATCGGCTGAATTTCTTTTCTTTCCTTTGTCGCGACTGATGCTAACTTGATTCCATCGACGCGGGTCGATGGTATCAACATTCATAGGCGTCGGTTTTGTCCTTTTACCATCGTTGTAGCTCCACTAGTCGATGGTATCGACTTTTGTGTCGATAGTATCGACTCTCTTTTCTGAAGCAACCTGATGTTATCTCGATACAATCGACTCTCCTGTCGATAGTATCGAGATTTTTCTACTCCTTGCGGTTGGCAACCTGTGGTCCGGTCGATGGTATCGACCACCGTCGATGGTATCGACGGTGGCGGATACTTGTTTTTCCTGAAATTACAACACGAGACCACATAAGCCTACACAAAATGTATTCTTGTAATAATTTGTGCTCAAAATACTAAAATAAGGGAGATTTGACATAGAGAAGTATCATAGACCAAAGTAGATGAATTATGCAACATTAACCACAGAAATGACTAATAAATGCATAAAACACATATAAAACAAGCCTATAAATGTGACTCAAAATCATCGCATCAAACTCCCCTAAGCTTGAACATTGCTCGCCCTCGAGCAACTAAACCTTAGAATAGAATTGCCAGAGTCAACTAAAGAACAAATCATCACAACAGACATCCCATATGATCCCCACCGGACATTCACATTCCGGCCCTCACTAACCACAGAATGATAATTACCCTAAAGGTGACAGTAATCATCCATAAAAGATATCTACCTCAAAACTGATGAACACTATCACATTAGACAGTTAACATAATAAAACTTGCCAGTCTTGACTCGGTGCATCTTGTGATCTCCTATACTACGTTGCTCGCCCTAACTACCATCTACATGGAAGCAACTCTCCTGATATTCACAAGTGAGGAGAAAATCACGGTGGCCTACCAATTCGAGCAACGGGTGGATGGAATGGGTGGCTAATGGAAGAAATGGAAGCATTATATGATTTCAACATGCATAAACAACAATGCCCTAAATGATGCATTTGTACATGAACATGCCCTAATGCCTAAGATTGGGTGGAATGATGCATGCATTACATCCCGTCTCAAAATGAGATGGATATCTAACTGAGCTACATCATGTACTTACTCATCTTACATTGTGAATGAGACTATGTTCCTTTCTCCTTTTTATTCTTCTTGCTTCTCAAAATTTTCTTTTTTCTTTTTCATTTTTTCATCATTTTTTTTCACTCTTTTTTTTAAACCCTTATATCCATAATTGACAATAAATTATTCGTTGGGCTCACTTTTTCTGCATAACTCAAATATTTGAAGCATTTATGAAGGCATGGAACAACTAATCACCCTTAGAGAAGAAATAAGTAACATGATGTGCTCTATGCAAAGAAGTTATGAATGCAGCTAAATGACACGCAACTAAGGATAATGTGCATGTATCACTATTCCAATTTTTTTTTATATATATGCTAAACATGTGACAGCATTTGCAATGCAAGTCCTATCTACATGACATGCAATCAAATAAGATTAAAATCGTAAAGTACTTCCAATTCTTATGGTGGATTGTGAAAATAATGAGGTGGAAAGATCACAAGACTAATTGACTGAACCTTTGAAAAGTATTATGTGTCCCTCCCTACTGACCTATGTAGTAGTTACGAGGTTTCTCTCTCTTACTTCAAATTAGAGTCTCATTATCATTTGGTCAATTTAGGCTCACACAACCAATTCCGTCCACTTTTCATGAACCATTAGGAATGTACGGTTGTGATTTTCTATTTTAAAGTTGACAAAACCAATCATTTTCTCAAGTTATGTGCTCAAAGTTGAACAACACGCAAGCTTGCGAACACTCAAAAATTTTTAATTTTCCCTTAATTCCCATGTACAAGCAAGTGAGATGACACATGACTTAAGACATCCACAATTACACTAGATAGAACGTGGATCCTACAAACAAACTAAGATTGCAAGAAATAAATGACAAGAACAAACAAAATAAAGCTAAAAACTGAGAAAAGAAAAGATAGAGTTGTTCCAACTACCCCCCCTAAGCTTGAATTCGACTATGGCCTCATAGTAAAAAATAATCTTAAAGGTTGGAACAGAGATACCGATTTACTCTTCTGGCGAAGGCAGGTACTGTGGGGCTGTGGGGTCTCAGGATGGGTACTGCCCCTGAAAGATAGGATCATATTGGGGCATGGGTGGAGGTTGTGGATACCCCCCAAAGTAGTTCTGGCTCCAGTAGTGATCATAAAAGGGCTACTGTTGCATCTCCATCCTATGCAACCGGTCATGCATCTGTTGTTGGTTGCCAAGGAGGAGGCGCTCATTCTCAAAGATTGCTCGCTGATTTTCAAGTAACTGGTTCGTAGTATCCTAAATACCGGTATACACTGTAGTGTGATGCTGCTGTATCTGCTGTATGTCTTGCATCATAGCATACATGCCTTGCATCGAATAGACATCCTCGCTTGGCTGCGAGGGCGGTGGTGGTGGCGGAGGCTGCAAAGATGAAGACACTCCTGGATGCATGCGAGGACGCTTCCGTGGTGCCACTCATGCCCGAAGAGGAGTGTAGGCCTCCTCTTCCTCTTCAGCCTCGTCGTCATTGTTGTTGTCGTCGTCGTTGCCACCGTCTTCATCGGAGTCAGCAATGGCTATGATTGGCCATCGGAAATGTTGCGCACCCTCGATATGGAAGACGGGATTGGGAAGCAAGCATTCTTGATATGTGTGGTTTACATGGCAATGAGCATAAGGTAAACCATCCTGAAGCAAGATAAGGTTTGATCGGTGAAGATTCTGCAAATTAACCTTGCTTCTGCTAGAGAGAGGAGTAAGCTGCTGGAAATTCAACCCAAGGTAGGAGGCCAATTTTGTGATAAGCCCTCCAAAGTGAATTGGAGCTTTCCGTGTACTCCTCTTTACCGCCAAAACGTGCGTTAAGAAGAACGCGCCCCAGTTGCATTCTTGGCGCTTCAGTAGCTTGTTCAGGCAAAACAGGTATGTCTCCTGAAACTTTCTAAGAGCCAGATCACCACGACCGAATAAAGTGGTGCAGATCATGCGGTGTAGAACCCGCACGAATGGATGCTTGAAATCCGCCACCGCCGCATTGTGGTAGCTCACAGCTTTGCCCGGCGGCACCGTCACGAGCTCGACGAAGATAGCGTCGTAATCCGTCCGGTTGTCTGGCCGTCGGTAGTCATTTTGCGAATGATTCCAGTTGTAGATCGCATTGAACTGCCGGAGTGTGAGATTGTAGTCATTATTGAACAGCCGGAAAGAGACCCAGCCCTTGATCCACTCGCGATCTGTGGTGATGACGTCATTTGGCACGACACAGACGTCCAGCGATGCCTTGAATTCTGCCACCAGCTCCTTGTAAGTAGGCCATTCATTGAAGAACGTCTGGCCATCAGCATGGTACTCCAGATCATCGGGCCTCCTACCCATGTGCCTCGCCTGCCCTTTGAGAATGTAGGCCAGATTAGCCTCGAACCCCAAGTTGTGGATCGTTTCCCGTTCAACATAACGGGTCGGCTCGATTTTCCTCTTCAGAATCTCCTCATAGATCTTCTTGACCTCTGCAGATGGATGGACAATCCACGGGAGTGGGATCGACGCAGGCGGTGGCGGCACGAACTCCGGGATGTCCATCGGGTTGGCGCGCAAAGAAGATGCACCAGCAACATGCACCATGGTTGCGGAAGAAGGAGGGCATAGAAAGAGCTCGGTGAAGATCAGAGAAGGAAATCTCCGCTCGATGAAGAACGTGCTCCTGGATGCTCGTTGCTGGGCTTGGATTGTTCTGGAGATGCTCGGCGCAAGTGGATAAGAATTGCTCTGGGGTTGTGACATCATATGACGACAATCCTCCTTGTATATAGCTGACGCCGGCGCTGCTGTGTGCCCGTCGATACCATCGACGCGGGTCGATGGTATCGACATGTGTAGCGCAATCCGTACTACCGCTGGTATCGACGGTCGTCGATGGCTGGATCTGCGGGGCCCGGATCACTGACGTGTCGATGGTATCGACCCGTCCCACAGATCGACTTTCTGATTGCAGCGATCACCGTTAATCTCCTCTCGCGGATCGGTGACGTGGCTCGTCGATACTATCGATGCAATTCGATAGTATTGACTTTCATTTAGGGAAACACCCTCGCGAGGACCGGCCGCCGCTTTCTGCCTGCAACTGTGTCGATACCATCGACAGGCCCGTCGATGGTATCGACTTCACTGAGACGATTTCTTCTAAAAATCTCCAGAGATCTCGATGGTATCGAATGGCATGTCGATACTATCGACTTTGACTTTGCGATCAACCTGTTGGTGTGTCGATACTATCGACGAGGCCGTCGATAGTATCGACGCAGTGCGATTTCTGCAGTCGCAAACCTGTACCCTGGTCGATACCATCGACACGATGGTCGATAGTATCGACCCTGCCTCAGTCCTGCACATTGAGCAAATGATCACGATATCTTTTTTACACTAAATACAAAGTCAAAATAAATCAAACTACGAATGTGAAAGAAACTAAACTAAAGTACCGATGGCTGGGTTGCCTCCCAACAAGCGCCCTTATTTAACGTCTTAGACTAGACGACTCGAATCTCATCATCCACCTGGAACTTTGGAGAGTGTGCCCAAGGGATCGTGCGGAAATTTGAACTCAACTCAATCTTGGCCAATCCCCAAGGTCAATGTACCTCTCCCAATTGCAGTGACAACATCGGCCGTTGCTTGAAACGGCCTACCCAATAGCATCTCGCAACCTTTAAGTTGTGGCATGTCCATGATGACGAAATCTACCAGAAAGATGAACCTGTCCACCTTGATGAGTACATCCTCACACACTCCGTATGGTTTTACAATGGACCCATCTGCCAACTCAATAGTTGCCGCTGACTTCTCCATTTCCCTCAACCCAAGCTTTTGAAATGTGGACAGTGGCATAAGATTAATGCTTGCGCCCGAATCACACTATGCTCGTGGAAAATGTTGATCACCTATAGAGCATGGAATATAGAAGCTTCCTGGGTCTTTCCTCTTCTGTGGCAAACTCCCGTGAATAATTGAGCTCACCATATCATCCACCCGGCAAATATCTGTGTCCTTAATCCGCCTCTTCTTGTTGATGATTTCTTTGATAAACCTCCCATAAGCGGGAATCTTCTCTATCATTTCCACTAACGGAATATTGATATGAAGTTTTCTGAGCATCTCCAAGAACTTTCTGTAGTGCCGATGCTCTTTCTTTGGCCTCGGGCTATCCGGACTAGACACAACTGCCTCATTTAGACGCTTATGAGGTGGCACATATGAGCTTTTCGGGGCAAGCTCCCCTAAGCTTGTTTCATTGACTCCCTCTGGCATAGACTTTGGTGGATCCTCTTCAACAGGTATAACTTGTAGTGGCATCTCTCTCGCAGTGGATGTATCTTCACCTTGACAAATGGCCTTCACCTGCTCTTCTTGCCTAGGCGGGGGCGCGACCTTCATGTGCTTTTGGCGGGCTTTTCTGAATGGAGTGTATCCGCCTGGTAGTCCATAATGACTGCGAGGATACGGTATCTTTGGTGTAGCCTCCGTATCAAAAATCATTTTGCTTTTGTCCTGGACCTCCACCACTGGGGGTTCTGCCTCAGTAATCACAGATATATATTTCACTTGATGATGTGCTTGTACAACATCCGCATTCCCAGCCTGTCTCTGCTGATTGGCATGCTTTATGGCCGCCACTTCATTTGAAATTTGGGTAACGGTCGTCTCTAGAGCCCTCATTTGTGCTCCATGACTTTGCAGTGTTTGCCCAAACTTGGTCAAGATATCACCCTGTGACTGCAGCTGCTTACTGAACATGCTCATCATCTCTTAATTTTGCTGCACCATTTGACTCAGTAACTCGACACTTTTATCTTCTGCTCTTAGTTGTGGCTTCACATCTGGATCTTGTTGGAAGTTGTTTGGATCCTTCCATGAGAACTTCTTGTCCCTCCTCCAAGCATAATCATTATGTTTATAGCCCTGTTGTTACATAAATTTTGACTTGGGCTTCCTCATCAGATGGTGCATCTTCCTTGGTAAGCAATTTCTTGGCTAGAAGATCAAGCTTGTCATTCAGCTCCTTGATGGCTCTGGACTCACCTGCGACTTTGACTTGTTCCGGTGCATCCCTATCGCCCCAAGATTGCTTCTTGGCCATATTCTTCAGAATCTCCCAGCATCTTGTGTCTGTGTTGTTCAAGAAAAACCCTGAACCTACTGAATCAAGGTTACTTCTATCATGCTCAGAAAGAGCAAAATAGAAGATTTTAACCTGTTTTTCCTTATCAAGACCATGGTGTGGGCACCTCCTTAACATAATCTGAAAACGTTCCCACGTCTCCGAGTAGGTCTCTCCTGCCTTCTGAGTGAAATTGTGAATTTTTCTGATCAAATCATTAGTCTTCTCAGGAGGGAAGAATCTTTCAAAGAACACCTCGACCATGTGATTCCATGATTCCACATATTCGTCTTTGAGATTGTGCAAACACTCTCGTGCAGCTCCCACCAGAGAATTCAGGAACAACTTTAGGTAGAGCACATCCTGCGGGAACTTGTCAATTTTAACCATATCGCAATTTTCCACAAATTGTCTTATGTGCGTGACTGGGTCTTCATTCTTGATCCCATGAAATGCGTTAGACTTCACCAAATTAATTAATGCATGATCAATCTTGTATGTCGAAATGTTGATCGCCTGCTTCTTGATTGGCCCCTTCGACGCAGATGAAGAAGAAGCCTTGATCTTTTCCCATATTGTTTGTTCCTCCGCCATCTCTTCTTGTTCGGATTCTGAATCTGTTTCTTCTAAGTGGTCTTGATTGTGGCCTTCCTCGTCGTCAGGTCCTGTCATTGGAACCTCTGGTGCCTGTTGCGTGTAGTTGGTACTACGCGTCTGCACCATACACAGTACCTGCAAAGTGAAAATTTAAGGTCAGTACCATGCTTGACGATTACAAAATTTATAGAATATACTATGACTTTTTAAAATGGTAAAAAAAAATAAAAATGTGGCCTAGAGTGACCGCTTGCAGCACTCGTAGTGCCGACAACTTGTCGTATCCCCGGCAACGGTGCCAAAAAATTGACACGCTTTTTACGTGCGTAGAAACGCAAGTGTACGCGTCAATGTAATATAGGCCTTTGTGAGGCCCGAGTCGAACTCAGGGATACGTGAATTGTCAGAGACTACTACTAACTACTTGCAATCAGCTAGACCGATTAAAGAGTTGGAAGTTGTTGTTAAAATTAAAAGAAAAATGAAATAAAACAAAACAAAGCAATCAATTAAATGTCTGGTTTAATCAATTCAAGGTGAGATATTTAGGATTGCGGTTTCACCACGGGTTTTCATTGTATCAAATTCTATTCAGTCATTCAAATTTATCTCTCCATCCGGGTAGTGGCCTGAAATCAGAATTGTCCACTGTCGTGGTACAATTCACTACCTATGTCTAGGTCGGTTCCACCGTCATCGTAACCTATATCCTAAACTAGGTGCATTAAAAACGATCTATCAGTATCAACCATTAACCTTACACCACCTTGTTCAAGGGATTTGTCAATTAATGTAAATTCCGTCTCTTTTCAACCATTAATTCTTCTTTCAAAGTAATTAAGGGAATTAGATTATTATTATGGTGATCAAGCATAACAATATAATTGAGAAAACAAAATTATACCACGGATTTAAGAGATAAAATATGAATTACTATGATAAAATTGTCATACAATGAATTCCCGGGCTACTCCCGGTCCTAAAGACAAAGGGGATTAGTCTCGCATGTTCATCTCAAGGCAAAACATGGTAGAGAAAAGGGGAAACATAGAGAAAAACGTGATTGAGTGATGAAACCCCTGAACGGAGAAGATCCAAGCGCTCCTTGGCGTAGAATATGCATTCTCCCACCTTTCGGTGGTGGAAATCATCTTCTTCACCGTTCGGATCAGCTGGGGCATGTTTCTGGGCTCCGGTCTTCTCTCCACACTTTCTCGGGACATGCGCAGCAGCTAATGACGTGCTAGATTGCTTTTGTCCGCCGTCATTAGGTATATCTCTGAATTAGGTCGCCAAATTACCACAGCCATCGGATTCAGATCAATCTGGAGCAAATATGTATCTGACAGTGTCGATACTATCGACTCGGGTCGATAGTATCGACCCTGCACTGTATCGGCTGGATTTCTTTTCTTTCCTTTGTCGCGACTAATGCTAACTCGATACCATCGACGCGGGTCGATGGTATCGACATTCATAGGCGTCGGTTTTGTCCTTTTACCATCGATGTAGCTCCACCAGTCGATGGTATCGACTTTTGTGTCGATAGTATCGACTCTCTTTTCTGAAGCAACCTGATGTTATCTCGATACCATCGACTCTCCTGTCGATAGTATCGAGATTTTTCTGCTCCTTGCGGCTGGCAACCTATGGTCCGGTCGATGGTATCGACAGTGGCAGATACTTGTTTTTCCTGAAATTACAACACGAGACCACATAAGCCTACACAAAACGTATTCTTGTAATAATTCGTTCTCAAAATACTAAAATAAGGGAGA
This sequence comes from Alisma plantago-aquatica, assembly GCA_963693085.1. NCBI lineage: Eukaryota > Viridiplantae > Streptophyta > Magnoliopsida > Alismatales > Alismataceae > Alisma > Alisma plantago-aquatica. Next base: position 554,626,379 of record OY856409.1, read on the forward strand.
TTTGACATAGAGAAGTATCATAGACCAAAGTAGATGAATTATGCAACATTAATCACAGAAATGACTAATAAATGCATAAAACACATATAAAACAAGCCTATAAATATGACTCAAATTCATCGCATCAACATGCACCCATGGTACGTCAGTAGTGCTGGCAGTAGGTTAAAACTGAGGCTAGAAGGGCATGATGGGTAGCTTATGAGATAAGCATAAAGAGCTATGGATAATCCTGAGAGAATATAACTTTGAACATAGGCTTCACCCATTTAGGGGCATGCTTGTGAGCTTGATTCACCTTCAGGGAGAAAGGACCTCTAGTAGTAAGGCTGTTTATAAGGTTAGCTCTAGAGAGAGAGAGCATGACCCAAGCAAGAAGGTTAGAAGCTTAGACTCTGAGATATGAGGAATAATGGGGAGTTGAGGATGATGCGACCAAAGTGCATGATAGCATTTGCCTCATGCTTGATCCCTAGGGGCTGATGATATCTTGGTTGCCTTTAGAGGAACCAAACCCTAAGAAAAGGATGAAGCTGCTGGTACCTATGTGCCTATGGTATAGGTGTTCAAGTTTTAGGGTTAGGAAGAAGAGTTCCATAGACCTTGAAGAGGTTTAGTAACAATGTAAGGACCCTGACCTCCATTTTGGGCTTATCCTGTTTGTTTTGCCTAAACCTTGTGCTTAATTGCTTGCTAATCACCTTTAGTGGTGATTAGGGTTTGCTTGTGCTTTGTTGAGAGTTGGAGGTGCTACTTGCAAAATAACCTAAGTTAGGGTTGAAGAGCAAGTTTTCCACCTTGAGAGATGTCTTTCTCTCTCTTTGTTTCCTCTAGGGTTGAGAGGAAGGTTTGGGTTCGTGCCTTGAGTTGCCTTGGGCTTAGTTGAGCTCTTTTGGGCCTTGTTTTTTGCTTATTTGGGCCTTGCCTTGCTTGGTTGAGCCCTATATCGGGCAAGGATGCCTTGTGTCAGCCATGGGGTATCACCCATGGGTGTGTCGGCCAAGGTGGTGGTGGTGTATCAACCTTTGAACTTGTTTGGCCTCCTTGCCTTGGTTGTGTCACCCTAGCTTGGACATATAGATGAACCTTGGTTGAGTGGTGGCATGGCATGTGCATGTGTTTTGCAAGGTGGTAAAATGTGTGGACAAGTGTCCCTTGGTAAGGTGACACCTTGCCTTGGTTTCCCTTTGATCCTCATCTATATATGCCTTGCCTTTCTCTTCCTCGGGAACCCTTTAGCTCTTTTGTTGCTCTTCCCTCCTTGTGTGCACGACACACCTTCCTTGGAGAGCTTGGTGGATGATCCTTTCCCCTTGGTGGAGATCTCTTCTTCTTCCTCTAGCTTGGTGGACAAACCCTAGGAGGGTCTTGTTCTTTGGTGGCCGAAAGTGGTGTGCTTGGAGCTAGGAGTTTGAAGCTTGGAGCTTTGGAGCTTGAGGAGTTTGCTTAAGGCGGGTTACATAACTTCTAACCCTAACTATACTACCTTCTTTATGTTGCACGATTCATGTATGAAGATGATCGACCTTTGCATGTTATGTTTCTTGCTCTAGTACATGTTGTTGATCTTATGTATATAGTGAGCATGACGTTGTTGATGGTTTACATGCCTTTAGACCTAGTTGGCCGAATCATAGTTTGGGGTTTACTTGTTGAGAAATACACCTTTCTCTCCTTGGTTTTTGAGAAGTGAGTTTGAGCTCTAGTGATGTGGGCAATACCCCTCTCTCGTTTAAGTTGAGAGGTGAGTCTACATTCTAGTTGCTTGGGCAACACCCTCCTCTCACCATGGATTTGAGAGGTGAGCTTTTGGATAGATGATGACCTATGTTGAGGTTGGTCCTTGTGGTTGCCCGATTTGTGATAGAGGTTGTGCAAAACCCATCTCTCTTGGTTGTTGAGAGGTGAGCCAGTCTTCTTGATCAATTAGGGTTTGGTGCCCTTGTGCTTGAAGTTGAAGATGACCATGTTGGGTTGTGCCTTGCACGATATGACCTTGGAGTAGTGCTGCTCGATAGCCTTGTCTTGGGTTGTACCTTTGGCCGATATGCCTAGTTGAGCTTGGCCAATACCCTTTGTGGAGTTGGAGCTTGGGAAATACACCCTGATGTGTGCTCTGCACGACACCCCCTTGTGATAGCTCTTGGCTGATATGAAGTAGTCTTATGCTACCTGATATGGTGGGTGCATGGTGGAACCCTATTAGGTGCCTTCGTTGTGGCCGATATGAGGTGTTTGACCTAGTTGGACGATATATCTTCTTATGGTGTTGCTTGTTATACGTGGGTGAAACCCTAGCCTCTTCCTTGGACGATATGAGTAGGATGGGTAACCTTGTGTCGAGCATGGGGTTTGTGTTTTCCCGACACACCCTATGTGAGTTGGCCGATATGGTGCCTTAGTGGTTACCATGCTCTTGGACGATAGAGTGCCTTGGGTGACATAAGGGTCCTTTGAACGATATGGGTGATGGTTAAACATTAGGGCATCTTGGGCGCCATGCTCCTGGTCGACATGCTTCTTATTGAGAAGGTTGGCTGATAGAAATCCTAACCCTAGTGCACGATAGGATCCCTGATGCACGATAGGATGATGTGTTGTTGGCTGTTTTGATGGCACAAGTGCTCTAGGGGTTGGAACCCTAGCCGATACACCCTTTGGTGAGGGTTGGCTCTGCTCTCCATACCTATAGTGAGGGTTGTGGGAGATTTGGTGAGGGTTCTGATAACCCAAAATGTATATAGTTGATAGTTCTCTGTTAATAATGATAATACAAGTGATATGATGTAATCACCTCGAATCCTGTATATATTATAATGAGTTAAGATGATAGGTTGTAAACCAGGAAGCTTGGAAGCATATGATGTTGCTTCACATGATGATGTGGCTCAGGATTATGATCACATGTATGGAGCATGATATATGATTATGATTGATGATAAAACTATGATATCTACAGCTTATGTGTAATATACTCATGGATGTTGCTTTATACCTGATAGCATGATAATCCTATTAATCCATGATGGCTTCAGTTATCTATATGGATGTGTATACTAACCATGCAAGTATTTCATGTGGATTCATAGCCTGATAAGAGCTATGAGATGTATGTGCTTGAATAGCACCATGTGGTAATGAGACAACAAGTGGATAGGTCTGAGGACCTGATATAGGGATGAGTGCCAGGTTGAGGTGTTATCCTCTGATGATGACTTAAGGGATGCGTTGCATGATTATGATGCCTTGAGAGGCAGTGGTTGATATAATGAGGGATTAAGGTCCCAGGACAGTATGATGATGGCAATAATGATGTAATTCTATAAGGCTATGTTATACTTTGGTTGCCTCAAACATTGGTTTAAAATATACTAATTAATTATAGATGAATATATCGTGTAGTTTGCCCTGGACATAGATCCATCATCGTCAGTATTTGGTGATGGTGAAATAGGTTTATCCTGCAGGATTACCTGGAGCACATATTGTTGAATATGCGAGGTTTCCCCTAGCCCAAAATAGGAGGATTTGAATGGAGCTATGGTTGTAGACTCAGGATATATGGAGCATGGTGAACAAACCCATGGCTCAGGATATGTGATGATGAGCATGATGTGTTCATGGCTCAAATGTCTATACTAGCACCTGTGTCAAGGTGAGCTAGAGATATGGGTAGCTTGCGAAGCTGACCCAGAGGTTGAGGCCCTATAAGCATAAGACTGCGGTCTTGCTTGATGATTCATGTACTGACCACGAGAAGGTGAGGTCATGGAGTCTGGATCTCCTTAGACCCTTTATGGCACCGGATTGGGCTTCATAGCCAAAGGTTGGATTTGAGCAGTGAAGGCTCACTTCCTCAGGGCATAATAAAATGTAATATAGCTGGATAGTATATGTTACACTGAATAAACACATAACATTGATTGAGGCCTTGTGCTTATATATAGTTGACTTAGTTATACCTTGCAGTTATGTGTATGATCCTTGTATTTGGTAATAAGTTCTTATAAAGCTTATCTTGTCAATCATGTTCCATAAAGAAATACTTGGTTATATGCCTCTTGGAGATCTTAGTAAGTTTGATGGTAATAATAGCTTTGCTCTGTATGATGCTCTTGTTATACGCTTTATCAGTTATCTACTGTTATTTGCTTTAACCTTTTGAGGTTTTATAGTTTGGCGGGGAGTTATGTTTCTCACTGGGACTGTGTGTCTCACCCCGTTGGTTTACACTCTTTTTAGGTGATCGCTCTAGACGTGGTGGTGGTCATGAGGTTGCGGCCGAGCAACAAGAAGAGCAGTAGAAGGCAAGAGATGGACATGATGCTGTTTTGGTCTTTTGTAGAGTCCTAGAGTCATCCCTATACACTCAGGTCATCGGAGGTGTTCGACAAATTTTCACGACGACTACCTGTTGTAATTTTGGTTTATCCTGCTGCTGGCCGTATGTGGCCCGATGATGAACTCTGGTGCTGACAGTACAACTAGTTCCGTTAAGCTATGGACATATATCCATGCCTGTAATATCTTTTTAACATGTTTCTCTGTAGGATCGGGATGCAAAAATTTCTCTTATGCATGCTTTCTGCAATCGGTTTTAATTAACCTATGTTTTCGGTAATATGTGGTTCCACACATTTTCGCATGTCATCTCACTGTCTGTGTGATGGCGGGGTGTTACACTTGGTTTGGTACCAGAGCTCTAGGTTCGCTGAGTCTACATGGATCTAGGACTAGGTTTGCATCTATTCTTGTGAGTTTTCTAGATCTTCTTACAATAACGTTCTGCCCTCAGCGGAAGATAAAGCTTAAAGATGTCTAGAAACCATGAAGAACATGCTGCCGAGAGCAGCGATGCTGCATCAGTTAATGGAGCAAGAGGGCAAGTACATGAAGATCGGGTGCCTGAAGTCCTCCCACTTGACCCAACCATTCTCAAAAATCCTGCCTACCTGCAGCTTATGGGGCAGTTGATGGCTACGATGAATCACATGGTGGAAAGAGTGCCAGTGCCTCAGCTAAGAGCACATGCTCCCCATGGTGAAACATTAGGTATTGGGAAGACCTTTGAGTGGCTTCTCCGAGTCGGAGCTTCGGATTATGCTGGAACGGATGATCCAGCAGATGCAGATCTGTGGCTGACAGGTCTTGAGAAGGCCTTTCGGATCCTCGACATCCCCGAAGTAGACAAAGTCAAGCACACTGTCTACCTTTTGAAGGGTAGTGCTAGCCACCGGTGGGCCATTGAAGAGGAGAAGTGACCTGGTGAGGAGATCGGTTGGGAGGTTTTCCGGCGAATGTTCGTCAGCAGATACTTTCTGAAGACGTATCTGGATGAGAAGATCAACCAGTTTGAGCGTCTCTACTAAGGGATGATGAACATCACCGAGTATGAAGCCAAGTTGAAGGACTTGTTGAGGTTTTGTCCTTAAATGGCGGCGACAGATGATGAGCATATCAAACTGTTTGAGCAAGGTTTGAGTGCTGAGCTGTCGACACCTGCTGCTGCTTTGGAAAATCAGGAGTGGTTTACCACATTCGTGGAGTCTGTATGTAAGATCGAACGGTCTGTCCAGGAGAAAAGGGAGTCCATGACCAGGAAAAGGCCTGCTTAGTTCCATGGACAAAGATCTGGTGGCTTCAAGAAGCCAAGGTTTTCGACACCTTTCGTAATGCAGAGTTCTCATACACCATCTCAGTGGTCTCTGAGTAAGGGAAGAGGTTATGTTTCTTCACCGTCGAAGGCACATAGTACAGCCTCAGTGGCAGTGACATGGACATCTAGGCCGCAGATAGAAGGAAGGTCATGTTATCACTGTGGACAGACTGGGCACTTAGAGGTCAAATTGCCCAAAGAGAGATGTTGAAGTAACACAACATTCAAGACAGAATCAACAAGGGTCAGACAGACAACAACCAAGTGGTAGCAGAGGGCGAGGACACAGTCAATCATCGCAAGCATGATCATCTGCTCAAGGAAGCAGAGGACGTGGACAGCAAGCAACAGCTCGATTCTATGCTATGAGTCAGCCGGAGGTAATAGTCAACCTGTGAGTGGTGATAGGTCAGATGGAGTTATTTCATTCTGATTTGTCTTCTTCTTGCTTTATATCTGTTTTGGTTGACCCCGATTCTACGCACTCTTTTATCACACGTAGTCTACTAGATAGTTTTCCTTTACCTGTTAGTTGTAAGAAAGATAGCCTGTTGTTAGAAACCCATCTCGATGGTTCTTTGATACTTCGAGAAGAGTGTCCTTGTACCCTATCTTTCTCAGGACACAGTATACAAGTGGATCTTCCAAGGAGATAGAGAGATTCTTCTAACATGTCTAGTGTCAGGGATGGTGGTAGAGAAGTTGTTGTGGCAAGGTTGTAAGGCATTCTTAGCTCACGTTGTGGATACCACGGCGAAAGGTCCTACCTTGAGGAGGTGACGGTTGTCCAAGAGTTTGCAGATGTGTTTCCTGATGAGTTCCCCAATATTCCCCCATCCGTATAGGATGGCTCCAGTAGAGATGGCAGAGTTGAAGAAGTAGTTACAGGAGTTGTTGGAGAAAGGTTTCATCCGACTGAGCACGTCGCCTTGGGGTGCTCCAATCTTGTTCGTTAAGAAGGACAGGTCGATGCGGTTGTGTATAGATTACCGACAGTTGAACAAAGTCACGATCAAGAATAAGTACCCGTTGCCGAGGGTAGATGATCTGTTTGATCAGTTGTGTGGCACTATAGTGTTCTCAAAGATCGATCTATGGTCTGGATATCATCAGTTGAAGATTAAGGCAGATGACATACCTAAGTCAGCATTTAGGACGAGGTATGGTCACTTTGAGTTTGTGGTTATGCCGTTTGGCCTAACCAATGCACCTGCTGCTTTCATGGATCTGATGAACTGAGTGTTCTGTCCGTTTCTAGATCAGTTTGTTGTAGACTTCATAGATGACATCTTGATCTACAGTCGGGGCAGTCAAGAGCATGAACAACATCTTCTATAAGCTTTGACTCTTCTTTGCCAACATCAGTTATATGCCAAGTTCAGTAAGTGTGAGTTTTGGTTGAAAGAAGTGACTTTCTTAGGTCATGTAATATCTGCAGAAGGAGTCAAAGTGGACCCCAAGAAGGTGGAATCAGTGGCAGATTGGGAACAACCAAAGATGCCGACCGAAGTTTGTAGTTTTCTGGGTTTGGCAGGATATTACCAGAGGTTTATCAAGGATTTCAGTGTGATCGCATTGCCGATGACAAAGTTGACCAGGAAGGATGTACCTTTTATCTGGGATGATCATTGTCAGCAAGCTTTCCAAAGTTTGAAGGAGAAGCTGACTAGTGCTCCAGTTCTAGTGCTACTAGAGCCTGGGAAGGGCTATGTTGTTTTCTGCGATGCTTCCAAGAAAGGCTTAGGTTGTGTGCTAATGTAGGAAGATCATGTGGTTTCTTTTGCTTCGCGGTAGCTTAAGAAACATGAGAAGAACTATCTGACACATGATTTGAAGTTGGTAGCAGTGGTCCATGCGTTAAAGATTTGGAGACACTATATTTATGGGGAAGTGTGTCAGATCTTTACAGATCATAAGAACTTGAAGTACATCTTTTCACAGAGTGAGCTAAACATGCGACAACGTTGTTGGATGGAGATAATTAATGATTATGATTGCACCGTTGAGTATCATCCTGGTAAGACAAATGTGGTAGTTGATGCGCTTAGTAGAAAGTCTTCCTCTCTCCCCACAAAGAAGGCATAGTTGAGTTCCTTGGTATGCCATAGGCGGGATATGTTTGTCTCCTTGCGGCAGATGAATGTGCAGTTGAAAGTTTCCTTGTTGGCAGGACTGTTGGCACAAATGCAAGTCAAGCCTACGCTAAGACAATAGATCAAATATGCACAACAGGTAGATGATACAATGCAGTTGATCAGGTCAGAGCTCGGCAACGAAAAGCATGATGGGTTCCATGAGTCTGAGGATGGACTAGTTTGTGATCATGGTAGGATGGTGGTCCCCAATGTTGATGATCTAAGAAAGCTAGTGCTTGAGGAAGCACACACTTCGATGTATGCTATGCATCCAGGAGTCACCAAGATGTATCATAATATGAAGGACTTGTATTGGTGGTCTGGCTTGAAGAAGGATATAGCCGAGTTTTTGGCTAAGTGCGCAGTATGTTAGCAAGTTAAAGCTGAGCATCAGAAGCTGGCAGGTATGTTGCAACCCATGCTGATACCACAATGGAAATGGGATCACATAACTATGTATTTCGTAGTTGGTCTACCAAAGACAGCTAGGAATCATGATTCCATCTGGGTAATAGTGGACAGGCTGACAAAATCTGCTCATTTCATACCAGTAAAGATGACATATACAACAGAGAAGCTTGCTCAGGTGTATGTAGATGAGATAGTGCATTTACATGGTGTACTGGCAACAATAGTCTCCGACAGAGGTCCCCAGTTTACAAGTCATTTATGAGAACAGTTGCACAAAGCGTTGGGAACACAGTTGAGATTCAGCACCGCCTTCCACTCGCAGATGGATGGACAGTCAGAAAGGACTATTCAGACTTTGGAGGATCTTCTCCGAGCTTGTGTTTTGCAGTTCCTAGGCAGTTGGGATGTGCATCTCAGTTTGATAGAATTTACTTACAATAATAGTTACCAGCGGAGCATTGATATGGCTCCTTATGAGGCTCTATATGGAAGGAAGTGCAGATCCCCTTTATGCTGGTATGAGTATGGTGAGTATCAACTTTTGGGTCCTGAGTTAGTACAGCAGACAACAGAAAAGATCAAAGTGATACAACAATAGTTGAAGGCGGCACAGGACAGACAGAAGTCTTATTCAGACAATCGCCTACGACCTTTAGAGTTCTAAGTGGGAGACAAAGTGTATCTCAAGGTATCACCTTGGAAAGGCGTGCTAAGGTTTGGTCAGAAAGGCAAACTGGCACCCAGGTATATGGGGCCATACCTGGTAATAGCATGTGTTGGCAAGGTAGCTTACAAGTTAGAGCTACCGCCAGAGTTCCACAAGTTACATCTGGTGTTCCATGTCAACATGTTGAAGAAAAGTCATCCAGACACATGGACAGTGATACAGCCAGTCAAGGTTGAGCTTGATGAAAATGTGACCTATGAGGAGGGTCCGGTGGCAATCCTTGTCAGAAGAGTAAAGAAGCTGAAGAGGAAGGACCTAGTTCTTGTGAAGGTTCTTTGGCATCATCATGGTGTTGAGGAAGCCACATGGGAACTTGAGGAAGGGATGAGGTGGAAGTATCCCTCACTTTTCTCTTCGGATTTTGGGGAAGAAATCCCTTTATAGAGGTTTATGGCTTGTAAGGACCCTGACCTCCGTTTTGGGCTTATCCTGTTTGTTTTGCCTAAACCTTGTGCTTGGTTGCTTACTAATCACCTTTAGTGGTGATTAGGGTTTGCTTGTGCTTTGTTGAGAGTTGGAGGTGCTACTTGCAAAATAACCTAAGTTAGGGTTGAAGAGCAAGTTTTCCACCTTGAGAGATGTCTTTATCTCTCATTTGATTCCTCTAGGGTTGAGAGGAAGGTTTGGGTTCATGCCTTGAGTTGCCTTGGGCTTGGTTGAGCTCTTTTGGGCCTTGTTTTTTGCTTATTTGGGCCTTGCCTTGATTGGTTGAGCCCTGTATTGGGCAAGGATGCCTTGTGTCGACCATGGGGTATCACCCATGGGTGTGTCGGCCAAGGTGGTGGTGGTGTATCATCCTTTGAACTTGTTTGACCTCCTTGCCTTGGTTGTGTCACCCTAGCTTGGACATATGGATGAACCTTGGTTGAGTGGTGGCATGGCATGTGCATGTGTTTTGCAAGGTGGTAAAATGTGTGGACAAGTGTCCCTTGGTAAGGTGACACCTTGCCTTGGTTCCCCTTTGATTCTCATCTATATATGCCTTGCCTTTCTCTTCCTCGGGAACCCTTTAGCTCTTTTGTTGCTCTTCCCTCCTTGTGTGCACGACACACCTTCCTTGGAGAGCTTGGTGGACGATCCTTTCCCCTTGGCGGAGATCTCTTCTTCTTCCTCTAGCTTGGTGGACGAACCCTAGGAGGGTCTTGTTCTTTGGTGGCCGAAAGTGGTGTGCTTGGAGCTAGGAGTTTGAAGCTTGGATCTTTGGAGCTTGAGGAGTTTGCTTAAGGCGGGTTACATAACTTCTAACCCTAACTATACTACCTTCTTTATGTTGCACGATTCATGTATGAAGATGATCGGCCTTTGCATGTTATGTTTCTTGCTCTAGTACATGTTGTTGATCTTATGGATATAGTGAGCATGATGTTGTTGATGGTTTACATGCCTTTAGACCTAGTTGGCCGAACCATAGTTTGGGGTTTTCTTGTTGAGAAATACCCCTTTCTCTCCTTGGTTTTTGAGAAGTGAGTTTGAGCTCTAGTGATGTGGGCAATACCCCTCTCTCATTTAAGTTGAGAGGTGAGTCTACATTCTAGTTGTTTGGGAAACACCCTCCTCTCACCATGGATTTCAGAGGTGAGCTTTTGGATAGATGATGACCTATGTTGAGGTTGGTCCTTGTGGTTGCCCGATTTGTGATAGAGGTTGTGCAAAACCCATCTCTCTTGGTTGTTGAGAGGTGAGCCAGTCTTCTTGATCAATTAGGGTTTGGTGCCCTTGTGCTTGAAGTTGAAGATGACCATGTTGGGTTGTGCCTTGAATGATATGACCTTGGAGTAGTGCTGCTCGATAGCCTTGTCTTGGGTTGTACCTTTGGCCGATATGCCTAGTTGAGCTTGGCCAATACCCTTTGTGGAGTTGGATCTTGGGCAATACACCCTGATGTGTGCTCTGTACGACACCCCCTTGTGATAGCTCTTGGCCGATATGAAGTAGTCTTGTGCTACCTGATATGGTGGGTGCATGGTGGAACCCTATTAGGTGCCTTCGTTGTGGCCGATATGAGGTGTTTGACCTAGTTGGACGATATATCTTCTTATGGTGTTGCTTGTTATACGTGGGTGAAACCCTAGCCTCTTCCTTGGACGATATGAGTAGGATGGGTAACCTTGTGTCGAGCATGGGGTTTGTGTTTGCCCGACACACCCTATGTGAGTTGGCCGATATGGTGCCTTAGTGGTTACCATGCTCTTGGACGATAGAGTGCCTTGGCTGACATAAGGGTCCTTTGAACGATATGGGTGATGGTTAAACATTAGGGCATCTTGGGTGCCATGCTCCTGGTCGACATGCTTCTTATTGAGAAGGTTGGCTGATAGAAATCCTAACCCTAGTGCACGATAGGATCCCTGATGCACGATAGGATGATGTGTTGTTGGCTGTTTTGATGGCACAAGTGCTCTAGGGGTTGGAACCCTAGCCGATACACCCTTTGGTGAGGGTTGGCTCTGCTCTCCATACCTATAGTGAGGGTTGTGGGAGATTTGGTGAGGGTTCTGATAACCCAAAATGTATATAGTTGATAGTTCTCTGTTAATAATGATAATACAAGTGATATGATGTAATCACCTCGAATCCTGTATATATTATAATGCGTTAAGATGATAGGCTGTAAACCAAGAAGCTTGGAAGCATATGATGTTGCTTCACATGATGATGTGGCTCATGATTATGATCACATGTATGGAGCATGATATATGCTTATGATTGATGATAAAACTATGATTTCTACATCTTATGTGTAACATACTCATGAATGTTGCTTTATACCTGATAGCATGATAATCCTGCTAATCCATGATGGATTTAGTTATCTCTATGGATGTGTATACTAACCATGTAGGTATTTCATGTGGATTCATAGCCTGATAAGAGCTATGAGATGTATGTGCTTGAATAGCACCATGTGGTAATGAGACAACAAGTGGATAGGTCTGTGGACCTGATAAAGGGCTGAGTGCCAAGTTGAGGTGTTATCCTCTGATGATGATTTAAGGGATGCGTTGAATGATTATGATGCCTTGAGAGGCAGTGGTTGATATAATGAGGGATTGAGGTCCCAGGACAGTATGATGATGCAAATAATGATGTAATTCTATAAGGATATGTTATACTTTGGTTGCCTCAAACATTGGCTTAAAATATACAAATTAATTATAGATGAATATATCGTGTAGTTTGCCCTGGCCATAGATCTATCATCGTCAGTATTTGGTGATGGTGAAATAGGTTTATCCTGCGAGATTACCTAAAGCACATATTGTTGAATATGTGAGGTTTCCCCTAGCGTAAAATAGGAGGATTTGAGTGCAACTGTGGTTGCAGACTCAGGATATATGGAGCATGGTGAACAGACCCATGGATCATGATATGTGATGATGAGCATGATGTGTTCATCGCTCATATGTATATACTAGAACCTGTGTCAAGGTGAGCTAGAGATATGGGTAGCTTGCAAAGATGACCCAGAGGCTGAGGCCCTATAAGCATAAGACCGCGGTCTTACTTGATGATTCGTGTACTGACCACGAGAAGGTGAGGTCATGGAGTCCAGATCTCCTTAGACCATGTATGGCACCGGATTGGGCTTTGCAACCAATGGTTGGATTTGAGCAGGGAAGGCTCACTTCCTCAGGGCATAATAAAATGTAATACAACCAGATTGTATATGTTACACTGAATAAACACAGAACATTGATTGAGGCCTTGTGCTTATATATAGCTGACTTAGTTATACCTTGCAGTTATGTGTACGATCCTTGTATTTGGTGATAAGTTCTTATAAAGCTTATCCTGTCAATCATGTTCCATAAAGAAATACTTGGTTATATGCCTTCTGGAGATCTTGGTAAGTTTGATGGTAATAATAGCTTTGCTCAGTATGCTGCTCTTGTTATATGCCTTATCAGTTATCTGCTGTTATCTGCTTTAACCTTTTGAGGTTTTATAGTTCGGCGGGGAGTTATGTTTCTCGCTGGGACTGTGTGTCTCACCCCGCTGGTTTACACTCTTTTTATGTGATCGCTCTGGACGTGGTGGTGGTCGTGAGGTTGCGGCTGAGCAGCAAGAAGAGCAGTAGAAGGTAAGAGATGGACATGCTGCTATTTTAGTCTTTTGTAGAGTCTTAGAGTCATCCCTGTACACTCAGGTCCTCGGAGGTGTTCAATGACTTTTCATGACGAATAGCTGTTTTAATTTTGGTTTTCCTACTACTAGCCGTATGTGGCCCGGTGATGAACTCTAGTGTTGACAGTATAACTGGTTCCGTTAAGCCGTGGACATATATACATGCCTATAATATCTTTTTAACATGTTTCTCTGTAGGATCGGGATGCAAAAAGTTCTCATATGCATGCTTTCTGCAATCGGTTTTAATTAACCCGTGTTTTTGGTAATATGTGGGTCCGCACATTTTCACGTGTCATCTCGCTGTCTGTGTGATGGCGGGGTGTCACAAACAAGTTGTGAGGTCTTATACCTAGTTGGTTGTCCTTGAGGAGGACTCCACTATGAAGTGTTGTTCAAGTGGAATGATAATAGGAAGTGCATGCTATACATTCTTGGTCTGTGGTTCAAAGGTTGAGCATGCAGTTGGACAGCTGTCGCATAAAGAGGTGAACCTAGGGTTCCTAGGCTTAAGAGGGGAAGAGGTGTACCTGATGCTCATGATGAGATTTGAGTTTCTATATATTTGAGCATGACACTCCTCATGTTTAGAGGAAAGGGAAACCCCTGAAATCTAAGGTATGTTTGATGAACCCCTCACAGCTAAGTTGGTGATATGGGAAGGTGTGTTCTTGGTCCAATGTTGAGGAATGAGAACAAGTATGACCTAGCATGGTCTAGTAGGTGGTCTGCTTATTCCTTAGTATCTTGTTAGGGTCAAGCATGCTCATGTGTATGTAAACCCTAGACATAAGGATGTTTATGACCTTTGATGTAGTTTCCTCCCATCCTGGGAGAGGGACCCTTTTGTAGCGTGTATACCAGTTTCTGTTGGTTTTGAGGTAACCTAAAAAGGTGTCATAGGATCTTGAGAAGCTAAGTGAAAAGTACATAGTATGAACCTGTAGACCCATAACCATCTCTAAGTGCATGTGGATGTGTTACCATGGAGGTAACCGGTATGGGGCCTGACCAAGGTAGGCATGTCACCATGACCCCTATGAAAGGATGAAAGTCAGCCCAAGAATGCAGAGAGGGGACCGTGGTCATGGCGATGAAGGTCGCGGTCGCTGCGCACGGCCACGGTCGTGGCGAAGGTGGATGGCCACGGTCGTGGTAGGTGGCCACAGTCATGGCGAGGACTGCAGTCACGATTTTGAAGGTCGCGGTCACGGTGGGCACCACGGTCATGTCTGATTGCCACGGTCGTGGTCAGGGTGGATTGCCAGAGTCGTGGCTGGTTTCCACGGTCATGACAGGTTCATAGCTTCCGCAAAAACCATGTGTCGCGAAGAAATCTTTGGAGAATAGATGTCTTATCTGGTTCGGTGCCTGCAAGTCCTAAAATTGGATAGATTGGCTACTTTATTGGCTATTCTAACTACATTATCTAATGAGAGAATGAAAGCATAAAACATGAGCATTATTGGGCATATTAAGACCAAAGTGGCATGAAACTATAGATAAAATGCAAAAATAATATGCATAGATTTGGGTGTTATCAGGCATGGGCATGCCGCACGCTATCCTTCTAGCGTGGTTGCCTCTAGCGTCATCTTGATGCACGCAATACCGTTGGCACATACGACGAGCTTCTGAAACTACTGACCGGCAAGACAAAACCCATGGGATGAAGATCATCCTAATCAGCTTCAGGCCGACAATGTTGTTGCTATGAGCCAAATTCCCTTACAGCGAGGCCAGGGAGCCCCGACAGGAGTGACATATGTCCATCGGAGAAGAGAATGTCAGAGATGAGGTTCCAAGTCACCCGTGGTTGTCATGACGGTGATGGTGGGAGCAGGGCAGTCAGAATATGAGGACTGAGGTGAAGGTGGTAGGGCGACGACTATGCGGTGGAGGGGTGGGTGTCTAGTAGACAAGAAGATAGAACAAAGGCGGTGGTAGTGGTTCTGGCATGGTAGCGACAACTAGCCTATGTGGTGGAGGTGGTGGGTGTCTATGCGATGGAGGCAGGACGGGACTGAGGCAGGTAACCAGATCTTGGCCTACGCTTGACCACGTAATGTGGAAGGCTCCAGCGACGTACCTCAAAATGTTAAGGAGAGTCATGCATGGTTGCATTGGTGAACACTGTGGGCACCCAAAGCCAATCAACCATCCACCCAAACCAAACGGACCGGGTTCCCATTTGATTTTTATAATTAATGGAGCAGGTTGGGTTGGTACTATGGAAATGGTTTTTCACTTTTTTCCATCCCTAGGTGGAAAGAAAGAGGTGATTGAAGGGACCCTAAAAAAAGAGTTGGAGGATTGGGTAGCATGACTGTGGTGGGTAGACGGTCGTGGTGGGTTGTTGGTGGAATGGGGATTCTATGCCACATGATCATTTTAGAGGAATTGAAGTATTGGCCCTTTTCATACTCAAATATGATGGATTCAAGGCACCACGACCGTGTTGGTTCCATCTTACCACAAATGTGGTACCTTGCACGACCGTTCTGGGTTTGTCTAAGTCATTTAGTTCTTCAACTAATTGTTCTATAGACTGTAGCATAGCAGTGCGCTCATTAGATTTTTAGTAATTTATTGGTTGCTCAGAATGATCTAAATTTTTACTGAGCTCTAAAACTCAATTAAAAATAACATAATAGTTTTTCATAATTTTTGGAAGAGGTTTGACCCATTAAGTAAATGATTTAAGGTAACATTTTAATGACAGAAAATTATGTTGAAATAGAAGAAAGTGTAAGTAGGATCAATTTGCATTTGACCCAAGCAGCTGAATTGCTCTTTGTGATCAACCTAACACACTAGGAGATCTCATATTTTGTTATTCATTCAGAAAAACAAAATCCTAGAGAGAGGAGCTGGGATGTGGATGGAGAAAGTGGTTAAGATGATAATCAAGGGTTTTCTCTTCCTAGAGTTGATGAGATCAAGTAAGTTTGCCATCTCTATATAGAGTTTCTTAGTGATTCTTTTCTCACATGTCAAAATTCCTCCCCTCCTCTAATTTGATTTAAAATTATATCAAATCTCTTGATTTTCTCACTCTTTCTCCATAATTCTCCATTCCTAGGGTTTTCGAGTTGAAAGGAAGAAGAAAGCTGTGATTTCCTAGGGTTTTGTTATGGAATTGATAATTTCAATTTGGGGCTACGTTTTTAAGGTGTTTTCTTAGTGAGTGGGTACTTCCTTTAAATACTAAATTGCATGAAATTAGATTAAATCCACAATAATCTTCAATTTCTTTATATGCGACAACACACCCTAGATATGCCTTTCAGCTTAAGCTTATGAAAAAAGATCCAAAAATGGATGAATTTCAAATGATAAAAACCATATTAGAAATGGAAACAAATCATCTAAAATAGAACTCCTAAAGTTGTTGCAGAAGTTATAAGAATATACAAAATCTAGAGTTTTTGGTTTTGTTTGAAATTGTTGTATAATTGAATAAAGAACTTTTCCTATTTGAATCTCCTTGTTTATGAGTGTGTGTTTTATTTGAATGTAGTACATATATGTCAGATACTATCTTGGATTTAATGTCATGTTATCAGTGTTTTCTTGATATCTTAGTAAAGAGGGTGAAACCCTAGATGAATGGAAAGTTCAAAGTTTGCAAATAGACATCATGAAATTCAACTGATGTGATTCTTTTATTGTTATAAATTCATTTATACAATGTTATTCTTGATGAATGATGTTTTAGTGAACGATATGGAAACCCTAGTTTAGTTCGTACTAGGGTTTAATATATATGTCTAGTTATATGTGAATTGTTGAAAGCAATCTTTATTCTGTGAAAGTTTATCATGCATTAAATCTTTATGAGAGTCATGTGATATGTGAATGAGGCTAGCAAAACCCTAAGGATAGGGAATTTAGTGAATGAAGTATATTTCATATAAGTGATTATCAGTATGTGATGTGGTGATGCTCAACAGTCCAATTTGCAGTACATATGATAGATGATCTATGAAATGAACTATTTACAAAGATAAACTAAGAAATATTGATGTGATGATTGAACCATGAATTTAAAGAGTGAATTAGACATTTAGATGTGTTGAACACTGTAGAATCCTCAAAAGAGGCATGTGATATGGGGAGGAAATGTGCTTCCTGACTAGAGGTTTTATGTAGGTCGAGGTAAGCCGAAGTGCACTAGTTGGGTGTGGGGGTCTAGGCCAGTGAGGTTGGACTCCTTAAATGATTCCCTCTTGTAGATATCTCGAGTATCCTGTCATATATTTATTTGTGAATGATTATTTCCTTATAGCTTGTTATTGTTCTACTTTAAGCTCAATTGTTGAATTATATATATATATATATATATATCCTTTGACTATTAAAATGTTTTAAACTATTTATTTGAAGTACTCATTTGCTGAGTGAGTAGGCTCACCCCTCTACTCACAAAATTTCAAGGAAACCATGTAATTTGAAGATGTCAATGCATCATGATAGATCTACCACAAGATTCATGTATCAAATTAGTCAGGTTAAGCCAGTCCCTTTCACTATAGGTCCTTGTATAGAAGTGAGAGATTTGTAAATGATGATGTATAACTTTGTTTCCTTAATTATAGAGAATGTATTTGATTATCATGTCATATGTACATGGAAGTGTGAGAACAAAATGAATACTTAGATATGTATCTTTATTGTTGAAATCAAATTAGACTAATAAAGTTTTAAACCCCCTTGTATAGTTAGTTTATGTGATCAAATGTGGTTAAACAATGAGTTTGAAATCATAAGAAAAATAAAATGTTAAGGGTGTTCTTCATATATGTTTAATTCTCAACTTATTCCCTAATCTCATGATTAGTGGTGATCGTGGGATGTGGGTGTAACATATGTATACCACTGCCCTTGTGCACTTTAAGCTGGGCCTTGTACAATGTGCGATACAAAATTTCCCCATACAATAACCAAAGTTTCCTTTGTGATATTACATTTCCCACCACCAAAATCTAGACAACATCCTTCTTTATCAAAGAAAGAACCAAATATCAAACTTAGTCACAAATATGGAATGTGATGAACATCCCTGAGCGTGGCCATGCAACCGACACTTGTCTAAATATAATGTCTCCAATCCCTATAATTCTAGAGAAGATGGAATTTCCCATATTTATCCTCCCATCATAATGTCTCCAATCCCTATAATTCTAGAGAAGATAGAATTTCCCATATTTATCCTCCCAAAGTCTCCATTTATGTAAGAAGTGAAGAACTCCTTACTGGGTTAAGCATGATAAAAGTTGTAATATCCACTACCCACTTAGAATCATCATCATCAACATGCAAACACTACTCATGGACTATCAAAACCACATCATCAGCAACATTGTCCTTGTCATATAAAATTGTCATTGTAGTATTCTTATAGTCGTTCTTCTTGTCTTTGGCTTCATACCCATGTTTTCTTTTCCAAACTTTGTAATCCTTCTTAAATGACCTATGCTCTTTGACTTACCATGAGACTTCTCATGATCTCGAGACTCACTGTGGCTATGAGATCTGCCATAGTATCTCACATTGTCAATGCCCTACACTCTGTGAAGTACACCTCTGATCCATTGTCACCTGAGGATTGTTGTTTAGTCTCTTCATTCAGTAGACTGCACTTTACCTAATCAAGAGTCAACTTTACTTCCTATGCAGAATTGCTAGCAGTAACAATGAGTGTCTCGAAGCTGCCAGGTAATGACCATAGAAGAAGCATCGCCTAGAGTTCATCATCAAGAACTATATCCATGGATCCCAATTGATTTACAAGGATTTAGAATTCATTGATGAGATGAGCAATGCTTGTACCATCCTAGTTCTTTAGTTTCATCAACTTCCTAATCAAGAAAGCTTTATTTGTGGTAGTTTTCCATTTATATAATTTCTTGACTTTTTCCCAAAGATCTTTGCATTGGTCTCCTCTGAGACGTGATGGAATACGGAAATATCAAGTCACTTTCACACTGTTCCCATGATCTTTCTATTTAGTTTCTTCTAATCTACATCAAACACACACTCATGTCTTTTGTCCCTCTATCGGATCATATAATCCTTGTAATATAGAGTATCCTCCATCTTGACTTTCTAGATCTACCAATTTATACTTGTCAACTTAATCATCATTGCATCATCTTCCTTCTCCATCTAAATCTAGATCTGCCCAACCTGGGCTCTGATACCACTTGATAGGTTTTTTGATGGGGAATATGTGCACATATACTATGCAACCTTGATGTAACGAATAAAAAATATATATCAAAGTGTTATCGATGAGCATGTAAACCCAATATAATAACCGCAAGAAGATCGAAGGGAAAGAAAGATCAAATTTTTATATCAAACCCTCACGATGTGTCAGGAAAAAATCATGGGTCGACCATAGGAAAATCCACTATGGAAGCAAAGAAATAATTTTTCCTCTCAGGTTTTGACCCTAAACCCAAGATAATATACCAAGAAGGATACGATACCACACTATAGGGAGAGATACCTATAATTCTACCATCCCAAAGCTTCCTAAGATGATACCCTCTTCCACAAAATGCGCAGTATTAGATGGTCCAAAGAAGACATCAAGATGCATTGGCACTCATGTTCCACTTCTTTTCTTCTTCATTTTCTTTTTCTTCCTTCTTCTTTTGCTTTCTTCTCCATCTTCAAGGTGTTGCCTTTTTCAATTTTACTTTGGAAGTTGGCTTTTTCCTTTTCTTGGCTGCAAAGCGAATTGATAGTTTTTTGGTTATTGTCCTATTGAGCGGTTGCTTTGCTGCAACACATCTTCATCTCACAAACCGGCTAGCATTTATAATCTTGTAGCCATGACAACACAATCAACAAGCCCTAATGGACTTTCCTATCTTAGATTGGACATCCACTAGGCCCGATACTATTTATGTATAGAATATATATTATGCATGTATAAAATGTGTTGTATCATACAATATGTATCTATTGTCAGGGGTAAAAGTAGGTAAAAAATGTTTTTTGTGTTAGTCTTTTCTATAAATATAGACAAAGCGCCAAGGTTCACAGTGTGGCTGATGGCAAATACCTAGAGGGGGGATTTATGATTTGTCAAATTTTAGTTTTTAGTAAATTTCATTGATAGATAGACCACTTTTGGAAATTAAAACAAAGCCAAATTCGTGATTCATAGAATTTATAAAAAAGGGTTGATATTCCACACTTTAACTAAAATCTATTAGCTTCTATCAAAATTTTAACAAAAAGTTGACATGTATCAACTGCACTTAATCTCTTACAATAGTTTGTATTTACACATGCCAACGAAGGTGTAGCATAGTGTTGGAAATCAATCTGTTCTCTGTCTATAATAAAGAATTCAGATTTGCTACTCCTAGTGTGAATACGATGTATACTACATCGTTGGTTATTTTTGGGCATGTATAAATATAATTAAATCTATTGGTTCGGATGGAATGACCATGACATGTGGCTTTAATCTGGTAGTGAGTGTAGACTACTCTCGTATTCACATGGGACCAATAAATCCTAAAGATATAATAAAAAGTTTTTTTTTCTTCTAAAATCTCTCATATCTCTTTCCTACAAATTCCCTCCTCTAGTTTGAAAAATGCTAATAACCCCCCTTCTACCTACCATTCCCGCTAACACCCATCCTGTGTGACGAGTTGGTCAGTTTCTCTTCTTCTCATTATTCCTAATGCAGCGCAGCTTCCTGTACAACATTTTTTTTTATTCTCATGTTATATAATTATATGTCATTGGTGGATGGCTTAATTAGTATAGTATGGTGGTGCCTTGAAGTATCCCGAGTTTGAATTCCTACAGGGGATAAGGTTGATTTACTTATCTTAGGAACATCATGACTCTGTTGCTCAAGTCAGAAAGAGGGAGAAGATACCTTCTCTTAGATATAATGATATAGAAAAACATAAGGCATGAGTATATCTCAAGGGGACAATTATTCAAGTTGGGTGCGATATTTTTGCACACTGGTGCAATAGGGACCCTTTTGGGTACGATATTTTTGCAAAATTTAAAACTCGTAACCAAATTAGATTTATAACACATAACATCGACAAAAATTGATTACTTTTTTTAAATTTTGTCAAATAATTATCTAATATATATTTTTTGGGTGTATATATATATTTATTATTTTATAATGTATTATATCAAGGTTGACGTAACTTCATACAACTGTTTCTTTCTCAAAATTAGAATACATAAGTTAGGTTTATCAAAATTTTCAAACTAGTTTAACCCTGAACTGTCACAAACTAGGATGTCTACAAACTTAAAATCTCAAATTATGAAAATTAGTTGAAACCTGGAATCGTTCTAATATAGATAAATCTATATTTGTTCCATGTTGAATATGTCAGATGTTCGATTTAGAGTTTTAAATCTAGCCTCTCTTTGAGGTTGGACATCGTGACCAAAGTCTAAGCTCGTATCGGTTCTAGGCCTGACTATCTGAATATATGATCCATCTTTTCTGACTCAAATTGAACTTTTGCAACTTCAATATAATTGTTATAAGATAATATATAGTTTACACATCTGATTATATTGAAATTTGAAATAAGTAACCAATTTTGTCTATGTTACGTACCGTATATCCTATTTGGTTACCAATCTAAATTTTGTAGAAGTATCGCACCCAACGTGCGTAAACTCAAATACTTGTCCCACAGAAACGTACTCATATCCGATATTGTTCTATAACATGAGAATACAAAAAAATGTAAACAAATTATAGACCAAGTACATATACGAAGCTACATTACATTGAGATATAACTTGAAGAAGACAAACCCACTAGCCCGTTAAGATGATATAACTAGAAGAAGAAAAACCGACTAGCCCGCTAAGATGGGTGTTAGCCGGTGTGGTAGGTAGCAGGGGAATTATTAGCATCTGTCAAACTAGAGGTGTGGTTTTGGAATTTATAGAAAAAAAAGGGTGGTTTTGGGAAAAAAACTCTATAATAAAGGGGAACAGCCAATCCGCTGGCTTGCACAATAAAGGAGTCGGACGATTTGCTGCGGTCTTGTTGTGTGATGTCCTCTTCACTCTTCTAACACTTCAAATTCGGATGCTTTGTGGATTTTTGTTCGATAAACGAAACCTCAGCATCGTTTAATGGATGTGAAGCCGCTTCTCCTTGTGCTTTAACTAATGATCACCAGACTCCAGAGATCAAACTGTGGAGCTGCAACAATCTCCGGTGCCAACGATGCGGGCGCCGTCAGCTTCGTCTTCAACGGCTTTAACCGGGCCAACCTGACAACGGACGGCGCGCTGGTGATGGGCAACGGCCTGCTGCAGCTTACAAACAACATCCAGTTGCAGAAGGGGCATGCATTCCACCATGTCCCCATCAGCTTCAAGCGAGCTGCTGGAGATCCATATCCGCGGCTCCAGTCCTTCTCCACCACTTTCGCGTTCGCCATCGTCCCGCTGGACTGGCAGTCCGGCCAGCACGGCATGGCCTTCGTCGTGTCTCCAACCCCACACTTCAACTACGATCCCGAGGGCCGATACCTCGGCATCTTCAACACCACCAACAACGGGGATGCTTCCAACCACATATTCGCTGTGGAGTTGGACCTCATCAAGAACCTCGAATTCAAGGATATCAACGACAACCACGTCGGGATCGACGTCAACGGATTGAGATCCTTCAACGCATCTCGCGCTGGTTACTACGCCACAGAAGCCGACGGTGGTCAGCAGGAGAAACTCACCAACTTGACACTCGTAAGCGGCGAGCCGATGCAGTTGTGGGTGGACTATGACGCGACGACGATGCTGGTCGAGGTCACGCTGGCGCCACTGAACGTGTCTGGTATACGGCCGAAGCGGCCACTGTTGTCTACCAGAATCTCCAACCTCTCCGACGTGTTCCTGGACCGGATGTACGTCGGCTTCTCCGGTGCTGCAGGGAAGGACGGCCCCGTGGCACAGTATGTTCTAGGATGGAGCTTCCTGCTAGGAGACGGTCCAACAGAGCCTCTTGACCTCAACAAGCTTCCTAAGTTGCCAAAAGGGCAATCACCCAAAAAGCTGCCTACGCTCCTGACCATACTCCTCCCAATTGCAACTGCGATTGTTCTGCTCTTGGCCATCACAGGAGCCTGGTTAGTGTGGCAGAGAAAGAAGATGTTCGAAGAGGTATTGGAGGACTGGGAGATAGATCTGTACGGTCCACACCGCTTCTTGTACCGAGATCTCTACATGGCAACCAAAGGGTTCTCCGAGAAGGAGCTGCTAGGCTCTGGCGGGTTCGGGACGGTGTACAAGGGGGTGATGCCGTCATCCAGGGCGGAGGTTGCAGTGAAGCGCGTGTCTCATGACTCACGGCAAGGAATCAGGGAATTTCTAGCTGAGATCGACAGCATCGGCCGGCTGAGGCACCGGAACCTAGTGCAGCTCTTAGGGTACTGCCGCCGGAAAGGTGAGCTTTTCCTGGTCTACGATTATATGCCAAACGGAAGTCTAGATGCCCTCTTATTCGAAGACAGCAAGAACGACCCCGAACCTCGCCCCTGCACTCTGGATTGGGACCGGCGGTTCCACATCATCAAGGGCGTCGGTGCGGGGCTCCGGTACCTGCACGAGGAGTGGGAGAAGCTGGTGATCCACCGCGACGTCAAGTCCAGTAATGTCCTGCTCGATCGCGACTTCAATGGCCGGCTGGGCGACTTCGGTCTCGCGAGGCTCTACGACCGCGGCACGCTCCCAAAAACCACCCACGTCGTGGGTACCATGGGGTACATTGCCCCTGATCTCACTCGGCTGGGGAAGGCGACGGAGGCCACTGACGTGTTCGCCTTCGGCGTGTTTCTCCTCGAGGTGGTGTGTGGGCGGCGGCCGATCGAGCCCGGGACGGCTTGGGAGGAGATGGTGTTGGTGGATTGGGTGCTCAGTACGTGGATGAAAGGGGGCAAACTCGTGGACTGCCTTGACAAGAGGATCCGAGTGGTGGAGGATAACAGGGCGGCGGAGGTCGAGCTGGTGCTGAAACTTGGGTTGCTCTGCTCCCAGGACCAGCCGGAATCCAGGCCCACAATGAGGCAGGTGATGCAGATTTTGGATGGAGACTTGCAACTGCCCGAACTGTCCCTCGATAACTGGAGCGGTACTGTCCCGTTAGCAACGAAGAACAGTCATTTTGATGACTTTATGACACGGTCAAGCGCCACCGTCTCTGTTGTTACTGCCGTGAGCGATGCTTCCGATTATCTTCTTTAGTCTCGCTATATCCAAGGAACGCGTCTGTTCTATAGGACGGATCCTAAATTAGTAGGATCTAAGAAGATTTCACATCTTTTATGTTTCTCTCTTCTTATTCTTTATAGAGGTTGGGTTTTAAAGAGGAGTGAGAAGTCAACACTGTATTATGATTGGTTGTCTTATAGAATTTCTATAGGACGCGTCTTATACTACCGGCTTGGCAAGGAATGATGTTGTATTATCATCCATAGTAGATGGTTCCTTACAATTCCATGTCGACTATTAATAGATTTGCTTAGTTATTGGCAATAATAGGACGTTGTTTGGGAGTGTTTTAGGATGCGTGGGATTTTTTAAAATTATCTTACAATATATTATGTGATAGTAGGGGATTGGAATAAGTCTTCCAAAAATAATATTAAAAAAAACTAAAAAATGTAATAACATTACTCCAAACTCGTGGGATTGTTTGAAGATGCCTTCATATTATACTAGAGAAACTCAAAAATATAATAACATTACTCCAAACTAGTGGGGTTGTTTGGAGTTGTCATAACATTTTACTAAACATACTCAAAAAATATGATAGCATTACTCTAAAATACACATGGCAATATTGAAAAACATTGAGCAATACACATGAAAGAAAAGGTTATGTAGCACCTTGTATGGCTGTTATGCCCTCAGTAACCTTTTTAGAAAACTTCAGGTGAAAACACACGGTTATAAAAAGCAAACTTATCGAAAACTTTTGAAGAGTTATATTTCACTATGATTACTTCTTATCAAATAATCTAGATATTGATAATTAATTTTGATTTTAATCATTAGCTTCTCTATTAAGTTGATGTAGAATGACCATATCCTTTGAAACATATTTTAGTCGTATTTATAATGTTTTTCCCGTTGCCTTATCTTTTAGGTGTTATTTAATGTTTTCCCAATTTAATTTTGTAAAGCATGTGGTTTAGTCCCACAATGGCTACTTCTCTAGTCAGTTGGTTTGAAACATCTATATATAGACTTTGCAAGACTCTTTAGAAAAGCAGACATGATGATTGAAATCTTTTGATGAATTATATTTCATTCTGATTATGTTTTATCAACTAATTTAGATCTTGATAATTAGTTTAAATTTAATCATTAGATTCTCTATTAAGTTGAGGTAGGACAACCATGGCCTTCGAAATAGTCATTTTAGTAGTATTTATAAAGTTATATTAGTTTCCTTGTGTTTTAGGAATCATTTGATATTTTTCCAATTTAGTTTTGTAAAGCCTATTGCTTACTCCGTATTGGATACTTGTCTGGTGAGTTAGGTTGAAAACCCTATATATAGACTTTGAAAGTGTCTATAGAAAAACAGACTTGATGATTAAAATCTTTTGATGAATTATATTTCATTGTGATTAATTATTAAGTTCTTCATTAGGTTGATGTAGGATGGTTGTAGCGTTTAATATAGTAATTTTAGTAGTATTTATAATCTTTTATCAGTTTTGTTTTAGGAGTTATTTGATATTTTTCCAATTGTGTTTTGTAAAGCATGTTGTTTAATCTCACATTGACTACTTGTCTGGTCAGTTGGGTTGAAAAGTCTACATGTAGACTTTGTAAAGCTCTTTAGAAAAATAGACCTGACGGTCAAAATATTTTGGTGAATTATAATTCATTTTGATTATTTTTATCAATTAATTTAGATCTTGATCATTGGTTTAGTTTTTAATCATTAGGTTCTCCATTAAGTTGATGTAGGACTGTCGTAGCCATTGAAATACTTATTTTAATAGCATTTTTAATGTTTTATCATTTGTCTTGTGTTTTGGAAATTATTTGATATTTTCTCAATTTGATTTTATAAATCCAGTGATTTAATTACACGTTGATTACTTGTCTAATTAGTTGGGTTGAAACACCTACATATAGGCTTTGTAAGGCTCTATAGGAAAGTAAACTTGGTGATTGAAATATTTGATGGATTATATTTCATTTAGATTAATTTTACTATTTTTTTTAGATCTTGACCATTAGACTCTCTATTAAGTTGATACAAGACGATCTTTGCCTTTGAGAGAGTCATTTTAGTAGTATTTATGATATTTCACCAGTTGTCTTGTGTTTAAGGGGGTTATCTCATAGTTTTTTAATTTGTTTTTTTTATAACATTTGGTTTAGTCACACGTTGGCTACTTGTTTAATTAGTTGGGTTAATAAGTCTATATTTATACTTTCATTTGCTTAACCAACAACCTAAGATCACCAGAGGCCTCCCGTCCTCCGTCAACTGTCCCCCAGGTTTTACCCGTCTTCCGTATTTTTTGTGACCAGCTTCCGTGTTTTCTTTTCGACCCATGTTGTCTTGCCGACATCCGCTAATTTCTTCCAGCATTAGCCCTTCTTTTCATATGCCAATCCCGATCCCATTATATCCATAAACCCCTTCTCCAAATCCACTATCCATAATTCCACTTCTCAAATTCAACAACCGCTAGCATCTCAAGATCAATAACCACTATTCTTAAATAAGAGCCCTTCTTCACTTCCGCAATACGAGCCCACAAATCCATCTCCCACAATCAAACATGAACGATCGAAGTGTGAACAATGAGCTGTGAACATGAAGGCAGTACCGAAGTGCGCACCAAAACAATAGTAAACTGCAAACTGGGAACAGAACCACAAAATGCAAACATGTAGGCAGTACCGAATTAGAAACTATCACCTTAAAGGCAGAACTACAAAATACAATTTTCTTGAGACTTTGACTTTGAACCTTGAACTGCGAACTTGTGAATTCGAAGGCAATATTGGTTTTCTTATGACTAGACATGTCAAACGGGTGGGTGGGTTGGGTTTGGATTGGGTCGTTGCGGATTTGGGTCTCGCATGTGCGGGTCAAAACAATATAGTTCTAAACGGGTGGAACAAAGACAAGCCAAAATCCGACCCAGCGGGTTGCCCGAGGGTGCCCACTTAAAATTTTTAAAATATATATTGCTTCTGTTTGTTTATATAAGATATGGCACAAAACAATCATGTTGTATACATTATCACATAAGATTTATTTATATATCCAAAATCGTGTTACAAGAAGAGTATCAAAATACAATGCACCCATGAATAGGGCTGCAACATGTCTATTAAGGAAGAGTCTGACAAAATACAATGCACCCATGAATAGGGCTGCAACATGTCTATTAAGGAAGAGTCTGACTGGCTGAATTAAGTTTCTGAATCACATAAATGCTGGAGCAACAGTGTACTATAGACTTTAGACGTTCATACATTAGTCTTAAATAATGACCACCTACAACAAACAACAAAAAAAGAATACAACAATATCCAATATGAATTGTGGCATCTAAATGAGACGAATGATAGATCAGGGGAACTAAAACAAAGACTGAAATTTAAGTCAGTTCTAGTCAGACTGAAATTTAAGTTCAGCATTCAGCTAGACTTACGTTCCCGCTTGATTTGCTTTTGTCTCACGATCTAATTTTAGAGTCTCCGTTACTATTCTTTGTTAACTTGAATTATAATATGCAATTGTGATATGAGTATAGGGTTGATTTAATATTTGTTCATTACTGCTAAGCCGCATGGATGTAATCCCACCGCTGCGTCTGTAAATATTTTACAGGTAGCTAAATATTCTATCTATTAATAAAATCAGTGTAATTAAGTTGGTCACCCGCGGATGCCCGCGGATTACCCATGAAACCCGCTAAATAAACGGGCGGGTACGGGTTTGGATTTTTTCCAACAAGTGGCAAATTTTGTGACCCAAATCCAACTTAAATAGATCGACCCATGGGTGCTCGCAGATTTTGACCCAGTTTGACATGTCTACTTATGACAATGACACTGAAATGACAACTCTCTATGGAGAGCGTTGAAGAACTCTCTACTTGAAACATACTCTAGCTAGAGAGCGTTGAACAACGCTCGGCTCGGCTTGAACAAATTTATGCTCAGAGAGCATGATGGACAATAAGTGTTGAACTTAACTATTAAAAATTAATCGAATAGGTCTTATTCTTAAAGGAATGTTGCACCACAGTCCATCACTGTAATCCTCATATATTTTGGAATACTTGTTTTCGCTGCAGTTGCAATAGAAAAACCTAAAAATCTACTTCAATGAGTATCTCGTTGTTGCCTATGTTGTCATGGAGCTTTATATGCTGAACAATCTCATGTTGATGTATTTTCGTCAATATTTTCAAAATATTATAGATACCTGACACATATAGGTGGAGCATATACCGTTAAACTCAATCCGAAGGCCACTTCCAGATCTTCAGAACTTGTGTTTACCTTTGACACTCTTGGTCAAGCGGTCAATAACATCACGACCGAGCTTCGCCTAATTTGCTAGAAAAACACAGTCGTGCCAGTCAATCCTTGCTTACATGGGGTATGGGATGCCATCAAATCTCAGAAATATTCCACAAACCCACCTTAACACTGCTCCTCGTGTCGAATCTCCTCTGACGATGAATATCGAGCTTCAGATACATGTGTCTTTAGTTACAACTCCAGATCCTCACATATTAAGATTGCTCGTGGCTTCAAATACAACTCCGAAGTTTGATATTTTGCAGCTTCATATGTCCACGCTTCAATTACAAATCTAGAGCATGATGTTTTGTAACTTCAGATGCCAGATACTTCAATTGCTACTTTAGAAACTGATATTTTACAACTTCAGATGCATGTGGCTTCAATTACAACCTCAAAGCCTAATGTCTTGCATCTTTCTATTGTATGTTCATTTTAAGTTGATGTATGGTATTTTACAAAATTTGCGACGGAGCAAATCCCGTGAACTACACTAATGGTGAATACTAAATTGTGTGAGAATTCTATAAATGTTGGAATCTAGAATCAAAATGAATGACAAGTTGAAGTTCTCTCTACACCAATAGAAAAAGTTGGGCATATTCTGATAGTTCATGTAGATGCCTCTATGGTAAACATTTTGGGGAAAATTCAGCCATCAGATGAAAATATTGACAATGAATCCCCTTTGGCCACCTCTGATTCTCAAGTACTTGTTGATAAAGTTGATGCTTCATCGATCAATTATACATAAATTCTACCACTTGATGAATTAGATTCGATTGTGCTTAATCTTGGCGATAGCAACTCAGAAGCATGCTTTGTTGAAAAGCATATATAGACTACACCTCAAGATAAGATATATGACACTAAAGACTGTCTTGACCTCGTTCTTTCCATCCTCCTCCGCAACCTCCAGATAGCCCTTTAGATTGTGTATCTAAGGATTGTGATTTCAAAATTAATTTGTGTATGAAAATAAGGTTTTTCTTGACCTCCACAGCCATCTGATAGAATTTGTGATATTATTCCTCCTTGAAAACCTTCAAACATCAAGACTTCCTCTATTTCAGTTGAATATTGGCATGACCTTATTTTCTAAAGGCATCCTCCACATCCTCCATATGTTTGAGCTTTCTCCTCTTCCACAACCTCCAAACATCATTGTAGATAATTTACAGACAAACATGGTGTTATTTCTTAATATACATCACCATTACCTTGTCCACTGGTGTGATGCTACATGACTCCTTTACAAAAAGATATAAAGACTTTCTCTACTTCTTTGGGCCCCATATTATTGCTTTGACTCGTCATATATGAGTCTTATGAAGCTGATGAGAGTTGATGCAAGATGCTCGCAGCCTTAGAAATAGTCATTTCAGTAGTATTCATAAAATATAACCAGATGCCTTATGTTTTAGGGGTTATTTGATATGCTCCCAATTTGGTTTTGTATAGATTGAGGTTTAGTCCTACATGTCTACTTGTCTAGTTAGTTGGGTTGAAACACCTATATATAGGATTTGCAAGGCTCTTTAGAAAATCAATCTTGGTTACTGAAACACATTGATGGATTCTATTTCTTTTGATTAGTTTTATAAATTAGTTTAACTTTTAATATTTAGTTTAGATTTTAATCATTAGGTTCTCTATTAAGGGGGTATTCACATGCATGAAGGGGTTGTCAACGTATAGGTATGTTTGATAAAATTTCATCAAGATGTTGAGGCATATAATATATTTTTTCAATATCTAAGATCAAGATTCATGTATTAAATCATTCATGATATCACAATCAACAAGTAATTTCACATGTAGGCATAAAATAGACTAGATAAAGTAGGACACGAATCTTTAAGTTCTTTGGCATAAAGTTGGGTGGAAAGGTGCATCAAATGCGGAATGACATGCCAATGTATATATAAAAGGGTGCAAAGGCTCACCACATGTGAAAATACAGTTATGTATAAGCATATACAATACATATACTAGGGTAAATATCTACGTGCTTAATATAGTGTCAAGATGTATGTCCATTAACTAATTACAACCAAATAATCAAATGGAAAGACATGAGGGCTCATAAACCCAATATAATTTAATATTTTATGGTTCAAAAGATTCAGATGATTGCAATTCAAGAGATTTGTAATTGCAATTAAGATATCAAGAAGAAGTAATATTTAAGAAATGACCTCATTATAGGAACTTAGTTTTATAGTCATATGAATAGCCAAATAGAACAAGGTAAGTGAAAATACCTTATCTTTGTGACTGGCCTCATTTCTACGGGTGAAATTCACATTTCAAAATCTACAAGGATTGGTGATGAGAGAGCTATAATGTATAAGAATACTAGTTACTGTTTTGGCTTAAAGTCAAATGTTTCTCTATTGGCTTATTTATGATTAAGATTTTCCAAGGAGGATTATTATTCCATGCAACAAATGTATCATCTCTAAACTAGGAATTTAGATCTCTTTTACTTCTAAGATCTATCTCTAGTCAGATAACTACAAATGTGTTTATGTTACATATGGGGGTGGGTGATAATATGCATACTTCTGGTGTAGGTATTGCCATGTCATTCTCTCTCTTTATATCATATAACTCAATTTAATTTTGTAGATCAATGATATTTGTGCCATGAGATACAATGGGATCAAAATACCCTTCATTAGAGGAGTACATGATTTAAATCCAACACACGTTCATACATGGGTATGTTTGTTGATACATAAAGTCACCCATAACTATATTTATGAAATCAACCTCAATATACATGCTCTCTCTCATATACAATACGTGAAAAGAGATGAACACTATTTAATTGACTATCCTTAATTAGTACACAAGCAAATAATAAAATAGAAATATGATGTGTGATTAATTGCACAAAAAATCCAATAGGGGAGAGATTCCTAGAGTTTAACCTAATAATTTACATATTTAATCCACCCACAAGCAAATGGATCGAGAGTAGTATAAGTAAGGTCGAACCCACAAGACAATGCACATTCAAACTTGTCGCCTTGAACAATATTTAGATTCAGTTTTGGTTGAGAGATCTATATCTAAGAACAGAAAAAAAAAAGATTCAATGGAAAGACAAATTAAACTAAGGTTGAATCAATCTATAAGGGAACATTGGGGGTCTGGGGTTCACACCTATAACCTACGTAGAACTTAGATCAACAAAAATTCTTCAAAACAAGCAAGTTAGATTAGGATTAGGAAAGCATCCTTCCAAATTGTATTCTCAAGATCAAGCTTCTCGCAAGTCAGTTGATCCTGGTATTTGTGAGTCCTTGCCCAAATCATCTATTAGAGATCCTTATGAGATCTCATATGTATCCCTATGCATCTATTGGTTTGTTCTAAACCTTTGAGGTCTGAAATTTCTTCACCTAAGGTTAACAAGCAGTAGTATGAGAGATCAATTCATAAAACACGTGTGATAAATGAATAGAACATCATCTAACATACAAGATCATAGTGTTAATATCAGATCTAAACAACTACAAGATATGGGAGACCCCTAGGCTCCAATATAGAAAACTACTCATGCATTAAAAAAGATGATACAAGAGCATGAGAAAGGAGAAGAGAATTCATATGCTAGTGATAAGAAAGGAGAATCTGAACTACATTGGACTCTGATCGTGATGCTCCACCTTGACGCCGGTCTCTTTTTTTTTAACTGGAAGGTTCGCAAAAAGGAAAAGTTGGTGGTGTCATGATTATGATTCAAACAGTATTGGCTTATAAAGCTTATAAAGAAAGCCACTAAGCAGTTTTGTCTTTTAGGTTGATGAGTCAGTGGACGATCTCAACTCGATAAACCCTTGGGAGACCTGGACCGACCTTATTAGATTAGGATCTTGGTGCTAGTCCAAATTCAGTTTCCTTTCCTCTAGAAAATATTTAAATAAATTTCCTCTCCAATCCTTGTCCAAGCATACAAAAAATCCACTAAGACTACAAGGCTGAAAACTAGAAATGAGATACAAAAGATGGTTGGATACCGCCAAGGGAGAGATCCTTTTGTTTTTGGAATCCCCCCTCCTTTTATAGGGGGGAAGGAGTGGCAAAAACCCTAGAAATGGCTTGTCCATGGCTATTGATGCACTGGATCTGTCGTGCAGCTTGATCGACTGGGAGTCCAGTCGTTCGACTGGTGTTATCGCTTCTTTGACAAAAATTGAGTTTGTCTACAATGATGGTCGTCTTATTTTGAATTTTGACTAGATATGGCTGTAGGTTTGTTGATTGGGGATCCATTTTGTCATTTGGATTTAATGTTTGTGTGTGTTTAGTGAAACCCTAGAAAGGATATTGGCGGAAGATGGCTTGGTTGAGTCCAGGGAGCAGGTCGATTGATTGGGATCTGAGTCAAATGGCTGGGGTTTTTGGGAATCTGGTGATCATATGCTTTGAGTCAACTGACTGTTTGAGTCAATCAATCAACTAGGAGGATGAGGATGAGAATCAAAGCCTCTGATTCTTAGGCCTTTTGGGTCTTTAAAGAGATTGGTCATTTATCCTTCAAAAACTCAAGTAAATCAAGTAAAAACTCCAATTAAGAGGAGAAAAGATAAACTAAGATAGATTAACTCTAATACTAGAGAATAATAGTGAAATGCTTCTAAAGAGAGATTTTAAACATGAAAATAAGATGGATGATTATGCATTTATCAAATACCCTAAACTTGAACTTTGCTCATCCTCGAGCAACATTAAATCATAAACATTATCAAATAATATTGTCATCCAGTCCTTCCTCACTCGCATAGCACTATTTGAGTCATTACCACCTTATATGACCAGGATACCCTAATTTCTTAGAAACATGTAACACAATTTTCTATTTCCCTACTCAAAACTGTTCACAGCTTGCTTCTAATTCAGAGTCATAAAGAAACATATGTCCTATCCCTTCTTGCTTTGGTACTCCCACATTTTCATACAAGTTCTTACACATGACCTAGTTATTTGATGGTTCAGGGTTTTGTAGATTCCCATAGGTAGAAAATAGAGTGAAGGGAGGTGATCTCTCCTCTATTTGATTTGAAATCTTTTATTTTCTTTGTCGTAATTACATTACTTTCATTTTTCGTATGCTCTTTGGGTCCTTTTTTTGTAGTACACCCCTATAAAATTCATGAGGGGTATGGAAGAAGCGATAGGGGGGTGTGCCACCCCAAACTTATATTTTGGTCAATTTTTGGCTTTTTAATATTTTTATTTTGCAAATGGAGAGGTAAGAAGGAGGCAGAAGAAGCATAGAAGAGAATGGACTTGTTCCGCTTTTGTTTGGAATTTAGTGCATTAGGAGTATCATGGCACAAGTTTAATTCTCTTTGTAACTTGCAAAAAAATCAAGAAATTTTACAGGCCATTTATAGATTTACAAGTAGGGACACATTATATTTGATTCCTCTCTATCCTCTATGCCTTGCCAACATTTCCAAGCCTATCAAGATCATATGCTATGTGAATATTTTTAGCATGACATTTTTTTAAAATGGTATAGGAAGATTCACTTTGTTAAACCCCACTCTCACAATTACCACTAATCATGAGATTAGGGTATAAATTGAGGATTTAACGTAATACAAAGATCACCCTTAACTTTTTCTTCTTTTTCAAACTCTTTGTTTTCTCACATTGAACCACATAAACTAACTTTACAAGAATATTAAACTTTTATTTCTCTAATGTAATCTTAGCATTAATGATACACATCCATGCATTCATTATGTTTCTCACACTTCCATGTACATACAAGATGACAATCATTTGCATTCTCTCTTATTAAGGACACAAAGATACAAAACATCATTTACAACTCTCTCACATCTATACAAGGACCTAGAGTGACAGGAACCGACTGAACTTAACTATACTCAGACTTAACTCTTGTGGCAGATTTACTCTGATGCAATGATATCTTCTTCAAGTCCATGTGATTTCCCTAAAAATTTTGAGTAGAGGGGTGAGCCTACTCGCTCAGTGAATGAGTACTTAAAAGAAATAGTCTAAAGCACTAATATAATTATAGATATACTTTTGAGCAACTGATATCAATTATAACAATAGTAAGCTTTAAAGAGTCTAATAATTGACAATCATAAATATGGTAGGATACTCTAGATATCTATAAGAGTGAATCAATATATGAAATGATTGATTGATCATAAAGAGAACTATTAATTCAGAAACATATAAAGAATAATTGAATAATTGTACACACTTTTTTGACCTCTCATTCATTTTATTATGCCCTGATCATATGCAGTGTACTCTACATATGAATACTCGTAGTGCACTACGATCACACCGTACAAGACTTAGGGGACACACTCGGGAAATGCTAAGTCTGACTACTCTCCTGGTCTACAATAGGGAAATGGCTCTCTAGCCTAAACTTGACTCCTCCTCTAACCTGAGCACACAGGTAGAGAGTCAAGCCACCTCTTGGCTCTTTCTGTACTCTAGTGCCACCAGGACTTCTGGTTGATGTTGGACACACTTTTCTGTACTCTAGTGCCACTAGGACTTCTGGTTGATGTTGGACACTGCAAACTATAATTTAAGGAGACTTCCACTAGGCTTTGTCCCCCGTTCCACCTGATAGAACGTTCTGACCCCCGTATACTAGACGTTGCCAGGGTTAGGTCATTTCACCCCTAAGGCGCAGACCTCACATAGGGGTTCTACAGTGTTAGGGCCCTTGAATCTATAATTTCATTATTTCCTAGAAAACTCTTACTATGTTGAACCTTTTTCTTACTTATACTCAACTTTGGTATTTCTATGGCATCTCGTCCATTTAATTGCAGTTCAAATCACAACATGAATATCATTCTAGACCTGACAGAGAAGTATACTAAAAAACATTGTAATTTACTAAGTAATCCATATACCATGCATGCGGGCATATTGAAATTTCTTAAAATAAACTAAACTCATGTCAACTTGGCTCATATACACTGGAATTATACAATTGATCATCATAACACACTAATAAGAGTTAATTACTCGATATATTAGAAATCATCAGTAGCACTTGTAAATTATCTGTAATTCCTTGAAAATCGAGAACATCAACCCAAATTCTAAGTTATGCATTACATAACTCAATTAAAAGTCAATTTACTTGACATGACAAGATTTAATTATAAAAACATGTGCATCAACCCTAATCTTGAGTTATGCATCACATAACTTAATTAAGAGTTAATTTCTTATCATGGCAAGATTTATTAATAATAACTGAGAACATTGATATCACAATACTTGATTCATTGAGCACCCTACCCTTATGGTTTCATTTACCTCATTCACTTATCACATGGCTCTCATAAGGATTTCATGCGACATAAACATTCACTGAATAAAGACTACTATCAACAAATCATATAAAATCAATATATGTATGAAACCTTGGAACTGAGATGAATTTGGGTTTCCATGCCATTCACTGGGATATCATGCATCAATAATAACATTGGATAAATAAAGTCTATCATGTCAAGAAAATCCCTTCAAATGGATTTCACGCTATCTATTCACAAATATCCAACTTTCCTCGCATCTAGGATTTCACCCTCTTTACTGAGATATCAAACAAACACTATTCACTTTAAATGAATCAAGATAGTATCTGAAATATATGTATTATGAATTTAAATAAACAATCATTCATAACCAAGGGGATCTAGATAAGCAAATTTCTTTATTTACTTATACAACAAATTTCAGTCATAGACAAATTCCCTATATTTCAGTTTATTCTTATAACCTCTGTGAATACTTAGGGAAATATCATTAGGATGTATTGTATACATTTCTAATATGATTTTATCATCTGAAATTCATCCAAACAGAGGAAGAATCCATTTCATATCATTTTGCAACAACTTAGAACAAATAGACAATTCAGGGTTTGTAGTAGCATACTAAGCAATTAAAGATTATGGATGATTTAACCAATTTTCATGAAATATACTGTTTAAAGGAAGTTCTCACTCACCCTAAGGTGTGAAAACACCTTAACAACGTATCCCATATCTGAAAATCTTGAATCCATATCAAATTCCTAGCAATTCACCCCATTCTTCTTCCTTTCAACTCGGAAACCCTAGAAATGAGAAATTATAAAGAAAGAGTGAGAAAAGGGGAAGTTTTGATACCATTTTGGATCACATCAGAGGAGGAATGGAATTTTGACATGTGAGAGAAGATTCACCATGAAACTATATCCAAAGAAGCTAAACTTACATGATTTCATCATTCCTCGAACTGCAAAACCCTAGGTCAGCATCTCCATCATTTTCTCCTCTCAAACCCTAAATATCCCCCTCTCTCTAGGATTTCATTTCTCTAGATTGAACCATGAATTATTAGATCTCCTTGTGTGTTAGGTTTATCATATAGAGAAATTGAGCTGCTGGGGTCAATTGCACTTTGACCCCTCACTAAACTTTTTCTTATTTCAGCAGATTTGTCTATCATAAAAAGGTTTCTGTAATTCGTGTATTTCAGAGATCAAAACTTCTCCAAAAATTATGATAATTTATCATGTTATGTATAATTTAGTTATTAAGAATAAGTTAAAATTTGAGATCATTCAAAGCTCTTATTAAATAAATAAAAATCGAATAGTGCACTGCTATCCAGAATTCTGTAGAAATGTCAGTTACTATAATTCGTCTACTGATAAGGTCTAAATATATCCAAAAATTAATAAATTTTATATATTGTTTATGATAAATTATATGATCTCTAGTTAAAATTTTAGATCATTTGGAGTTACCAATAAATAAGTAAAAATCAAACAATATACTGCTATACAACATTATGCCAGCATGGTCGGTTGAAGTATATCTTGATCGAGAATGACTTTCAAAGAACATCCAAAAATTCTGAAATTTTTCAATGAAATGTATGATTTAGTTATACATATAATATCCAAATTTCAATTAAATCCAAATTATATAGAAAATATGATAAATTATTTACCGTACTACTATCTTGATCAAATTCCATACTCATGTACCATCAAAACCCTAATTTCAGCCAACTAGGGTTTATATTTTTCAAACGCTATTTTTTTTTGTCAATCAAAAAGTGTGTTACTATAAAACCAAACTTTAGATACATAGTACCCCATTACATCACAAGGAGCTAATAAGCTCGACTAGGAACATAAATCCCACGCAGGGGTATAACACTAGACCTAAATATAACAGACACTGAGAAAACATCAAAACTAACCATACTAAATACCAGGCATTCCCACCAGAAGAATGATTTACAACCTGTAGATACATGCAATAAGTCCACCCACAAATAGTAACTACAGATTAAAAAAAGTCAACCACCTGGTATTCCTGCCTGTAACAGCATCACTAGCATCAAATCTTCTCAGATCATAGAACTATTGCAAGCCACCAACAGAGAACTGCGAGCCTAAAAGATTCGAAACAATCCTATCATTCTTGGCATGGTACCAACTGTGTAATAGAAACACCCACAAGGTGTGGTCCTATGACAACAAATAGAGGATTCAACTCACTTCCGAAGCCACACAACCAACTGTAGATGACCTGCATTAGAGGCAGCAACCAACTTCTTGCAAAGAGGCTGCTCGTCAACACCTTGGAGGTGTTCCTACATCCAGCAAGTAAGGGAGTCATGAAGAAAGATCCTACCCTAGTAGCTCCTTGCTGTAGTCTAACCCAGGAGCAAGCTCCGTAGATCATAAGGTCGAACACCTTGAGGGTGCTCTACCTCTCAGCAACGAGAACCAACCACTCAAGAGCTCGATACCCCTATTTGCACAGGTGCATTACGTCGAGTAATCGAATGGCATCCAATCAAAAACATACAACTGAGGACAAACAGGGAATGAGCCCTAAGCGAGCTCCCCCTATCAGACACCAGAGTAGCAGAGGCCTACCTCCAGGAGCCAAACCGCTCCCACCCGTCGAAGACCACAGCAACCACGAGGCCGCTTCAGCACCAGGGATGAGAGGCACCACCATCCTGGACGAGATCCAGACCAGTGAATATGAGGCACGGCTGCAACGAGGCACAATAGCTTGAAGGCGACCAGACCACAGCCGCAGAGTCACGCCGCCTCAGCGTAGCGCTCCCATCACTGGATCGAGCCAGCACTACCCAAGATGGTCTTCACTCGGAGAAGGAAGGGAGGTGCTGGCGATGGTGGGGGAAGCCCACCACACCTGCGCGATGGAGTACTCCACGAATCGGATCAGCTAGGAGAGGCTCTCTCCATCCATCTCACTTGAACGACGTGGAGTTGTCTAGATGAAATGCCAGCTCCGACCCTGACGATGAGGTTCACGGCGCAGCTTCATCTCCTCACCAATCTTCACAACCGAGACGACGCCCAGCAATAAGCCCCTCTCTAAAGCATCGCACCACACTACAAACTCGGGATACCATCGTGAGCTGTTGGTAGGCCAGGGGGAGGAATACATCAGGGCGATGCTCC
Source organism: Alisma plantago-aquatica (assembly GCA_963693085.1). Lineage (NCBI taxonomy): Eukaryota > Viridiplantae > Streptophyta > Magnoliopsida > Alismatales > Alismataceae > Alisma > Alisma plantago-aquatica. Next base: position 554,665,549 of record OY856409.1, read on the forward strand.
CTCCCCCCCCCCCCCCAGCGGAAGCCGCTGGGGGAATCTAGAGAGAAGGGAGAGCAAATCCCTAGAGAGAAGATCTATGCATCCCCTTCAAACACTAATTTCTCAAATAATAGAACACTTAACGTTCTTATTAGGTTTAAAATATCATTATTGAATTATCATCATTAATTAGATTTAAGAAATGATCAATCCAATTAAGCATATAATCATCCAGGTAAACCCTAGTTTACCAATTAAGCTTGGATACGGTCATAACAATACTTCTCCCCTTTAAAAGGTTTCGTCTCCGAAACATAAACGTGCAAGAAAAGTACTTTCAAGGTTTATTTTAAGCTTCTGAAATCTTACATGTCATTATATTCTTGTATTTCATACTTGAATGCAGTTTTTAACATTAAGTCCTTTATTTCTTTTCTAATCACAACATGTTAAATCATGACTACTCAATGATAACAAATGAATTCTCTATGTCACAATCAATCATAGGATAGAGAGACAAACAACCATTTCAATATTTTTATACTCTTGAGGTGTTACCTCAACATTGATAATCCGATCCAACTATCTCAATTCATACGGCTCAATATGTACTATTGTTATGTATTACCTCTAAGTCACAAAAGAGAGTTCACCATGTTGTTTTGAATTTTTACTATTGTGCTACTCAAATAGAAAAACAATCTTGAGTTGAAAGACTAGATTCAACAACAATTGTACAATACTACTCACAACATCCCTATTGGATAATGGATGCATAAGGTGAAGCATTACCATCACATTCTATACTATTCTCAAATATGAACCCACACATAATTCAAGGTGTAACCATCGGGTTATAGCATACTAAGATTTCAACAACAGTAACAGAGTACTCCATGATTGTATTAGTCATTCAAGGACTATTCATACCCAATTACCATCACTTAATTATATTAAAGCTAGGTATAACAAGCTATACCTCATTAGGGTTACATATCAATACAATATGGTTATCATCCCTTCTATTCATATGAGTGAATTGGTAAGACTACCTTATTTAGGGTAACCCTCCATTTGTTTTATCATCATTTGAACCATATCACCATACAACAATTGTACAATACTAAGATGGATTATTGGTATGAATGACTACAACTATCAGACACCTGAAATTAATGTATTGCTTGTACATGTACACTGAAATCATACGTAGAACCAATTTATATCTCTTAATATACCTTCAACAAATTATACTTCTAAAAACAAATTCATATATTACTAAAAGCCATTGTTTTCTCTTATCTCTCTTCTCATTCATTACTACTTAATTTTTGCTACTTATCCTTCTCATTTTAATCATGTAGATTTAACATCCCTAAAATTGAAACATACAAGGTATGAATAGATTATTCATTATTCTTTCTATCACTGCAAGAATTTATTTCATATCTCACTTCACTCATATTGTATTTCTCCTTTTATTCAAAACACACTTGTTACATTTCAAATTTATATCTTACTCTTTGCTCCGAATCATTTTCGTATTGTTCATCAACCTTTCAAATTAGCTAGGATTACTATCAGTACTAGTTTACTTCTCATAGTGCAAATCACATGATCTTGTTTTATAGAGATACTAGTATTCAAGGTCAAATCACTAGTGACAACCCTTGAACTACTACAACTCTAAACATTCTAGGGTTTGTTGCTTATCAGTAGCACGACGTTATTGTGTGTGACTTTGCTCCCTTAATTTGATTGTCAAACTTTAGATCTCACAAGTTTTACTAAAGTCTTCCTTATCTTATCAATTGAATTTCCTTTCTCTCACTTGGTCATTCAGATAGATTACATTCTCAATTTACCCTGCTAGGGTTTCGTCATCATATTGTATGCCATTATTACATTCACGAATTGCCTCTACCATGGTGGTTATGCATCATATATGATTCATTTTCTTATCACTTCATTCCCACATTGCTCTAATTAAGAAAGATATGAAAGAGAAGATGATTCTGAGACTTAGAATTCTTATCTTCAAACATTTATTAATACATTTCTCATATGTAGGTTTAATTAGTTATCAACAAGGATACTTGACTAATTAGAACTTTCTTGAATCTCGTAACCTCTTTCTTTTATAATCTATATTACTCCATTATGTTTCAAACCCTTCCTTACTTTTCATAATCCCCTTACCATATACTGCTATTCCACATGTCATCTTTAACTTCTAGTTTTCTCTTATGATCATGTTGCTTCTTTTAGGTGTATGATCATGTATACCATGTTGCATATATTTCTTTTTATCCTTCTACTAATGTGAAGTTGAAATTCTAAACCAATAATCTCCCTACTAGTTTCGACTCATGTTTAATACATTACATATTCTTCATTTTAAATCAAACGGCTCATGCATGGGTGAAACATAGTTTCTCTTTCAATCAAGTTTTTCCTTCCTGAATATAGTCTACCTTTGTATGACATTCATTTATTTAGCTACACTTTTTTTTCTTCTTTTAGAAATTAGTTTGTTGTTCTATAGAGACTTAGAATCTAAAGGCAGTAAGGATGAATGTATTAACTTCACAATAAAGGTATACATTCCATGCTCTCAATTATATCATAACCCTCATTCCTTAATCAAGCTCATTATTTCCAACATTTCTCTTTGTTTCAACTAAGTTTCTTATCCTAGTTTTATGATTTACATGCACATCCAGTTCTCTTCACTTTAACTCTTCTGAAGACTCTTCACTTCTATGTACTTATCGAATACTTAACTCCTTTCTTCTATTTTCCCTTTGCTTTGGAGTACATAAAAACACTGTACTCGATTATATAATCCATTCCTCATGATTGATTCTTACTATCTTGGCCCTTACATAGTTTTCTCATATCTTTTCCATATTTCATATTTAGAGTTCATATAATACTAATGATTAAACTTAATCAGAACCTTATGTCGTGTTCCTTTATTCCCAATTAAGGGTTTCTCATATGAGGCCTCAAAGTTGGATCTCAGATATCAGTTCCAACTGATTCTTAGCTATTCTAATCTTTCCCATATGTTTCAACATCTTATTATATGTACATTCTCACTATGATGTGGGCCTAATTTATCTGGAGTCTACTCTTATTATATTTTCAATAGGAGTCATTAGATCCTAGTAACGCACCCTGCCAGCCGGACCAGGCCAAACCTAAAATCTTGAAGCCAAGAGTTGCTCAAGATTAACTAACTCCTATTAATATCAAACATATAGAAAGAATATCCACTTAGGAAAGCTCATTCAAAGATCATTTCTAGTCTACTTGATACAAAGAATGTAATCAATAAATGCTACAACTGCATAGTGTACAACAAATCTTAAAGACCCATATATATTTCAAAATATTGAATATCTGAATTCAAACATATAAGAGCTTTTGTATTCATCTCAAATAAAACAACAATATGAAATGAAAGTTCTATCTCATTTTATATTTATGCTCTTAATTCATGTTACTTATCTTGTTTCTAACCCTAATATTTCTAGGGTTCCTCTCTAGCCCATCCTTTCGCTGTATACATGGCCAGGGTATACATGAAAGAATAGATAGAGTAGCTTGATACTGGTTGATCCAAGTACTCAGATACCGAGCCAGGATATCCAAATACTCAAATCCTCAGAGCTAACATCATAACATCTCCTATCTGCCACACTTATGACTCTAACTTACTAACTTAATGGTTCCTGACAACTCAGCCTAAGCTCTGATACCAAGTTATTACACCCCGATCTCACAATTACCACTATTCATGATATTAGGGTATAAATTGAGGATTTAACGTAATACAAAGATCACCCTTAACTTTTTCTTCTTTTTCAAACTCTTTGTTTTCTCACATTGAACCACATAAACTAACTTTACAAGAGAATTAAACTTTTATTTCTCTAATGTAATTTCAGCATTAATGATACACATCCATACATTCATTATGTTTCTCACACTTACATGTACATACTACATGACAATCATTTGCATTCTCTCTTATTAAGGAAACAAACAACCAAAACATCATTTACAACTCTCTCACATCTATACAAGGACCTAGAGTGACAGGGACCGACTGAACTTAACTATACTCAAACTTAACTCTTGTGGCAGATCTACTCTGATGCAATGATATCTTCTTCAAATCCATGTGATTTCCCTAAAAAGTTTGAGTAGAGGGTTGAGCCTACTCGCTCACTGAATGAGTACTTCAAAGAAACAGTCTAAAGCACTGATATAATTATAGATATACTTTTGAGCAACTGATATCAATTATAACAACAGTAAGCTTTAAAGAGTCTAATAATTGACAATCATAAATATGGCAGGATACTCTAAATATCTATAAGAGTGAATCAATATATGAAATGATTGATTGATCATAAAGAGAACTAATAATTCAGAAACATACAACGAATAATTGAATAATTGTACACACTTGTTTGACCTCTCATTCATTTTATTATGACATGATCATATGTAGTGTACTCTACATATGAAGACTCGTAGTGCACTACAATCACACCGTACAAGACTTAGCGGACACACCCAAGAAATGCTAAGTCTGACTACTCTCCTGGTCTGCAACAGGAAAATGGCTCTCTGGCCTAAACTGGACTCCTCCTCTAACCTGAGCACACAGGCAGAGAGTCAAGCCACCTCTTGGCTTTTTCTATACTCTAGTGCTACCGGGACTTTTGTTTGATGTTGGACATGCTTTTCTGTACTCTAGTGCCACTAGGACTTCTGGTTGATGTTTGACACTACAAACTATAATTTAAGGAGACTTCCACTAGGCTTCGTCCCCCGTGCCACTTGATAATACGTTTCGACCCCCGTATACTAGCCGTTTCCAGGGTTAGGTCGTTTCACCCCTAAGGCGCAAACCTCACATAGGGGTTCTACGGTGTCAGGGCCCTTAAATCTATAATTTCATTATTTCCTAGAAAACTCTTACTATATTGAACCTTTTTCTTACTTATACTCGACTCTGGTATTTCTATGGCATCTCATCTATTTAATTGTAGTTCAAATCACAACATGAATATCATTCTAGACCTGACAGAGTAGTATACTCAAAAACATTGTAATTTACTAAGTAATCCATATACCATGCATGCAGGTAGATTAAAATTTCTTAAATGAAATAAACTCATATCAACTTGGCTCATTTATGTTGGAATTGTACAATTGATCATCATAACACACTAACAAGAGTTAATTACTAGATATATTAGAAACGTCAGTAGCACTTGTAAATTATCTGTAATTCCTCAAAAATCGAGCACATCAACCCAAATTCTAGGTTATGCATCACATAACTCGATTAAAAGTCAATTTACTTGACACGACAAGATTTAATTGTAAAAATGTGTGCATCAACCCTAATCTTGAGTTATGCATCACTTAACTTAATTAAGAGTTAATTTCTTATCATGGAAAGAATTATTAAGAATAATTGAGAACATTGATATCACAATACTTGAATCATTGAACACCTTACCCTTAGGGTTTCATTTACCTCATTCACTTATCACATGGCTCTCATAACGATTTCATGCACCATAAATATTCACTGAATAAAGACTACTATTAACAAATCATATGAAATCAATATATGTATGAAACCTTGGAACTGAGATGAATTTGGGTTTCCATGCCATTCACTGGGATATCATGCATGAATAATAACATTGGATAAATAAATTCTATCATATCAAGAAAATCCCTTCAAATGGATTTCACAATATCAATTCACAAATATCCAACTTTCTCGCATCTAGGGTTTCACCCTCTTTACTGAGATATCAAACAAACACTATTCACTTTAAATGAATCAAGATAGTATCAGACATATATGTACTATGAATTTAGATAAACAATCATTCATAACCAAGGGGATCTAGATAAGAAAATTTCTTTATTTACTTATACAACAAATTTCAATCATAGATAAATTCCCTATATTTTAGTTTATTCTTATAACCTCTGCGAATACTTAGGGAATTATCATTAGGATGTATTGTATACATTTATAATATGATTTTATCATCTGAAATTCATCCATATAGAGGAAGAATCCATTTCATATCATTTTGCAACAACTTAGAACAAATAGACAATTCAAGGTTTGTAGTTGCATACTAAGCAATTAAAGATTATGGATGATTTAACCAAATTTCATGCAATATATTGTTTAAAGGAAGTTCCCACTCACCGTAAGGTGTGAAAACACCTTAAAAATGTATCCCATATCTGAAAATCTCGAATCCATATCAAATCCCTATCAATTCACCCCATTCTTCTTCCTTTCAACTTAGAAACCCTAGAAATGAGGAATTAAGAAGAAAGAGTGAAAACAGGGGAAGTTTTGATATCATTTTGGATCAAATCATAGGAGGGAAGGAATTTTGACATGTGATAGAAGATTCACCATGAAACTATATCCAAAGAAGCTAAATATACATGATTTCATCATTCTTCGGACCGCAAAACCCTAGGTCAGCATCTCCATCATTTTCTCCTCTCAAACCCTAACTCTCCCCCTCTCTCTATAGGATTTTGTTTCTCTACATTGATCTACGAATTATGAGATATCCTTGTGTGTTAGGTTGATCATATAGAGAAATTGAGCTACTTGGGTCAATTGCACTTTGACCCCTCACTAAACTTTTTCTTATTTCAACAGATTTTTCTGTCATAAAAAGGTTTCTGTAATTTGTGTATTTCAGAGATAAAACCTTCTCCAAAAATTATTATAATTTATTATGTTGTGTATAATTGAGTTAAAAAGCTTCAGTTAAAATTTGAGATCATTCCAAGCTTCCATTAAATAAATAAAAATCTAATAGTGCACTGCTATCTAGAATTCTATAGAAATGTCAGTTACTGTAATTCATCTACTGATAAGGTTTAAACGCATCCAAAAATTAAGAAAATTTTACATGTTTTTTAAGATTGAGAGTAATATCTCCATTTAAAATTTTATATCATTTGGATTTACCAATAAATACTTTAAAATCAAACAATATACTACTGAACAACATTCTATCAGCCTGGTCGGTTGAAGTATATCTCGACCGAGAATGACTTTCAAAGAACATCCAAAAATTCTAAACTTTTTCACTGAAATGCATGATTGAGTTATACATATTATATAAAAATTTCAATTAAATCCAAATTATATATAAAATATTATAAATTATTTACCGTACTACTATCTTGATCAAATTCCATACTCATGTACCATCAAAACCCTAATTTTAGCCAACTAGGGTTTATATTTCTCAAACCCTAATTTATCAAACAATATAACACTTAACGTTCTTATTAGGTTTAAAACATCATAATTGAATTATCATCATTAATTATATTAAAAAAATGATCAATCCAATTAAGCATATAATCATCCAGGTAAACCCTAGTTTGCCAATTAAGCTCGGATACGGTCATAACACACTTATTCATGGGGTTTATTGATAATTACGCATAATTGGTCAATAGATAAAAGCCCAAAAGAAAAAATTGAAAATTTCTAAAGCTAAACTACAAAACATAATAATAGATGATGAAAATAAAATATAAGGTGGGTGGAGTAGGTATGTACCACCCAACACTCTGGACTCAAAATTTTGCTCATCCCGAGAAAAATTTAAATCTAGAAGGGAGGGGAGAAAAGAGTCGAGATCGCCATGTAGTTTTGGTAGCTCAAAGAACGTCCAATTGAATTGAATGTTGATGAAGGCTAGGACCTTGATCAATGGAGCTTCATGGTGCACCCAATGATTGGGTGGTCGTGGAAGCTCAAAGGAGTGCATGGTTGATGTTGTCTTTTTCTTCGCAGTCCTTCTAGTAGGATCCACAGATCTTCCTTCAGCAATGTAGGAAGTGTTTTTGATGTATGTGGATTGGAAAAGATTGGGAGGTGTTGGTCTGGTAGCACATGTAGCACCAGCTGTGCAAGATCAGGCAGAGGATCTGGCTTTGGTTTTCCCATATCATATAGATATATATATAGGAGAAGTGGTGTTGATACAAAAGGAATAACTTCAATGAAATCAACATCATAAATGTTTTTGTTCTTCTAGAAAATCATGCAATCAACATTTTGGTCAAAGGGAATAGTGGGTTTCATTGTTGATATAGCATGTGACTCTAGTTCCTCTATGCAAAAAGTTCCCAAATCGCAAGTGGGTTCAAGAGGAATTAAAATAGGAATAACATTCTTACAATTAAAGAGTGGGGGCATATGAACTTTTTTGAGGTGGTGTCTCCCTTTGTAGGCCAGCTGTATATGAAATGAAAATTGGCTATGATGGAGGGTAAGTCTCTCGATGATGAAGCATTTCTCCAAAAACATCTACCTATTTATTATGGGATATTGGAAGTTCATTATCCTGAATGGGTTCAACCAAGGACGATTGGTCATTGATAACGCTTGGATCTATGTCAACAATAGGAGGAGTTGTTGGAGTTTCAGGGTCTATAGACAAATAAGCATGGCTCTATTGCTGTAACTTTTCATACTCAAGTAACAAAGCCTATAATGCAAGGGTCAAAATAGCATTATACTAATCACATAATTCCTGCAACTCCTTAGTCTGTGCTATTTTTATTGAATCGGGTATAGTTTGTTGAATCCAAGTCTAATTGACTAAACCCTCGTTTTGATGATGGCTAACCATTCCACTTATTTGTGTCTAATTCATCTACTTGAGTAATTTCATATTACGTATAGACATACTCCAAATGCCTAAACTTGTGCATCCTATCTTGGAGAAAGACAAGCCAAAATCAATGTAAAGTGCACTTTTGTGAAAAAGGCCTCAAATTTATTAGAATCATGTTATAAATCATTTGTAAGGATTGTATGACTTGTAATTAATATTAGAAAAAATCAAGAGCACTTAAAATGAGTATTTAACCACTGCTATGGTATTTCCAAAATTCATCATAGGGACTTCATTCGACTCAGTTTCATCTAGGATAAACTTGACTGACACCCTTGATGGATCTTGGGAACTGCCAAGGTCAATCGAGTTTCCCCTGGACAAACTCGACCGACACCTCTACACAGGAAAACCAAATTTAAGCCGTCGACCGAGTGTCAACCAAAATAAACTTGACCAACAACTCAAATTTTATTTGTCACATAGTGTTATCAGTCCAGTTTCCCAAAAGTAAACTCGACCGACCGCACAATACAAAATGCATAGAAAAAGTGTTTTTGGCTATTGAAGTGATTCAAAACTCAAAAATAGATATGCTGCAACACCCCAAATGGATAAAATTGGTCCTTAAGTGCTTCTACTGTCTAGGAGACATCCTCAACTATAAATAGGACCCCTTGGGCTTCATCCCATGGTTAGCCAAGTACTATGAAGTTCCTTATATTATTGAGTGCCTCAAAGAGCCTCTTTCCACTCTTAAGCTTAATCACTTGCTACATCCATTAGAGTAAGTACAGATTTGTAAGAGAGTTAATCCTACATGTATATCTTGTGAAGCTCTCACTTCCTCCACCTCCAAATCTCTCTTTCTAACATGAAGATGAAGGTTCTCTCTCTTAGCTAAGAGATGTCAAGAAGAAGAAGGGATGAATTCCCATAGTGAAAGATTGTCCTTGGTTAAGGTGAAGTCAAAGGAAGAAGATTCAAGTCATGAGTGGGTAATTCCTTCAAGGCGGAAGACTTGTTGCAAGAGTGGGTAAGTCCTTGGTGAACGCAGAAGACTCATTGCAAAAGTGGGTAAGTCCTTGGTGAGGTATAAAACTCTTGGTCATGGATAGGTAAATCCTTTGTAAGGTTATTGGCACCCTTTTCCTCAAAGGGAAGGTTGAGTATCCTTATCCCGAAAAAGGAAGGTCTTGTTGTATCTCTTACAATGTAATATAATAAGGGTGGAATGGTTGCAAAATCCTAGAGTTTAACCTCTCTAGGTAGTGGTTGTACACTCTCCTAATTTGGAGTTTAGAACCACTATACATAGCTTGTTCTTGATCTTATTCAATCTCTCTCATCCTTGCTATGTATGTTTGGTTGCACTCAAATTCCATATTTGCAATCTTATCTCTTGAAGTAATTTTAAGGTCTAATGAATTTGGTTTGAGTGGTTTAGCTCTAATCACCCCCCCCTCTCGAGCCCATCATCCGATCCAATATAGTTGACATGATTATTGTATCATAATTGCCATCATTGAAAATAATCATCCTAGGTTGCTCTAACTTTCTTGGGTTGTTATTTTATTGGGACTCTAGTAAAGTAGCCAGCAAGGCTTGTTGGTTTTTTTGTATTGCCCATTGTTTTGCTACTATCCTCACTAAGCTTCTAAGTCACTCCTCTTGTTGAGGTATACATTGTTTTTCATAATAAGCTTCATAGCCCTCAAGATTTTGTTGATCATCTTTACCAAACCCCCCATAATATTATTTGTCATAACCATATTCATTAGGATATTGATATGTGTAGCATGGTTTTGTTGGTATGTATTCCCTGAGAGCCAATCATATGATGATTGGATTGGCATATGTCATGATTGATTTGATAAATATCAAAGGCAAGCTTCCAATTTATTCTGGTTCAATCCATTATGAGATAATGATGAAGCAGAATGAATGTCTAAAGAATGACAATACTCAATAATGTATGTCTTCAAGTACATGACTTGAATAATGAGATCATATAGATGCTAAGTGTATGTACATTCCTGTTATGTCCCCAGTCAGATGTCATTATGGAAGGTTGATAGACAACAATGACACATCGAGACTAGAGTGTGTGTTGGTTGATGATAGTGTCTCATTAGTCATGATATATGATATCAAACCAAGAACACACATACATGTTGAAGAACAGTGTATCAGATAGACCCACCATGAGAATCACACATGGAACCATGATATGGTAGTTAGAATCATCTCTCATAGTGATGGTGGTGATTGTGGTTCTTAGACCTAAGATTACTACACTCGTTGAATGTGATTGGGTACACTTTGACATCATCAAACGCAGTCTTGAAACATGGGTTGTTGTAAAGGTGATGATTGGGTGTGTTTGACATATGAGATGGACTGTGAGTGATAGAAATGGGATTTGTCCCTCCTAAGGGAGTATGATGTCTAGGACACTTGATAAGAGAAACTGAGAATAGCATGTGCATGCACATGTGAATCAATATATGACATTGAGTTAAAATATATCTTAGACAGTTTGCTCTAGTTCAAGAAACATGAATGAACATTGAAAGGATGAGAACTCCATGCCTTGAGTTCATTTAGGATATCAGAGACAAAGGAATTATACTGTAACATCCCTGACTTGGGTTATGTTCTAACCCTAGGTGGTTTGCCTAATAAAGTTAATTATATGCTTGCTCTTATCTTTTGAAAAGTAATTAAGGCTCTTGAGGAACCTATATTTCAATTTCAGTCCTTTTTGAATAATGTTGAAACATTGTTTTGTTAATTTTGGACTAAAGTGCAAATTACCCAATTTGAGGGGTTAACTTGCAAATTGCACATGATTAATGTTCCACTGATGTTGAGACATCATAATAATGAATATGATGTAGTGGTATGGTTTCCACAAGCTTGGGCATCAAGACAAAGCTTGTAGAGCAATCCTTGTGCATTAAAACCTAGTTTTGGTGTAATGTGCAAATTACCCAAAACCTAGGGTTCAATATGCAAAATACCACCTCTAGAGGGTCTCTCATGTTTCTTGGCATCAATTAGAGCAAAGAAAATGAGAGGGATGCCTCATTTGAATTATCATGGAGGAGAGAGAATCTTGACATTAAAATAATCAAGATTTAAGCATAAATGGAACTTTAATTTAATTTAATGCAAAAAGAAATAAATTAATTAAGGAGCCCTTCAACCAAAAGTTGAAGTATGTGTTTGCAATAGTGTTGGACGAGCTTGTGCCTTGCTATGGCACAAAAAATCTTGGTTGAGGGGAAGCCACTCACATTTATATAATAAAAAGTAATATCCACTAAAAGGTTGGATATTAATATAAAATTCATTAAGGTGCTTAATTCCTTTTCCATTAATTCTTGGATACTGGAGAGGTTTTGCAATATAATGAAGGTGTCTTAGTGGCCAATAAATGGAGGGGAATTTGGTGGAAATAATTTCGGAATTTAAGGAAAATAATCCCATTTTCTCTTTCCTTGAAATCCCTTATACACATCTTTTTCCAAATCACTTAAGGATCTTTTCCTTGGTTTTCTTTTCTCACTTTGCTTTGGCCGACCAAGGGAGATCCCAGGAGCAGGAGAAGGATGACCATAACCTGTTGGTAAGTTTATATCATCTTCTACCTTGGATTCATGGTGGAAACCCTAAATCAATGCTTGATTATTGGTTTTCTTCACTCAATTTCAAATCCTAGCCAACTTGTTCATCCAAAAGCTCAAGAACGGACCTTGGGCAGTTTTTGGAACTCCATACACAATTAGAGCCGTGGATCTTGGAGCTTGGGATCATATTTTGAGGCAGGTTTTATAACTCAAACCCTTAAACATTAGTATTGCATTCCATTCTTCAATAATCGTTGGTTATTTTCTTCTGTTTGGTATTCTTTTGGTTCATTGCTAAAGTTTCCATGAAGAACGGTAGTAGTGCTTGGTTGAATGGAGGAAGATGATGATGACATCATCATAGATTCTTATCCAAAGAAAATTCCAGGTCAAACGGTTTCCATGGTTGCTCAAACGGTTTCCCAAACCGTTTGGGAGCAAACAGTTTCAAACCGTTTGAGGGAAAACGGTTTCACCAAACCGCATGAGGGCAAATGGTTTCAGACCATTTGGAGGTGTTGACCAGGGTTGACCATTTGGAATTTTTTTGCTAATAATGTTGGTTAATGATCTGCTAAATATAATTGATTAGTTCCATTTGGTTCATGAGTTGAAGGTCCATCAATTACCAAACCCTAATCGGGTTAAGTGTTGATTTCCAAATGGTTTGAGTTAGAAACTTGGGTTGATTGACCCAAACGGTTTCAAAACTGTTTGGGGATCACCCAAACAGTCTTAAGACCGTTTTGGGGTCACCCAAGACTGTTTGTAGGTCTAGGGTTGAGTATGGTTAGGTGTTTGAAGATCCAAAGATACCAAGACGATTTGCAATCAAATGCTGATTTGGTGATCAATCCAATGATCCAAACCCTAATTGGATGGCATGGATTTGGGTGACGAGATGGGTAAACGGTCTCAAGACCGTTTGGAGGTCATCCAAACGACCTCAAGACTGTTTGGGGTCAGGTCATGTACATTTTGGATGGTGGTCCAATAGTTTCAAAGTAATTAGTTTCACAATGATCAACATTGAAGGATCATCGATTCCAAACCCTAATCCAATTGAATCAAACCCTAATTGATGATCAATTGAGGGTCAAATAAGTTGAAGGATGGCCTATTTAAATCAATTGAAGTATGGTGTTAGGACCAATTGATGAGTGATAACATGATTTCAATCAATGAAGGAATCAATCTTTGGAAACCCTAATTCAATTTGAGTGGTGGAGACCATATTTGGTCCATGCAGTTTTGAGGAGGTTTGGACCAAATGGTCTCAAGACCGTTTCAGTCCAAACTGTCTCAAGACCGTTTGGGACCAAATGAACTCAAACCGGTTGAGTTCATGCGGTTTCAAAATTGTACTTTAGCAAACGGTTTCAAGGGTCACCTTTAGCAAACGGTTTCAAGTGTGCACCTTTAGCAAACGATCTCAAGGGTTCACTTTGGCAAACGGTTTCAACCTGAACTTACTAAATGGTTTTGAGTATTCAACCAAGACCGTTTGAGGTCTGATTGGTCAAGACCGTTTGAGGTCTAAGTGACCAAGATCACTTGGAAGGTAATTAATCAAATTGTATGAACACTTAAAGTGGTTGAAGGTTAATTGTTTAAGTGAACAATTACATGATGTAAACCAAGGGTGATTATAATAATGGTACCCTTAATGAGATAGGGTGATTAGTACCCTTTAAATAATAAAGCTTTAATGATCAAGGTGATAATGACATAACTCATGGTGTCAATTCTTCTTCAAGTTGAGTTGACTTAGCTTAATCAAGGTTGAAGTAAACATCATCCTATAGAGGATGAGAGAGAAAAGACTTCCTACATGATTTATAACTATGTTAATGGCCAAGTCTTAACACTTTCATTATGGACGAATGTCTAATTAGGGTATGATCCTTAATAGTGAGATCATGAAACCCTAAAGGTTAATGAATCATAACCCTAATTGAGGGCATTGATAGGTGAAATCCTAATACAAGATGATAGTATGATCTTAATTCATGGTAATGACATATAAACCCTAATGTAGGGTGATACAAAATGAATAGTAAACCCTAATTGTGGGTTATAGAACTTAAACCCTAATCTAGGGTGATGCAATGTGAATACCAAACCCTAATTGTGGGTTATTGAACTTAAACCCTAATCTAGGGTGATGCAATGTGAATAGCAAACCCTAATTGTGGGTTATTGAACTTAAACCCTAATCTAGGGTGATGCAATGTGAATAGTAAGCCCTAATTGTGAATTGTTGAATATAAACCCTAAACTAGGGTGATGTGCAGTGAATAGTAAACCCTAATTCCAAATAAGGTGAAGGAACATGTGAAACCCTAATTCTGAATTATACCTTATAACATGAAGCTCTAAGGTTGGATAATGAATTTATGAGTCATTAATACTAATTGAGCTAAGGGGATGATTAACCCTAATTGAATTAAAAAGGGAAACCCTAACCCTAGCAAGGGTATAGAGGTGTAACCTTGAATAGTGATGTTATAATTGTTTTGCATTATGCTGGTATGAAATTGATGTATATGTTATCATCTGTACTAATCATGTAGGTTTTATGAAATATTGAACATAGCCAGGTATGATCTATGATGCTTTTTTATTGAAAGTACTTTATAAGCTTTGTAATCAATGATATGCTATGTTTCCTATTGAAAGGTAACAAAAGAGATTGATATGTTGTAAGAGCCATGTGAAATACCTACACTGCAATTATCATGTTTACACTGTTAGATGACTTTATGGCAATAAGTTACCTGTTAAAGTGGTAGCAAGTGTTTTGATGATCTAAGTGTTTGAACACCCATATTCTTGAATCATGATGATGAGATGATGAGGGATTGAGATCCCAATGTTAAGAAAGCTGTGAAATGAACTTGATAAAATAGTACTCTTTCTTTATAGCAATTGTTATAATGGATTATGTTTGAAAACATGTCTGATGCTAAAAGAATGTTGTAATGTACTTAAATAATCAAGTGAAATGATATCATGTAGAGCCCTGGCCATAGATCCATCATTGTCAGTAGTTTGGTGATGGTGAAATAGGTTTTCCTAAGGGAACTCCTGGAGAGCATACTTTTGAGTATGTGGGGGTTATAGGTGTGAATATCCTTACGTCCTAATGGAGGAATTGATGTGAGATAAACATTAAATCTCTCAATCCTTCATTATATGTATATGTAGGGATGATGGATCACTAATCTCCCGATGATGATGTTAATGCCGAATCGATGTGAGATAAACATGAAATCTCTCGATTGCGAAGAGAGTACAACATGCCACTGTAACTCTAATAGTGAAGTTGCCAGTATATCCTGGAAAGATATTTAGCAGAGACACGAGATGTCCTGCAAGTTGTTCCTCACACTAATTGAAGAGGATGAGGTCATGGGAATCCGGCTCTTCTATGGACCTATGTATGGTACCATTTCGATTTCGCAATGGTCGGTTGGAGTATGAGAGGTATACCTCATCTCCTCAGGGCATAAGTATGTTTGTAAAATGTAATCAGTCGTGTAGCATAATTTCTTAGGGTTGAAATACGAGAATCAATGGTTGATGATACATTGTTAATTATGTCCTAGTTGGATATAATGATATACATGTTCTTCATACTCCTTATTGAATAAATGACTTGCTTCTTAATCGAGTTATAATTGGAATGAACTGCATAAAGAGTACTGCTCTACTTAGCTTAATCAATGAATTATCTATTGTTGAATATTTATAATTCTACTGCTCAGTGTTATTCTATTATCGGCAATAACTTTGTTTCTAGCGGAGAGTTATATCTCTCGCTAGGACAATTTTTAATTGTCTCACCCCCGTGGGATTCAACTTTTTAGGTAGACGTCGAGGAAGAAGAAACCCTTCAGTGGGTGAGCAGCAACAGCAGCCACAACAGCAGTAGCAACAACAACAAGGACAGCAGTGATCTTCAGGTGGAGACATTGTCTGTCAAATCCTATATATAGAGAGTCCTATGTGTCGTCTCTGTACTCTCAGGTCCTAGAAGTCAGTAGATGGTTTGATATAGATCTGAGATTTTTGGCTTGATGCCTCAAGATTTTTGTATGCTGCTTATGTACAATTTAACAGGGCAGTCAATGGTTGTAACTCTCGAGATGAGATGATATAGAGAAGTATTGATGAATCAATATGTAAATAACTTACTTTGATTCTTCATGAAAGAGTTCTACATTTTGTGGACCTCATTGCAAAAAGTTTTAATTTTTAGTGAATTTCGGTAATTCCGCTGCTAATAATTCGCTTCCATTTTAGTAAATCTTGTTTTTACGAGTCGTACGTCACAATTTAGTGGTATCAGAGCTCTAGGTTTGCTGAGTCTACAGAGACATAGGACTAAGGTTGTTGAGTCTGTTCTAGTGTCTTCCAGTCTATCTGATAGTGTCTTCTGCTCATATAAGAGGAGAAGAAGAAACTAAAGATGTCTGGATCAAATGATGAACATGTTGCTGAAATTAGTGTTGCTACACCCGAAGGAGGTGCAAGAGACCAAGGAAGGGAGGAGACTGTGCCTGAACCACCCCAGTTCAATCAAGCTGACATGGAGAACCTAGCCTTCCAAGCTATGTTTGGGTAGTTTATAACTTCCATGACGCACATGACTGATAGGATGCCCATACCTGCACCTAGGGCACCTGCCCATGATGAAAGACAGGGAACCGGTAAGATGTTTGAATGACTTCGTCGGGTTGGAGCCACGGAATATGCCGGGACAGCTGACCCAGCAGATGCTGACATGTGGCTAACTGAACTAGAAAAGGCCTTTAGAATCCTGAACATTCCATAAGATGAGAAGGTTAGACATGTTGTGTACCTTCTTAAGGGGAGTGCCGGTCACTGGTAGACCATAGAGGAGGGAAAAATGACCGGTGTGGAGATTGAATGGGAAGTATTTCGACGAGAATTTGTCAATTGATACTTTCCTAAGACGTTTCTGGATGAGAAAATCTCTCAGTTTGAGAGGTTAAGACAAGGACCAATGAACATTAGCGAGTACAAGGCTAAGTTCATGGAGCTTTTGCGGTTCTATCCGCATATGGAAACTACAGATGAAGAGCGGATTCGGCGTTTAGAGAAGGGATTAAACGCTGAGTTGACTACCCCTGTGTCTGCTCTGGAGAATAGGGAAAGATTTGCTACTTTTGTGGAGTCTGTTAGAAGGATAGAGAGGTCTGTGACTGAGAAGCGACAGACCAAGAACAAGAAGGTGTACCCCCAGTTTCAAGGATCCTCATCCAAAAGTTTCAAGAAACCGAGGTTTTTCGTGCCTACACCACCACCTAGATTCAGTACCCAGACGCAGTGGACATCAAATAGGGGTAGAGGACAAAGTTTACCACCAGAAGGAGCCCATATCTCAGCATCTGTTTTGGTTACAGGACCATCCAGAACTCAGCCAGGGGTTAGAAGTTGTTTCATATGTGGAAAGATGGGGCATCTGATGAAGGATTTTAGAGCCAGAGAGGCAAGTGTAACTCAACCCCAGAGGCAGAGTCAGCAAGGTTCTCAAAGGAGATAGTTTCCAGGTGGCGCTAGAGGACGTGGACAAGCATCCCAAGCTGGATCATCGGCACCCACTCATCGAGCACCGAATCAACCACAAGCAACAGTGAGATTCTATGCGATGAATCCACCTGATGCAGTGATCAACCCTCGGGTTGTGACAAGTCAGATGAAACTATTTTATTCTGATATGTCTACATCTTGCATCGTATCTGTTTTAATTGATCCGGGTGCTACGAATTCCTTTATCACTCGAAGAGTGATTCTTGACTGCAATATGACAGTTGATCATAGGGCAGAGAGTTTGAAGTTGGAAACTCCTTTGATGGGATCTTCTATGTTGCAGGAGGTGTGTTCTCCTTGCATTCTTTCCTTTTCTGAACATCGCATTCAAGTGGATCTTATATACCACTTGAGATGCACAGGTTTGATATAATCCTTGGAATGGACACCTTAGAAAGGTATAAGGTTGTCTTGGATTGTGAATCCAAGTAGGCTGTGTTCACAGATGAAAGTGACACATTGATCTTTCAAGGAGATAGAAAAATTCTTCCAACCTGTCTTGTATCAACAATGGTAGCTGAGAAGCTGATGAGGCAAGGATGTTATGCATTCTTGGTCCATGTGGTAGATACCACCATGGAGAGTTCTAATCATGCTGAAGTTCTGATAGTCAGGGAATTCGAAGATGTGTTTCTTGGAGAACTTCCAGGTGTACCTCCGCCCCCAGAGATTGATTTTGAGATTAATCTAATTCCGGGCATGCAGCCAATAGCACAAACACCGTATAGGATGACGCCTGCTGAGATGGTAGAACTCAAAAAATAACTGCAAGAGTTTCTTGAGAAGGGTTTCATCCGACCAAGCACTTCACCCTGGGGTGCTCCGGTCCTCTTTGTTAAGAAAAAGTATGGGTCTATGTGATTATGCATTGACTATAGATAGTTAAATAAAGTAACAATAAAGAATAAGTATCCTTTGCCAAAGATTGATGATCTCTTTGACCAGTTGCGTGGTGAAACTGTTTTCTCAAAGATAGATTTGAGGTTGGGATATCATCAACTGCGTATTAAGGAGGGTGACATACCTAAGTCTGCCTTTAAGATAAGGTATGGTCACTATGAGTTCACAGTTATGTCGTTTGGACTAACTAATGTACCGGCTGCATTTATGGAACTCATGAATAGAATCTTTCGACCTTTTCTTGATCAGTGTGTAGTTGTCTTCATAGATGACATCCTGATCTACAGTAGAGATGCTCAACAGCATGAGCAGCATCTTCGTTAGGCACTAACTTTTCTAAGAGAGCATAAGTTGTATGCTAAGTTTAGCAAGTGTGAGTTCTGGTTATCTGAAGTTTCTTTTCTTGGACATGTAATATCTACTTTGGGTATTCATGTTGACCCTAAAAAGGTAGAATCTGTCCTATAATGGGAACAGTCGAAGACACCGATAGAAATTCATAGTTTCTTACGGTTGGCAGGCTATTACAGGAGGTTCATTAAGAACTTCAGTTCTATAGCTTTACCCTTAACCAAGTTGACCAGAAAGGATGTTCCTTTTACCTGGAATGACAAGTGTCTACAATCATTCCAGTTGTTGAAGGAAAGGTTGACAAGTGCACATGTATTGGTGTTATCTGAGCAAGGGAAAGGGTATATAGTTTTATGTGATGCCTCTAAGAATGGACTAGGATGTGTGTTAATGCAGGATAAACAAGTGATTTCTTTTGCTTCTCGATAGCTTAAGAAACACGAAGAGAATTATCTGACACATGATTTAGAACTAGCTGTAGTAGTCCATGCTTTGAATATCTGGAGACATTATATCTATGGAGAGACATTCCACATTTTCACAGACCATAAGAACCTAAAGTACATCTTCTCTTAGCATGAGCTAAACATGAGGCAACGCCGCTGGATGGAATTAATCAAGGACTACGATTGTACAATTGATTATCATCCAGGGAAGGCCAATGTAGTTGCTGATGCTGTAAGTAGAAAATCAGCAACACCAGCCCTAGGTAAAGCACAGCTAAATTCTTTGGTGTGCTCTAGGAGGGATATGCTTTTCTCTTTAAGGCAAGACAATGTACAATTAGAAGTGTCATTGTTATCTGGGTTGTTAGCTGAGATGCACATAAAACCTACTCTAAGACAGCAGATTAAAGAGGCACAACAAGTTGATGATGTGGTTCAACAGATTAGATCAGAGTATGGTAGTGAGAAACGAGACGGTTTCTATGATTCGGATGATCAGGTAGCCTGTTATCATGGTAGAATGATAGTACCTGATGTTGATAACTTAAGGAAATTAGTATTGGAAGAGGCTCATTCTTCAATGTATGCTATGCATCCAGGAAGCACCAAGATGTATCATAACTTGAAAGAGATATATTGGTGGCCTGGTTTGAAGAAGGATGTTGCTGAGTTCATTATGCGGTGTCTAGTGTGTCAGCAAGTTAAAGTTGAACACCAGAAGCCTGCAGGAACACTGCAACCTTTGCCCATACTGAAGTGGAAGTGGGATCATGTAACCATGGATTTTGTGGTTGGTTTACCTAGAACAACCAAATGTCATGATTCCATTTGGGTAATAGTTGATAGGTTAACAAAGATAGCACATTTCTTACCTATCAAAATGACCTATTCTGCTGAGAAGCTGGCACAGTTATATGTGGATGAAATAGTGCGGCTGCATGGGGTCCCAGTTACCATTGTTTCTGACAGAGGTCCCCAGTTTACTAGTCGTTTTTGGGAACGACTTCATAATGCCTTAGGCACACAGTTAAGGTTTAGTACAACCTTTCATCCTCAGACTGATGGACAATCAGAAAGGACTATACAAACCCAGGAGGACATGCTTAGGGCATGTGTCCTCCAGTTTACAGGAAGTTGGGATCTACATCTAAGCTTGATAGAGTTTGCCTACAATAATAGCTATCAATAAAGTATTGACATGACACCTTATGAAGCCTTGTATGGTAGACGTTGTAGATCTCTCCTATGTTGGTATGAAACTGGTGAATATCAACTTTTGGGTCCTGATATTGTGCAGCAGACCACCGAGAAGATTAAAATAATACAACAATAGTTAAAGACTGCACATGATAGGCAGAAATCTTACGCTGATAAGCATCATAGACCTTTAGAATTCTAGGTTGGAGACAGAGTGTACCTCAAGGTCTCACCTTGGAAGAGAGTTCTTAGGTTGGAAGAAAAGGAAAGTTAGCTCCTAGATTTATGGGGCCTTATCCAATCATTGAACAGATTGGAAAGGTAGCTTATAAGCTGGAGTTACCACCTGAGCTGCAAAAGTTGCACCCAGTGTTCCACATTTCCATGCTAAGGAAATGTCATCCTAATACAGAAATAGTTCTGCAGCCTATGGAAGTAGAATTAAACGATGATATATCTTATGTTGAAGGACCTATGTTGATTCTTGATAGAAGGATCAAGAAGTTGAAAAAGAAAGACATTAGTCTTGTAAAAGTCCTCTAGAATCACCGTGGCATTGAAGAAGCTACATGGAAACTAGAGGAAGAAATGAGGAGGAAATACCCTACTCTTTTCTCTTAATGTTTTGTTGATGATTTTGGGGACGAAATCCTTATAAGGGGTGGATAATTTGTAACATCCCTAACCTGGGTTATGTTCTAACCCTAGGTGTTTTGCCTAATAAAGTTAATTAGATGCTTTCTCTTATCTTTTTAAAAATAATTAAGGCTTTTGAGGAACCTATATTTCAATTTTAGTCCTTTTTGAATAATATTGAAACATTGTTTTGTTAATTTTGGACTAAAGTGCAAATTACCCAAGTTGAGGGGTTAACTTGAAAATTGCACATGATTAATGTTCCTCTGATGTTGATACATCATAAGAATGAATATGATGTTGTGGTATGGTTTCTACAAGCTTGGGCATCAAGATAAAGCTTGTAGAGCAATCCTTGTGCATTAAAACCTAGTTTTGGTGTAATGTGCAAATTACCCAAAACCTAGGGTTCAATATGAAAAATACCACCTCTAGAGGGTCTCTCATGTTTCTTGGCATCAAGTAGAGCAAAGAAAATGAGAGGGGAGCCTCATTTGAGTTATCATGGAGGAGAGAGAATCTTGACATTAAAATAATCAAGATTTAAGCATAAATGGAACTTTAATTTAATTTAATGCAAAAAGAAATAAATTAATTAAGGAGCCCTTCAACCAAAAGTTGAAGGATGTGTTTGCAATAGTTTTGGACGAGCTTTTGCCTTGCTATGGAACAAAAAGATCTTGTTTGAGTGGAAGCCTCTCACATTTATATAATAAAAAGTAATATCCACTAAAAGGTTGGATATTAATATAAAATTCATTAAGGTGCTTAATTCCTTTTCAATTAATTCTTGGATAATGGAGAGTTTTTGCAAGATAATGAAGGTGGCTTTGTGGCCAAGAAATGGAGGGGAATTTGGTGGAAATAATTTCGGAATTTAAGGAAAATAATCCCATTTTCTCTTTCCTTGAAATCCCTTATACACATCTTTTTCCAAATCACTTAAGGATCTTTTCCTTGGTTTTCTTTTCTCACTTTGCTTTGGCCAACCAAGGGAGAGCCCAGGAGAAGGAGAAGGATGACCATAACCTGTTGGTAAGTTTTGATCATCTTCTACCTCAGATTCATGGTGGAAACCCTAAATCAATGCTTGATTATTAGTTTTCTTCACTCGATTTCCAATCCTAGCCAACTTGTTCATCCAAAAGCTCAAGAACGGACCTTGGGCAGTTTCTGGAACTCCATCCACCATTATAGCCATGGAGCTTGGAGCTTGGGATCAGATTTTTAGGTGGGTTTTATAACTCAAACCCTTAAACATTAGTATTGCATTCCATTCTTCAATAATCGTTGGTTATTTTCTTCTGTTTGGTATTCTTTTGGTTCATTGCTGAAGTTTCCATGAAGAATGGTAGAAGTGCTTGGTTGAACGGAGGAAGATGATGATGACATCATCATAGATGCTTATCCAAAGAAAATTCCAGGTCAAACGGTTTCCATGGTTGCTCAAACGGTTTCCCAAACCGTTTGAGGGGAAACGGTTTCACCAAACCACATGAGGGCAAACAGTTTCAGACCTTTTGGAGGTGTTGACCAGGGTTGACCATTTGGAAATTTTTTGCTAATAATTTTGGTTAATGATCCACTAAATATAATTGATTAGTTCCATTTGGTTCATGAGTTGAAGGTCCATCAATCACCAAACCCTAATTGGGTTAAGTGTTGATTTCCAAATGGTTTGAGTTAGAAACTTGGGTTGATTGACCCAAACGGTTTCAAAACCATTTGGGGATCACCCAAACGGTCTTAAGACCATTTGGGGGTCACCCAAGACCATTTGGAGGTCTAGGGTTGAGTATGGTTAGGTGTTTGAAGATCCAAAGATACCAAGATGATTTGCAATCAAATGCTGATTTGGTGATCAATCCAATGATCCAAACCCTAATTGGATGACATGGATTTGGGTGATGAGATGGGAAAATGGTCTCAAGACCATTTGGAGGTCATCCAAACGACCTCAAGACCGTTTGGGGTCAGGTCATGTACATTTTGGATGGTGGTCCAATAGTTTCAAAGTAATTAGTTTCACAATGATCAACATTGCAGGATCATCGATTCCAAACCCTAATCCAATTGAATCAAACCCTAATTGATGATCAATTGAGGGTCAAATTAGTTGAAGGATGACCTATTTAACTCAATTGAAGTATGGTGTTAGGACCAATTGATGAGTGATAACATGATTTCAATCAATGAAGGAATCAATCTTGGAAACCCTAATTCAATTTGAGTGGTGGAGACCATATTTGGTCCATGCGGTTTTAAGGAGGTTTGGACCAAATGGTCTCAAGACCGTTTGAGTCCAAACGGTCTCAAGACCGTTTGGGACCAAACGATCCCAAACCGGTTGAGTTCATGCGGTTTCAAAATTGTACTTTAGCAAACGGTTTCAAGGGTCACCTTTAGCAAACGGTTTCAAGTGTGCACCTTTAGCAAACGATCTCAACGGTTCACTTTGGCAAACAGTTTCAACCTCAACTTACTAAATAGTTTTGAGTATTCAACCAAGACCGTTTGAGGTCTGATTGGTCAAGACCGTTTGAGGTCTAAGTGACCAAGATCACTTGGAAGGTAATTAATCAAATTGTATGAACACTTAAAGTGGTTGAAGGTTAATTATTTAAGTGAACAGTAACATGATGTAAACCAAGGGTGATTATAATAATGGTACCCTTAATGAGATAGCATGATTAGTACCCTTTAAATAACTAAGCTTTAATGATCATGGTGATAATGACATAACTCATGGTGTCAATTCTTCTTCAAGTTGAGTTGACTTAGCTTAATCAAGGCTGAAGTAAACATCATCCTATAGAGGATGAGAGACAAAAGACTTCCTACATGATTGATAACCATGTTAATGGCCAAGTCTTAACACTTTCATTATGGATGAATGTCTAATTAGGGTATGATCCTTAATAGTGAGATCATGGAACCCTAAAGGTTAATTAATCATAACCCTAATTGAGGGCATTGATAGGTGAAATCCTAATACAAGATGATAGTATGATCTTAATTCACGGTAATGACATATAAACCCTAATCTAGGGTGATACAAAGTGAATAGTAAACCCTAATTGTGGGTTATAGAACTTAAACCCTAATCTAGGGTGATGCAATGTGAATACCAAACCCTAATTGTGGGTTATTGAACTTAAACCCTAATCTAGGGTGATGCAATGTGAATAGCAAACCCTAATTGTGGGTTATTGAACTTAAACCCTAATCTAGGGTGATGCAATGTGAATAGTAAACCCTAATTGTGAATTGTTGAATATAAACCCTAAACTAGGGTGATGTGCAGTGAATAGTAAACCCTAATTCCAAATAAGGTGAAGGAATATGTGAAACCCTAATTTTGGGTTATACCTTATAACATGAAGCTCTAAGGTTGGATAATGAAATGATGAGTCATTAATCCTAATTGAGCAAAGGGGATGATTAACCCTAATTGAATTGAAAAGGGAAACCCTGACCCTAGCAAGGGTATAGAGGTGTAACCTTGAATAGTGATGTTATAATTGTTTTGCATTATGCTGGTATGAAATTGATGTATCTGTTATCATCTGTACTAATCATGCAGGTTTTATGAAATATTGAACATAGCCAGGTATGAGCTATGATGCTTTGTTTATTGAAAGTACTTTATAAGCTTTTTAAGTAATGATATGCTATGTTGCCTAGTGAAAGGTAACAAAAGAGATTGATAGGTTGTAAGAGCCATGTGAAATACCTGCACTGCAATTATCATGTTTACACTGTCAGATGACTTTATGGAAATAAGTTACCTATTAAAGTGGTAGCAAGTGTTTTGATGATCTAAGGGTTTGAACACCCATATTCTTGAATCATGATGATGAGATGATGAGGGACTGAGATCCCAATGTTAAGAAAGATGTGAAATGAACTTGATAAAAACAGTACTCTTTCTTTATAGCAATTATTATATTGGATTATGTTTGAAAACATGCCTGATGCTAAAAGAATGTTGTAATGTACTTAAATAATCAAGTGAAATGATATCATGTACATCCCTGACCATAGATCCATCATCGTCAGTAGTTTGGTGATCGTGAAATAGGTTTTCCTAAGGGAACTCCTGGAGAGCATACTTTTGAGTATGTGGGGGTTATAAGCACGAATATCCTTACGCCCTAATGGAGGAATTGATGTGAGATAAACATTAAATCTCTCAATCCTTCATTATATGTATATGCAGGGATGATGTATCACTAATCTCCCGATGATGATGTTAATGCTGAATCGATGTGAGATAAACATGAAATCTCTCGATTGCGAAGAGAGTACAACATGCCACTGTAACTCTAATAGCAAAGTTGCCAGTATATCCTGGAAAGCTATTTAGCAGAGACACGAGATGTCCTGCAAGTTGTTCCTCACACTGACTGA
The DNA here is from genome assembly GCA_963693085.1 of Alisma plantago-aquatica. Taxonomy (NCBI): domain Eukaryota; kingdom Viridiplantae; phylum Streptophyta; class Magnoliopsida; order Alismatales; family Alismataceae; genus Alisma; species Alisma plantago-aquatica. Next base: position 554,691,424 of record OY856409.1, read on the forward strand.
GGAGGATGAGGTCATGGGAATCTGACTCTTCTATTGACCTATGTATGGTACCGATTTCGATTTCGCAATGGTCGATTGGAGTATGAGTGGTATACCTCATCTCCTCAGGGCATAAGTATGTTTGTAAAATGTAATCAACCGTGTAGCATAATTTCTTAGGGTTGAAATATGAGAATCAATGGTTGATGATACATTGTTAATTATGTCCTAGTTGGATATAATGATATACATGTTCTTCATACTCCTTATTGAATAAATGACTTGCTGCTTAATCAAGTTATAACTGGAATGAACTGCATAAAGAATACTGCTCTACTTAGCTTAATCAATGAATTATATGTTGTTGAATATTTATAATTCTACTGCTCAGTGTTATTCTATTATCAACAATAACTTTGTTTCTAGCTGAGAGTTATATCTCTCGCTGGGACAATTTTTAATTGTCTCACCCCCATGGGATTCAACTTTTTAGGTAGACGTCGAGGAAGAAGAAACCCTTCAGTGGGTGAGCAGCAACAGCAGCAGCAACAACAACAACAAGGACATCAGTGATCTTTAGGTGGAGACACTATCTGTCAAATCCTATATATAGAGAGTCCTATGTGTCGTCTCTATACTCTCAGGTCCTAGAAGTCAGTATATGGTTTGATATAGATCTGAGATTTTTGGCTTCATGCCTCAAGATTTTTGTATGCTGCTTATGTACAGTTTAACAGGGAAGTCAATGGTTGTAACTCTCGAGATGAGATGATACAGAGAAGTACTGATGAATAAAAATGTAAATTTCTTACTTTGATTCTTCATGAAAGAGTTCTACAGTTTTTGGACCTCATTGCAAAAAGTTTTAATTTTTAGTGAATTTCAGTAATTCCGCTACTAATAATTCGCTTCCGCTTTAGTAAATCTTGTTTTTGCGTGTCGTACGTCACATATACATTCACTGGAACACGAATCACATATTGTAGGATTGAAAGTTGTTCTATTCCATATCACTTGGGTAACACTGACCTGCGACTAGGCACCTATCTTTGATTGTGATGTCATAAGCTAGTTATGGATATTCACTACCAACATGACATGGGACCTATAGGGTCACGCACATAGTATTAACATGGAAGAGGAGTTTATCCATGAATGATGTTTGGATTTATCACTAAAGTGTTTAGGTACTCAATCAAACATTCAATCAATAGACTTGACTTAGAATCATCAAGTTCAAGTGTTGAACCAACTGATTAGAGTGTCAGATTGATTGAGATTTGAATTGGCTGAGTTGTGTACAATCTGGACCACCAATTGACTGGTTCACTGGGTGAACCAATCGGCTCATGGTCAGTGAGACAACCGGTTCACTCTGGTGAACTGATAGGTTCACTTGGACTGAACGAGCAGTGTTGGGTTTCTCAATTTGTGAGAAAACTTTCTCGTTTCACTTATTCAATTTGATTGGGACAAGAATTAATCTTTGCATTAATTAGAAACAAATAAGGAAAGTCAATTGGAAGTAGGTCTAGCTTGTGAACCGACCGGTTCACTATGTCAACCGATCGACTCACTAGTGAACCAACCGGTTCATTTGCTGCAGTAAAAATTATTCATGGAAAATCCATACCCTTCTACTCCTGCACAGACTGGGAACCCTGACCCTGTCCTATACTATAAATAGAGGGGTATAAGGGGCTTCTCAAGAGACACACAATAGACACAACTCAGAACATCAGTTGCTCTATAAAGTTGTTATCCTCTCTGGTTTTGGTAACCAAGAGAGCCCAAGCAAGTTCTACCTGTCCAGGAAGGAACAACGAGGTAAAGACAACTATAGAAAAGCAACTAGTTAGAGTGTGTTGGTGACTAGTATGCCAACAAAAGGGGACAACGCCTTCTAGTCTATTCGTTAGGATGAATAGAGTTCTCGGTAGTCCATGTGGACTATCTATAGAGGCGAGAGACTTCTGCCACTCAGGAGGACGATAGTCAACCATAGTCTGGGTCAAGACTAGGAGCTGTACAGACGTCGTTGAAGATAGGTGGTTGAAGGCCACACTTGTTGTGAGGTATAGTCACTGAGCAAGCCTCAGGACCAAGTATAACTCGCTAAAACCATCCTTCCCATTACATAGATGTTGATGCGATCTGGTGGTTATGGGTTTATAGTCAAGTAATTTTTTTTGTTTCTGTTGCCTACTCTGACCATGTAAAAACCCAACAGTGGTATTAGAGCCACATCAATACTCTATGTTTTGGGATAATTGATATGATCAGATTTTGGCTTTACCATCTTTTATTTATTGCATATGACACAAATATTTAAATGACTAATGTGAATATCCAATTAATACCACATGATCCTAAACTAATAGATACATATACGATATGGTATATATGCAATCGATACACGTCACCCTAAAATGGTTTTGATGGTGGATGTGTAGCATGGTTATGACCTATAAACCCTATGTGCATGTATGTGGTTGGTTATGGTTGTTTTTATCTCGGTCTGCGCACTGATCCCTCTTCTTCTATTCTAAATGTAACTTGAGATAACTTGAGATTCTCTTCTACCTTTGCTCCCCTTGAATGTAACTTGAGGTTTCACAAGGATTATATAAAATAGGATTAGATTTATTTCTTATTATGACAAAGACTGAAGATAATCGCTTGATGGACGGAGATGACCGACTGAGGAGCAGTTGGTGGGCCATTAAGAAGCCTCGACGACTAGACGAGCTAACCATCTAGAGGATCCAGATGACCGATTGGAGGTGCCAGACAACCGGCTGGAGGAGACCAACCGACCGTCCAAGAGGTGAGTCAGCCAGTTCAAAGGTTGAACCAGTAAACTTGGATTGGCAAGCACAGATCTTCATCAATAACATGTTGCATGTGATGTAGACCTTAGATGACCGTAGTTCATTGTGGCTCCAAGGAACTATAATAGGATGGACATAATCATCACTTTATCGTTATTGCATGTTTTCATTTGTGGGATATAGCATGTATATGATACGTACTATATATGTGGTGATTGGATACATATATGCATATATAATCATATAAAACCCCTCAAATATAAATATTAAGTTTAAGATGCCTTCCAAAAGCAACACACATGAAAAGCTTGATCGACTAAGTGTGGGCACGCCTTTGTGTGGTGCACTGTCTATCTTGTGGAAGTGTGATAGTGGGTATGTGTGTCTGCCTTCGCAAGGTGCATACTCATTGTGTTGGCTTCTGGGAACAGACTTAACAAGGTGACCTTAATAGGATTTAGCACCTTGAGGCATGTAGATGTTCAGTATAGAGAGTTGTGGATAACATCTATCAATAGTTGCATATGATGCAATTGGTAAAATTTGCGTACCTGAAAGAATCTAGTTGTGGGTGACAACGCTCGCTGGTCCATAACTTAGAGGAAATCAAGATCTTGCTCACTAGAAGGTTGTACGCTGCAATCTTCCGAATTGATACATGAGGGTTATCATTTTGATCAAAAATAGTGGGATCGATAATTAATTAAAGACCTAATTAATATCGTCAATTTTCAAATCAAATCAAATCAAAAGAGTTTTGGACTAAAATTGCAAATTTCCTTTCTGAAGAATAAATGGCTACCAACAACAATCACTTTTCATTATGATTGGTCCTTGAGAAGGATAAGCTAAATGGGAACAACTTCTACAACTGTTTTAGGATGTTGAGAATTGTTCTCACTCAAGAGAGAAAGCTCTATGTCCTAGATACACCAGAGCTAGAAGAACCCACTCCCACCGCACCAGAGGTTGAAAGGGATGCTTACATGAATCATACTAAGGATGCCATTGATGTGAAGTGTTTGATGTTGTGCTCAATGAGTTGCAAAGACAATATGAGAACATGGACGTCATTGGGATGGTTCAACATCTCAAGAACATGTATCAAGATCAGGCACGGCAAGAGAGATATGATGTCTTCAAGGCACTATTGAAGTGCGTCATGACAGAAGGAGACCCAGTTGGCCTTCACACACTCAAGATGATTGGGTATGTGGAGAACCTAATTCGACTGGGATTCCCTCTGAGATAAGAGTTGGATACTTATGTGATACTGCAATCGTTTCCAGAATCCTACAGTCAGTTCGTGATGAACTACAATGTGAACAACTTCGACAGGCCACTGACAGAGTTGTTGGGCATGTTGAGGACAGCTGAGGCACATATGAAGAAAGATAAACCCAAATCTATGATGATGATCAACATAAAGAAGGGAAAGTTTAAAGGCAAGGATAAGGGCAAAGAAAAGAAAGGTTCTAATGCTAGCCAACAGCCCAAGTCATCTTCAACATTCAAAGCTAAGGGAGGGGTGAACAAGGGAAGCAAATGTCACCATTGTCATGAGCCAGGACATTGGAAGAGAAATTTCCCTCTCTACATAGATGAACTAAATAAGAAGAAGGAGGGGATGGAAGTCTCCACCTCAGGTATTATGAAATAAACTTAAAATACTTCTTTATCTTAGGTATGTGATACTAGGAGATAGATCTGACATATTTGATGTGCAGAATCTGAAAAGAAGTGATGGCCTTTATGAAAGGACCAAGAAGGAACACTCATCAAGAATGGAGCAAGTGTTGTTGCCATATATAGTGTACCTTTAGTTTAATTCAGCCCAAGAGGCATGTAATAGAGTTATGAACTATTATTTCATTTTGCCAATAAATAGAAATAGTTATTTCTGCATATTGTAATGACAAGGATGTCTATCAATAAAGTTAATGTTTCAATTTCAAAGATATGATCTTTTATGGCGATGCCTTATTTATCTTGTGGTACTTGGTATGCATGAGATAAACTAATAATACCTAAAAGTTAATGATGACTCAAACAATAAATTAGAATTATCATCTAAACAAATGAATGAGAAATTCATCTCTAGGCTCCATGTTTATGGATAAACTAGACTCTCTTGGTTAATGAGCCATTAAGAGATATGAATGTCTTATTTATTAGGCATGATGACAAGTCAATCTTCACAAGATGTAGTGGGAGAATGACTACTCTATTTGGTATAATACATATTGATGTATATACATACCTATTGGAATAAATGCTAATACTTCAGATATGATATTTAATGAAATACAAATATGAATATCTTGAAGTGTTCAAGAATATAATAAATGAAAATCAAACTTGGTAAAAGTATGATCAATGTATGAGATACTTAAACCAAATGTTTGAGGAACTTGTGAGTAACTATGATAGTGTGTCATAGAGAACTCATGATTAAGGCATAATAATGGCTAAATCAAAGAAGGAATCATACTCTAAATAGTAAGAGCATGATCATCAAACAAATTACTAATCTTCTAGAATTCTTATAAAGAACATGCTTTACACTAAATAAATATACCATTCAAAAGGTATAAAAGACACCATATGAGATATGGTATTGGAGATGTTCCAATATGTCTTTTAGTGATTGAATGCTCATATAAGAAAATTAGTTTCTTAGAATGAGATTCATTCACAAATCACATAATGTTAGTTGAATACTAGTCTCAATCCAATAACAAGTGTTTGTTATAAGGATATCTGAATTCTAAAAGAATTAGTGGGAGAGAAGTAGAACTTGAAATGTTCGAGATCACATAATAACATTGAAACCTAATGAGGTATAAAAGGAGATTAAGAATCACGTGTTGTGGAATCTCAAATTCCTTATGTAACAGATACCCCTCATATATCTAGTAGAAAGCACCTTGAGCTTGATGGATAATGATATCCTACAAACTCAGAGGTGATGATTTGGTCATATGATGATGTGCCAATAATATATCTAGATGATGTTGAGGAACCAAATTTTTAGTTATGGCTTGAAGCCATAAGATCCAAAATAACTTCCATGTGAACCAGATAAGGTATGACCTTAATAGTAGAACTTATAGGGATAAAACCCATAAGTGAAATTGGGTCTTAAGAGTTAAGAATGACATGGATGGCATTTGACGAGCTGATTGGTTGAGATGAATTCAAGTGAGTTCAAGGTGTTGAACCTAATGAATTTATTTAACTAATTGTAGTGTCTATAGGCCATAAAGGATCATGCTTGCTATTGAAACTTCAATACTATGAAATTTGGCATATGGATATTAAAACCACATTCCTAGAAGGAATAACATGAAGTTGTGTACGTGACACAACCTGAAGGGTTTTATAACTCCGTTAATGCAAATGTAGTCTATAAGTTACAAGAGATTAATCAATATGATTGATTATATACAAGCACCTCAGAACTGGAGTCTTTACTTTGATTATGTAGTCAAAAGGTTTGACTGATATATCAAAATAAAGAAGGGATCTGTGATTACAAAGATTTAGTGGGAGCGTATTCATGATGATGAGGAATGAAACATTCTAAGAATAGAAACTGGTGTGGAAATACCTTATTTAAGGAATAAAGAGAAATGCCCTATGTGATAGGAATAGAGTCCTATAGAGATAGTTGTCAAAAGTCTCTTGACCTGATAAAGACAAAGCATACATTGGAAGTCTATGCTGAAGGGTTCAGTATGCAAAATTTAGTGGGAGAAAACTTGTCCATATTACATGGAGTTAGTCTCTCAGGTGCTAAGTGTCCCAAATTCTATCATGTATGTAATCATCCCATTATCTTGTATATATCGGACTTGACAAGAAAATATATGCATTCATCAACTTGTATGTGTCAGACATGATAAGAAAATATATGCATTCATCAGTTTGTATGTATTAGACATGACAATATGATATGCTCATCCAATTATCTCGTATGTAATGGACATGATGAGTAGATGTATGTCTACTTTTAGTGAGAGTCATTGGAATGCCATAAAGAACTTATTTAAGTACTTATGATTTATTAAAGGATTAGTTATATGGTAATAAAAGGAGTTAGTGTAAATTAGTTACACTTATGCAAGCTTCCGAAATGATAGAAATTGATCACAAAATACAAAAGTGAATATGTGTTGGTAAATGGAAACGTTCTAAGTAAAATTAAAAGGCTATTTAATTCTCAAAGGAATGTTGAGTATCCTTGTGTTTTGAACACCAGAGGATACTATATGGATCTAGAAGTTCATAGATATGAACTTATAGATATTCCAACCATTGATGATAAAGTATAAATACTAAGTCAAACAATGGAGCTAATTGTTAGGCAAGGAATATCCGATAGCATATTATGGAAACTCCATCCCATATGAAATGCCGTACAATGAGGAGATGTGAAACATGCAATATACCTACTAAAGCAAAATGTTGCTAACTCACTGGATTAACACTAGCACAACAGAAACATGTTGGACATATTTAGAGATCACTAAGAATATGATTCAAAGGTGATTGGCTCTAAGTGCAAGTGGGAGTTTGTTGGTATGTATGCCTTGAGAGCCAATCATATGATGATTTGATTGGCATACAGCATGATTGATTTGATAAATATCAAAGGCAAGCTTCCAATTTATTCTAGTTCAATCCATTATGAGATAATGATGAAGCAAAATGAATGTCTAAAGAATGACAATACTAAATGATGTATGTCTTCAAGTATGTGACTTGAACAATGAGATCATATAGATGCTAAGAGTATGTATATTCTTGTTATGTCCCTAGTCGGATGTCATTGTAGAAGGTTGATAGACAACAATGATACATCAAGACTAGAGTGTGTGTTGGTTGATGGCAATGTCTAATTATTCATGATAGATGATATCAAACCAAGCACACAACTACATGTTGGATAATAGTGTATCAGATAGACCCACCATGAGAGTGACACATGGAACCATGACATGGTAGTCAGAATCATCTCTCACAGTGATGGTGGTGATTTTGATTCTTAGACCTGAGAACACTGCACTCATCGAATGTGATTGAGTACACTTTGACATCATCAAACGTAGTCCTAAAACATGGGTTGTTATAAAGGTGATGATTGGGTGACTTTAACACATGAGATAGACTGTGAGTGATATAAATGGGATTTGTCCAGGCCACTTGATAAGCGAGACTGAGAATAGCATGTGCATGCACATGTGAATCAATATATGATATTGAGTTCACATATATCTTAGATAGTCTGCTCTAGTTCAAGAAACATGAATGAATGTTGATAGGATGACAACTCCATGCCTTGAGTTCATTCAGGATATCAGAGACAAAGGAATTATACATTCACTAGAAAACCAATCACAGACTGTGGGATTAAAAGTTGTTCGCCAACTTTCCATATCACTTGGGTAGCACTAACGTGCAACTAGGCACCTATCTTTGCTTGTGATGTCATAAGATAGTTATGGACATTCACTTCCAATGTGACATGGGACCTATAGAGTCACACACATAGGATTAACTTGGAAGAGGACTTTATCCATTAATGATGTTTGGATTGATTACTAAAGTGTTTAGGTACTCAATGAAACATTCAATTAATAGACTTGACTCAGAATCATCAAGTTCAAGTGTTAAACCAACTGATTAGAGTGTCAAATTGATTTGAGAATTGAATTGACTGAGTTTTGTACAATTTAGACCACAAACTGATCGGTTCACTGGGTGAACCGATCGGCTCATGGTTAGTGAGATTACCGGTTCGCTATAGTGAACCGATCGATTCACTTGGACCAAACGAGTAGTGTTGGGTTTCCTAGTTCGTAAGAAACGTTTCTTGTTTCACTTGTTTATTCGATTGGTACAAGAATTCATCTTTGCATTAATTAGAAATGAATAATGAAAGTCAATTGTAAGAAGGCCTAGCTTGTGAACCACCAGGTTCAGTAAGTGAACCGACTAGTTCACTATGCCAACCGATCGGTTCACTAGTGAATCGATTGGTTCACCCTCCGCAGTGCAAATTATTCATAGAAAATCCAGACCCTTCTACTCCTGCACAGACTGGGAACCCCGACCCTGCCCTATACTATAAATAGAAGTTTACAAGGGGCTTCTCAAGAGACACACAATAGACACAACTCAGAACATCAATTGCTCAAGAAAAGTTGTTGTCTTCTCTGATTTTGGTAACCAAGAGAACCCAAGCAAGTTCTACCCATCCAGGGAGGAACAATGAGGGAAAGAAAATTACAAAAAAAGTAACTGGTTGTGGGAGAGTATGTTGGTGACTAGTACACCAATAGAAGGGGACAACTCCTTCTAGTCTATTTTCAAGATGACTAGAGTTCCCGGTAGTCTGTGTGGACTATCTATAGAGGTGGGAGACTTCTGTCGCTCAGGAGGAAAGACATGTCTAAAAGACATGTTATAGAGACATGCTATAAACATATTAACTTGGATTCAGAGAGGAAAATATATGGACCTTACACAAATAAAAATGAAGTTGAGAACATAGCTCACCACTTTATGGAGTATTTAACTTTAGATCTGACTAAAATAATCTTTTATGTATATTTATTATTGCATAGGATTATGTATCTTATAACATCCTACAAATGTTTATGATTTTTTTTACATTCAAGATGAGTTTAAGATGGAAACCATTGACATTGAAAAGGTTTAACTTTTTGTACAAGACCAACTATTCTTTTAACTTAATTCTCCAAAAATATAGAATGTTCCAAAAAACTACATAAATTTTATGTTCAATATTGATTATGTGAATATTATTTATTTTTCAAGACCACACAAGTAATTTCCTACGTGATCAGTTTGACAAGTCAAGTAATTAAAAAAGCATAAAGTAAATAAATTTGAATATAGAAGTAGTAACTTAAAGTTGGTAACTAAAAATATACCTACGTGGAAATTTTTATTATTATATATAAATAAGAAAACAATAATATCATAATAGTAACTTAAAGCTGAATAAAGATACTTATGTTAATGTTAAACTTACTCATTAATTTTATCTAATAAACTAATAAATATTAAAATAATTTATTATTCATGAAAATATAAAGATAATTATTTCTATATTGTGTTGGTAACTAAAAAATAACAAAACTCATTACGTTTGAGATTACGATGAAAAAATATGTATCATTTTGAGAAACAATATTTGTATAACTTGTGAAGAGAAGCATAACTTTAAGGGTTAATTTCATGAAGATACATGATATTATGTTATTTTGACTAATATTTCTTGATGTATAAAATTCAAAAAATTATAATATATTTTAAAAATATTATTAACTAATTTATTATGACACCATGTACTACTAAGAAACTATCATATTTCATTTGAATTTTACCTTTCCTAGCATGCATTACACCTATAATAAAAAAAATATAAGCATACATCATTTACACAAGTAAAATATACACCTATAAAATTATATACTTGCTATATTAATCATACATTTAATTATTTATATATAATATAATAGTATTTGATATCTCATAGAGTATATGATTGATTATAGATACCAATTTTTTCTTTACTCTTTACCCATAGGACTATATATTTGTTATACACTAAAATATTTATATATCATATAAAAACAAATCCACTGGGATACGGAAACAAATTTTTTGTCCCTGAGAACTACACTGAAATTGAACGTGTGATTATTTGCACAACAAATTCACTGGGGGAGAGACCCCAAATGTAACATCCTCAATTTCATAGCTAATCTAAGCCTTTAGTGTAGGGTTTTCTAGTAAGTGTATGCCAAGGGGGACCTAATGAACCTAACCATGGCTAGGTATGTAATTAAGTTTACAAAATTTGTAATACCAGTAATCTGGTCAACCAATACACACATAATGGTTTAAATTTGTATGATTGTAGTCAGGTGTAAATGAATATAACTGAATTATTCGTGTGAACAATAATGTGATGAATATATATAATATGAATACTTGAGTTACTGGTTTGAGATCTAGGCCAACTTAGGTCTCATTATTAAGGAATTAAAGTAATGTTGACCTAATGTATCATATGAAAGATTTAGTTGAGGAAATATTGATTCATGCTTTAATTTTATAATTCATAATAGATAGTGGACCTTTTAAAAGATCAAGGAATGGTTTGGGGGCCCTAGAACCTTATTCAATCATGATTGGACCAATTAGGTTTTATATATAGGTCCTTGAAGTATAAATTGGGAATGGAGTATTTAATGTTCATAATAAGTACTCAAAATATTTATAATAGATAAATAACTATGATATAAGAAGGTGGGGGAAATTACATATGATTTTGATTTACCTAGTGATCTAGGAAATTAAATTAGTAATTATCTATTAATTACTTAAAAGGTAAATTTGGAGTAATTATCTTATTAGTTTTGATCTAATATTTTTAAAAAAGGGAGTATAATGTTAAATAGTAGTAAATTTTAAAATTTGAGACTAAATGGGCTCATGTTGTGGCCTATAGAAATATTTCTAGAAATTGGACTTTTATGCAAAAGAAAAAAATATATAAAGCTGGTTTGGGATCCATGTTCATCTAAAATAGGGACCCAAACAGAGTCCATGGGAGAAGAGATATCCTCACGAGATCTGGGGTTTTGATCCTATAAAATACTTCTATATTTGAAATTTAGGGTTAGACAAACCTAGTTCTAGGGTTTGGATGGAGACTGAGAGAGAGATAGGGAGAATGAAGGAGAAGGAGCAGAGATGGCTCCATGGGTGGCGCTGGTGAAGGATTTGGGATGGGACCTTCAGTCCTGACCACTCCTTAGGTGTATGGGGTGCCACCCTAGCCGCTGAGGCATGAACGAAGCCAATGAATGGATGGGTGTGAGCTAATGTGGCCTGAGTAGCAAAGATTGACCTCGTCAGAGTTCTACCCAGGCGGCACCTGGGACTTGATCTTGGTGGCTTCGGGAAGACCAACCCACCAAGGGTGAATCTGGGTACCAATAGAGTATCCATATACATAAGGGTGATGTCGTAGTGTGGAAAAAAGTCATCCTCTGAGCAAGATGCACCGAGGTAGATCGTCGGATGCTTGGGCAGTCTGCCCTGTTCCTTCTACAGAAATAGGGGTGGCGATGACTCCAGTCACACTGTGTAGGTGAGGAATCCAGTGCCTGGGTTCTATGTTTGTGCATGCCTCATCTTCAAAGGGGATCGTAGCAGTGACATGGCCCAAATATGGTGGTTGGATCGATCAAGGATGGTTGGGGTTGGCTGGAGTGGAGGTTGGTATTCTGGAGCTCTATTTCTACGGTAAAATAGGGGAACCACGACCCTGTGTTGCACCCCCTGCAAAAAAAGGAGAAGCCGGATCGAGCACCTCCTTGTTGGGTCGCTGACTGCACGGCCCAATTAGCCTGATAGTAGAGGAAAACAAGGTAATATAATTGATTAGATTTTAATTTGTTTTGAACTTTAGGGATTCATAGATATTGACTTGATTGTCAGAATATGGTGTATAAGTGCTCATTGGAAACATTGAGATACAAAGAACATCTTGAAGGAGATTCTAGACTTTGGAAATACATGAATAAGGTAAACAAATTTAATAAAACTTAGATATGTGTATTAAGTGCATATATGATGGTGCTTTGTTAAAATAATGTTACAGGTGTAGACCTCATCATTGAACTTCAAGCAAGTGTTACACTACAATATTAATAGGTATGATGAAATGACCACTCTTTATTTAGAGGTTTTTTTGATCCTATATGATGTATTGGGTATGCATGCATGCATGCCATAAGATTGTGTAGGATTTGATTTATAGATGAAGATGTGAGTAGACGAATATTTGAGATTTACAAGAAGTGCCTTTTAAATGATTTAGACCTAACTAGAGGAATTCATGATGATGATTTTATCCTCTCTAACACAGGTAAGTGGTTCATGCCCATGAGTATTTATGTTTATCAAACCAAATACATTTACATACTCCTTGATTGTGACCTTCATGTCCAACGTTCTAAGTTAAAATATGCAAGAAATATTTTATGTGCTTATGATTGTAGAATTTTAGATGCTCAATACTTTAAGTAGTGATGTGTTATGGAATGATTCTAGATCATGAATTAAGTTCATAAGAAGGATAAGAGAATATATTTCTATTATATCCCTTAGAGATGTTCCAAAAGAATACTCAGGACTACAAGATATAAAACAAGAATAAGACTGCCATCCTTCCATGGTTATGTGATATAACCATGTATTAGGATTTTAAGTACAAATGTGTTATTAGGGTCTTTATATATATATATATATATATATATATATATATATATATATATATGTGTGTGTGTGTGTGTGTGTGTGTGTGTGTGTGTGTGTTTGTGTGTAATCAGGTATTGAGATTTCAAGTAGAACATGTTGTTAAGATTTCTTCTCATTTATAGATATAATTGTGTGCTAAGAGTTCAAGTAGGAACATGTCATCAAGGTTTCTTATATATGTAGCGATCTAAGAATTAAGAAGTGAAATAGATTCCTTAGGAATATTAGTGTTTAAGAAGTTAAGTATTATGTGAAAATATGGGTGTTGCATATGGTAGACCATCGCCCAATTTCTTAGATAAAGGTACTATTGGGATCAGAATATATTGTAACATGAGTTTATGATGATATTGTCAAATTATGAGACATGAAGTCATGATTAAGTTGCAGGATGAGACTCTATATGATTTCTACTTTAAGATTTAAGTTCATATCAATGTATTGAGATCAGACTTAATGACATTTTATAGAAATTGAGTCACCTTGTCAGAAATAACATTCTTATAGATATTTGATACTCGAGAACCCTCATATACTTCGTATTCCCATATTTAGTTCAGGTCCTTTCCCTAAGCCTTTAGGGTGAGTTGTCATATATTTAGTGTCAAAAGGTGTTAAGTCATTTCTATCAGATTGAAGTATTAGATTAAGGATTATCTATATAATAAGGATGTTAGATTTATATTCAGACTTAGATTACTCATTGTGTGAGTAACCAGTTTTGAATAAAGATACATGATAAGGGTTATAGACCCAGACTCAATTATGTAATAATTGAGACATATATTCACATCCAGATATAGATTCAGTTTAGAATTTAAGAGTAGAGATTCAGATTCAAAGTTCAATAATGTTCAATACTCGATATTCAGTTTCAGAGAAGTTCAGATTTAGAGTTTCGTAAAGGTAGACTTAAGATAATTAATTCAAAACCTTCACATAATACATTATATGATAAGTCCTCATTCAGAGTGTCTCGGGATGATTCAATGGCATATGTTTCCGATTTAGAGGAGTGTTTACTCCATTTCATAGGGTATGTTGTGCCAACAGAGGGTGAATTGTACCATAGAGGACACTTTGGTGTCAACAGAGGGCATTACAACAGAGGGTGTGTTTCACCATAGAGCACACTTGTGTATCAACAGAGGAGGACTTATTGTATAATGGTGGCCACAGTCAGATAAAAGTTGTAAATAAAAGATGTGTTACTTTAGAGAATGTACATAATCTAATTTATAAGTATAATGAAAGAGATTAAGATAAGAGCGATATGACTTAGGCCCTTTGTGCAAGTCATGTGGCCCATGCACAAAAATATAGGCTAATTCATAGACATAACCCAGGCCCAGAGTGCAGGTTATGTGACTCAGGCACCTTAGTGCAGGTCAAGAGACACAGGTACCAGAGTATAGGTCTCCAGAGAAAGATAAAGTAAAAAGATAAGAGACAAGCTAAAGGAAGAAGATATATTTATATTTTAGATCTTATACAAAGTTTAATGTTAGCTTCATTGTTATAATGTTCAAATATATTTTGTAGCATTTTATATCTTCAGTAATATGTATATTAGAATACTCATGCCACTTACTCTAATGACTATTATTTTCCCAATGCATGGCTGGGGATGTGACGTCTGTAGGTTTTGGAGCAATTGAAGAACAAAAGGACAAGCAAAGGACTAGGAGATTTTGAGCTCAGCCTAGTGGGGTGCCATTTACCTAGACAATCTAGAGTTCTGACATCTTTTTATTATGATCTTATGGATGAACATGATGTAGTTTTCTGTTGATGAGAAATATGTATGAATTAGTTTCAAATATATGCAAAAGTGTTTCATTTACTTTAATTGTAATGATAATCATGTTTGTGACACCCCCAGAAAAAAAATTCTTCCACACACGTGATATAAAAATTAGGGTGTTACAATATGGTATCAGAGTAATTTGGTAAATGGCCACGAGGCAAACATGATTCTCATAGTCACCCTATAATGAAGAGGTAAGATTAGTGTTTAGGGATAGATTCTTCAAGAAGGATACAATGACCTAGAATGACTAAGAGTTTTCACCTTAGAAGAAATAGAGATGTCACAGATAGATGTTTACCTATTCTAGGTCTCAAGTTTCAATCTAATTCTTGCTAATGACGTTGCTTCTCTATTCTCAATGGTTATGGCCATCCAATTGAGAATTGAAGAGGAATGTCATAAGCACTAGACTTTGATGCATCTCTCATTTCTTACTGGTTCTTGTGGTATGGGACACATATATTAGTATGTTAATGAGAGATTGCATGTCAGGATCTCACATCTCTAGCTATGTGCTTGATCACAACATATCTAGAATTGTACGAGATACCTAGAAGACCCAAGATTAGACGGTCAACTACACCTAATGTTAGAATTCATGATAAGGTTGAGGTAGATGCCCTAAGTATAAAGCCAAAGTTGGTTTCATAAATCCTAAGTACGAGTTGAGCAGTAGACCAAGGTAATAGATAATGCTCACATAAATATTTTATGAAAATACATTACATATCTCTTTTCATCCAAAGTTTTGAACACAAGTGTACCTTAATATGTTAAATATCAATAAATGAAGAGGTAAGAAGAACCCTAAGGTGGGTAGTAGATGAGAAATTTTAAGGTCCGAATTTATTGTAAGGTGGGTAGAATTGTAAGATCCTCAATTTCATAGCTAATGTAAACCTTTAGTATAGGGTTTTCTAGTAAGTGTATGCCGAGGGGGACCTAATGAACCTAACCATGTCTAGGTATGTAATTAAGTTTACAAAATTTGTAATACAAGTCATCTGGTCAACCAATACACACATAATGGTTTAAATTTGTATGATAGTAGTCAGGTGTAGATGAATATAAATGAATTATTCCTGTGAACAATAATGTGATGAATATATATATAATATGAAGACTTGAGTTACTAGTTTGAGCTCTAGGCCAACTTAGGTCTCATTATTAAGGAATTAAAGTAATGTTGACCTAATGTATCACATGAAAGCTTCCATTGAGGAAATATTGATTCATGCTTTAATTCCATAACCGAGAATAGATAGTGGACCTTTTAAAAGATCAAGGAATGGTCTAGGGGCCCTAGAACCTCATTCAATCATGATTGGACCAATTAGGTTTTATATATAGGTCCTTGAAGTATAAATTGGGAATGGAGTATTTAGTGTTCATAATGATTACTCAAAATATTTTTAATAGATAAATAACTATGATATAAGAAGGTGGGGGAAATTTTAGATGATTTTGATTTACCTAGTGATTTAGGTAATTAAATTAGTAATTATCTCTTAATTACTTAAAATGTAAATTTGGAGTAATTATCTTATTATTTTTGATCTAATTTTTTTAAAAAAGGAGTATAATGGTAAAGAGTAGTAAATTTTAAAATTTGAGACTAAATGGGCTCATGTTGTGGCCTATAGAAATATTTCTAGAAACTGGATTTTTATGCAAAAGAAAAAAAATATAAAGTTGGTTTGGGATCCCTGTTCATCCGAAACAGGGACCCGAATAGAGTATGCGGGAGAAGAGATCTCCTCACGAGATCTGGGGTTTTGATCCCATAAAAGACTTCTATATTTGAAGTTTAGGGTTAGATGAACCTAGTTCTAGGGTTTGGATGGAGACTGAGAGAGGGAGAGGGAGAATGAAGGAGAAGGAGTAGAGGTGGCTCTGTGGGTGACGCTGGTGAAGGATTTGGGATGGGACCTTCAGTCCTGACCACTCCTTAGGCGTATGAGGTGTCGCCGTGTCCACCGAGGCATGAACAAAGCCGATGAATGGATGGGTGTGAGCTAATGTGGCCTAAGCAACGAAGATTGACCTTGTCGGAGTTCTACCCAGGCGGCGCCTGGGACTTGATCTTGGTGGCTTTGGGAAGACCAACCCACCAAGGTGAATCTGGGCACCAGTAGAGTATCCAGATACATAAGGGTGACATTGTAGTGCAGGTAGAAGTTGTTCTCTAAGCAAGTTGCGTTGAGGTAGATCGTCAGACGCTTGGGTAGTCTACCCTATTCCTTCTACGGAAACAGGGGAGGCGACACCTCCAGTCACACCGTGCCGGTGAGGACTTAAGCACCTGTGTTCTATGTTTGTGCATGCCTCATCTTCAAAGGGGATCTCAGCAGTGACATGGCCCAAATATGGTGGTCGGATCGATCACGGATGGTTGGGGTTGGATGGAGCGGAGAATGGTATTTCGACACTCTAATTCTACGGTAAAATAGGGGCACCACGACCCTGTGTTGCGCCCCCTGCAAAAGTAGGAGAAGCCGGGTCGAGCACCTCCTTGTTGGGTCATCGACTGCACGGCCCAATTAGCCTGATAGTAGAGGAAAACAAGGTAATATAAATGATTAGATTTTAATTTGTTATGAACTTTAGGGATTCATAGATATTGATTCGACTGTCAGAATATGGTGTATAAGGGCTTGTTGGAAACATTGAGATACAAAGAACATCTTGAAGGAGATTCCAGACTCTAGAAATACATGGATACGGTAAATTTATTTAAGAAAGTTAGATATTTGGATTAAGTGCATATATGATGGTACTTTGTTAAAATAATGTTATAGGTGTGGACCTCATCATTGAACTTCAAGCAAGTGTTACACTCAAGTTTATTTGGAGCAGAATACACTCAAGTAGTTTTTCATGATGCAAGATTTTTTTCAAAAATCTAATCCATTGATCTTCTTAAACATGTTGTGAATAGCTCATGCACAATATTTGAGCACATTTGGACATTCATAGGTCATGCTGTAAAGACCGCAAAAATGATGCATTTCAAATTAGTTTCGCACATTGATTTTGTTGCCCTTGGATGAGTGACTTACACTCATACAAATGGGCTAAAAATTTGCATGTAGCCTAGTTATAATATGACAGTGAAGATCAATGGTTTACATTTTGCAAAAAATAGTCTTGATATGCAAACACATTCCGTGTGATCTATACAGTCAAGTGTACTCTAGCCTAACTCTCTCTCTCTCTATATATATATCTATATATATATATATATGTAATTAGGTATTGAGATTTCAAGTAGAACATGTTGTTAAGATTTCTTCTCATTTATAGATATAATTGTGTGCTATGAATTTGAGTTGGAACATGTCATCAAGGTTTCTTATATATGTAGCGATCTAAGAATTAAGAAGTGAAATAGATTCCTTAGAAAGATTAGTGTTTAAGAAGTTAAGTATTATGTGAGAATATGGGTGTTGCACATGGTAGACCATGGCCCAATTTCCATGACAAAGGTACGATTGGGATCAGAATATATTGTAACATGAGTTTATAATTATATTATCAAATAATGAGACATTAAGTCATGATTAAGTTGTAGGATGAGACTCTATATGATTTCTACTTTAAGATTGAAGATTTTAGTTCATATTAATGTTTTGAGGTCAAACTTAATGAGATTTTATAGAAATTGAGTCACCTTGTCAGAAATAACATTCTTATAGATATTTAATACTCACGAACCCTCATATACTTCATATTCCCATATTTAGTTCAGATCATTTCCCTAAGAATTTAGGCTTAGTTGTCATATATTTAGTGTCAAAAGTAGTTAAGTCATTTCTATCAGATTGAAGTATTAGATTAAGGATTATCCAGATAATAAGGATATTAGATTTAGATTTAGATTCAGACTTAGACTACTCATTGTGTGAGTACCTAGTTTTGAATAAAGATACATGATAAGGGTTATAGACCCAGTATCAATTATGTAATTATTGAGACATATATTCACATCCAGATATAGATTCAGATCAGAATTTAAGAGTAGAGATTAAGATTTAGAGTTCAGTAATGTTCAATACTTGATATTCAGTTTTAGATAAGTTTAGATTTAGAGTTTATTAAAGGTAGACTTAAGATCATTAATTCAAAACCTTCACATAATACCTTATATGATAAGTCCTCATTCAGAGAGTCCCAGGATGATTCAGAGGCATCTGTTGCCAATTCAGAGGAGTGCTTACTCCATTTCAGAGGGCACGTTGTGCCAACAGAGGGTGTGTTGCACCATATAGGACACTTCAGTGTCAACAGAGGGTATGTTGTGCCAACAGAGGATGCGTTGCACCATAGAGGACACTTCGGTGTCAATAGAGGAGGACTTATTGTATAATGGTGGCCACGGTAAGATAAAAGTCATAAATAAAAGATGTTTTAGTTCAGAGAATGTACATAATCTCATTTATAAGTATAATGAAAGAGATTAAGATAAGAGAGACATGACTCAGGCCCTTTGTGCAAGTCATGGGGCCCAGGCTCTAAACTGCAGGCCAATTCAGAGACATAACCCAGGCCCAGAGTTCAGGTTATGTGACTCAGGCACCTTTGTGTGAGTCATGAGACATAGGTACCAGAGTACAGGTCTCCAGAGAAAGATAAAGTAAAAAGATAAGTGACAAGATAAAGGAAGAAGATATATTTATATTTTAGATCTTATACAAAGTTTAATGTTAGCTTCATTGTTATAATGTTCAAAGATATTTTGTAGCATTTATATCTTCAATAATATGTATATTAGAATACTCATGCCACTTACTCTAATGACTGTTATTTTCCCAATGCATGGCTAGAGATGTGATGTCCGCAGGTTTTAGAGCAATTGAAGAACAAAAGGACAAGCAAAGGACTAGGAGATTTTGAGCTCAGCCTAGTGGGGTGCCATTTACCTAGATGATCTAGAGTTCTGACATCTTTTTATTATGGATGAACATGATGTAGTTTTCTATTGATGAGAAATATGTATGAATCAGTTTCAAATATATGCAAAAGTGTTTCATTTACTTTGATTACAATGATAATCATGTTTGTGACACCCCCATTAAAAAAATCTTCCTCTCATGTGATATAAAATGAGGGTGTTACACCAAAAGTTTAACCTAATTAACCAAAATTAATCCACCCACAAGCTAATGGACCAAAAGTAGTATAAGTAGGGTAAAACCCACGTGACAACATGCATTCAAACTTATTGCCTCAAACAATATCTTGATCAATTTTGGGTAGCAATCTATATCTACGAATATAAATAAAACATTATAATGTAAAGATGAATTAAATTGAGGTTGAATCAATCTATAAGGGAATATTGGAGGTCTGGAGTTCACACCCATAAGTTCCGTAGAACTTCAATCAACAAAAATTCTTCAAAACAAGCAAGTTAGATCAAGATTAGGAAAACATCCTTTCGAAACATATTCTAGAGATCTAGCTTGTCAAAAATTGATTGATCCTAGTATTTGCGGATCCTTTCCCAAATCATCCAATTGAGCTCCTTCAAGATCTCATTCAAAGCTTTATGTGTCTATTTGGTTGTTCTAAATCGTTGTAGTTTGAAGTTTCATCATCCAAGGTTAACAAGTGGTAGTATGAGGATCAAGTCATAAAAGATGTTTGATAAACAAATAGAACACCATGCATAAGGGAAGATCACAAAGTTAATATCACATCTAAACAACTATAGGATATGGGGATACACCCGAGGCCCCGATATAGAAAACTACTTATTCATTATGAAGGATGATACAAGAGCATGAGAAATAGAAGAGAAGCCATATGTGAGTGATCAGAAAGGAGAATTGGAACAATATTAGACTCTGATCTAGCAAATAATTAATGACTTTCCTTTCCAACCCTGGCCCAATCATACAAGAAATCCACTAAGAGTACAAGGCTGAAAACTAGAAATGAGATATTTAAGATGGATGTATTTCCCTAAGGGAGAGATCCTTTTGTCTTTGGAGTCCCCCCTCCTTTTTAGAGGGAATGTAGGGGCAAAAACCCTAGAAATGGATTGGTGGTGACTGTGGATACACTAGATCTAGTGCATGGGTCAATCGACTAGGAGTCCAATTGATTGATTGGAATTATCTCTTCTTTGTCCAAAGGCAAGTTAGACCATAATATTGGCCTTCTTATTTCGAATTTTAACTATATCTGGCTATGGGTCAATTGAGTGGGGATCTAATCTGTTGATTGGATTTAAGGTATTTGTTGGTTCAATGAAACCATAGAATTGTTGTTGTTGGAGGATGTCTTGGCTAAGTTTAGGGCATGGGTTGGTTGACTAGGGATCTAGGTCAATCAACTGGGGTTTTTGGGATGTTGATTATCTTATGCTTTGAGTCCACCGATTGGTTGAGTCAGTCGATTGACAGGGAGGCTGAGGTTGGGAATCGAAGCCTCTGATTCTTGGGCCTTTTGGACTTTGAAAAGATTGGTCACTTATCCTTAAAAAATCCAAATAAATCAAGTAAAATCCCCAATTGAAGGGAGAAATGCTAAACTAAGATAGATTAACTCTAAAACTAGATAATAATAATGAATTGCTTGTAAAGAGAGATTTTTAACATGCAAATAAGATGGATAATTATGCATTTATCAAAACACCAATATAATTTTTAATGTTACTAGAGTTTTAAAATTACTAACATAGGAATTAATTACCCTATCTTGTAGGTATATGGTGAAACATGATCTCTTTATCATCATTCCCTCTTAACCCAACTACACATGTTGTAGGTGCAAGTAATGTCAGATACTAATGCATGTGTTAGTTCAGTTGGCTACCTAAATATGAAGTTTCAATAGAAGAAATAATCATCATTAATGGGATGCAACCTATTCTCCCTCCTACATTCTTGGGGTTGATGAAGATGTAGGTCAGGTCAATGCAAGTAGTATAATTCTTCAATGGTATTGGATTAGGTTTAGACTGTAAAGTTCAAACCACTGGTCAATGAGGATGAAGGGCCACAAAGGGTGGTTGGTCAGCTTGTAGACTTCTATAAGACATATAGTTGCTAGATTTTGGAATGTAGAGGTGTGTAGTGGGTTGGGTGATAATTAAGTTGGTGGCAACATCATTAGTGTATACTATAGTTAAGTCTGGAAAGTTGGCGTGGAATGATGTTGATGGTGGTAGGATGAACATGGAGGTGTGCTTGGGAGTTTGGTCTATAGGATGCACAACTCAGGTTGCAACATGGTGCAAAGTTTTGAAAGGAAGTGAGGTAGATAACAGTCTTGTCTATCATGGAGTTGAGTGTCAAATTGGGAGGGGAAGGAAGGAAGAGGGGAGAGGTTTCCAATGATTATGATTGTCCTGGAGGTGATGAACATATGAAAGAAAGATGATGGTCTTTGAACTTTGAAGTCATTACTAGCCCATAAAGAGGTGGTTCACAAGACCTTCCTCACTAGAACCAATTGACTCAAGGAAGGAGAATATTGGGCCGTACCAGCACAATGTAAGAGAGAATAGTGGGGTAGCTAGTGTTTAGCACATCTACAAGATGAAAGAGGGAGGAAGAAGTAGTGAGGTGTAGGGGAAAAGGAGAACATGATAAGAGAGGAGAAGGAAACGATAGTTGTTGTATGAGACCATCATGCCCATTTTGTAGGTCACACAGGTGAAGGGCCGCGGGGTGGGGTGAAGTTCATACATGGGGAAAAGGAAGGAAATATATGACATTTATATGTACCTAGTAGATGCATGCTCATGCACCTGGAATTTGATTAAGTCTACATGATATATATAAAATAATTAGTATGGTATATAGTAAAACCATATAAAAATGAAATAATACAAAATTTCATATGAAGAGATATAACTACTCTAATATCTACTAAAAGGAAAACTGTCATTGTTACTATATGGATATGTTGGTGATACATTGTCAAAAGATATGAAGATCAACTAATATATCAGAGTTATCCTATATAAACCATATATTCTCATATTGGATATCAAATTCTACTATGAGAAATTCTATAATGTTATTGTATATAAAATAATCACTTTCCTCTATCTTGACAAAAAAAAACTCATTGGTGTCTTTTCTAGGTTTGTGATTCCTTTATATTTTTAACAATATCATGTTGCTCATTTTTATCATAATGCAATATTGTATATTCATGTGAGTCTTTGATATCTGTCAGTTTTGTGTTCTTTATATACTACAGATGAGATATTTTTTAACCATTCCATATTTTTCCTATATTATTTTTAGTCTATCATGTCCATATCTAAAGTCATAATATGAAATATTCTTTAGTTACTATTGTTATTTATTATGTATATAAGATATTGTTATGCATAGTAGTTCTTAACACATAATAGATAAGTGAAATAATGAAAATTTATATTTAATATGTTTTCAAATACATGTGTCTACCATATCTGATACAACCTAAGGATTGTGTGTTGTTTGGAAATTGTATATCTACTTGTATCCAATGTCTGTAAACAAATATGAAAGTTGTATCACTTATAGAGAGTTTGAATATCTTAGTTGTAATAGTGGACTTTTTTGATATATTGTAACCAACATGTATTTTTGTATGGATTTTACAATACAAAAAAATTCTACTGAAAACATTATTAATATAATGAAATAAATTATGTCTACACATACATATATGTTTATCATTGGATCAAATTCAACAATGTGCATCCTATACTAAAGAAAGATCTCTATCTTTGGCATATAAGAGTTGACTGAAGTAGTTCTTACAATGAATATGTCACACCCCTACCCAAAAAATATATGTCTTGTACATATCTTCGGTGGTAAAACTTAATTGCATGGGCACATTGGAAAATCTAAATAACTATTTGGACTCGCCACCATGATTTATTTGGAAAATGAGGAAAATCAGATAAAGCTTTGTGAATCCATGGTGGAAAGTTTATTGTTGTCGAATAGACAAGAGATGAAAACATAACAAAAAATTTGATTATGACAATCTTGTTACAAGTGGGTAAGGAATATCAAGCCATCCTATGCATTATATTAGTATTGAACCATTTCTAAATGTCTCTAAAATTGTAGCATTTTTAGGGTTAATTAAAAAGACAAAGCGGAAAAATGTTATAAGAAGGGAAATTTTATGGTTTGCGGCCCTTTGGGTATGGAGATGTTTATTTCTTTACCGTCATAGTACTAAAAGTCATAATTTTTAGGTGCATTGGGGTCCTACTCAAGATTTCCCATGCCAGAGATCCTGCATGGATGGTTAGGATTGATGCATAGGAAGATTAGAGGATTATGAGAAAAGGATGTAATTAGGAGCAATATCTAATATATCTATGATTAATGCAATTGAGATATGTAAGTAGATCATATGAAGAATAAGAAGTTGAGAAAATATGAACTATTAAAAGTAGTTATAGCACTTAAGAGATAGCAGTTAAAGTTGGCAGTTAGGAGTATGTCCTGGTTATCTTTGTGCGACCTAATAATATTTAAAAGTAGGTGGTGTTAGAGGACAGATCATTTGAACACGAATAATGCATAAAATAATGGGGGAGATAGCCGCTTTCTAGTTTCAAGAGAGTTGAAAGGGTCATGGAATGTAGTGGATATAAGGGGTATTTTGAGGAAAATTTGTTAGTCTATATAGAAGTATCTAGAAGATGTGGTGCACTATAGTGATTCAGTATGCACGTGTGGCTCATAGATCGAATAGATCCACTACGTGTTGTCGATGCATCATTCCAAATCTATCGGGTGACCCACACATGATAATATTGGTCTCCTGATTTTCCATTTATTTGAGGAACATTCTAGAGAAAATTGTAAAGAATGCACCAATTAAGACTGAATAAAATGTTGGAATTAGAATTCAATGTTATGATTCACATTTATCAAAGAAATATGCATTTTTGTGAGATAAAAGACAATTGAATTTCTTTGCAGGAAATGATAATACTTTATTCCGGATAATTCAATTGGGAAATTTATAAAAAAACTTTTAAATACTAGAATTGATGGGAAATTGCTTTTGAGTTTGAAACATAGTATCTCTATACAGAAAGCCCTAAACTAGGCAAAAGTGGGTGAAAATAAATGAATTGTATAGGTAGAAAATATGAAAAAGATAGAAAAAGGAGAAAATTGGATAAATGTGAAAAAATGTGGAAAACGTGGAAATGGACTCCATCATTAGAAAAAGAATTGATATTATCATGAACTTCAACTAAGTGAACAAAAATGAGATGTCAATAGTTTTCCTCTCTCAAGGCAAGATTTGAGATAAGAGTGAGAACCATATGCTTGAGCCAATTTTGGTTACCATTTCCAGTCACAAAGGAATAAAAAGGTGAGACACCTCAAGGATGTTATATAAACCTTGTGGAGGATGGAAATGTTGTTGATGTCTTCATTTCTAAGGATGAATTAGTGAAATAGCCATTCATAAAAAGTTACATTGGGTGTAAATGATATATCCTGAATAAGGATAGACATGTATGAGGCATTTATCTATTTTGACCAATCATTCATTATCGTTGAGTGATGATGATCCATTTGATGTTTATCAACTACAAAAGTGACTCCATCATTTCTCTAGTTCTTACTTCATTACATGTATAATTCTCTCACTAACTCATGACTTAATGAGAAAAAAAGATGGCTTTAAATGTAACTAAGATCAAGAGTCGGTGATCATTGAAAACCATATCAATTTCTTTAGAAAAAAACTTTGAAAAGAATCATCATCTTTATTCTTTCTATTTTTTAGTTTTTCATTTTAATGTAATTTTAAGTTTTACTTTTGAAATTTGGCAAAGCAGAACAAAGTCCATGACCCTAAAAAGGTGAAATATAGTGAGTTTTCTTATCTTGGACAGTGCTTTAATTGCTTAAGATTGGAAATTGGGTGTTAGATAAGTTTTCAATTATAAGATGATTTCTACAGCCAGTAATTGTGTAGGTCTATTGCATGCTCCCTATAGAATGTGTAAGAATTAATATTTAGAGGAAGAGTGTCAAAACAAATTGAAATTGGGCGTTAGGTGTTCATCTGGTGATAAGGTGGTTTTTGGGATGTTTTCCTTTACTGGTTCATGATCTGATCCCCCAACATGTTTATGAGTGATTATCCCCGACTTTTTACTTCTCACTTGGTTTGAGTGCATGTGATTACTGATATTTTGTAATAGAAGTAGGGAAAATGATATGGAAATGTAATCTTCAAAGATTGAGGTTAAGGTTCAGAAAACTCTAGGTCATGATCTAGGTCCTAATAAGATGCATTATATTTGAGGCTTTAGGTTGGTTTAGTATTAGTTCATGATCCCATATAGTAAAGATTTGAAGACAACGGGCATGACTGGTTCAATTTTAGATCATGACTCAAGACCCAATAAGATGTGGTAAAATAAACTCAAGATTGATTTATTTTTAGTTCATGATTTAGGATAATGAATGTTGGGGAATCTGACCCTCAAAATAGTCAAATAATTATTTCCTCTGGATAAATAGGGAAACTTTTAACTTTTAAGGAAAGATTTAAAACCTTCTGATTTTTACAAACTTTTGATATTTTATTTGTGATTTATGATTTTATGTTATTTGTATGATCTCTAGAAGTTTTGGAAATCTTACTGATAATCTAGGGACTTATTTGTACTTTCTACAAAAAAAATGTGTTTATAAGGAGGGGAAATGATAGGAGGTCGGGAACCTCACCATTTCCTCCATTTTCAAGCGGTGAAAGTGTCCAAGGAGATTGGCTTGATAAAATGACAATGGCTCTAGTGTTTGGCATGAGAAGAGAAGCAGTGCATTGCGTCGATCTACCATAGGTGGACCCCATTCATCTCGACGTTCCATGAGTGAGATCTGACATTGTGGCAGGAAGCAATTTTTTTGGCAGCAACAGATCTTTGAGTCGTTGATTTCAATAGTTCTTTTGGGTTGTTTTCAGCTCCATTCATCTCCAAAGAGGTATAACCTTCTTTTTTAGCTTTAGTTTGGCCATTTTGGCCCTCAGTGAAAAAACATGGATTTTCATTTTTACAACACTCTTCACGATCTAGAGTTTCAAGATGACAAAATGCATGTTTTAATTTGCAGTTCAAATGCGTTTACTATTTTCACATTTTTGATATCATTTAGTATCATATTATGTTGATTCAAGTTTTTGTATGAAGCTGGCATCATTGCATATGTGAACTTGCAGATGGTAGCTCGAAACTAGCGTAAGGAGGTGAAAATTCCTCGGGGGGGGGGGGGGGCATTAATGGATGAGGAGGATGCTAGCAACGATTTTAGAATTGAGGCATACCCGTGATAATATTTATGTAGCATTTGTTTTATGAGTTCATATTTGCATATGAAATTTTGGATCTATTTTTGCTTTGGTAAGGCGACATGGCAAAGTGAGCCAAATTGTGGGGGACCTTGTCCATGCTAAAAAGTTTGTGGCTCATCTAGGAGTGTTGTGGATGAACATGCATCATTGAGGTCATCGAGCGAGTGATGAGGTCTTACTTGGAACTTTTCTCCTTGTCAAATATGTTTATCAAGCTTGAATCGAGCTTTTATCTATGGTGATGATTTTTTACATCATTTTTTATTCTTCCTTTTAGGGTCTTGGACTATCAAATGTATATATAAGGACCGGTTCTAATGAGCATGTGCGTTGGGTTGGTTGTTGAGGAAGTAGGGTTTCTTGATGGGATTGGTTTTGGAAACATTTGTCATTGTAGGATAACTAATATGAGTTATCTTATCCCATTGATTGAGCACTTTCTCTAAGATATTACTACTTTTCATTTTTCTTTTGGCAAGCTGACCATTACCCCTTGTGAGTTTGTTGTGAAAGGTTAGGTTTTGGTAGGATTTCCATTCATAATTTACCAAAAAGATGGGAGTGGTGATGATATCACATTGTTGAGATAATAGGAGTGAACCCTAATATAATTGAGATGGCTTCTATGTACAAAATCAAATTTACCTAGTTGTGTGCGACCTTCTTTCATAAGAGGGAGAGTTAGAATGCCAGTGATTTCCTATTTGATGCCTTGAGGGTTAGGGTGTTTCTTTTCATGCTGAACACCAGTTACTTTCTTGGTAACAATTATGGGATAAAGAAGAAAAAGTTGGCTCTCCTATCAACTTAAATTGGACATTGTTCCTTCTTTTAAATGGGGTGGAGGTGTATACTGTTGGTATGTATGCCCAAAGAGTCAATCATATGATGATTGTAATGGGATAACTTGCAAATGATTTGATTAATAATAAAGGTGATCTTCTAATTTATTCTATTTTATTCAGTTATAGTATAATGATGTAACATAATAAATGTCAAAATAATGTTATTACTTAATAATGTAAGTCTTTCGGTTGATGACCTGAGCAATTAGATCATATGAATGCCAAGAGTATATACATTCTTGTTATTGTCCCTAGTCAGATGTTATTGTGGAAGGATGATAGACAACAACAACACATAAGACTAGAGTGTGTGTTGGTTGATGATAGAGTCTCATCATTCATGATATTTGATATCAAACCAAGCACATAGATACTTGTTAGCAAATAATGTATCAGACAGACCCACCATGAGAGTGACACAAGGAAACCATTGTGTGGTAGTCATAATCATCTCTCATAGTGTTGGTGGTGATTGTGGTTCTTAGACCTGAAATCACTACACTCATCACATGTCGTTCTGTGTAGTTTGACATCATCCATCGTAACCTTGAATAAGGCTTGACATAAAGGTAATCATCAGATGTGTTGTGACAAATGGGGATGGTTGTGAGTGATGTAGATGGGATTTGTACCTCCTACAAGAGTTTTATATCCTGGCCACTTGATTAGTGAGACTAAGAAATGCATGGTCATGCACATGTGAGTCAATATGTGATATTGAGCTTACATATATATTAGACAGTCTTCTCTAGTTCAAGGAATAGAGATTGAATGTTAAAGAGGATGAAGATACCATGGCTCGAGTTCAATCTAGCTATAAGTAACAAAAGAACTATACAAACATTGTAACACCAATCACATATTGTAGGTTGAAGTTGTTCTCCAACATTCCATTTACTTGGGTAGCAATGTTGTGTTGCTAGATACCTCTCTTTGCTTATGATGTCATAAACTAGTTATGGACTTTCACTGCTAATGTAATATGGAACCTATAGGGTCAGACACATACGATACACTTCAAATAGGAGTTTATTCATGAATGATGTTTACTTGATTACTAAAATGTTAGGTGTTCAATTTAAACAACAATTGACTGAATGGACTCTGAACCAACTAGATCAAGTGTTGAACTGATCGGTTGAAGAGTCAGGTTGATTGGAAATTACATTGGTTGAAATCTAGATGAACCAGGGCATGAACCAACCGGTTCACTAAGTCAATCGATCGACTCAAGGTCATCAAATGACATGTTCATGTGATGAACCACCCAGATCATGGATCAATTTGATTACATCAAGGACTAGAGTTGACGTCGTGTTGTGCATTAATCAAATTATAATTGCCAATACAAATCAATTGGGGAACATGATGAAATGAATGGTTTAAGGGTTGAACTGATCGGATCGCACGCCAACTGATCGGTTCACCTATGACCATATTGTTTTGCCAAAATTTGTGAAACCCTAGTATCCTCCACTCCCACACAGACTCGGAACCCTGACCCTAACCCTCCTATAAATATAGGGGTACATGAGGCTTCCTAGAGACACAACTCAATTTCCTCTGACAATTTTTGTCTTTTCTGGTTATGATAACCAAGAGAATCCGAGAAAGTCCTACCTGATAAAGGGAGGGATAGCAAGGGAGATCAAGTTTTTGCTAGTACATCATTGTGAAGGGACAACTCCTTCATGTTTGTTATTTTAGAAAAACATGAGTTCTCAGTGGTCCGTGTGGACTACTCTAGAGGCGAGGAGCTTTTCCTGCTAGGAGGACAACATCAAGCTGCTGTCTGTGGCGATCAACCAGGAGCTGTTGTAGGTTGTTCGAGTGTGACTTGAAGAAAGGTGCATACTACCATGAGGAGATTATCATTGGACTTGCTCCGTGACCATGTATTTCCTCAAAACCATCCTTTCCATTATATAGTTGTTGACACGATCTACTGTTATAAGGGGAAAATGGTAGTTAAATTTTTGTTTCTGTTGCCTGCTCTACCGCCATATTTCCGTGCATTGGTATTAGAGACACGTCAACTTACTATGTTTTTGGATAATCTATATGATTATTTTTTTGTTTTTCATTTATTTATTGCATATGATGTGAATACCTAAACTGATTAATTTGCATATGTGATTAAATACCACGTACAATCCCAAACTAATATATATATGATATATATGCAATTTACATGTGTTATCCTAAAAGTTGGTTCTAGTGGTGGATGTGTAGCATGGTTATGGTCAATAAAACTAATTATCTATGCACCCCGGTTGTGTTTTTCATTCCTATTTTATCTTAGTTTACATATTGAGCCTCTATCTTATCTTCCAATTGTAAAAGTATTATTCTTTACTACCTTTTCTCCCCTCAAATGTAACTCGAGTTTTCTCCATTATCATGTAATAAGTAATAGCATTAGGATAGTTTAATTATTATTACGATGAAGAAGATGATTCACCCATTTTAGAAGATGATTCGATCGACTGGAGGACCGAGGAGGACTGACGATATGGGCCAAACAGATCGACTGGATGATCCATAAGATGGTGGACCAGAGACTAGGCGATTGGGAGACGACCAATCGACCGACCAGGAGGTGAGTCAATTGATTCAAGGGTTGAATCTATCAACCCATATTGGCAAGCACAAATCTTTATCAACAACATGTTTCTGCATATGATGTAGACCTTAGGTGGTGATTATTCCTTATGGCTCCAAGGAATTACCATAGAATGGACGTAACCATCGATTATATTCTTGCATGTTTTCATTTGTGGGATATAACATGTATACAATACGTACTATAAGTATGTGGTGATTCTATATGTATATGTACTTATAAATACAAACTCCCTCAATAATATATTAAGTATAAGACTCTTTCCATTAGCAACACACATGAAAAGCTTGATCAACTATGTGTGGATACACCAAGTGTTACAACCCAATTTTTGGGTTTATATGATTGGAAATGTAATTTCCCCAATAAATGTATGATTATGTAATTTGTATGATTTAAGTAATTGAGTGGATTCCTTTGATAAATAACCTTGTATGTTTATTTTTGTGGGCCTTGTTGGCTATTGGGCCCAATAACAAGAAAAGGGAAATAAAAAGGAAAAGAAATCAATTAATAAAGGAATAATTAAGATAATGAGAAAATAAAGATGTGGAAGTATCTAAAAGGCTAAGAATTATCCTTCAAGGAATCATTTCATATCTTTAGGATTTCTTGGGTTTCAAGAAGTCCAAGTTGCAAAGATAATAGGAGAACAAAGAGATAAAATCAAATAAAGCATTATTAAGAAGGAAAGTTGAGATAATGATGAAAATATAAGAAAAATGTGGAAATATGGATAATGGAATCATTATAAATGAGATTTCGAATCTACATGGTTTCTAATGGTAAATATGAATCAAAATAAAGAAAATAAAAGATTTAGAGAGAGAAAATATGCTTAAAATATGCCTTATTAAGAGATAACTTGCATATGAAAAAAAGTCCCTCATACTTTCAAATTTGAGTTCCAAATTGGCACACAAGTATTTTAAGTCATTATGGACTTTCCTCTAAAATTTGGAATCAATCCAATATGCGGTTTAAGAGATATGAATTTTGTAAGATTTCCCAAAATGGAAAGGAAAAGGAAAGGTACATTAAATGTCACATTTTATTTTTGAGTAGGAATCTAGGGCCCAACCCATTCAAGTGTCTTGTCTTTTGGTAGACATCCGATTAAAGATTGACGGTGGACAGATTGTCTTGTACTTCCAGTCCGAATGGGAAACTGGGGAACAATAGGTGCGATCTTCTCGCACTCCCCTCTTGCTACAAATCCCAAACCGGTGAGGATAGTACTCCCAATCGATTTGGGAGGGATTTCCAGAACAAATCAACCCTGGTTTTGAGGATTTTGGAAGGTGATAATGTTTTTCCCTAATGTCCCTATAGAGCCAAACTCCATGGATGCGGGACTACGAGCCAAACCTATAAAAGAGTCTCTACCCCTCTTCGTGATGGGTATAGAGGTGTGAAGCTAGTCGTGAAGGTACGAGAAAGCCTCCGCTACCCCTGGGTCACCCGAGGATCATCGCACCATGGGAAATCTGGCTGGTCTATGCTACTCATTGGTGACATGACGGTTGGTCCTGACCAGCCATCTCCTCAAGCCATCAAGGTCTCGAATGACTTTGGGAGCCTCGGCCGAAGGCCCCCGCCAGGACATCTGCTTCAAATCGACTGCAGACCATAGAGTCAAACCAAGGGTTGACTGTCGTCGGGAGTTATTTTGCAAGAATAGGAGTCTCGTGAGGTTGAAGAAGGATTCACACAAAAAGACCTATAGGCCCCGACCCGAGCACATGACCTTAAGCCCAAAGGCGGAGGGCAGTAGTGTCCTTTTGACCTGAAGCCAGTTCTCTATCCCCTGTAAGCGGATCAATGACTGGGCCGAAGCCCATTGGCTAGCCAGGGTCTGCGTGTAAAAGAGAGGAGTCACAAAGCTTACGCGGCAGCCATCGATTGGCTACGAGGTAATTAATTTATGATTTTTATATCTAATGATTGGTAACTCGGATAGAAAATTGTTATATATGAAAGTTGATCAGAAAAATGCAAGGAATGAAATAAAAATAGATTTATATACTGAATTTGATCGTAATTTGAAAAGTGGTTAAAGTTACCATCCTTAATGTGTTTATGACTAAGATCAACCCTAGTTTGATGATTAATGAATTGAGGGGATTAATATGGATGTTTTATGATAATATTAACCTATTGTTAGTAAGAAAGACATTTTGATGTCTAAAGAGATGATCCATATGCTTAATAGCTTAATTTAGGGTTTTGATATGTTAATGTGCATTAATGGGCTTAGAAACCCTAATCTAAGTGTTAGTGGATTTTAATGAGATATAATTCGAGACCCTTTGTATAAAAGTGATATTAGATTAATCATAATCCTATTTGATGAAAAGAAGGTTTTAATGTGAAAAAGTGGGTAATTAGGGTTTTTGAACCTAGAATTGCTATTTTAGGATATAAAGGAAGAGAGTTGTAAATAGATATAAAGGAACCCTAATGAAACCCTAATTCAGATTAGAAACCCTAGAAAGTGAGTCCAAGTGAATAAAGTAGATTCTTGATAGAGCGTGTAGTGAATAGGTTGCATATGCTTTTCAAGAAATTCTGTGATTGTTGAATTGCTTGCTTGGATTGCTTTATTGGTCGGAATTGCTTAATGCTGGTGAAATCTACAAATCAGGTATGTGGTTAAATTATGAATAATCGCATTATGATTCACGGCATTTTCATAGATACTCTTGATTACTATGATCCTAAACTATTTGGTTGTTCAATTCTGCAATCTCATAAAGTGACTATGTGTATAACAATTAAGTATGAGTGTGCTTCTCAAACCTACATACCACTGTAATGTATGATGCAAGACCAAGCCCCAGAGGGAAGGTCTGAGTTGGTTAAGCCCCAGAGGGAAGACCATTGGGCACCTAGAGTGGTGACCCCAGTGATAACACCCAAATGTATGCATTTATGCTAAGCATTTATTTATGGTTTTGTGTCACTATATAATATGCCCAAAATAACCCATGTTTACTATCTTTTAGTCATTTATGTCTTTTCTTAGATAAAGTTGCTCAACTAGCCAATTTTGGGACCTAAAAAGACATCTATTCTCCATGATTTCTCCCCAAATCCATATGTTTTGCAGCAGCTAAGTCTACACTGCGACCACAGTCCTCAGGGTCCTGACCGCAACCGCAGTACTCACGCTCACCCCAACCGCGACTGTAGTATTTGATTCCACCGCAAACGCGGTCTAGATATACACCTCGACTGCTATCCAAGCCATCACCGCCACTGATGAACTAACCACGATTGAGGTACATCTTCCTAGACCGCAATCATGGCCAAGAAGAAGTAACCTCAACCGCGATCGAGGTACATCTTCCTAGACCGCGATCGCGGCCAAGAAGTAACCTCAACCGTGACCGAGGTACATCCTCCTGCACCGTGACTGTGGTATCTACATCGACCACGACCGTGAAGTTAAGTCGGTGCAGACCTCGACCATTTCACCTATAAATACACGCCCCTATCCACCTTAAGAAGGGTTCATATTTGGGGATATTTCTAGTTGTTGAGGTTCCCAGAGCCTTGTGGGAGAGTTCAGAGGGTCTGAGAAGGCATAAGTGCTCATTCTACGCATGTCTCTTTGGCGTGCTTCCATCCCCCACCATCTTCCATCTCCAGTCTTAGATCTCTAAAGGCAGAAGCTGAGGAGAGAGAAGACTGAGGACCCATCTTCGAGAGAGAAGGAGAACGCCCACACCATAATCTTCCACCCCATCCACCAACCAAGCTACTGTTCGGGGCGGATCTAGAGAGAAAGGAGGTCGAGGAATCTAGAAGATCAAGGAGGACGACCCAAGGACGAGATTCGACCTATGCAAAGTCTAGGGAGCGAGAGCCTCCTCTCCTCTACGGGCTAAATCTCTTCTTATTCTCCTTTCTTCTTCTATTCCCCTTGGTTTCTGTACAAACAATGTTCTTTCATCTTTGTTCAGTGCCAACTATGCTTGTCCATGGCTAGTTGTAACATACCACAAATAGAATCCTACCCTAATAGTTTTACCCTTTTGACTTAGCCAAACAAGGATAAGCTAATACATGTAATTAAGAGAATCTTAAATACTTTGTACTTAATAATGACTTGTTTGGATGATAATAAGAAATTAAAGAACTTAATCGAATAAACATTTCCCATATATTCTTAATATAGGGTTATATGCACAAATGCTTCAGTTGGGTTTTAATAATGGGCTTGAAGTGTAAATTGTACACTAAGTAATAAAAATAATAAAATATTTCATCCTAGAAATTTCTAGTGCTTTTTAGTATATGAAAACGGAGAGAAATATCAAAATACACATAAAAGAGATAATAAGGACAATAATTGGAGATAATATGGGATATAATTGATTAAAAGAGGATAATGAGGAATATGTTGTTTCAAAAATCACAAATAGGAAACCATGAGATAATTTGATATGCAAATTTGTTTTCTTGATCTAAAAGAAACTTAAGGGCCAAGTATCACCTAATTTGGAAGATAAATGCATATATTAAAGTCTTTATTAAAAGAAAATAGGAGATAAGCCAATAAGGTGAAATAAAATATCTAACATCCTCAAATTGGAAAACTAACTCCAAATTCGTAATCTATATATCAAAATGAGTCTATGTGTGAATTTGTATTTAATTTCATCGATGTTTAATATTTTATTGTATTAAGGAGAGAATAAATGACTTAAAGACCAAAAATATTAAATATATGATGAAAAAATTTAATTAATGCCAAAATCGTGTTCCACACGTTTATTATTGCTTATAGGCCAAGTTTTACATTTTTAGATAGTTTGTAGATGCCTCTAGTAAATTAAAAGGTTAAATAAGTGATAAAATTTAAATGAATTAAATAAAATAATAAAAGTCTTCAAAAAATATAATAATGCCAAATTCGTATTCTACATGTTAAAATAGACCTTTGAATGAATTTTGAATCAATTTGGAAAATATTTGATGAGAAGACAAATTTAGGAGAGAGAAAGTATGCAAAACTTCAAACTCATTAATTAAAATAATAAACAATATAAAAAATGGAAATAATACTAAATTAGTATTCAACATACTTAATATGACTTGTTGCTCAAGTTTTTTAATTTTTGGATAATTCTAATGCCTTTAGTGAAGGAGGAAAGAGAAAATAGTAATTAATTTATTTGATATATTAGCATTTGTCAAAATTTAAATTTAATTCCATATTCGGATTCTACACATCAAAATCAGTCAATATGTCAATTTTGGTAAATTTTGGAAATCATTTGAGCCCTCAAAAGAAGAGAGAGAGATTCATTTAATAATGCATATAACACTATAATCGAAAATATAGTTTGATATGCGAGATTTGGCTTTTTGTGCGCTCATCGCTGACCGTGGATCTTGGATCCAACGGATTCTTGTTGTCTTCTACCTTGGTTTGAACAAGGAAACAAAAATACATTTATTTGATTTTTCGTTTGCCATTATCTCCCTCGTTTCTCAACGAAATTAAGTGATTTAAGTAGCGTTGGATTTCTCTCGAGTTTCCGCACAACTTTATACCAAAATTTTTATGTTTTGACGAAAATTCAAGAAACTCCTTAAGCATGTCGACGACCTATCTCACCCCACCTTGCTAAACCCTAACCTAGACTTCTTTGCTTATAAATACACATACTCCTAGATCCGTTGTCATCTTTACAACTCAAAGCACCCTTTAATTTCTCATTCCATCGACATTTTAACCAAGAACGGTGGCCAAAGTACCAGGGCTTGTGGCGCCTATATCTCTCTGCTCTCTCCACCTTCGGCCCTATTAAAGGTACCATTGAATCCCTCATGTTCTAAGCTTTCCATCGCATACTTTTACATCGAATTTGGTTGAGTATAGCACAAACGCCCAATCCTTCCCCAAGCAAGTTGACGCTTGCTCACAGCCATGGCATGGGCTGGGTTGGGAAAGACAACCTGTGGATTTTTACGATTTTACCCCCACTCTCTTCCTCTCTTTTGGTACGAAGTGTCTACGTGGCAATTTCTTATTGGTTCATTTTCAAAAATTCATATCTTCTAAACCGTGAGTCTAAAAATAAATCTAAAATATGTTTTGAACTCAGAAAAATGTTTTCTTTCTAGTAAAAATATTTCCAAAGATTTATTTCGAGTTTTTTCAAAGGTGATTTTCTAGAATACGAATTAATTAAGCGAAAAATCACAAAAAAATGCATCTAAAAGTCCATAACTTCAAAATACATAATATTATATGTCATTTTGATCAGAAAACCATAACTAAGATGATGGCGATGTTTTCAAAGTCTAATTCGATTGTTTGTGGAAAAGTCAATGGTTTTGAGGTTTCAAGCCTTTAATGAATATACATATATCTAATACATAAATATGATGATCATATTAGGGGAAAGTGGACTCTGATTTTGTTAGGGATCTGAAAGTGAGTTCTAGGGTTTGAAGGTTTGAGGTATGTTGCATCTCCGATTATTCATATTGAGAAATTCTTCTCTCTTATGTATGTTTTGCATCCTCTATTTCTCTATCATGAGCAATTCACCTATCTTTTCATTCTCTTGATTTTGGCCTACACAATATGTCTTATCTTTTGATATCATGGTTCATATGAACTATCTTGCTTGTTATGGTCTTGGATATTCTATTGATATCCTATCTTGTGCCTTGGTGCATGTTGGTTTTAAATAATGTTATGTGCCCACTTTGAAGTGGATGTTTATATATTTGTGTTGTCCATTGTGTGATCGCAACGTCATATTATTCAGACCATACTTGTCTACTTGCCTCTACATTAAACATGCTATGTGATTCAGTAGCACTAGAGTAGTTTAAATTACTTTGGTTTTGGGGCAGTAATCCCCTATTGTTTATTAAGGAGGGTGGCAGTATACCACTTCTCTATACCTGAGTGTGGTAGTAATCCATACTCAATTTTATATATTTGGGAGATTGGCAGTATTCCTTTCTCTATCAGGTTCAAGTTTGTGCTTGTCCACCTTTGTGTTTATATTGTTCTAGGGCTATGTTTATCTCACATGCATGCAAGTTGATGATGTTGTGGGGTGTGTGCCCTACTACCTTCTTATGTGCCAGTATTGCACAATCTTATTTGTTTTGTTTATGGCAAGTATCCTCTTTTATCAAGTTATGATGTTTTCTTATCTTTTATGCCCGTGTGGGTAGTCCTTCTCTTTTACATGGGAAGCATTTATAATTGATGTCCTTATTGTCATATATTGCTCAAATTTTCTTTAGTATACACATACCAGCTTTTTGCTGATGTATTTCTTTTCTTCTTCTCTTTTGTGGGGTATGCTTCCAACCCCAGGTAGATCAAGGAGAAGTGAACCTCGACATCAAACTTGTAGCCGAGCCTTTGGGAGACTTGAAGAGGTGGTTAGATGACCCTCAGCTTGATCTTAGGCTTATGTGTTAGTTTTCCTTTTTGGACACCCATATGTGGTGAATTGTTGTATTATGCCTTGTACATTGTTAGATAATATTTCTTTTCTGCTGCTACTCATTGTGTAATGATACTTACATGTTGAATGAATTGATCTCCATCCCTTTGATGAAAATTTTTATGTGGTGTTTGGTTCAAGGGATGAAGTCTTTTTTTTCTAGTAGAGGAGTGGTTTCACTTCTTTACAACATGGTATCAGAGCCACTAGCAGTTGGTTATCTAACTATTTCAAACTCATCTCCCTTAGGATGTTTACCTTTGTCTTAGGTTTCTTATACCTAGTATCCTTGCCTTGTGCAAGAAACTTTATGACTTTTGGGTGATCATGTAGGGTTGATAGGTTAGAGACATGAGGACCTAAAACTCAGCCCTAGATGGTATGACTTCTAGCTAGATAAATGAGAAACATAAAACTCAAAAACTTTCATAACTAAAAGATATGTGGGTAGTCTTAATACCTTGATGATGATTAGCTTGACTTGTTGAGATGAACCCTTTTAAGGGGTGGTGGATAAGTTTTCTTATAGATGTTTTGATTTTGAGGACGAAATCCCTTTAAGGGGTGGTGTGTTGTAACATACCAGAAATAGAATCCTACCCTAATAGTTTTACCCTTTTGACTTAGCCAAACAAGGATAAGCTAATACATGTAATTAAGAGAATCTAAAATACTTTGTACTTAATAATGACTTGTTTGGATGATAATAAGAAATTAAAGAACTTAATCGGATAAATATTTCCCATATATTCTTAATATAGGGTTATATGCACAAATGCTTCAGTTGGGTTTTAATAATGGGCTTGAAGTGTAAATTGTACACTAAGTAATAAAAATAATAAAATATTTCATCCTAGAAATTTCTAGTACTTTTTAGTATATGAAAAAGGAGAGAAATCTCAAAATACACATAAAAGAGATAATAAGGACAATAATTGGAGATAATATGGGATATAATTGATTAAAAGAGGATAATGAGGAATATGTTGTTTAAAAAATCACAAATAGGAAACAATGAGATAATTTGATATGCAAATTCGTTTTCTTGATCTAAAAGAAACTTAAGGGCCAAGTATCACCTAATTTGGAAGATAAATGCATATATTAAAGTCTTTATTAAAAGAAAATAGGAGATAAGCCAATAAGGTGAAATAAAATATCTAACATCCTCAAATTGGAAAACTAACTCCAAATTCGTAATCTATATATCAAAATGAGTCTATGAGTGAATGTGTATTTAATTTCATCGATGTTTAATATTTTATTGTATTCAGGAGAGAGAAAATGACTTAAAGACCAAAAATATTAAATATATGTTGAAAAAAAATAATTAATGCCAAAATAGTGTTCCACACGTTTATTATTGCTTATAGGCCAAGTTTTACATTTTTAGATAGTTTGTAGATGCCTCTAATAAATTAAAAGGTTAAATAAGTGATAAAATTTAAATGAATTAAATAAAATAATAAAAGTCTACAAAAAAATATAATAATTACAAATTCATATTCTACATGCTAAAATAGACCTTTGAATGAATTTTGAATCAATTTGGAAAATATTTGATGAGAAGACAAATTTAGGAGAGAGAAAGTATGCAAAACTTTAAACTCATTAATTAAAATAATAAACAATATAAACAAATGGAAATAATACTAAATTCGTATTCAACATACTTAATATGACTTGTGGGTCAAGTTTTATAATTTTTGGATAATTCTAATGCCTTTAGTGAAGGAGGAAAGAGAAAATAGTAATTAATTTATTTGACACATTAACATTTGTCAAAAGTTAAATTTAATTCCATATTCGGATTCTAAACGTCAAAATCAGTCAATGTGTCAATTTTGGTAAATTTTGGAAATCATTTGATCCCTCAAAAAAAGAGAGACATTCATTTAATAATGCATATAACACTATAATCAAAAATATAGTTTGATATGCGAGATTTGGCTTTTTGTGCGCTCATCGCTAACCGTGGATCTTGGATCCAACGGATTCTTGTTGTCTTCTACCTTGGTTTGAACAAGGAAACAAAAATACATTTATTTGATTTTTCGTTTGCCATTATCTCCCTCGTTTCTCAACGAAATTAAGTGATTTAAGTTGCGTTGGATTCCTCTCGAGTTTCCGCACAACTTTATACCAAAAATTTTATGTTTTGACAAAAATTTGAGAAACTCCTTAAGCATGCCGACGGCCTCTCTCACCCCACCTTGCTAAACCCTAACCTAGAATTCTTTGCCTATAAATACCCATACTCCTAGATCCGTTGACATCTTTACAACTCAAAGCACCCTTTCATTTCTCGTTCCATCGACGTTTTAACCTAGAACGGCGGCCAAAGTACCAGGGCTTGTGGCACCTATATCTCTCTGCTCTCTCCACCTTCGGCACAATTAAAGGTACCATTGAATCTCTCATGTTCTAAGCTTTCCATCGCACACTTTTACATCGAATTTGGTTGAGTATAGCGCAAACGCCCAATCCTTCCCCAAGCAAGTTGACGCTTGCTTGCAGCCATGGCGTGGGCTGGGTTGGGGAAGACAACCCGTGGATTTTTACGATTTTACCCCCGCTCTCTTCCTCTCTTTTGGTACGAAATGTCTACGTGGCAATTTCTTATTGGTTCATTTTCAAAAATTCATATCTTCTAAACCGTGAGTCCAAAAATAAATCTAAAATATGTTTTGAACTCAAAAAAATGTTTTTTTTCTAATAAAAATATTTCCAAAGATTTATTTCGAGTTTTGTCAAAGGTGATTTTCTAGAATACGAATTGATTAAGCTAAAAATCACAAAAAATGCATCTAAAAGTCCATAACTTCAAAATACATAATATTATATGTCATTTTGATCAGAAAACCATAACTAAGACGATGGTGATGTTTTCAAAGTCTAATTTGATTGTTTGTGGAAAATTCGATGGTTTTGAGGTTTCAATCCTTTAATGAATATACATATATCTAATACATAAATATGATGACCTTATTAGGGGAAAGTGGACTCTGATCTTGTTAGGGATCTGAAAGGGAGTTCTAGGGTTCAAAGGTTTGAGGTATGTTGCATCTCTGATTATTCATATTGAGAAATTCTTCTCTCTTATGTATGTTTTGCATCCTCTATTCCTCTATCATGAGCAATTCACCTATCTTTTCATTCTCTTGATTTTGGCCTACACAATATGTCTTATCTTTTGATATCATGGTTTGTATGAACTATATTGCTTGTTATGGTCTTGGATATTCTCTTGATATCTTATCTTGTGCCTTGGTGCATGTTGGTTTTAAATAATGTTATGTGTCCACTTTAAAGTGGATGTTTATATATTTGTGTTGTCCATTGTGTGATGACAACGTCATATTATTCAGACCATACTTGTCTACTTGCCTCTACATTAAACATGCTATGTGATTCAGTAGCACTAGAGTAGTGTAAATTACTTTGGTTTTGGGGCAGTAATCCCCTATTGTTTATTAAGGTAGGTGGCAGTATACCACTTCTCTATACCTAAGTGTGGCAGTAATCCATACTTAATTTTATATATTTGGGAGATTGGCAGTATTCCTTTCTCTATCAGGTTCAAGTTTGTGCTTGGCCACCTTTGTGTTTATATTGTTCTAGGGCTATGTTTATCTCACATGCATGTAGGTTGATGATGTTGTGGGGTGTGTGCCCTACTACCTTCTTATGTGCCAGTATTGCACAATCTTATTTGTTTTGTTTATGGAAAGTATCCTCTTTTATCAAGTTATGATGTTTTCTTATCTTTTATGCCCGTGTGGGTAGTCCTTCTCTTTTACATGGGAAGCATTTATAATTGATGTCCTTATTGTCATATATTGCTCAAATTTTCTTTAGTATACACATACCAGGTTTTTGGTGATGTGTTTCTTTTCTTCTTCTCTTTTGTGGGGTATGCTTCCAACCCCGGGTAGATCAAGGAGAAGTGAACCTCGACATCAAACTTGTAGCCGAGCCTTTGGGAGACTTGAAGAGGTGGTTAGATGACCCTCGGCTTGATCTTAGGCTTATGTGTTAGTTTTCCTTTTTGGACACCCATATGTGGTGAATTGTTGTATTATGCCTTGTAAATTGTTAGATAATATTTCTTTTCCGCTGCTACTCATTGTGTAATGATACTTACATGTTGAATGAATTGATCTCCATACCTTTGGTGAAAATTTTTATGTGGTGTTTGGTTCAAGGGATGAAGTCTTTTCTTTCTAGTAGAGGAGTGGTTTCACTTCTTTACACTAGTTGAGCTCCTTCTTGGCTATGTAGCCTGTTTTGGGCATGTTTATGTACTTTTGCCTTAAGCAAGTAGATTTAATCTAGATCTAGTACGTTTTCTATTCTATCTTCTCTTTGTGGTTATGACTGCTAGTTTGGTTGATCTCTTTCTTTCTTGAACTGCCATTTCTTCCTATATTGAGAGATTCATTGTAGATATAGATAAGAGAAGATAGTTTAAATTGAAATCTGAAAGGAGGACGGTCTAAGGCCATCTATTCCTAACATCCCAGAATATTCTAGACCTGAGAGGGTATCTAGAATATTCTAGGATGTTGGTTTTTCGTCCTCGAGAGAGGTTTCATACCACAGATGGGTTTTAGTCACACTACGCGAGAGCGAGTGGGATGACCTCACAGGAACAGATACTACAGTGTGTGCTATGTTTGAATGTAGGTTGCTTGTTGAGGTGTTTGAGGGTTGTCTATGCCTGAGAATGGGTGCATAGACTGCCCAACCTATGGTTACATAGCCAGGAACTCCTTCTCTCAGATTCGTAGAATCATACTGACTCTATTTTATTTTATTTTCTTTGTTTTGTTTTAATTCGTGACAACCCGCTAGACTAGTTCAAGCTCCTTACTTTCCTGATTATCATCTTGTATTATCTGACTCAAGAATAAAATCTCAAGCATCCTAAACATCACCATGTCCCTGTGTTCGACCCTGTATATCTGCTTCGACCCCGTAATAAAAGTTGCGGGGGTCCTTGAAGGTTTCGGGTTATAAACTTAAAAGTTTGATTCCTTCTAAATCTGCCTCCCTTACCGGACGCGCGATTTGGGGCTGATCAGCTTTTTGACTTCGTTGCCGGGAATGTGGTCTTCCACGTTTACATGCCTAAAAGATTTTTGAACAGTCACTTTTAAGCTTGTATGTATATGCATAGTTTTTTTTTTGTTTTAAACATACTTGTTCATATATACTGAATAGTTTTCCTTTTTCTTATACCTTTTCATCCATGGATCTTGCTTCAGCAAGATAGGTTATATTTTCCACTTGTCCTCCCAAATTTTCCACAGTTCTGACTACTAGCAAATAA
The DNA here is from genome assembly GCA_963693085.1 of Alisma plantago-aquatica. Taxonomy (NCBI): domain Eukaryota; kingdom Viridiplantae; phylum Streptophyta; class Magnoliopsida; order Alismatales; family Alismataceae; genus Alisma; species Alisma plantago-aquatica. Next base: position 554,735,038 of record OY856409.1, read on the forward strand.
TTGAAGGTCGTGCTCTACAGCTAGTCAAGTTATACTCACCTCCACCGTCGTCATATGTTGAAATTCCAACAACGGAGACTACCAGTCAGCCCTCAATTTCTGTGCTATCACAGGATCAAGAACTGATTAAGGCAGTGGATTTGGTTGGGCAAAGTGTTCACACACTCACCTCCTCAGCTCCTCATCTCCAAGAACAAGTCAATCCACTCCAACAAATATTTGGAAAGTAGGAGCATCAACTCCAAATAGAAATAGAGATTGTAAACCACAATAGAAGCCTACTTCAAACTACTGAGCAAGGATTCATCCAAGAACATCAGTTTGATACAACGAGTCTACAACAGGAGTGTAAGGAAGAATTGACGGATCTCGGAAGCTTGACTGCCCAAGTCCAACAACTTCATGATAAAGTTGTTGAATAGGGAAAGAAGCTTCAAGTGCTCATCAATTTGGTTACCACGTAGTTGCAAGCGCTACCGCCTTACAATGAAGACTTTAATAATCAAGACCATTCCATTGGTTAAAAAGTGGAGTATGCCTCACCATCTGATTCAGACCATCTAGTGGATTCATCAGGATTTTTCTGTGAAGACCAACCCACCTGGGAAAGCCCTTCATTCTATCCAGATGACTCAGCTGATCAACCAATGGAAAATACAAGCCACACGCATGACTGGTTTTATGATGATGATGATAAAGACTCTTGTCCTCACTATAATAGCCAAACAACCTCGTAGCCAGAAGGTTGGTTTGAGGAACCTGAGTCAGACATTGATTCAGACCAGAGTGATAACTCTCACATTGAGACTTGTCACTTAGTTTTGAGCAGTACACCCATCATGGTTTGGAACAATTTGTTTGATGATGACGACAATGAAAACTACTCAAATTGGAGTAGTGAATATACGAATGACGACGAGTTGGAGCAGCATGAGTTGACATTTACCACCATTCCCTTAAAAAGCTTGGTGGATATCGATGGAGCAGGATGGACAATCCACTACAACATGGATGTTGAGCATGAAGACACCCTGGACCCCACAGAAGGAGATAAGCATGGGGTGGTAGAACCACAAATAGATTCTTTCGGGGGTACTTCTTGTTCAGAAGATGATTGGATGACTCAGACTGTAAATGAAAATTTGTCTGAGCATCCAACCTCAAGTTTAGAGATGGGGAGAGAAGAGATGAGTCCTCTAGAAGACATTCAACCACTCCCCTCCATCTCATCCTGTGTCGACATCCTAGGGCCTTCCTATTCAGATTCATATCTTGGAAGGTACCTTGAAGATTATTTGCTAAAGAATTCATCCCAGTGCAGTTCAAGTAAACCCCAGCACAAAGATGACTTCAACGAGTCACCAGAATTTATTCCTCTTCTTCAGACTCGGAAGGGCCCACATGTCCGCCTATTCTACTCCTATTATGTGGTGGATCCCTTTAGCAAGACACAGGTGACACTGGTCCCAAAACTTAGGATTTGGGATCCCAGTGTCGGTATCGTGGGGCATCCACCCCCTTTCTCTTACCCCTTTCTTTTCTCTTTTTGTTAAAATAAATTTTGTTTTTCATGTTCTTGCTTAGAGAGTTTCTTTCCTCTAACTGCTTAAATATTTCCCTACATACATGCATCATTTTAGTACTTTAATAAGATTGCCCACCCTAACTTCCTTGCATTCCCACCCTACTATACTAATCTTAGGTCTTGCTCGAGGATGAGCAAAATTTTAAGCTGGGGGTGGTAAGCTATTTTCCATTATATCTCTTCATTCTTCATGCATGCATGTTTACTCCCTACATTTAGCATAAATTTTCAGCTTTATCAGACTTTGTTTCGTAATCTGTAGCTCTGCAATTAAGGCTATGCAATACAATCCTTACAGCTAATTGCTTATCTTTATGCCTAAATTTTTTTCATCTTAAACGGCTTGATCATTTGCTTGACTTGCTCATTGACTCTTTCCCTAAGTTTGGTAATAAATCTAAGATTATGCACCTTTTTCATAACTTAAAACATTGCTCCCTTGATATATGTGTGAATGACAAATCCAAGGTATAGGACCGTTGGAGTGAGCTAAAGCACGATCAAAGACTCCTAGCTGTGGTTTCACAAGCTTGTCTCTATTCTAAGGATCCTTGAATCATAATTGCTACTTTTCACACGTATGTCAAATGGAGCATGATGAGTTTTGAGCCATAATCAAGTTGAAATGTTTGCCTTGATGGACTGCACGCCCTCTCACCTTAGATTCAGTCAAAAAGATGAAAAAAATAAAAATTTGTAAAAGGGGCTTGGCTGCCCACAAAATCCCAAAAATATCAATAGAGTTCTCACCCAGGCCTATAAATTAGAATGCAGAGAATAAAAGCCTGAGTGTGAATAAATGAGCGCTTGTTTCCTCTTTTAGGAAGAGTTGAGGATGATGCCCATTCAGTGTATGACTGCGCTCATGAACGCGAGTATGTCATGCCTGGTAGTATCACTCCAAAAGCTCATTAGAGAGTCACTAGGAACCCATAGGAGACCCATGAGATCATCCCAATAGTAGGGTTGGTTCGAGCATAGTACGAGGAGTTTGTCTCACTGCTCTAGGCCAACTATCTCAGACTACAGGGACTATTGCTCGTTACATGGACCAGCCTAACACAGATCGAGATCCTCAGAAGTCATTATAGTCTTTTCGCTTTGCTTCTTAGGACCTAAATAAGTGAGAGGCATGTTGTCCCTGATTGGTCTACATGGATACATGATGTTTTCTCATTGCTCATCACCCGCGTGATCATCTATGTGGCAATGCTTTTATGTTATATAATTATGATTTAAACCCTTAAGAGTATCGACAGGTTACAGTGGACTAGCTTAATCTTACCTGGTTGCTCTTTGATATTACTTTGGAAGGATTGTGCTCGATTGGTGGGGGTTTGTTCTGAAATGACATGGATCAAGAGAATCGATGTTTTAAACTATTTTTCTTAAACTTAGCTTTCGTTGCCAAGTTTAATTTGGATGTTATCTTTTTATTCTTTGAGCACAGTCTTGCTTGAGGACAAGCAAAGGTTTAAGCTTGGGGTAGTTGATAACACCCAAATTTATGCATTTATGCTAAGCATTTATTTATGGTTTTGTGTCACTATAGCCTTAATATGCCCAAAATAACCCATGTTTATTATCTTTTAGTAATTTATGTCTTTTCTTAGATAAAGTTTCTCAACTAGCCAATTTTGGGACTTGCAGGCACCGAACCTAAAAAGACATCTATTCTCCATGATTTCTCCCCAAATCCATATGTTTTTGCAGCAGCTAAGTCTACACCGTGACCGTGGTCCTTAGGGTCCCGACCGCGACCGCGGTACTCATGCTCACCCCAACCACGTCTATCGTATTTGACTCCACTATGACCACAGTCTGGATATACACCTCAACCTCTATCCAAGCCACCACCGCCACTGATGAACTAATTGTGATCGAGGTACATCTTCCTAGACCGTGATCGCGGTTAAGAAGAAGTAACCTCGACTGTGATTGAGTTACATCTTCTTGGACTATGATCACGGACAAGTAGAAGTAACCTCGACCGCAATCGAGATACATCCTCCTGGACCGCGAGCACGATATCTACATCGACCGCGACCGCAAAGTTAAGTCAGTGCAGACCTCAACCATTTTTCCTATAAATACATGCCCCTCTCCACCAGAAGAAGGGTTCAAATCTGGGGAGTTTTCCAATTGTTGGTTCCAACCTGGTGAGGTTCTCAGAGCCTCGTGGGAGAGTATGGAGGTCTAAGAAGGCCTAAGTGCTCATTCTACACCCATCTCTTCAACGTGCTTCCATCCCCCACCATCTTCCACCTCTGGTCTTAGATCTCCAAAGGCGGAAGCTGAGGAGAGAGAAGACTAAGTACTCGTCTTCTTCGAGAGAAGGAGAACGCCCACATCATCATCTTCCACCCCCATCCACCAACCAAGCTATTGTTCGGGGAAGTTCTAGAGAGAAAGGAGACTGAGGAGTCTAGAAGATCAAGGAGGATGACCCAAGGATGAGATATGTCCTATACGGAGGCTAGGGAGCGAGAACCACCTCTCCTCTACTGGCTAAATCTCTTCTTCTTATCCTTTCTTCTTCTATTCCCCTTGGTTTCTATACAAACGATGTTCTTTCATCTTTGTTCGGTGCCAACTATGCTTGTCCATGGCTAGTTGAGCTCCTTCTTGTCTATGTAGCCCATTTTGGGCATATTTATGTACTTTTACCTTAAGAAAGTAGATTTAATCCAGATCTAGTATGTTTTCTATTCTATCTTCTCTTTGTGGTTATGATTGCTAGTTTGGTTGATCTCTTTTTTGCTTGAACTACTATTTCTGCCTATATGGAGAGATTTGTTGTAGAGATAGACAAGAGAAGATAGTTTGAATCAAAATCTGAAAGGAGGACGGTCCAAGGTCGTCTGTTCCTAACATCTTAGAATATTCTAGACTTGAGAGGGTATCTAGAATATTCTAGGATGTTGATTTGTCATCCTCGAGAGAGGTTTCATACCACAGATGGGTTTTAGTCACACTACGTGAGAGTGAGTGGGATGACCCGACAGGAACAAATACCATGGTGCGTGCTATGTTTGAATGTAGGCTGCTTGTTGAAGTATTCCAGGGTTGTCTATGCCCGAGAATGGTTGCATAGACTGTCCAACTTGTGGTTACATAGCCAGGAACTCCTCTCTAATTAGTAGAATCCTACAGAATCTGTTTTATTTTATTTTCTTTGTTTTGTTTTAATTCGTGACAACCCGCTAGACTAGTTCTAGCTCCTTACTTTCCCGACTATCATCTTGGCTTATCTGACTCAAGAACAAAATCTCAAGCACCCTAAACGTCACCATGTCCCTGTGTTCGACCCCGTATATCTACTTTGACCCCATAATAAAACTTGTGGGGGTCCTTGAAGGTTTTGGGTTATAAATTTAAAAGTTTGATTCCTTCTAAATTTGCATCCCTTACCGGACGTGCGATTCGGGGCAAATCACCCAGGCACCAAGCTTAGGATGGAGAAGGTGGCCTCATGTCCCTTGCAAGGACAAAACCCTAAGAGAGGGTAATCCAGGGTTTAGGGTAAAAACAGTTGAGAAGTTACATGGAAAATGTAATTTGGATTGTTAATCAACTATTTGCTATATTTAGGTTGTTAGAGCCTATTTGTGATATTTTGTTTGTCCCGACATACCAGTTTAGCAATATACTGACCAATGTTTTGTTTGTCGACATTTTAGGTATTAACTGAAAAGGGCAAATAGTAACATGGAATCTGTGAAGATAAAGTTAAGTAATCCAAAGGAGGTTTATATAGGTAGATTTCTTCTGTGGATAGATCCTATATTGAAAAGGTATGCAAAAGTTTTATTTTATTCTGAATTTTCAGTTTAGTTTTAGTAGAATTTGATAATTATTTCTGAATAAATTTTCAAACCATGGATCCTAAAATATTGGGATAACGCCTCTGACTTCTTGGTCTCCCTTCATTGGGGGTTATCGGGAAGCGGGTTCGTTACATTTGGTATCAGAGCCAATGGTTTCTCATTTAATCCTTAATAATTATTAAATTTTACAAACTTTGTAGAACCCCAGGGAGTTATTAGAGGATTTTCTGACGAAAAAGGTGTCTAGAAAGGGATCACGATCTGGGGGGCTGGCAATATTTTCCTCCGCCCCACTAGTCGGTCATGAGGACTCCCGGATGCGGTGTGACTGCCTGGCCAAAGTCTGAGGTTCTAACTCAAAGTAAGATACGTTTATGACTTTCTCATCTATCTTCTTCCCTTCTCAACCCTAATTCAAGTAAGGTTCTAAGGTTTAGGTTTTTTCTCTCTCTTCCCCACCCCTCTCAAAGTCAGGGTAAGTACGATAAGGATTAAGGAATCCTCCACCAAATCAATGAAAAGCATGTAAACAAGATGTCATGGACATAAGTTTAATAGTTTAAATGTAAACTAAAGATTAGTTGCATGCTTAGGTTGCATGGAATGTGTTGTCGTTCCCTTAGGAGAGATCTGAGGTTAGACCTTCTTGTGGGAAATGAGGAGAGAGAATTAGCTTTGGAGGTAGAGGCCTCCAAGAAGAGGTAGAGACCTGACACATCCTCTAAGGATGATGCCAACCCTAACCCTAAGTGGTAGTTAGGGAGAGAGATGTCGGGATGATTTAGACATCATGGTTGACCATGCAGGTATGTACGTGGGTTGACATGTATAGAGGCTTTGTGTACCCATGATAAGCATGAGCTAGGTTTGACCTAATGCTTTTAGTAACCCAACCTTGGGTATTCGTACCTGTCGAGGGTGAGGAATAGCTCCCTCTTATGGAGGATAGTGGTGACCATATAGAAACCCTTATGGTCATATAGGAGCAGGGAAGAGGCATGCACCTACATAGAGGTGGACAGTAGTAGGATGACTGTAGGTTTTAGACCTAGACTCATAGGGTTATGCCTGATGTTCATGAGAGGAGCATGCAGATGTTGGGATGATCTATGCTGGACATAGGTTTTGATAGAATGTTTCACCCCAATAGGTGCAGACTCATATCCTTAAGGGCTTGACCCATCTTCTATGAGAGAACCTTAAGTTGTAGGACCAATTGTAGGGTTTTCTCTAGAGAGAGAGGGCAAGACCCGATGAAGAAGGTTAGAGACCTTAACTCTGAGGCATGAAGGACCATGAGTAGTTGGGTATGAGATGACCTATTTAGATGATCCCGAGTAGATAGTTGTAGTTGCCTCATGCATGATCCTTAGAGGCTTATTGTATTGCGGTTTCCTTTAGAGGTACCAAACCCTAGAAAGAGGGAGAGGCTTCTTGAGTCGATGTATAGAAGTTGTAGGTGCCTACATTTTAGGAAGGAGATCTCCTTAGACCCTTATGAGGTATGGTAACAAGCCATGGGGCCTCACACCCAGTTGGTTGTCCTTGCGTAGGACTCTAAGGTGTGGTTCACATGGGAGAATGGTGGGAAGTGTATGTCATGCCTTGTGCATGTTTGGTTCATGGTTACATAGTTATGCTTAAGAAGTGAACCTAGGGTTCCTAGACCTAAGAGGGGAAGTAGTAGTACGTGGTTTACCTGGTGCTCATGATGATGTTTGAGTTCCTATGGATTCGAGCATGGTACCCCCTCATGTTTAGAGGAAACGGAAACCCCTTGAACTAAGGTATATGTTTGATGAACCCCCCCCCCCCACATGTTGGTGACATATGTATGAGTTTGGCCAACTTCGAGGAATAAGTAGGGCATACCAAGGAACCCAGAGTGTCTTAGTAGGTTGTCTTCTTTCTAGCTACATGTATAGGATGCATAATAGGGCGATGCATACACATGATGATGTAAACCTTGGAAGTATGGATGTTTGTGGCCTTTGTTAACTATCAAGAGATAGTTTTCCCCTATCCTGGGAAGTGACCCTTCTGTAGGGTGAGTATCAACTGTGTTTAGGGTCGAGGTAACCTAAGGAGGTCTCTCATAGGAGTTTGATGAGCTAAGTGGAGAGCTTATTGTATGAGCATGAATCTATAGACCCATGTGTGACCATTTCTAAGGGGCATGAGGATATGTTGCCATAAAGGTAACATGTAGGGAGCTAGATTGAGGTAGGTAGGTTGCCATCATCCCTATGAAAGGATGTAAGTTTGACCATGAGTGCCCAGAGAGAAGATGGAGTTTTGGGTAAGGATTCAAGTTTGAGATGTACCATGATAGAATCCTAAGTCGATACCAAGGTCAAGTAGGGATAAGACTGATGGGAGTAGGTGTTGTCTGTTTCCTAGATGCACATGACCATAGGGTCGGGAGGTAATAGCTTCCTTTTCTTGAGGCCCATGGGTTATGAGGTTGGACACCTTCATGAGTTATTGGGGCCTAAGGGGTAAATGTGAGAGGCACTCCCTAGATGCAAAAGGGTCAGATCACCCCAAAAGTGTCGACACCCTAGGGACCTTGAGGTGATTACTAAGGATTGTACATAATAGATATGTTAAGATCCAGAGGTGATGGGAATAGTCTTCCCATGGGTGTAGACCCATAGTGGAGATGTTCATGGTGTGGAGACATGTGATGTACGTTTCAACTTAGATTGGAAAGTGTGACGGCGATGTGTGATGCACCATCTCTACTCTTGGAATAGGTTGAACTCTGTATTTCGACTGCATCCAAATGTTTATTTCATCTTGTTATGGGTTTGAGAGATAGGATAAAACGCATGACATACTAAGGATAAAGGTGATATGAGTTGAAACCTTTTTACTGTGTTTGAGGATAGAGGAAGTACCACACCTTTTGAGGGTATGTTGGATATGTGGTTTGGAAACACAAAGAGAACAAAGGTAATCATCATATGAGGACGTTCTTGTCAAGAGTAGTTTGGATCCTAAGAGTTTCCTCTATGGTATGGTAATTGAGATGATGAGCTCGAAGTTTTCTTGACTAAGTTAGACTTAAACCCGAGACAAGGGTGATGAGTGGAGTATATGAAGGTTTATGTTTTCACAATCACGTAGCACATAAGGAATAAATGTGGTAACAAATGTTCTTAGTTGAGACACAACCATCTTTATTAGTCGGTAGAGAGGCTAGAAGAGGTTGTTAGGTGAACTCTAAGTTCATGTGACATATAGGGATAACACTATGATACAACTAGACCAGTCGGTCGAGTTAGTGGTTGCTTGGTTAGACAGCCTAGAGCTTGATGCGATAGAAGGATGGTTGAAGAACCTCAGATACCCCTCTCAGGAAAGGAAGGTGATGAAACCCTCTGCTAGAGTGTTTTAGGGTTTTCGAGGTGTCAACCTTGAGGAATAATGACCTACAGGAGCTCATGACTTTAAGTACACCGTACACCGTGGTACTACTAAGATAATAAAAGTGTGTTTTGAGTACCTAAGATGAAGAAGTATATAGAGTGCAGGTGGCTTGTCTCCATGCATGTCAGGAGGTGACATCGATAATCAAGTGAGTTTCTACGGATAGTAAAGAGTCCCCAAGAGGGAATAAGAGTAGCTCACCATAGACGTTGAGGTGAGTCTCCCCTAGACAAAGAGAGGTTAGGATGTAATATGGGTTATGGTAGATCGCCTTACCAAGATGACCTAATCTCTTACCTAAGAGAGAGAGCATTGTCAGTATGACAGATCTGATTGAACTATATATATATATATATATATATATATATATATATATATATATATATATATATATATATATATATATATATATATATATATATATATGAGAGAGATAGTTCAACTACAATGTGATCCAAGTTTAATATCTTGAACATGACCTCAAGTTCACTTCCATGTAGTGGATGTAGGTTCTTGAAGAACTCAATTCTAGATTGAAGTTGAGTACAACATATCACTCCTGACTGATGGACAATGAAGAGAATATGATCCAGACTAGAGGGTCTGATGAGAGCGTGTGTGCTCATTAAGGGTGATACATGGGAGCAGTTCCTGCCCTAGGAGAGTTTGCTTGTGATGATAGCCACCATAGCCAGTATCGGGATGTAAGAAGATTTGTAAGGGAGGTCGTGTCAGTCACCGCTTCATTAGGATGATGTCGGTGAGAGGACCGTGTGAAGGTCAGAGAGACCACAGTGTGTGCAGATGAAGTTGCTTCAATCGAACAATGGCTGAGAAAGCCCAGGGGCAACAAGAGTTGTGAGCTGATGCAAAGCAGACTGACATGTAGTTCATTTTGGGAGAATATGTGGTATGAAAACCCAACCCTTCTGAGCTATAGCTGAGAAAGCCAAGTCCCCAATACAAGGGTCCATTTGAGATGGATTGGTGGAGATGATTATGTTTAGCCTTACCCCTCAGGATAACATGATGTGTGATGTGTTCTATGAGTCTGATCTAGAACCCTATGTGATGTACCTGAGCCATGTGCTGAGCCATGAACCTAGTAAGCTTCAAGGGAGGCTAAAATGCCTGGAGTCACCTATGAGAATTCTAGATACCAAGGCGAAAGGACTCAGATGTAAGAATATAAGATGATAAAGGTTTTTTTAAAGCACCATGGAGAGGATGAAGCCACTTAGGAGCCCATGATGGACATCGAAAAGTCTTATATTGATTGTTTGTATGTTTGGTGGAACTTTGAGGGCAAAATTCCTACAAGGGGGGAAGGATGTTACAACCCCAATTTTTGGGTTCATATGGTTGGAAATGTAATTTCCCCAATAAATGTATGATTATGTAATTTGTATGATTTAAGTAATTGAGTGGATTCCTTTCATAAATAACCTTGTATGTTTGTTTTAGTGGGCCTTGTTGGCTATTGGGCCCAATAACAAGAAAAAGGAAATAAAAAGGAAAAGGAATCAATTAATAAAGGAATAACTAAAATAATGAAAAAAGAAAGATGTGGAAGCATCTAGAAGGCTAAGAATTATCCTTCAAGGAAGGATTCCATATCTTTAGGATTTCTTGGGTTTCAAGAAGTCCAAGTTGCAAAGATAATAGGAGAAGAAAGAGATAAAATCAAATAAAGCATTATTAAGAAGGAAAGTTGAGATAATGATGAACAATAAGAAATATGTAAAAATATGGATAATGGAATCATTATAAATGAGATTTTGACTCCACGTGGTTTCTAATGGTAAAGGGAATCAAAATAAAGAAAACAAAAAATAAGAGAGAAAATATGCTTAAAATATGCCTTATTAAGAGATAACTTGCATATGAAGAAAAGTTCCTCATACTTTCTAATTTGAGTCCCCAATTGGCACACAACTAGTATATGTTATTATGGATTTTTCTCTAAAATTTGGAATCAATCCGATAAGCGGTTCAAGAGATATGGATTTTGTAAGATTTCATAAAGTGGAAAGGAAAAGGAAAGGTACATTAAATGTCATGTATTATTTTTGAGTAGGAATCTAGGGCCTGGCCCATTAAAGTGTCACACATTTTGGTAGCCATCTGATTTAATATTGACGGTGGACATATTGTCTTGTACCTCCAGTATGACTGGGAAACTAGGAAACAATAGGTGCGATCTTCTCGCACTCCCCTCTTGCTACACAATCCCAGACCGATGAGGATAGTACTCCCAATCGATTTGGGAGGGATTTTTGGACCGAATCAACCCTGGTTTTGGGGGTTTTGGAAGGTGATAATGTTTTTCCCTAATGTCCCTGTAGAGACAAACTTCATGGCTGTGGGACTATGAGCCAAACCTAAAAGGGGCTCTGCCCCTCTTCATGATGGGTATAGAGGTGCAAAGCCAGTCGTGTAGGTCCGAGAAAGCCTCTGCTACCCCTGGATCGCCCGAGGAACAATGCACCATGGGAAATCCGGCTGGTCTATGCTACTCATTGGCGGCATGATGGTTGATCCTGACCATCCATCTCCTCAAGCCATCAAGGTCTCGAACAACTTTGGGAGCCTCGGCCAAAGACCCCCGCCAGGACAGCTACCTCAAATCGACTCCAGACCACAGAGTCAAACCAAGGGTTGACCATCATTGGGAGTTATCTTGTGAGAAGAGGAGTCTCATGAGGTTGAAGAAGGATTCACATGAAAAGACCTATATGCCCCGACCCGAACGCAAGAGCTTAAGCTCAAAGGCGGAGGGCAGTAGTGTCCTTTCAACTTGAAGTCAGTGCTCAATCCCCTGGAAGCAGATCGCTGACTGGGCTGAAGCCCTTTGGCTGGCCGGGGTTTGCGTGGAAAAGAGAGGAGGAGTCACAAAGCTTACGTGGCAGCCATCGATTGGCTACAAGGTAATTAATTTACAATTTTCATATCTAATGATTGGTAACTCAGATCGAAAATTGTTATATATGAAAGTTGATCAAAAAAATACAAGGAGTGCAATAAAAATAGATTTATGGTCTGAATCTAATCGTAATTTGAAAAGTGGTTAAAGTTTCCATCCTTAATGTGTTTATGACTAAGATCAACCCTAATTTGATGATTAATGAATTGAGGGGATTAATATGGATATTTTATGATAATATTATCATGTTGTTAATAAGAAAGACGTTTTGATGTCTAAAGAGATGATCCATATGCTTAATAGCTTAATTTAGGGTTTTGATATGTTAATGTGGCTTAGAAACCCTGATCTAAGTGTTAGTGGATTTTAATGAGATATAATTTGAGATCCTTTGTATAAAAGTGATATTAGATTAATCATAAGCCTATTTGATGAAAGAAAGGGTTTAATGTGAAAAAGTGGGTAATTAGGGTTTTTGAACCTAGAATTGTTGTTTTAGGATATAAAGGAGAAGAGTTATAAATACAACTAAAGGAACCCTAATGAAACCCTAATTTGGATTAGAAACCCTAGAAAGTGAATCCAAGTCAATAAAGTAGATACTTGATAGAGTGTGTAGTAAATATGTTACATATGCTTTTCAAGAAATTTTGTGATTGTTGAATTGCTTGCTTGGACTGCTTTCTTGGTCGGAATTACTTAATGTTGGTGAAATCTACAAATCAGGTATGTGGTTAAATTATGAATAATTGCTTTATGATTCACGACATTTTCATGGAGATTCTCGATTGCTATGATCCTAAACTATTTGGTTGTTCAATTCTGAAATATCATAAAGTGACTATGTGTATAACAATCAAGTATCAGTGTGCTTCTCGAACCTACATACCACCCTGATGTATGATGCAAGACCAAGCCCCAGAGGGAAGGTCTGAGTTGGTCAAGCCCCAGAGGGAAGACCATTGGGCACCCAGAGTGGTGACCCCATACACCAAGCTCACGATGGAGAAGGTAACCTTATGTCCCTTGCAAGGACAAAACCCTAAGAGAGGGTAATCCAGGGTTTAGGGTAAAAGCGGTTGAGAAGTTACATGGAAAATGTAATTTGGATTGTTAATCAACTATTTGCTATATTTAGGTTGTTAGAGCCTATTTGTGATATTTTTTTTGTCCCCACATACCAGTTTAGCAATATACTGACTGACGTTTTGTTTGTCGATGTTTTAGGTATTAACTGAAAAGGAAAAACAGTAACACAGAATCTGTGAAGATAAAGTTAAGTAATCCAAAGGAGGATTAGATAGGTAGATTTCTTCTGTGGATAGAATTCGTAGATCCTATATTGAAAAGGTATGCAAAAGTTTTATTTTATTCTGGCTTTTCAGTTTAGTTTTAGTAGAATTTGATAATTATTTTTGATTAAATTTTCAAACCATGGATCCTGAAATATTGGGATAACGCCTCTAACTTCTTGGTCTCCCTTCATTGGGGATTACCAAGAAGCGGGGTCGTTACACCAAGTGTGGTGTGTTGTCTATCTCGTGGAAGTGTGATGGCAGTTTTGTGGGCCTATCAAGGGGTGCATTTTAATCGTGTTGACTTTTGGGTCAAGCTTAATTGGGTGTCCTTAATGATATTAAGCACCTAGAAGCATGAAGAATGCTATGGCAAAGTGTTGTGCATGTCATCTATCCAAGAGTTGCATAAGATGTAATTGGCAAAAGTTTCCTACCTTAATGATTAGTTATGGACGCTGGCATTGGCCTGGTAATAATTCAATTATTTTGAACATTGGATCAATAGAAGGTTGTACATTACAATATCCCAAATTGTTGTGTGACGGATATCAATTTGAATAAAATGGTGGTAGTGATAATTAATTAAAGGCCTAATTAAATATCATCAAATATTATTCAAATCAAATCAAAAATGTTTTGACCAAATGCAAAATATTCTCTTATAGAATCAAATGACAATCAAATCATCATTTGATCTATCCTTAGGAAGGACAAACTTGTCGAGACAAATGTTCACATCTGGTTTTAGATTTTGAGAAGGGTTCTTAATGATGAGCATAAGATCTATGTCCTAGAAGAGCCAGTGCCAGAAATACATGCTCCTGATGTGCCTAGGGATGAGGTGGATGCTTATTGTAACCACGCCAACGACGCCTTAGACATAAAGAACTTTATGCTAAGTTGCATGAACGATGAGTTGCATGAGCAGTGTGAAGACGTGGATAGTTGAGATGGTACACATATTAATAACTTGAACCATTATCTCACAAAGAGAGAAAAGTACAATGCCTCAAAGGTGCTCTTTGAGTGTAAAATGATAGAGGGAGATCCAGTAGAGACTTGTGTGCTTAATATGAACTGACATGTGGAACATATAGAAGAACTGGAATTCTCTTTGGGCCAAGAGTTGGCCACATATATGATTCTACAATCATTATCTAAATCATATAGCCATTTTATTGAGTGTTACCATTTGAATAATATGGCCAGACTGTTGTTAGATTTGCTTAGAACACTGATTAATGTCAAAGAAAGAATGAAGAAGGAAAAATCTATAATGATGATTAGAAGAATGAGTCCAAGGATGAAATCAAGGCCATGAAGAGTTATGAGGTTGAGCATAAATCCAGATATTAAGCACTCAAGATAAAGAGAAAGAAAAGTACGAGAAGAATATGTCATTTGTACTTGATGGCATTTAGGAAGAAGAAGATGGGGATAGAGATCTCCACTTCAGGTACATACGTTATTGAGATAAATGTATCTACTTCTTCATCTTGGGTACTAAATAACAGATGTGGATCTCATCTATGCTTGAATATGCAAGATCTAAAAAGAAGTAGGCCTTTAAGAAAGGGTGAGGTTGAACTGTGATTTGCAAATGGAGCAAGAGTTGTTGTCACTGTAGTTGGAACCTATAATTTATCTCTACCCATAGGTCTTGTAATAGAGATAATGAGCTACTATAATGTACCTCTCATAAATAGAAACATCATTTTTATATCTTGTATGGACAAAGATGAATATGAATTTCACATTAAGAATGGTAGATGTTCTACTTCTAAGGATGGGATCTTTTACAGTAGAGCCCCAATGTCTTATGGTCTTTATATGCTAGATCAAAAGGCATATATATATAACATAAATACCAAAAGGAGAAAACTCAATAAGTCAAAAAAACATATATTTGACATTTTTGTCTAGGGAACATAAATGAGAATCACATATCTAGATTCCATAAAGATGGTTATCTGGACTCTTTTGATTTCAAATCAATAGAGACGTGTGAATCTTGTTTGTTGGGAAAGATGACCAAGACTCCTTTCACTGGTAATAAGGAGAGGGCTAGAGATCTAAACATATCTATGTATGTGGCCCTCTTAGAACTATTGCTACCCACATGGCTTGTAATAGAGTTAATGAACTGCTATAATGTACCTCCCATAAATAGAAACATCATTTTATATCTTACACGGACAAGGATGAATATGAATTTCATATCAAGAATGGTAGATGTTCTATTTCTAAAGATGGCATCTTTTATGACAATGCCCTAATGTCTTATGTTCTTTATATGCTAGATCTAAAGACATATATCCACAACGTAAATACCAAAAGACTAAAACTCAATAACTCAAACAAGACATATCTTTAGCATTGTCTTCTAGGGCATGTAAATGAGAATCGCATATCTAGACTCCATAAAGATGGTTATCTTGACTCCTTTGATTTCAAATCAATAGAGACATGTGAATCTTGTTTGTTGGGCAAGATGACCACGACTCCTTTCACTGGTAACAATGAGAGGGCTAGTGATCTATTAGGACTTGTACATATTGATGTATGTGGACCTTTTAGAACAACTGCTAGAGGTGGGTATTAATACTTCATTACCTTCACCGATGACTTCAGTAGATACGATTATGTTTACGTAATGAAACATAAGTTAGAAACTCTTAAAAATTTTAAGGAGTTCATGAATGAAGTACAGAATCAACTTGGCAAAAGTATTGAGACACTTTGTTCTGATCTAGGTGGAGAATACTTAAGCCAAGAGTTTGAGGACCTTGTGTGATCTTGTGGTATTGTATCACAATGGACTCCACCTGGAACACCTCATCATAATGGTGTATGAAAAAGAAGAAATCACACATTGCAATATGTGGTGCGATCAATGATGAGTTTAGTTGAACTTTTGACTACCTTGTGGAGTTTTTCTCTTGAAACCGCCACACTTACACTAAACCGCATACCATCTAATTTGGTTCAAAAGAAACCATATGAATATGCTCTAGGAAGTGTCCCAATGAAGTCTTTTATGAAGATTTGGGGTTGTGAAGCTTATGTGAGAAAGTAGTTTTTTGAAAAGCTTGGACCCAAGTCTGATAAATGTTATTTTTTTGTCCAAGGAAACCAAAGGATATTACTTTCATTCCCTATCTGACAACTAAGTCTTTGTTTCCAGAGATGTTGCATTCCTAGAAAAGGAATTTATTTCCAAAGGAATTAGTGGGAGGAAAATAGAACTCAAAGAGGTTTAATACCAACAAGAAAACATTGAACAAGTATATGTACAAGAGGAACAAGGAGAATTATAAGTTGTTGTGGAATCTCAAATTCCTCAAGTAACTTAGGAACGTCATAGATCTAGTATGACACACCTTGAACCTGAGAGATTTGGTTATCTTGTGACTCAATAAGGTGGTGAGTTGGTCATAGACAATGATCTAACAACCTATCTAGAAGCTACTAAGGGACCAGAGTTTGAGAAATGCTGGAGTCCATGAGATATGAGATGGAATTCATATACACAAACAAGGTATGGACCTTTATGGATCCACCATAAAACCCATAGGGTAAAAATGGGTCTTCAAGAAGAAGATCAACATGGATGGTAAAGTATAAAACTATAAGGGCATATTTGTTGCAAAGGGTTCTAGCCAAGTTCAAGGTGTTAACTATGATGAAACCTTTTATCTAGTTGCCATGGTTAAATTCATTAGGATCATGCTTGACATTGCATCTTATCATGACTATGAGATTTGGTAGATGGATGTCAAAACCACATTCGTTAATGGGAATCTTTTTGAGTATGTGTTCATGACACAACCTGAAGGTTTTACAAATAAAAAAGGATTCAAGTAAAGTATGCAAGCTACAAAGGTCAATCTATGGATTGAAGCATCTCAGAGCTGGAATCTTCGATTTGATGAAACAGTCAATGAGTTTGGATTTTGTAAAAATGAAGATGAACCTTGTGTCTACAAGAAGGTAAGTGGGAGCATGATTATATTCCTCATATTGTATGTAGATGACATACTATTGATGGGGAATGACATCCCAACTTTATAGAAAGTAAAGACTTGGCTTGGAAATACATTCTCTATGAAGGACTTAGGTGAAGAATCCTACATCTTAGTAATCAAGATCTATAGAAATAGATCCATAAGGCTTCTTAGACTAAGTCAAAGTACATACATTGAAAAAGTGTTGAAGAGGTACAACATGGAGGACTCAAAGAGAGGAAACCTACCCATGATCACGGAGTTGCCATCTCTAGAGCTTATTTCACCAATTCTTGTGAAGAAAGGGAACACATGAGTAGGACTACATATTCATCTGTAATTGGATCCATCATGTACGTAATGTTATGTACTCATCCTGATATCTCATATTCCTTGATCATGATGAGAAAATAACAGTCAGACCCAAGTGATGCTCACTGGATAGTCATGAAGAATATCCTTAAGTACTTGAGAACAACTAAGGATCAATTCCTTATCTATGGTAGAGACAAAGAGTTGGTGGTAAAGGGTTACATTGATGCAAGCTTCCAAACTGACAAAGATGATTATCAGTCACAATTAGGATTTGTGCTTTTCCTCAACAGTGAAGCTCTGAGCCGGAAGAGTTCTAAGAAAGAGACACTTGCAAATACTACAACTAAGGCCGAGTATAATTCTACATCAAATGCAGCAAAGGAGTTTGTCTGGATCAAGAAGTTCATATTAGAACTTGGGGTGGTTCCAAGCATCAACTATGAAATTGAGCTATATTGTGACAACATTGGAGCCATTGTACAAGCTAAGGAACCCAGATCCCATCAGCGTTCCAAACATATACAAAGGAATTTCCATCTCCAATGAGAGATCATACAATAAGGAGATGTGCAGATTTGTAGAGTACCAACCAAGAACAATGTGGCTCACCCCTTGACAAAAGCACTATCATAGAAGAAGCATGATGGTCATGGTAGATCACTTGGGATTAAGTTCATAGGTGATTGTCTCTAAGTGTAAGTGGGAGTATTTTGGTATGTATGCCCATAGAGACAATCATATGATGATTGTAATGTCATAAATCATAAATGATTTGATTAATGATAAAAGCAATCTTCCAATTTATTCTATTTAATTCAGTTATGAGATAATAATGTAACATAATAAATGTCTAAATAATGATATTACTCAATAATGTATGTCTTCAGGTTGATGACATGAACAATCAAATCATACATATGCCAAGAGTATTTACATTCTTGTTATTATCCCTAGTCGGATGCTATTATGGAAGGTTGATAGATAGAAACAACACATAAGACTAGAGTGTGTATTGGTTGATGACATAATCTCATCAATCATGATATGTGACATCAAACCAAGCACATAAATACTTGTTATAGAATAGTGTATTGGATAGACCCACTGTGAGAGTGACACATGGAAACCATTACATGGTAGTTAGAATCATCTCTCATATTATTGGTGGCAATTGTGGTTGTTAGACCTGAAATCACTACACTCATCACATGTAATTCAGTGTACTTTGATATCATTGACTGTAACCTTGAATAAGGATTGCCATAAAGGTGATGATCAGATGCATTGTGACACACGGGGATGGCTGTGAGTGATGTCGATGTGATTTGTCCCTCCTACAGGAGTATGATATCATTGAGAGACTGAGAAATGCATGTCCATGCACATGTGAGTCAATATGTGATATTGAGCTTACGCATATCTCAGACAGTCTGCTCTAGTTCAAGGAATAGAGATTTAATGTTGAAGAGGATGATGATTCCATACCTCAAGTTCAATCTAGATATCAGTGACAATGGAACTATACAAACATTGTAACACCAATCACATATTGTAGGTTGAATTTGTTATCCAAATTTCCATTTACTTGGGTAGAAATGATGTGTTGCTAGATACCACTCTTTGCTTGTGATGTCATAAACTTGTTATGGACACTCACTGCCAATGTAATATGGAACCTATAGGGGCACACACATAGGATACATTTGGAACAGGAGTTTGTTCATGAATGATGTTTAACTTGATTACTAATGTGTTTAGCTATTCAATTTAAACAACAAGTGACTGACTAGACTCTAAACTGATCAACTCAAGTGTTGAACCAATTAATTAGGTTGTCAGGTTGATTGGAAATTACATTGGTTGAATGTCGGATGAACTAGGGCATGAACCGACCGGTTCATTGAGTGAACCAATGGGCTCAAGGTTGTCAAACAACTGGTTCATGTATCAATTTGATTGCATTAAGGATTAGTGTTGATGTCAAGTTGTGCATTAATCAGATTATAATTGCTAATACAACTGTGATTGGGAAAAATGATGAAACAACCGATTCAAGGGTTGAACTTATTAGCTCACATGCCAACCGATCAGTTCACTTGTAAACCAATTGTTTTGCTTCTCACAGTTTACAAAAATTTGTGAAATCATAGTCCCCTCTACTCCCGTACAGACTGGTAACCCTGAACCTAACCCTCCTATAAATAGAGGGGTATTGGGGGCTTACTAGAGACACAACTCAATTGCCTCTGACAATTGTGGTTGTGGTAACCAAGAGAACTGAGTAAGTCCTACCTGATAAATGGAGGGATATCTAGGGAGAATAATTGTGGGAAAGCAAGTTGGTGCTAGTACACCAATGTGAAGGGGAAACTCCTCCTATTTGTTCTTCTACAATAGAAGGAGTTCTTAGTGGTCTGTGTTGACTACTCTAGAGGTGGGGAACTTTTCCCACTAGGAGGACAATGTCAAGCTGCTATCTATAGTGATCGACCAGTAGTTGTTGCAGACATTGTTCGAGTGTGACTTGAAGAAAGGCACATACTACGACAAGGAGATTGTCACTGAACTTGCTCTATGACCAAGTATATCATCAAAACCATCCTTCCCATTATATAGTTGTTGATGTGGTTTACTATTATAAGGGGAATATGGAATTTAAATTTTTGTTTCCACTTCCTTCTCTGCCACCATATTTCCCTACATATACACCCACCTACTAACATGCTTGATGAGGTGTCTTATGAGAAACTCCTCCATGAAGGTAACTGTTAGGGCTACTACATGTTATAGTGGCTTTGTGGGCCTAATTGTGGTACATCTATACCTATTATTTTCTATTTGGCTTGAATCATTGGTACTACCTCATTTTGTTGATATTTATTTTATAGCTTTGGGGATATGAGCACTTATGACTCTGTAAACATGTCACTTTGAGTGAACCTAATGGTTATCTACATGTTTCCCTCCATACGTATTGCCATTGGGATGAATGCGGTAATAGAGTGTCATACAAACGATAGATAGGTGAGCTCAAGATGATGACTTTTGCAGAGGATGGTCAGACATTAATATTGTATGATCTTGTATTTATGTACTTTAGATGACTTCAAATTTATCAACTATTTCTCGTGTTTGATTTATGATCTTCTCTATGTTTGAATGTGGGAAGGTGGCTCCATTGGGTGTGGCCTACTTTACTGATTTGGCATTGGATGCTTTCTGGTTCTAGTTTGAGCCACCCTCTAGGAGATTCTTATACATGGGTGAGTGTATGACTCACTAGTAGGATAGTGGCTAGAATATTCCCTTTGAACCTCTTCCTATATTTGTTCCCACTTGTCTTGGGATCAGTCACACTACACGTGAGTTGATGTATGGTCAAGTGATGTATATTAAGTACCTCTTTGGTACTATGGGCATGGTCAGCTGACATTGTTTTCCTAAAAAACAAATCATGAGAAGCCCGCTTCCTTCACGAACTTAGTTCATAATCAACAAGAGTTCTATGAATGAAGGGAGTGTACAACTGGTCCGCAAACCCACTTTGCAGTTGGAGATATCGAATGGTCACTAGTTTGAGACGAAGGAAGAATAATTTTTTTCTCTATGGCATCTTCGTAGGAAGTGTATGATCATCTGTGACATGCTCTTCTGGTGACTATTTATACTCTGATTCATCTCAGTTGATTGCAATAATTTGAGATCTTCTTGTCGTAGGTGGTTAATTAGTGCTTTGCATATGAGTAAGGTGATTATGGTTACAAGCTTCATTATCCATCTCCTCTAAAGGTTGCTTCTTCTCATGAGGCTCCTCTAGTGTCTCATTGGGTCCTTTATGACTTCTTGGGCTGATATAACACTAAGATATTGGTGTTGGAGGTTTGTGTCACTTTTCAGGTGAAATATTGAAAAATATTGAAATGAAATATTGACTCATTCCCTAAGAATACCAACTCCATTTGATCCAAAGGATTTTAAAAATGGAGTTACATATCACCTAGTAGCATGTGTTCTACCCTTCTCCTATCCATATGGTCCCAGACTAAGATCTAAAACTGGGCCATTATTGTGCCTTCACCTTCATAACTATATGGTCCTGGACCATGAGCTAAAATTGGGCTATTATCGTGCTTTCATGCTCATATCTATATTGTAAGGAGTGATATTGGATAGGGGAGCCACTCACTTACTTGGGGGGACAAAAGAAAGCTATCCATTACCAAACTTGGTAATAATTTCTCACAAAGGATAGGAGACTAAAATTCAAGTATACAATGTATCAAATACCAATAGTACCGCAGTGGAAGATACAAGCCAAATTATTACAAAATTTATGGCTAACATTGTTCTTCATCAAGCAGAGTGTACATAAAAGGAAACTATAGGAAATAAGAAGCAGAGGGTAAATCAAATACTTCGATCTACCTCAAAAAAGACTAGATATACTTGGATAAGTCTTGGTCAACTTTAATCCACACCTCCTTGCTCTCTACCTAAGGGGTTGGAAGCATGTCTCACAAGAAAAAACAAAGTGGATGTTGTCAGCATAAAATACCGATATGTGCATATTAATAGAGATTGAGAAACTATATGGGAAAAAGGACATAAAATATCACAAGGCTTCCCAAACAAAGAGGAAAGTACCATCCAAGTGGATATCAAAAGAAAATATTTCAATAGGATAAAAAAAATGTACTTTCCATGAATTAAATTAAAGTATGCCTCGAAAGCATAAGTAGATAAATTAGGGCACATGACCCGTAGACAATAAAGAATAATGAGCATGCATGTTAGATAAGCATAGAATTAGTGATAGATAATATAATAATGAGGTTAGATCACATAACCTTAAAACATGATAGAGAATGGCACATTAACAAACTCGCAAATATATAAAGGTGGTCATATAACCCAGGTTTGGGTCACATAACATCCATAACAAAAACATAAATGGTACATAACCCCAAAAAAAGCTTATTATAAATCTCTAGTACTACTGAATCAATAAGTGTGCAATGTAGAGGCAAGTAAAGCTTACTCATGGTATTGATTAAGATAGTACAACCAAAAGTGGAACATCAGAACATAAAAGTTGACCATGATAAAATTAGGATTTTGGGTTACATATAGAATATTATAGTTCAAACCCGCCAAGTTAGAGTTCAGATAAAATTAAATGAACAAGATCACAAACTACAGATGTCAAAGTGCAATATCAACTGAGCAGTGATAGTATAGAACGAATTTCAATAATTGAGACTCAATGAGTTCAAATAGATCTCAAAAGATGAATTTTACATATGTATTCCAATTATGTCAACAGAGAGAAAAAATAGGACAATTGCTCCACATAGACTCGAAGGGGTGCAACATACAATAAGTCAGAGAAAATCCGATCAATTGCTAAATATGATTATGGAGATGCAACATATGTTAAGAGAGATTAAAATAGACCAATTACTCAGTGTGATTAAGGAGATGAAAGATACCTCAATGATGTGTGTCAAATGTCAAGGTCCAAACCATAGATCTAGATTATGTTCTTTTACATAATAAAGCATAAGACATATAAATCATTAATCAATGTGTATATTATGAAAATTAAAATTTCAACTTCTTATTACATTGGATATATGTTATGAAACCTATACCATCAAATAGGGCTTTTCAATTCTTAAACATATTTTTACATATTTTTATGAAGTAAATAATTTACTATGAGTTATGCAAGATAAAGTGATTTACTGGTATTTAAATCAAAAGATCATGAAGCAAAAGACCAAAATGCCCCTGCATCAGACATCATTACCTTGTTGCATGATAGGGAACATTCATAAAATTGTCCTCTTAAATCCATTTATGACATTATATCGCATGAAAAGTGTAAAGACAGAAATGGCCATGCTTTTTGTGATAGTCATTAATTATATCGAGTGCATATTTGTCAAACACCAAAATATCATTTTCGTTGTTGGTTCTCTAATACAAGGAAAACACAACAGACTCAGCTCGCCAGAGGTGAACACCAGATTGCAAAATCACTTGTAAGGTAGATCCAAACAAGATTCTTGCTAGGTTCCTCACCTTCTAGTGATGCCGAAAACCAAAGGGCAAGGTTGCAATGTGGCATAGGAATTATAGGAGCTCTTTGGCATGACTGCAAAAGAGTCATGAACCCGGGGTACCAGAAGTAGAAAACCTAGGTGAAAATGAAGATTACAAGAGGGATATGGAACACCTCCAAGAACATAGTCTCAACACTACTAATGAGAACATCCACCAAAACACCCAGGGGCGCGTTGACACTGGAAGATAAGTAAATAGTAATTGGAAAAGGGGAAAAGTGTGTATACCAATTGAGATGAAATTAATGATGGAAGAATCTTCTCATGGACAGCATTGCATCCTAAGTGCTCAAAGGAGCTCTACAAGATCTATATTTCATCATCGGGCTCACCCTCAGCTCCAGCATACATTGGATATGGTGGGAGTTGGGGAGAGAATGTGTGGGGTGATCGCCACATAATGAAGGCTTGGAGTAAATTTCCAAGGTGCCAAAGATTTTTTGGTAAGGCAATATGCATACACAAATCCTTAAGGTGGAAGGAAATCCAACCGCAATTAGAAACAGGGGAAGCAGAAGAAGTTGTGTGCATCTTGGGGTCTGTGGAGATGAAACCCAGTCAAGTCAATGATCTAGCTAATTGCCTACTCATAAGGATCATGGAGTGAAGAAGATATAAAGGAAAGGAGGAAATAAGAAAGACCAAGAGACTGAGAAAATGGAGGATGGTGTCAAGGGACTATAGAGTCCAGTCCTTCATGGACTCAAGGAAGATGAAAAGCCTCGATCTTTTGGATCCCAATCCAACAGTGATGATACGAGTCAAAAACAAAGAGATCATGTGATAGAGGGTCTTATGTAAAGATGTTAAAATCTTAGAAAATAAATGAATAATCAAAGTCCAATAATATTGAGATTGCGTAAATCAAGATCATCTTCTCTAGTTAAATTGGGACAATTATCATCATTTGATTAAGTTGAAAATGGGTATCCTAGAAAATTAGGACCCAAGGAATCTGATTATGGGATTAGATTTAGGTTTTCAAATAATCTTGTGTGAGTTTTAGAACAATTAGGGTTTAACTCAATTATCTCATTATTAATTATTATATATCAACATGACCCTCAAATGTTTAGGATTAGGGTTTTATAATTATTATCTTACTACTATCAAGGTTACATGATATTATATTATATAAATTATGAAATGTTACTTGTTGATTCCATTATGTCCACAAATTTAAACATTAACTCAAATTATGGCACATTAATTACTTCCTCTTACATTGGACATCCATTTATTGTCATGTTGCATTTATTACTCACATTAATGTCCACATGAATCATTTAGTTATGCTCATTATATGAGTATTAGTGAACCAAGGGACACATATTACATATTAATGAACCAATTTACATGTCAAGCCATGATTAGGTGATTAGGACAAATCTATGTGTATTAATACATGTTATGTGATAATGGCACCTAGTTTTATGAATGTATCATTTATGTCACCAAGAATGTGCATGTTAGGGTTAGAGGATCTTTAGGTCAACATGATCAATATACTTCACCTACACCTTATTAGCATGCAATAAGTCTAGGGTTTGGTTCCAAACATCATATCATCATCACAATATGCTTTATGGTTCATGTCTTGTCCCGAATCATATCTATCCATAATTATGGTTAATATATGAATCAATCATGTTATTTGTATTAACTTTTTATTAAAGTACAAACATGTGTATAAGGTATATTCATTACCTTGTCTGGTCAATGTTAATGATGCAATAACACTATCCTCCTAATCAAGGAATTTGGGGTTTTTAGATCCAAGAAAGCTAGATCTCAGTATGTTACATGACCCCACCTGTTAAAAACATTTTTGTCTTCAAAATCAACATATTCATACTGTATTAAGTACTACCCCTCCACCCCTTAAAAGGTTTTACCTAATAAGTCAAATAAAACTTAGAGGTAAAAGAGTGAGTTTAACGAAATGATGTATCGAATCTATCACTTCATCACTTACTCTTCAACATCATGTACATAAAAATTTAGGTTCCAAGGGTAGTCTACCTAAACATGTGGCTTTACTCGAGTTATGTGCACATATATGTCATGCTCATCTCATAATTATACTTTTAATTCAAATCTCATAGCTTCAAAACATAAACATGATTATCACACTTATAACTTAGGAAATAGGCACATGGTGTCCAATCTAAAGAGCTACCCTATTCATGATGCTTATTGTCACATCATTTTCTACATGCTTCTCTCATTGTAACATGTTCACCATAAACGTATTCTAGGGTAAAACATCCTAATTGAAACTCATAGAAGAGGTAGAAAAATAAGGGAGATAATATTGAGATAGTTAGATTAACTGACTACCTAGGCTCTGATACCATACTTGTAAGGATTGGGACCCGATAGGGACCCACTCAGTTACTTATAAGAATAATGGAAATCCATCAGGTGCCAAACTTGGTAATAATTTTCTAGAAAGTATAGGAGACTAAAACTTAAGTATATAATGTATCATATACCAAGAGTGTAGTAGTGGAAGATAAAAGTCTAACTATTACAATATTTATGTGTAACATTGTTATTTACCACATGGGGTGCCCCAAAAAAAATATTGGAAATAAGAAGTAGAGGGTAAATCAACTATTTCAATCTACCTCCCAAGAAGGATCAGCTACACTTGGATAAGTCTTGGTCAACTTTGATCCACACCTCCTTGTTCCCTACCTGAGGGGTTGGAAGAATGCCCCAAAAGAGAAGAAAAAGTGGATGTTGTCAACATAAAATTCTTGTATGTTCATATTAATAGAGATCGAGCAACTATATGGGAAAAAGAAAACCAAATATAACAATGCTTCCCAAACAAAGAGGAAAGTACCATCCACATAGATATCAAAAGAAAACATTTAAATAAGATGAAAATAATTAGAAGTACTTGCCATGAATTAAAATAAAGCATACCTCAAAAGCATAAGAAGATAAATTAGGGCACATGACCGATAAACAATAAAGAATAACCAACATGCAGGTGAGATAAGTCATAGAACTAGTGAAATATAATAATACAATGGAGGTTAGAGCACACAACACTAAAACTTGATAGAGAATGACACATGATCAAACTCCCAAATATATAAAAGTGTTCACATAACCTGGGTATGGGGCACATGACCTCCATCCCAAAAACATAAAGGTCACATAACCCAAAAACCTAAGAATATTATAAAATTGTTGTACTAATAAATCAACAAGCATGCAATGTAGAGTCAAGTAAAGCTTAGTCTTGGTATTGATTAAGTAAGATTGTCCAACCAAAAGTGGAACATCAGACCATAAAAGTTCACCAAGAGCAAATTAGGGCGTTAGTTTACAAATAGAAAAATATAGTTCAAATCCATGAAGTTAGGGTTAAAATGTAAATAGAATGAACAATATCACAAATCGTAAATGTCAAAGTTTAATATCAACTGAGAAGTGTCAATATATAACCAATTTCAATAATTGAGACTTAAAGAATTCAAATAGATCTTAAAAGATAAATTTCACATGTGTCATTCAATTAGGTCCAAAGAGAGAGAAAATAGGATACTTTCTCAAAATTGAAGAAAGGTGTGCCACATACAACATGAGAGAGAAAATTAGATAAATTGCTCAATATGATTATGGAGATGCAACATATATCAAGAGGGAGTAAAATTAGGTTAATTGCTCAATGTGATTAAGGAGATGCAATATACCTCAATGATGCACATAAAAGGTCGGGGTCCAAACCCTAGATCCAGATTATGCACCCACCTAATAACACATTAGGTATATAAATCATTAATTGAGGTGTATATTGTAAACCCTTAAAATTTTGACTTCTTATTTCACTGATTTTGGTTATGAAACCTATATCATTGGGTAGGGTTTATTGTTATGATTTTGGAACATATTTTTACATATTATCATGATGAATAAATAATTAATTATGAATTATACAAGATGAAGTGAGTATTGGTATTTAAATCGAAAAATCACGAAGAAAAAGTCCAAAAAGCCCCTACATCACACATCATTACCTTGATGCATGACAATGTACATTTGTAAAACCGTCCTCTTATATCCACTTGCAACATTATATCACATGAAAAGTGTAAAGACAAAATATCCATGGTGGGTGTGACTAATATTAATCAAATTGGGTGTATATGCATCACCAAACTATCATCTTCTAAGTCTATTCTCTAATGCAAGGAAAATACAGAAGATTTAGCTCGTTGGGGTGAATACCAGATTGAAAAATCACTTGTAAGGTAGATCTAAAGGATATTATGATTGGGTTCCCTGCCCTCTGGAGGTCCCTAAAACCTAAGGGCAAGGTTGTGATGTGGAAGAGGAATTATAGGAGCTCTCCATCATGAAAGCAGAACAGTCATGAACCCAAGGTACTAGAAGCAGAAAACCCATGCAAAAATGAACATCCTAAGAGATCTGGAACACCTTTACAAACATAGGCACAACCCACACTAGTGTAAACATCCACCAAAACACCCAGGTGCCACTGAGACTGGAATGCAAGCATACAGAAACTAGAGAGGTAAAAATGGTGTACACTGCTTGAGATGAAATCAATACAAGAAGAAGCTTCTCCATGGTCCAACATTGCAACCCTATCTCTCAAAGGAACACTCACCTCAACTCCAATAGAGGACATAGATGGTGGGAGTTGGGGAGAGCATGTGTGGGGAGATTGGAACCCCTCCAAGGCTTGTATGTTTATGAGGTGTCAAAGATGGCTCATGTAAGGCAATATCTATAGATGAATCCCTGAGGTGGCCAGAAATCTAACCACAATGGGAAACAAGGAAAGAAGAAGAAGTTGTATACAACTTGGGGTTTGTGGAGACAAAACCTAGTCACATCAGAGATCAAGTTGCCCGCCTTCTTGTGAGGATCATGGAGAGAAGAAGATACGAAGCAAAGGAGGGAAGAAGAGAGAGAAAGGCACTAAGAAAAGGGAAGATGGCATCAAGGGACTATAGACTTCAACCCTTCATGGACTCAAGGAAGAAGAAAATCCCCAATCTATTGGATTCCACTCCAACGGTGATGGTAAGAGACAAAATCAAAGAGATCGCTTGACATAAGGACTTATGTAAAGATGCAAAATTTGGAAAATAAATGAATAATAAAAGTCTAATAAATATTGGGATTATGTAAATCAAGATCATCTTCTCTAGTCAAGTTGGGATAGTTATCATCATTTCATTAAGTTGAAATAAGCATACTAGCAAATTAGGACCCAAGGAATCAGATGATGGGATTACATTTAGGATTTGAGATTATATTGTATGAGTTTAAGTACAATCAGGGCTTAACTCAATTATCTCATTATTTATTGTTATATATCAATATTATCCTCAAATAGACATCCATTGTTTTAGGATTGGATAATTGTCAAATTGAAGATCGAGACCCTGAGCCAGCAGATCCTAGACCCTTCTCCCAAAGTGACAGGTAATTAACACATGATGTGAAGTTTCTGGGCATTCTCCACACCATGGGAAACAATCGTCAAAGATGAGACCCCTTTTGAAACGGTTATAGTTAGTCATCAAGACATCATAAGGTCATCCAAAGAAATAGTTTGATCCGTAGGGGGGACGACAAGTTTCCATATGCTTGGACAACACCCACTTACGGGTATCCTAACACCTTTGATCTTATAGATCAATTTTGATGAGAAGATGCCATTCTTGGCCATAGCGTATTGCTATTCATCCACTCCCCACCAGCGCTAGGAGGGGTAGTGTTAAGTATCCTCTTACAAGAGTCATTATAAAAAACTAATGATTTATGAAATATGTATCCTAGTGGGCATTTGTTACCATAGAGGAGACCTTAAGATCCACAAGATCCACAAGGATCATTTTTCCAGTCTTAAAGGTGATTTTGGATATCCCTTCCACCGAATTGTCCTCCCAGACTGAGGTATCCTCCCCATTCAGAATAATACGACCAGTGTGAGCCATCATTCCCTCGAGGTGGCTAAGAATGAACTTCCAAAGTCGAGACCCTTTAACCTTCCCATCATCTTTAAGGTGATTATACTTAGTATACATGATGTCACACTAGTGAATAATTTGTCTGGTACAGATATCCCAAACAGTCTTAGAGGGAAGAGCTTCATTTTGTATGTGAGCACTCTTAATACTGAGACCACCCTCACTCTTTGCAGCCACCAACTTTCTCCATCTGATCGTATGAGTTTTCCGATCCCAAATCAAGTTCCTAATGCTCTGATCGATAGCCTCACAGATAGAAATAGGAAGATGATAAGTATGCATCAGATAGGTTGAGGTAGCATTCAGGATCGTGCGAGCAAAGGTGACCCTACCCACTAGGGATAGAGTATGATTAGTCCAGGCATTGATCTTCCCTTTAATACTATTCAGAAGGTTAAGGTACACAGCTTTGTTCGCCTGGACATGAAGAATATATGGGAACACCAAGTTGACGACTAAGATTCTCAGTCTTCTTCATACCCATATGACAACATACATTTCTCCTAGTTCTCCTCTCTACAATCTTTGAGAAGTAGATGGTGGATTTATCTTTTGAGAGAGTTTGACCTTACGCCTTACCAAACTCCCACAAGCATTGCATCATGGTTCTATCCTGATACACAGGTGCTTCTCCAAATAAGACAATATCATCAGCAAAACGAATGTAAGCGTAGGGCCTTTCCTGAAAGTCTGGAGTGTAGACCACTTTCCTTCATCGACTGCCACCATAATAGCTTGGCTCAATCTCTCCAAACATAACACTAAGATATAGGGAGACAGTGGGTCCCCTTGTTAGACCCCCTGTGATGGCTTGAAAAGCATAAGAGTCCCACCCTACGTGGCTAGGGCAATTTCACCTGATGTGATGATGTTCATAATGAGATGAATGAGGTTCTCAGGGTATGGCTGTCCTCTGGAGAGTATCCCTGATGAAGTGCCACTCCATTCTATCGTACGCTTTTGCCAAATAAATCTTTACAGCCATACAAGGTTTCCCATAGGTTCTTGATCTCATACAGTGGATAACTTCTTATACATGAATAATATTATCAGCAATACATCATCCAGGAATGAAGCTTCTTTGAAAGGGAGATAGCCAATCATACAGAAACTTCTTGATTCTTTCGACGACTATCTTTGAAAGCATATTTAAGCTTGAGTTATTCAAAGTGAAAGGTCTGAGCTGGTGAGAGTTGGTAGGATTCACCGCTTTGGGAATAAGAATGAGGGTGACATTCACCATTTCAGGCAGGATAGGGTTACCTACAAAGTAATAAAGGATAGTTTGTCTAATGGAATTCTTGAACTTTGTCCAGTTGCATTATAGAAATCTGGCATCCATGCCATCAGGTACTGGGGCCTTATAAGGTTTCATCTTCATGATAGCATCATAGATCTCCTCGTCATCTGGAATGGAGTCCAGCTTTGTAATATTGCCAATAAGAAGGGTAGGAAAGTGCCTGAAGTAACTCACATCATAGGTTTGAGTTCTGCTCAAAGCATGTCCCTTAAATAGGTCCTCAAAGTTGCTCCTGACAAGGGCCTTCAGGGAGGCGAGGTCTTCACCCCAGTCACCAATAGTATCCTTTAGCTTAGTGATCGTATTCACCCTTCTTCGGCCCACAACCAAGGCTTGGAAATATTTTGTATTTGAATCTCCCAGTTTACTATGATTTCACCTAGCTTTCTACTTCCATTCAGTCTCCTATCAATTCGAAACTTAAGAAACTTGCCTTGTCTGGTAGCAAAGATATCATCCAACTTTTTGGTATAGTTGCAGCTTAGCCAATTCTGCAAGTAGGTAATAGATTTCAGCAACCATTCCTTCCTTTTCTTCTTGGCTTTCCTTTCATCTCTATCCCATTTACTGGCTTCCTTCATGAAGTTACTAACCGCACTGGTGAAGTTCATGTTCCCATTCCAAGTCTAATTTAAGAAGTCCTTGAAGGAGGATCGCTTAGGCCAATTCAAGCTAGTCATCAGAAAGTGAGAATGTTTCCTTTGGAATACACAGCTCGTGGGGACCAAAATAGGAGTGTGATCCAATGTGATCTTGGGTAGGACTTCAACATGGGTGGAGGGAAACTTGGCAGCCACTCCTGGTTTACCACTGCTCTAGCCAGTCACTCCTACAACATACCCCTTCTGAAGGTCATCAGGGGGGCTGAAGCACCGAGGTCTATGAGACCAACATCATCTATAGCTCTAGAGAACTCTCTATAGCTATTGAAGTTTAAGTTATTACTACCAACCTTCTCATGGGGGTGGATGACGGTGTTGGAATCACCCATCACCAACCAAGGTAGATCAGAGGTTGTCTTAATGGTTCCCAGATGGTTTCACATGAAACACCTCTTCATCTATTTTGTTCTTGCATAGATAATCATTAGGATACATCTCTTGTTGATCATACAATGAATTAATTACTTGTGGAAAGCCAACACCTCCACAAATCCAACTCTATCCTTCCACAGGAGCCAGACTCTCCCCCCCCCCCGCAAAGTTGATGGCTTCAACTTTGTGAGAGTGCTCGTATCCAGGCTGCCTAATGATATTGTCCATAGTGTTGCCATGGGTCTGAGGTTCCACAATACCCAGGATGTCAATATGAAATCTGCGAGAGAACTCCCTTATGGTGTTCTAGATATCTGACGGACATATACCTTCACATTCTAGGACGTGCAAATCATTTAGGTGAAGACAAGCTTTACAGGTTTATCTTGCCCTCTATGATCTCAAGTAGTTTTTTCCTCCCCTTCTTCCTTGTGCCATTATGAGTGAGCTTCATTGTATTGTATACCTTCCTATAACATACATGGACTCCACACTACCTTTTAAAGGAACATGTGTCCTCATGGATAACAATGACTAGTCATTAGAATCAAAACAGAAAGTCAAGGGAAGAGAATCATGGTTTTTCTCGCCTGTGAGTACCACCATGTCATCCTATTCTATGGCATTGGCCACATGGTTGTTCTCTTTAGCTATTGTGGAGCCCCTCAAGGTTTGGTTGGTCTCTTGTCTTCCTTTCTCATTTAAGATGGCCTGCAAAGGAACTCTGGCCTTCTGAGCTTGTGTTTGCCCTATTCTTTTGTTCTTTTCCTTCCACTGTCTCCAATCAATGTCTGTCACTCAGTCAGCAAATCCATTCAGATCAACTTGCTCCCCTACTTCATCCTCCTCAAGAGCCAAATTACTAAATTTTTTCATTGTGTCCACCCTATCCTTCCCTTCTTGTTGTCCTCTCCTTTTCTTATACTGAAAAGGCCTGGTGTGCATTGTCGGAGTCAATTCACCCAAAGGGGAAATCTCCTCAACTGGCTCCTAGTTAACATTGCCAGAATCCTTCAATTCTGGGCTTCGATATGTGCTTCCATTCTCTTCCTACACTCCAACTCAGTATGCCCCAAGCATCCATAGTTCATACATATGGACAGAAAGTTCTTGTATCCCAAACAATAACGATCACCCTGAATGAACACTATTGGAATTAGAGGCTTGTAGTATCCATCTTGACGGCTAGTCTGGAAAACTTTCCTCGATGCTTGAGCTCCATGTTCATATCCACCCTCATCGTCTCCCTGATGTGATCCCTAATTTCCTCTAAGATCCTCCTCTCATATAGGAATATAGGTAATAATCTGGACCTGCACCCATGCAACTACATATTTGGGGTTGCCATTCGATGGTGTGGACACTAAGGTAGGAGCCCATTAATGGCCAAGGACCTCTAGTAAGCGCCTTAAGGTAGTCATCCTACCTCAATAACAGCACTAAAAAGTAGTTGTTCTCCAGATCGATGAGGCAGAAGTTCCCGGCCAGATTCCAAATCATTTTGATCCTCTTCTAAAGCATTATGAAACCCACCTCTCTGTACTACCACAGTTTCATCAAATTGACACACTTACCTTTTTTATCTCAAAGATCAAGGTACCATCGGTCTGCTTCACCATGATGTCCTTCTTCATAAGGCCTACGTTCATATCTTCGAACCACATTATTGAATCCATTTTGAGACCTTGTGCTCCTAACATGATATCCTTATAGGACAGAGGCCTGTGAGTTCCTTCCATCCACAGGATGTTCTGTCTTGAGGAGTGGAGGGTGGGAAGCTACCATCGCCTGAGGATGGCTTGTCTACTTCTATTACAACTTGTCTTCTGATTATCTATTATGGGGGAGTACCTCTCCCTGCTCCAGTGAAATCCAACTAAATACCCAGGCTCTCCAATAATTCTTCCTACATATGACCCATCACCTGATGATCCCATGACATAACACCCTCGATTACATCATCCAGTCGTGCTTCCAGATCTGAGGTCTCGATAGCCATCTCCTTCGGGGGTATGTACTCCTCCCCCAAAATGATCCTCGATCGCCACCACAGCCACCACGGCTGCCTCTCCTGAACCCTAGTGTCATCTTTCAACAAGAAGAGAATATTGTTAGTATTTCTCTTGTAGCAGGAAGATGTATTGTATAGAAATAAATTCTAATATGCAAGAAAATAAGATTTGTTGATTGGAAAACCATCATTTTGATTACAAATTCTTGATGGTCGGGAGGTTATGTATTCACCGCTCCAGGTTGGGTTATTCATGATAGCATCAAACCCAAAAATGAAAATTCAACAATATTGTTAGAAAATCTCACTTGTTCATCATATTGGAAAGTTCAATGTGTAAAAGCAATTGGTGAATCTGTTACTACGGAATTTGAGTCATTGAATTAATGCAAAACCATTATTCATATGATATCCAAATTAGATAGAGACGTAAGAAAAACATGTGTAGTGGGGCTGCTACTCGTTCCCTATTTGATAATCAACTCACCACTATGTTTGAGATTTAAGAAAATAGAGAGGAGAGGCTCATGGATGCATGGAAATATGGTGAAGAATCTTTATAGTGTGTGAAATAACTCCCAGAAATGGCTTCTACAATCTTCGGTGATATTTTTGGTAGTTTGTTTCTCCATGTAGAGCCTTTGACATTTATCTTTGTCTCTACTAAATGATTTCAATGGTTGTAAACCCCTTCCATAGATGTCCATCTAGTATTTTTATATCTTTCCCCAAGAGTTCAAGTCGATCCTAGGTCATCCAAAACTTAGAGTCATTATCTATGGATTCTGTGGCACTTCTAGTCTATTGGCTAGTATGAAAAATTCACATTTCTTTACAGATTTGATTCCTTTTCAATTTAACACATAGTATGGCTTTAAAATAACTCATCTTGAAGTTTTTATGTGAAAGATAAAGCCCTTCATATAACCTTCTAGACTCTATAGTCAATCAAATGGTCTCACTATTTAATTGACTAGTTGGATGATAGGAAATTTGGGTAATTTCCTAGTTGCCTGGATAGGGAATTTTTAATGAATTTATTAGGTTATTCCTACATGGCTCTAATCCAACAATCATAACCAAGACCCTAATTTTTGGCCTTCGGTTCTCATTTGTATACAAAAGCTATTTTGTCCTTTTCTCTAAACGAAGATCAAGTCTTAATGTTATCTCTAGGATCATTATAATTAAATGACAAGAATATTTTTTAATTAATTAGGAATATATTAATAAGCTTTCATCGTTGGAACAATAGATCTAAAATTTATCAAATTATTGATTAACTACAACTAGTGGATTAGGTTCAAATGTGAGATCTCAAACATATGGATTCAAATATTGACCATTACAGTGAATTTTCCTGAAAACTTTTTTACATTTTAATTCTTTGACCTTTCTATAAGAAACAAATTGAAGATGGTATATAATTTTCTAATTTGGGAGTATCCTAGAAATAATGATAATTAGGATTAGACATCAAACTTAAATATTCTATACTTGGTATCTACAATATAACATGTAGAGAAAAGGTGTTGATATAATCAACTTTGGGTATCTTTCCATAAAATGATCTCATTGGATATCTTCTTAACATAGGGATGGCTAAACAATCAAGTGGTGTTTATATCTTTCTTCCAAAAAGTTATTTTGATATATGGCCTAGAAGCATGTCTTGGTAATCTTTTCTAGTGATATACTTTTATTTTCAACTAAGACAATTTGTTGATGACTTTAGCATATGATAAATTGTTCTCATAACCAAGTTGACCACAAAATCTTTTATTTTTTTCTTTTAGAAGTCCTTAATATAGTCACTCTAACACTATTTATCTTAACTTGAAGCTCATATTCCACTCTACTGCAATTTTTGTTTGAATATGCAAACATTGTTAAGTTTTGCAACTAAGAAGTAAAACTGAGTATCTCTATCATAGTCATCAATATTAACAAATCAATATCACTTGCCACCAAGATATGAGCTTGTATTGGTCCTAAAAGGTCCATATGGATATGATCTAAAGGTCTAGATGTATATAATATGTTCTTATGTTTGAATGAGATTTTGGTTCGCTTTGGTTTTGTTCTAGGTTCATGCTCACCTTGTTCTTCAAATTCTAGTAGGGAAATATGCTAACAAGTTCATGTTTAGCTAGTTTGTGTAGAAGATTTATATATACATCCCTAGTTTTCTATGCCAAATGAGTTAATTTTCTTCACTAGAAATTGACATTGTTCATTGTCTAGAGTGGTAAAAAATTTCTACAATTGTATGTATATATATCCAAACATATATGTATATTACCATGGCTATATTCATCGTGAATAACATCATTAGAGTCCTAAGATACAATTCTAAATGCATATGTTTTAAGTGAAAATTCATATCTAATATCAAATAGCTGACTAGCACTAGGCAAGTTATGGTGTAATACATCTAATGATAAATAATTCTAATGGAATTATTGTTGCACATAGTTCAAACTCCAAAAACTTTTCATTTTCCTTATCACCAAAATTCATGATTCATCCTTTTTTTAAAGTTTCTGAACTTCACCTTGTGTCTAATCATACATTTAGATGATCCTCTATCGGCCTAATTTTGTAAATTTATATTATAAATTACATTAAACTAATATATTGTTTCCTTCTAAGAATAAAAGTGAATAAAAGAACATAATAAAAGAAGAATATGTTTAATTAACATACTTTGAATTTTGACAAATTATTGTCTAGTTAAACTTGAAGTTTGACCAACAATCTGATCGAATAAACTTACAGCTTGGAGGACATGGATCATATCTTGCAACAAAATTTTGAGTAATTTTATAGTAATCAAGCATGAATGATATCAACATAATAGTGGATGTAGAGTATGTAGGAATGTGAGCTAAAAGTGAAGTCATATATATTCATGTATGGATTTGATCACAACCTTGATAACAATAAGAAAAGATACTCATCAAGTATGCAATTAATGTAAGAAACCAAACTTTTAATTTCTTTAGTCATTCTTTATTTGCAATAATTGCATGATGTTTTATTTATATATATTATATAATTAATTTAACTAAAAAATCATATTGTATGATAATGCAAACAAATGTTAAAAATTATGGGAAGAAAGTATGTTGAATTTTTTGTTCAAAACCTTTTTGGAAGTTGTGAACTTAAAAAGTATGCCTTAGTGCTTGCATCAATTGATTGGATTGATTTATGCAAGGTGGATCAATCATAGGTCTTGGGGAGGGCTTTGGTTGCATCATTTCCAACCCTTTGGGTGGGTTTAAGTAGGAGGGTCAGCCACTTTAACCACTCTATGTAGTCGATGCATGCTAGCACCTAGTCTATGCAAACCAACTTGGGTGGTTGTGGCCGCTTTATGTTGATGCAATCTGGGAGTTGGTCAAAGTGTATGGGAGTAGAGTGAAAGAGGGTATTTTTGGATGCTTTGACCAATTTTTTTGGTTGATGCACTTTGAGGAAATTTGATGTATGTTTGTGGAGGTTGAAGCGGCCATTTAATAGGCACATTAATCATATTTTTAGGTCAAAGAAACTTGTATGAGGTCAATGTACCTTGTATTTCTTACCTTCATGTTAATATATTGAATTATGACCCACCCTAAGCCCGTGTTGCTCTATTCCAAAGCTAGAAAAAATGTTGTTAAAGCTGGAAGAAGGCATTAACAATGGTTTATCTCTTGCATGTCGATGATCTAGCTAGCTTTTAGATGATCAAAGCTAGAAATCACCATCAAGTCTTTATTTGATTCAAATCCATGTGAGCACTACATTTATTCTAATATTTTTTAGTCTTTCCATCTCCTTTTACCCTATTTTCCAACGTATTTTTCTAACTATGGTGAAATTTTGTCTTTTCTCTTCTAAAACTTGTTCTTTTTACCTCCCTTGGCTTAGTTGCCGCTAGACCTTGCTTGGTTGGACATTTTTGGGTTTTATGGTGGTTCTTTGGAGCTATGTTTTGTGCACGCACTTGATGGTAATTTGCATCATTTAAGCTAAGTGACATGCCTCAATTCCCACATATAATCACACAACTTCACTAAATACATGAAAATAACTAACAATAGAGTTTTTAAGCTTTCACTACCTTAGAGTTATTAGCCTATTAAATATTTATGTTGTTCTAACAAAAAAATGTTGAACTTCTTACTATCATATAACTTAAAGCTACATCCTTTGTATGCAAATTTCATTTAATAGTCAATTCAAACCCTGTTTTACTACTTTTACACATCCAACTAATTCGATGGAATTCTATGATTAAACTTTGCATGATGGTTTCTGACTATTCTAAAATGTTTTTTGAGTTGTTAAATGTGTATTTTATCCCTAATTATGGTATTTCCTTTGTAATTGGAGAAATTGCGTTATGTATGTGCCTTTTGATTTGAATTGGGCTTGTATCACCTCTAATGCTTTACTTGGGTATATATTAATCATCTCAATCAAATGCTTTAGTTGTGTATATATTGATAACACATGTTGATTATTCCTTTCATGCTTCATGAAAATATTTGTAATAGGCCAACTCATTAGTGAAATCATAATCACATATTACCTAGTAAGCATATAAATTTTCTAGTATTTATAAGTTGGAGAAGACAATTGGGCATCTTTGTATCAATCTCAGGTGAAATTAGTCATTTATATGATCGTGGTCGAGGCCATCTCTCATGTTATATATGGTAGTTTTACCAATCTGATAAGAATTATGTGAGATGATGATTAAGGACAATACTACCTATCTTATGTGTTAAATTTATGTGATATGGTGATTACATGCAATATTATCTATGTTATCTAATAAAAATTATGACCTAAGTCTCAAGGAAGAGCCTAATGTTTTACGTAGGATGCACATCGATGAGCTTCTACTTTTTATACTCACATTGAGTGAGGAAAATGGCATGATCTTAAGGACACACCTGATCATTATGATATCCTCTATGATTGGGTAAGGAACTTCATAGTCACTAGCCAGTTTTTTTAAAAGCATTCCAAATACCCTTGGTTTAATAATAAAACATGTAATCAATTCATGTAGTTTTACTTATGTAGTATCTCACATTTTCCATAGTGTATAAATTTTACAGCTCCAACGTGTCTTCTACATAATACTTGAATTTTCCTTATAATCAATTTGTGTTGTTGGATTTTTTATTTGGACGTTTCTTTCCTTCTTGGTTTATGATGTTAAGAAATATTAGATTGGATTCATGGTTTTCGGTTTTCTCACTTTGTGTCCTATCTGGCCTTTGGGTGTTCTTGTGTTCTGATCATGGGTTAGTGTCATAGTGCCTTTCATATCAAAACAATATTTTGGGGTCACCTTCATATAGTGGTACTAGAAAACAATATGTCTTACATGGTTACATAAAGAATAAAATTTTTTGCTTTTGGGTGAGTGGTTTCTCTCACAAAAAGTTTTATATACCTCTCCAGGGATAGATGATTTGTTAGTTTGTAACTAGGACTACTCCAAACTATTAGCTTATACGGATGGTGGAATAAGGTATCCTTGTCATGGTTTCCTTAAACAAGTTAAAAATGGTATATTTCTGGGATTTCTTATCACTTATAAGATCATAAAAGGTTGTTTCAAGAAGAACAAATCTCGATCATAGATTATTCTTTTCATTATTGATGTGATCATACCCATATCAGTTTGTACATAGATAGATATTTGTAAGCATGCACTATTAACACAAATTAGCATCTTACTATAAAGGCAAGCATTGCAACCTCAAGAGAATCCATTCAATATTTGTATATAGATGCAACATAATGTGAAATTGGAAGCATCTTTGAGATCATTTAGCTCTTGAACGGTCCTCAATCTACTATATACTATTTGATAGTCTAGATAAACTTTTGATACTGGCACTATAAATAAGAATTTTGGATCTAGTATGTGAAATAATATAGATTTATTCTTCTTTGGAAATATAAAGAATATTTACCTCATTGTATTTCTCCTCACTTAATGTTTCCATGTATAAATCAAGGTTGACAGTTGCATCTTCATCTTCTCTTTCATATTCTACTTTAATGATGATGAGAAGCTACCTTCCTATATGTTGTTGAGATCCATCACTTCTTAGATCTACCTTTGGAATATTCATTTTAGATGAGTATTGTATTTTCATGTTTTAACCATTTGATTCTTCTTCTCCATTTGAATTTCATTTTTTGTGGAATCCCAAAAAGATTTGCGGGATTTCTCATTATATCTATAATTCCTTTCCCAATATGTTACTTGATAACAAGGATAGAGAATATTCAATATATTTAAGCAACATATTCTTTGTATCTATCTGTAATAATTTAACTTTATGAATAGGCATACTAATCTTTAAAATTTTTGAATTGGGTTGTTACCCCATGGGTCCCACATAGATTCTACTAAATTTCAATGTAGAGACCCAAAATAACCTTCTACTAAATCTAGAAATACAAAGTGTGTCATAAGGGAATACCTATCATATTTGCATTAAGAGTGGTTGTCTTTACCATTTCAGCAACCCAATTTCCAAGTAGCACCATTGGTGTAATAATTTCTTACAACCATCTTGTAAAGATCATGGCTTATTACTTGGATGAAAAACTACACCCTCGTTTTCTATAGATGTAATATGATCTATTTAACTTTAGAGTCTTGGTGTGATGAATTATCCTTAACTTGAGTGTTTCATATACATGTTCACCCATACTTCTAGCTCAATGAAGAGTACCTAGAGCCAAGATATAAAACCAAATGAAAGTAGTGTTTATCATATGTGAATATACTCCCTTAGATAATTATAAAACTTAAACATAAAAAAGTGTTAAGTGCAACTTGTTAGACAATTAAAACTAAAAAACTATTGAGGAACGAGTAAAACCACTATTGACACAAGATTTAAGGTGTTCTAGATTTCATAATGAAGCCCTACGTCAACCACTAGTTAAATTTCAACCAATTGGAATTTAGAAATGATCTTTATCTACTTATAGGATAATGTATACAAACTTATAAGACTCCCTTAATGAAAAAGATATATAATATCAACTTTTCATCTTGGTCATAGGAGATCACCAATTATTTTCTTTGCAATTGGATGAGAGGAAACCACTAGTGACAACATAACTTTTCTCTCACTTCCATTATACCCTTTCTCTCTCTATGATGACTCATTTTACTCAATTTTATGTCTATATCTTACTTTGGGTGTTGTGGTACCCCACTTTGGTCACATCGATGATTAATGTCAAATTGTGTGATATCAATTTGGATAATTTGACACAATGTCATGCTTTCATGAATCATCCTCATGAAACAAACATGTAACCTATTTGATGTGCTTTTCTTTCCCCCTTTTCATTCCATGTTATATAGAAATCAACTATGAATCCAATATCACAAAAGTCACTCCAATCAAAACATCATAGCTCAAGATATGACCATTTGATTATCCCTATTTAGTCTGTGATTTGATCGTATTTTCGAATCTTATTGGGCCCAAAGTGGGGTGCAACCTAGCAAGGTGGGCGCCCCCTTGGCTACCAAGTCATCAATCCATATTTTTTCACATATTTATCTATCTAGGCCCTTGGATCATGTATCATCGATCCACCATTTCTAACTCAATGGCGAGGAGGTCTTCTTCAACCTTTGTATGAGTCATCAATAGGGGTGGTTCTTACACCACCAAACCTTTCTTTGCTCCATGCAATCACCCTCATTTTCACCTATGTTTGCATGTTTAACACCTCAATTAATTTTGTTTCTTCACTCGCCTTTGTTTACTCCTCTTTTATTGCACTTTCATGTCTTTTATCCCTCTCTTTTACTTTTTCTTCTTCTCCCAAACCCTATCAACTTCATGGTTGTGGACACCATGAAGCACCTTCAGCAGCCTCGTCTCAGCCATCCTCAATGAGAAATAAGATAAGAACTAGGTTCATGCCTATGTTTGGGGGGGATGCTTGTGGGGAGTTTTGAGCCTCGTACACCATGCCATGGAACCTTGACCGGCCTAAATCGCGTGTCCTAAAATTGGAGGCGGATTTGAGGTAGTCGAGCTTTTACATTTATAACCCGAAACCTTCTAGGCCCCCACAAGTTTGTTTACGGGGTTGAAGTAGATATACGGGGTCGAACACATGGACTAGGGTGGTAGTGTTGAGAATGCGGAATCGACACGCTACACTCCGGCAAGGATAAGAGATGATAAAATTCCCAAAAGGGAACAACAGAACAAGATCGATAAAATAAAAAAAAAACCTATCTCCAACTGGAGTTACAAGGAAAACTTAGGTTTTAAGCATTTATCAGTTTTTAGGGGTTTTCATGCAATAGAAACAGAGACATAATACTAAAGCTAAAGCAAGGTACCAAGAAGAAAACTTCGATAAAACAAGCGGCAGCAGAAACATCCTG
Source organism: Alisma plantago-aquatica (assembly GCA_963693085.1). NCBI lineage: Eukaryota > Viridiplantae > Streptophyta > Magnoliopsida > Alismatales > Alismataceae > Alisma > Alisma plantago-aquatica. The sequence goes on from OY856409.1 coordinate 554,777,355, forward strand.
TACCCCTCCTCTCAGAGTGGGTACCTCTAACCAAGCATCAACACCCCTCTCGAGGTTGCTGGACTTAAATTAGAGTGGAAAGGTTACTAAAGCAACTCTGATTCTGGGCACTCTCGTACTCCAGAATAGGACCAAACACTAGAGCCACAACATCTCTCTCGAGGCTGTTGCAACAGGAAAACACAATTCGGTAGCTAATCAAAATGCAATCCAAACATACAAGCTAGAGTTTAGATGTTAATCATAGCAATCATCCAACAAAGGTACCAAACATGGAGCAGCAGATAATTAAACTCTTCTATTTCCATAAGCAAATAAAGGTCTGATTACATTGCATAAGTAGAGAAGTAAATGACTGGAATAATAAAGATAAATGTCGCCTCCTTGATATAGAAGGACGACAGACTACAGCGGACCATCCATCCCGATACCGGGCAGGACCCTAGCCCGATACAGCCGTGTCAGGCGGCACACCCTCTCGAGCGACACGTTGTGACGGGCGGACTGTATCGTGTTAGGAGCCTTGCCCGATGCGATCATTGTCAGGCGACACCCTCTCAGGCGATACGCCGTGACGGGTGATGCGTATCGGGGTTCGATATCGTGCCGGGCTAGAGTGATGCATCTAGTATCGGTCACTCGTATCGGGTATCTTTGTCGGCCAATATCGACTTGTAGTATTGCTCGGGACGACCCTAAGTGAACCATTCACCTCCCTCTCAGGATGGGGAAGTGCTCACCTAGAATCGCCTGGCACAAGTACTGAGGCACGATATACTCACTCTCTAAAGCCTTCCTGAAGGGACTTGTGCAGGGTTCCGACCTGTCTTTTCGGCTTCCTGTAGCTGCTATTTATAGGCAGCGGTTGGGGAATTTATGGTGCTCAGGGTGCCACGTGTCTTCCTTATCATCGCAGAATGGGTGGACGGCCGATATCAGTATCGCCCGGTACAAGGATGTCGGTTGTTGGGCATCGTGGCGAGTGACGCCTGCCGGTGGGTGGCCGGTATCGCACGACACATTTGAGTTATCGTGGTGAGCTCAGCTCCCTGTCGGGTAAAGAGGTGTGTCATCTGACGGTTCCTTCTTGCGCGGCATCCTCATGTCGGGCATCGATGTATCACGCTACCCTGTCGGGTAGTGATCATGTCGGCCGGCTGGGAGGCCGATGCAGGTGGAGCATGTTTGGGGGCCGAAACGGCCTTATTGGTGATAAAGGAGTCCAAAATGGCGGAAAACTCTGCAAAAGATGGAAATATTGAGTTAAGAGCGTAGTGTGGTCGGTTATTGCAAAAATACATATAAAAGGAGAGGAAAACAGTTTGAAAGGGAAATTTTGATAACAAAATAAGGGTCAAAAACATCACAAAATTTGGTGTTATCAACTCCCCCAAACTTAGCGTTTTGATTGTCCTCAATCAATATTTAAATTTTATTTTGTGATGCTTCTTCTTGACCGGTATAGTTTTTAGGCCAAGGGTTTTGAGCGAGCATTGAGATGTCTTACTGATGATACAGCCCATCAACGAATAACAAACTTTATTTTTCTCCTGCCTTATTTAAGCAAAAAATTTCTCCACAGCTTCGGCGAGACTTAGGTGCATGATTCCAAAGTTAGCTTTGACACCAAACAGCTTTTTGGGGCAGAAAGTTGTGTGTTGGGTAGGTTGAGGCTTTTTGGGTTTTTCTTGTTTCCCATCGGTCCATCCAGGTAAGGGTCCGTTAGCGGGCAAGTGGTCCCTGCAGTCCAAGACAGTTGGCTTTAGAGCAGTGATTTCACATCCTACGTACCACTGCCCCGGATCTACCATGCCTAAAGATGGGTACTTTTGGAAAACAAGTGTGTATATATTTTTTTCTTTTCATTTGGCACAACTCTCATGCTTTTATTTACTCTCATAAGGCTATTCTCTCTTTTTAGGATTTTTGTTGGGTAAGGGGGAACAAGAGACATTTTTGCTGTTTGGGCAGCTTTTTCCTTCTCCATACACGCCCCTTAGCTGCAGCGAGATTATTTTTTTTGAAATTTTGGCATGGAAAGTCGTAGTCTTTTGTTGTTTGAGGCAGCATTATCAGAAAGACATAACGAAACTTGCATCATCTTAGGTACATAGAAAACAGCTGGCAAGAAGTCGCACCAGACTTTGTACATATGCAGGGAGACAAAATAAGCAATTTTTTTTTATTTTTCAAAATTTTTGTAGCAAAGTTTTTATATGTACACATATTGAAGAAAAAGAACGAAAAGGACAAAAGGGATGGAGCTAAAAAAATTTGAATTTTTGTACCTCCCTCACTGGTACATCCCCCCCAAACTTACTCCACACTCTGTCCCAGAGTTGTGAAGAAGACATGGTAGGATAATGTTAACCCAGTGAGGGTTAGCTGGTGAGTACGCCTGCACCAGATAGAAGCTCCCACACATATTCTCCACGTTTGCTATGATAGTCGATGTGGTGGAGATGGTCAGGCGTTGCTTCATTCGATATCCATTCCATCATGAAGATGTCGCAGTCGTTGGATAGAGGAATCTATTGTGGACTGCAGTGGAAGAACTGGAGTTCGTGCCATTTGCCTGCTTGCGTGTCCAGTAATGGTTGGATTATCTTTGACACCTCATCGTAGTATTTTCGAACTAAGCGTTCGACGGATGACAATGGTTCTGATGTACACAGCACTGGATGGTTTTTGTTGTTGTCTGAGTTGTTGTAGAAGATCCCTGCTCGTTGCTGAGTGTACATTGTCAGGAGCGTCCAATGGCTATAATGTAGGACGGGCAGGAAGATCGTGTGTGGAACCTCTCTCTCCAACACTTCCAGAAATGCTTGCTTCGCTCCTATTTCATCGGCGAGGCAAGTGTCGTTGAACAACATAGGATGAGCTATGTATGCATGTTTGAGCCTTGGCTGTATTGTTTGCATGTAAGCGGCCGCCACAGATACAGCCAGACATCCTCCTTCTTTTACCATGTCCCTTAAGTCATCGACTGGGACTACAACATTGCCTTCCTGATAGATGACATCCGATGGGGTGGAATCAGCCAACTTCAGAAGGAATTTGTTGACCTGCTCCTGTGTGAGAGTAGCGCACGAGAAGCGGTCGAAATTTCTGATCAGCCCTTCTGTAGTTTCAGGCGAAGCAGTGTCTTCCATCTCGTGCACTTTCTGCAGGGTCTCCAACTGCTTTCCTACCCCGTAGGTGTTAGTTGCCATCTCCGCTTCTTTCTCTGAGGGGCTGCTGGGTTGTGAAGAGTTGTCTTCTTTATCGCTGTCCAGCAGCCTCTCAGGTACCCCTGCGTCTCGGAAATAGTGCCCGTCTTTGATTAGCAACAGGGCATACACGCTCCTGAGTTGGTAAAAGTTAGTGCCTCGGAGGTGTCCCATGAATCCAAATATATTGAGCAGCTCCATGGCACACAAGATGATGAAGGCGCTATTTCCGCTTCCCTCTTCTGCTTGGATGGGGAAGTCTCGGATGGAAAAGAAGTTCCAGATGCCTTTGTGACGTTGGCTTCCTTGCTTGATAGCTCGTAGGAGACGCAGCGGTAGAAGCTTCAGATTTCTATCCTCCGGGCGACTGAAAGCACGCCCGGAGCGTGGTACCTCGTTGTTGATACAGCTCAGCAGCTGGACGTCATGGCTCCTAAGGTCTGCCACGCAGAGGAACCATATGTTACGGTGCTTGTACGGTACCAACACGAGGTTTGGGTTATGTGTATCTATATGTTGCAGCATGTTGGCCACCGCAACGGAGTCTGATTCTCCCCACATCAGTTTTCTGGCCAAGGTCGGGGTGGCGTTGTATATCGTCTTCCGACCTATCCCGGTGCTGATATTTTCGATCATCGCACTTTCAAGGACCCTGAACACCCTTTTTCCGATGACGGCTGGCGAGCGGAACATGTTGTAGAGCGCTCCCCGTTGTACGCAGAAGTATCTGTCGCTCCAGATGACATCTTCTTCATCCGCCTGAGATCTTAGGACCTTGTTTAGCAGTTTCTGGTCTCTGATCGTCAGGTATCCGATGGCCTTTCTATCGAAGTCGGCCATCTCAAAGGAAGGTATCTCTGATGGCTCAGCGAACTTGTCTGCCATCGAGCATCTTCCTCGGGGAAGGTGTCTTTCATTGGCGGCATAAACGTCCCCCTTTCTCCCTCTGATTCATCAGAAGAGTCCACCCCGATGCTGATATCTCCGTTATCATCTTCAATTTCATCCAGGGGGACTGAGGGATTTTCTTCGTTCATGCCTAGGGAGCTCTCCTATCCTAATGGAGCTCCGTCGGTCGATCTTGGTGGCATCCCCTCCGTGGGCTTTGTGGATGGCCCACTGGACGAGGAGGAGGACGCCGATCTCGAAGAGGATGTTGACGAAGAAGGTGGAGAGCCAGGGCCAGGGGGTGACGGCGACCTTCTCGGCTGCCTTCGGCGTGGATGGTCGTCCCTCCTGTCCAGCCTCTCCTTGATCTTGTCGAGGCGTTGGAGAACTTGCTGAAGCATCACAGTCAAAGTCTCTAGTCCGCCGGGAAAGCTAGCTAGAGTCAGCAGCTCTCGTTCTTAGCTATTCAGCCTATCTTGGAAAGATGCAAACTTGCAAGTTAAGGAAATACAAGTAGCTGAGTTGTTATCTGTTACCTCCTGCAAATAGTCGATCTCGTGCCCTAGCATCTTCCCGAGCGACGGAGGGGTTCCTGTGGGTCTCCCCTCCGTCCTCGCGACACCTTGCTCACGTGATGGTCTACCAGACGAGGTAGAGTCTATCTCAATTGTTCGCGATGAAGATGCCGCCGGGTGAGGTGTCGGCGCTCTTGCGGCCGTTTCCGCCTCGTCCTCTCGTCATGGTGGGGATGGTCGTGGCGTGGGTGGATCCTGCTCTGCCTCTATGTTGTCGGCAATCTTCTCAGCAGTTGCAACAGGGGACACCAGTGGCGGTGTCGGCGTCAGCTGTGCACTTTCGAGCTCCATTCTTAGAATCTCGTCGAACACCCCATTACTGGCGTCCGGCTGAGGTTCTTCCTCTGCCTCTACAGGCCTTACAGGGATGTCAGGGGCTGCGGTTGTCTCTTCTACAGCAGCTCTCGTAGTTATTGTCTCGGTGACCTCAACGATCGCCGGTTCTTCTTTAGTCACCACATTCGTTGTCGTGGTTGTGGCTGTTATAGCAGGACTGACGACAGCTCTATTAACAACTATCGTCGGTCCCTCTGGGATCGCCCTTTCCTGGACTCTGGTGGCGGAGGTGTAGGATGCATTTACCGCCATAGCTTCAATCTTCGCGGCAGTGAAGACCAACTTCTCTGCGTCGTAGGTGGCGCAGCGAGGGAGCGGGAAGAGTATGTTCATTCTTGCAAATTTGTAGTAGTAGTCCCTCCCCTCCTTCTTTATGATGTTGGTCCTCATTAGGTATTTGATGTCGATGAGCTCATCACCCTTCATCCTCGAAAGGCTATGCGGCTCTTTCGGGTACCCGAGCCCTGCCGCAATCAAGTTGACGATGCCACCCATATAGTATTCTTTGGTGGCATCCTTTATCGGGTGCAGTATGTTTAGCAAGAACTGCCCAAGGTTGATCACTCGTCCCTCCATCATGTGCCACATGACGTGGAGTTCTTCTGTGTAGATATTGTTTGACTCGTTCATGCTGAACAGCAAGCACGCCACCAGCTTGTGCACTATTGTCCAAAAGTAGGAGTGCACTGTTGCCACCTTGCTTCCCAGTTTAAATGACGATTCGCCGGTTATATTATTCCAGAGCTCCACGGGATTGAACCTGTCTCCTTCGGTTATTCTCTCGCCATTATCCATTAGATTCTTCTCCCCCTCGCTGGAAGAGAAGATCTCATTCAGCAGCTTCTCAGAGATGGCGTGCTCCGAGTTGTATAGCTGGGCTTGGAGTCTATCTGCTCCTCCGTATTCTTCTTTTTCTGCAGTAGAGTTCTTCACTCAACGGAGAGATGACATGAACTCTCTCGTGAGTCCAGTATAGGAGGAGGATCAGCTGAGGTAGATCTTCCTCATCCCCTCCATAGCAAGGATGCCCTTCAGCCTTTCAAATATCCCCAGCTCAGCAAACGAAGCCTGGTGGCAGAACATGCTCGGTCTGTAGACCTTGGTTGCCATCTCAGCATAACGGTGTGCGTGCTCGTCGTCCCTCGGCACAAACCTTCCTGGTGTGTATTCTAGGGGTTCTTCCATTGTTGTTGGTGTTGGAGCCGCCACTTCTCCTACCCTCGTCCTCTTTTCCGCAGTTGACGGCCCAGCTACTTCTGGATTCGGGCGCTTTTGCCCAACAGTAGGTGCGTCACCTGCGGGCTCGGTGTAGATCCTCCTACCATGCTCGTCAACTCAGACGATAGTCTTCTTGATGCGGGTCATTTCTGTTAATCATTAAACAAACTCCTTGGTCATCCAAGTATGCCATTGTTTAAAGAAGGGAAATTGAATGCACGATAAGATATGCCCCGATAAGATATGCACGATCCCACAACGCTGCATCGGGCGATACAAGGTTTTCAGAGGTGAAGTCCCGTGCCCGATATGAGATATGGGTATCGCCCGTCACGTCGGAAGGTCATACATGCAACAAAGAACAAGTTGATACGGTGATAAATACGTGTTAGGTATGTCGCCCGACAGGGGGTGTGTCGGGCGATACGGTCACAAAAGATAAGATACCCGATAGGGCTCTCTGAAAGGAATGCAGCGTGCCGTCCGACAACAAAATAGGTGAGGCGGTGCAAAGATGGGCGACACGGCGTATCGGGCAAACACGAATAAAAGGTCTGTTACACGACATACGTATCGGGCGATTCAGTGCTGCTCAGCTAAGGTACCGCGAGCCCGACAAGTTACTCGTGAATGGAAGGTCGTGTCAGGCTATACCTTGTTGTGTTCTTAAACTTCCACGCAACACGAGAGCAGGGGAACCCTTGCACGACAAAGGAGCTAACTCGGAAAATCTTAGCACGACACGGGTAGGTGAAAACAGTAAGGCAGTAGCCCGACACGGTAAAATCTCGGCTCTTTATATAGCACTCTCAACCGGGGGTAAAACTGGTAATTCCGGGGCGCGCGTCGGTTGTTGGGGTAATTCATTTCTGAGTCGGGCAGTCCATCCGTCGGCACAAGAGTATTTACTCCACCTACACAATACGAGTGTACGCCGCCCAGGCATGCTATCCGTCACGACCTTTGCGATGCCTGAAATTCCATTGCCCAATATGGGCGCGTTCATCATGTCGGTTGGGTTGCTGACTGATACGACCCTTCAGAGCAAAGCCGAGAAGAAAAACTTGAAAATAGAGCGGTTAAAAGTGGCCGATGAGTAAAACATCATTGGCCTAAGACTAAGATCTCGGCCTCAGATGGTATTACCCACATCGGTCCATAAAGCAACGTGGTGGCCCATAAAACAGAAGAGTCAGCACATGTGGCGCATGCACCGACCTGGGCCTTATTATAGTCCATAACGTTTGTAATGTTTGTTTTGTAGGAAAATAAATGCATCCTATTCTAGGAAAGAAAAGAAAACTCGGGTTGCCTCCCGAGAAGCGATGTGGTTTCCATCTCCAGCTTGACGCCCTCAGCTCCTTCACTTCTTGGTCTTCAACAGCACCCGTCTCCCTACATCTCGATCCTTGCCTCTGTCGGTCATAGCCCTGCCTTCTTGGCAGTCTCGGTGTTTGATGGTATTTTTCCTGATGGATTCTTTACAAACTCGGCCATTTGAGCCAACTGCTGATCAATTTGGCGTTGATGCCTCTGCATATCCGCCAACTGTACCTGCAAGGAGTTCAAGACGCCCAAATTCGATAGTGCACTTTGTGCTAGTTGATTGTTAATAGTATCCTGCCTCTTCACGAAGTCAAATAATTGGCCAACCACGTCCGATTGGCTGGAACCTTTATCATGTTCCTTGGTAGATCCTTGGAACTTAGCCTGACCCTAGAAATTCCCCTTGTTCGTCTAGAAGGAGGTGTTCTTGGCGTACTAGCTCGGTCCTCTCTTCTCGAATGGTTGGGGCGGCTTAGAGGAGTCGTGCAGCTGATGTGAGTTCTTAGCTGCATCCTTGTTGTCGTAGCTGAAACCAAGGTGGTCAGGCCTCTTAAAGTTCACAAAAGATACATTTTCCGTCCCCTCGACCTCAGAGTCAGAATCACTTGATGCATTCGGTTGGGTGTAGATGCAACTATCTACCCCATGCCCTCCTTCTCCGCAGGTTACACACTTCATTACTTTTTCAACTGGTTTCTTCCCTTTTCCACCAGACTCCTTTAGCTACTTGACATCAGTCACGATCCTCTGTATCTGAGAGGTTATAGACTCTAGAGCCTTGGATTCAAGAGAGGGGCCTTCGCTGACCTTCCTTGCTTGCCCTCTGTCAGATCTATCATACTCAGCGCCGGCTTGCAGCTCGACCATGTTTTTGATGATCCTTTCAGACTTGCTCGGCTTCTTCCCTAGGAAGTCACTTCTTGCTGCCGCATTCAGTGATACCCTTTCATCGGGAGTCAGACCATTATAGAAGGTAGTTACTAGGAAACCCTTCTTGTAGTTATGGTGAGGGAAGTCCCTCTGGTATTCCTGGTATCTTTCCCAGGCATTGTGGAGGTTTTCATTGGGTTTTTGCATAAAGGAGGTTATCCTCTGTCTGTTCCTCACAGTCCTCTCAGTGGGATAGAATTTGTTCACGAACGCGTTAGCCAGTGCTTCCCATCCATTAAGAGCTTGGTGGGGCAACCTAAGGTACCATGATAGAGCTTTGTTTTCCAAGGAGAAGATGAAGCCTTTGTAGTAGATGACCTCCTAGGGACCCCCCCGCATTTTTATGGTGTCGCAGATATTTGTGAAGGCATCTAGGTGGTGGTAAGGGTTGTCATTCTTGGAACTCCCCCTGAAGCTTTTATTTTGGATCATGGAGATCACAGATGGCTTGAGCTCAAAATTTGCGGCGTTGAAACGTGAGACAATGACGGGACACCGGGAATTGTCATCTTTCGTGGATGCTAACTCCCTCAGAGTTTTATCCTCTTCGTCTGAATCTTCATTGTCATTGGCTTCTCGGTGACGTTCTTGGTCATGATTTCTTCTGTGCCTTCGATGGTGACGACGTCTATCTTGGTGTTGGTCGTCCTCGGACTGCTCTCCCTCTGGATCTTCATGTTGATCACGGTCATCATAGCGTTCATTTTCTTCAGGTGGAGGGGAGTTATGTCTAGCCCTCCTTTGACGTTCACCCTCTGAAAGAGGTTTTTCAATGTGGGGCGGCATGTTAGGTAGCGTTGGTGCTCAGTTGAACAATAGGCTTTTCTTCTGAGTACCTGAAAAATATTACAAAAAAGAATCAAGTCAGAAAAATATGTTATTGGATAATCTGATATATTCATTTCAGGTAAAGGATAGTAATAATAACAAAAGAAAGAAAAGAGTGTTGTCAAGCTCATTTCTAAGCTTGAGGCACAGGAGTGTAGTTAGTGGATTCGGGTTCGTCAATAGTGTCGCTTTGCCTTATCCCCGGCAACAGCGCCAAAAAGTTGACCGGCCTAAATCGCGCGTCCTAAAATTGGAGGCGGATTTGAGGTAGTCGAGCTTTTACATTTATAACCTAAAACCTTCTAGGCCCCCGCAACTTTGTTTACGGGGTCGAAGTAGATATACGGGGTCGAACACAGGGACAAGGGTGGTAGTGTTGAGAACGCGGAATCGACAAGCTACGCTCCGGCAAGGATAAGAGATGATAAAATTCCCAAAAGGGAACAGCAGAATAAGATCGATAAAACAAAAGAAAACCCTATCTCCAACTGGAGTTACAAGGAAAACTTCGGTTTTAAGCATTTATCAGTTTTTAGGGGTTTTCATGCAACAGAAACAGAGAGATAATACTAAAGCTAAAGCAAGGTACCAAGGAGAAAACTTCGATAAAACAAGCGGCAGCAGAAACATCATGTACCCCTCCTCTCAGAGCGGGTACCTCTAACCAAGCATCAACACCCCTCTCGAGGTTGCTGGACTTAAATTAGAGTGGAAAGGTTACTAAAGCAACTTTGATTCTGGGCACTCTCATACTCCAAAATCAGACCAAACACTAGAGCCACAACATCTCTCTCAAGGTTGTTGCAATGGGAAAACACGATTCAGTAGCTAATCGAAACACGATCCAAACATACAAGCTAGAGTTCAGATGTTAATCATAGCAATCATCCAACAAAGGCACCAAACATGGAGCAGCAAATAATTAAACTCTTCTATTTCCATAAGCAAATAAAGGTCTGATTACATTGCATAAGTAGAGAAGTAAATGACTGGAATAATAAATATAAATGTCGCCTCCTTGATATAGAAGGACGACAGACTACAGCGGACCATCCAGCCCGATACCGGGTAGGACCCTAGCCCGATACAGTCGTGTCGGGCGGCACACCCTCTCGGGCGACACGCTGTGACGGGCAGACAGTATCGTGCGAGGAGCCTTGCCCGATGCGATCATTGTCAGGTGGCACCCTCTCGGGCGATACGCCGTGACGGGTGATGTGTATCGGGGTTCGGTATCGTGCCGGGCTAGAGTGATGCATCTAGTATCAGTCGCTCGTATCAGGTATCTTTGTCGGCCGATATCGACCTGCAGTATTTCTCGGGACGACCCTAAGTGAACCATTCACCTCCCTCTCGGGATGGGGAAGTGCTCACCTAGAATCGCCCAACACAAGCACTGAGGCATGATACACTCGCTCTCTGCAACCTTCCTGAAGGGACTTGCGCAGGGTTCCGACCTGTCTTTTTGGCTTCCTGTAGCTGCTATTTATAGGCAGCGGTTGGGGAAGTTATGGTGCTCAGGGCGCCACGTGTCTTCCTTATCATCGCGGAATGGGTGGACGGCCGATATCAGTATCGCCCGGCCCAAGGATGTCAGCTGTTGGGCATCGTGGTGAGTGACGCCTACTGGTGGGTGGCCGGTATCGTGCGACACGTTTGAGTTGGCATGGCGAGCTCGGCTCCCTTTCGGGTAAAGAGGCGTGTCGTCTGACGGTTCCTTGTTGCGCGGAATCCTCACGTCGTGCGTCGATGTATCGCGCTACCCTGTCAGGCAGTGATCATGTCGGCCGGCTGGGAGGCCGATGTAGGTGGAGCATGTTTGTGGGCCAGAACGGCCTTATTGATGATAAATGAGTCCAAAATGGTGTAAAACTCTGCAAAAGATGGAAATATTGAGTTACGAGCGTAGTGTGGCCGGTTATTGCAAAAGTACATATAAAAGGAGAGCAAAACAGTTTAAAAGGGCAGTTTTGATAACAAAATAAGGGTCAAAAACATCACAAAATTTGGTGTTATCACACCTCTAGTGAGCAGCATAGTGAGTTTCTGAGTTGTAGGCTCACACGATGCATTGTAGGAAGGATCAAAATGTCCCTTGGATTCAAGATGCAGAATGATGGATAGGACCATCCCACCATGTCATCCCCTTGACCCTTTTTCTATCTTTCTTATGGTAGGCTCAGGACTGTAGCATGATGCCATGTGCACCTAGTGTTGGCTGCCATCCCTATAGGGGGCATGCGATCCTAACCGTAGGATCCAAGCACGGTGACCCAGATCAATGAACCCCCATCCATCGTGTCGGTCGACATGAGTTCAACCCACACGAGTAGAGTGAGCTGATGTGGACCCATGGATCAGCAGGGCCATAGTAGTCCCACTTCGGGTGGCTCGTATATGCTAAAAATGATATGGTAACATCTTCATTCCTATAAAGCTCTAAAGCATATATTCTAAAATGAAAATCTTGCTCATACTAAGGCCAGAATAGGCAATATTATATATCAATTTGATCATATCAAAAGATATAAAACCTCAAAATAGTTCCATGACCTGAATTTACTCCTAGTTCTCATGGTATGCCAAATATGCTCTCTTTTCATCTTATTAATATACTTAATGCACTTTTATGTTAAATAATGATTACATGATGACCCCTCTTGATGCTTGTGACCCTAAACAGTAACTTGTTCTACCATATATCCTAATAATCATTTTTGTCATATTATTTCGCTATTTATCTCTTAATGATGCTAATGTGCCCTAAATATATTTTCTTGGGACTTTAGTTGATAATCTTGATCAATGTTATAACCATGTACCTAAATGACATATAATGCCTAACCAACTTCCAAATTAGTAACCTTTTGATGTTATGCAACATGTATATCCAAGATCACACTACTTCTTGCTCCTTCTCAACTTATGGTACTTAATGCTTAATAAGACCCCTTTATGTTAATGCATGCTTATATTGAATCAACTAGTGTCTTTGACCCATTTTATGCATCAAAGTATGTTATATTATTTGAAGTCAGTAACCTTGTTTTGATTGGTGACTCTACTTCCTATGATCAGCCCCCTTGCATTATGGTGATGGTTGTAACCGAATTTTGCCTAAACTAACATGTATGATTTGAATTAGACTTCTTATCCCTTGATCTTGATATTGTCCCAAATAGAAGTCCTCCCCATTGGAATCAAGCAAATATCCTTCCTTATGATCACTTTGATACGGATGTATCACATAGTTCATATGCTAGACACGATGACATAAGTGAGCTATTATGATGATTACAAGTATGATTGAATGTTGGTACCTAGTGTTGGATGATTAGTTCCTAGATCTTGGGGACATTTGCCTAATCTTGGAATGTGATTTTGTATGTCCTTATATTTTTCACCTTAAATTTCTTTCATTTTTTTGGTTTTCATGGCTTGATGATCCTTGACCATTGTTGCCCTATTTTGAGTCTTTTGGCCCTAAAATTTGTGTAGGTGACATAAACCTCATAATAATCATATAAGATACATGGAACATTGAAATGACATGAAACTTGAACCAAACCTTCATAGTGGACCCTAAATAAGTAAAATATAATCAAATGCACTAATATAGACTGTTAACATAGATTGGCCAAAATCCTAAAAAATTGAACTAGTTAGGATTAATGATGAGAATATAATACATGTATATAATCTTGTGCTTAATCATGTGTCTTATACCTAGATGATCAAGGGTAGCTAGGCTATGACTCGCTAGATTAGGTAAAGATTTAACATTTATATGATTATTGCTTTCTTAGTTTCTAATTGATAAGTGTGTATGCTTGTTTACTTGAACATATTGTCATGTAGTGTCATAGTATTATACTTGATACTTTATCCCATTGCTTTTATAACTTAAAAACATAATATATAACTCCATTATACAATTGTTTAAATAGGGTTTTTCTCAATGACTTTGGTCATTGAGGTTCCTCACGTCGCAACATGGTTAACTACTCTTGAGCACCCTCATGGACTCTTCTGGTGGGAAATTGGTTAATGTCCTTATGAATAATGATGTTGTTGGTATAACTGGAATATATTGGCATATAATATGTATTTTCGTTTTGATAAGTACTTAACTTTTTTATTCTTATTCATTTACTTATGCAATATTTTCAAATTATGCAAAGCTTATATATATACATATATATGCATCATTCTTATCTATACTCAATGTATTGTGTTTTGACCTGCTTGTTCCATGTATGTTTTATGTTAAGAGATAGATAAGGATTTGATGGGTTAGTGATCTAATTTCATGTGTACTTACTGTAAGATCCTATCTAGTGTACATGAGAATAAATGTACTCTCAATTTTACTTGGAATCTTTAAATGAAGAATATTGTTATTAATATACTTGTTGGATGTTGAGATCGTGTTGGTGGTTTCATCTTGTTATTTGTTCATTCATGCTAAGCCTTTACACTTCCAAATTCACTCTTTGATATTACCATGCTAGGGACAGGCACCCGGGTCCTTGAGCATTGACTTTCTAGTCATCTGGAGGTTGGATTTGAGTAATAAATGGTTCCTTGGAATATGTTATCAGAGCATGAACAATAACTACAACAAACATTACTCACATGAAATAGAAACTAAAATCAACATTACATCTCAATGCTAGAAACTTAATAGGTTGTCCTTCTTGGACTAAGTTGCTTAGGTTGTGTTTGGTTTGCAACCATGATAGGTTCATTTTCCATGGGTAAATTAACCAATGATATCTTAACCTTGTGTAAGATGATTGTTGTTTGGAGCAACGACAAATAAACTTGTATACAAGATATCCGCCGCTTGGTACATGTGTACATTTCTTGCATTTATTTGGACAAAATATATTATGACCTTCACATAAATAGCATTGTATGTATTGTGCAATTAGATGGAGGGTGTTGTAGAAAATTGACATCCACGAAAAATAAACCTATTTCCTACTGCAAGGATTTGGTGTGGCGGGTTATTAGGAGATTTCTCAGTTAACTTACCTGTGTGGCAACTTATTTATCTTTTAGTCCGCATAATAAACACCAGTTAAAATACACTGTTAGGTTTAGTTGTCGTGTTGCCACTAGGATGACACAACAAACACAGACTTAGACTCTAGGTTAGAACCTAGATGTTCTAGAACTAGGTGTAAACTTGTGTAATCTTTAGGGTCATTTTTTCTCCTCCTTCTATCATGTAGTATGGGTTATAGGTTCAGGACGGTGAGAAAAGCAAGATCTTTCTACAACCCTAGAAATATGTCCATAACATGTGGTTAGGGCAGATACACAAGTGTGCACCATGTTCTTGCTAGTTCTCTTGGTATCATGGTACTAGACTATCTAAGGAGTGTGGTAACTCATTTTGGTTTTGGTTTTGTTTGAAAAGATTATGGTGGTTTTCTATTTCATGTTTATATGTTGAATAAAACCTAGTCTAAATATTAGTATATATGTACATATGAAAAATGGTACCACACACAACAAGGTAGTTGAGTATCCACGTAACCAAAGACAAAGATATGTAACATTAGTCTAGATGAGAGTGTTTACTCTAGTTCTAGTCTCTATAGTTGTCCACAGACATGATATATATTGGGTAGTAAATATCCTATATGACCTAAGTTGATGATGGTGGTTGTGGTGGTGGTGGTGATGGTAATAATAATGTTGATGTTGATGTTGATGTTGATGTTGATGTTGATGTTGATGTTGATGTTGATGTTGATGTTGATGTTGATGTTGATGTTGATGTTGATGTTGATGTTGATGTTGATGTTGATGTTGATGTTGATGTTGATGTTGATGTTGATGTTGATGTTGATGTTGATGTTGATGTTGATGTTGATGTTGATGTTGATGTTGATGTTGATGTTGATGTTGATGTTGATGTTGATGTTGATGTTGATGTTGATGTTGATGTTGATGTTGATGTTGATGTTGATGTTGATGTTGATGTTGATGTTGATGTTGATGTTGATGTTGATGTTGATGTTGATGTTGATGTTGATGTTGATGTTGATGTTGATGTTGATGTTGATGTTGATGTTGATGTTGATGTTGATGTTGATGTTGATGTTGATGTTGATGTTGATGTTGATGTTGATGTTGATGTTGATGTTGATGTTGATGTTGATGTTGATGTTGATGTTGATGTTGATGTTGATGTTGATGGTGATGGTGATGGTGATGTTGATGTTGATGTTGATTATATTCTTTGCTTCATGGTGATCTAAGTCTATTTTTGGAACGGTCAAGTATGCTTAATGACATGATATGAGTTTTGACCATGCAGCCCTATGTAGACATAGCACCATGTATGGTACATATGACTTGGCTGATATACCAAAACATACCCAGTGGGTTGGCGTGCTTGCTTGTGCCTAGTGTTGTACATGTTGAGATATGATGTGTGATATGTGGTTTGGGACCAGCATAGGCCTCAATCCCTTTACAATGAAGGACCTCTAGCATGGGGCATACGATAAGGGTGAACTCTTGATGTGAGTCAACCTGACATGAGAGAAGGTTGGAGTACATAACCTCCAAAACATATGAAATGTTGAAAACTATGAACGATGAAATCCATTCTAAGTATATGAGTTAACCCACCTAATGTATGGTTTCTTCGACAATGGTTAACCCTAGATTTCCTATGGAAAGATCTAACCCTAGAGAAAGAGGCATTTGAATATATGTATGTTTTCCATCTAGGTGAGGGAGATGTCCCAAAACCCTAAGATGAATTATATGATGTGTGATCTCCATGATGAACCTCATACTCAGGTTAGTGATTCTATGTGAAGGAATCTAGAGTTTGCCCTTATTTTTGGAAAGTCGGGTAGAAATTTTATTATGGGTTAATGGTTGTGTTTAACATTTATTGTTGGACATAGACGTGTCTTAGATTGAGTGGCTCTAGCTTGTAGATATCTTTCTATATATCAGTGAGATTATTACTAAACTTTGATTGATGTTTCTGATAATGTTGTTCCTTGATATAATACATGATATATGAATACAATCTCACTTACGTTAAAAACTTGATATATGTATGATAAGTCACTCTCATAAGCTAGACCTAATATGAAAACACACCATGCATGAAAGATGTAAGTTTGAAATTTTTACCTTGATAATATGATGTGTTGAGATATTAGTTTGAATCATCACAAGATACATGCTTAATTTGAGACCCAAGATAAAATATATGAAGATGATTGATTAGAGTTTGTAGAATTTTGTGGGGAAACTAAGCATGAATGAAATATAGTGCCATGATGAAACACAAGTTCTACAAATATAATGTATGAAAGGAATGAGAGTGAACAAATATACGTTTGAGAAATTGATAACATAGTTTTGGTAACACACCTTGAGCTCATATGAGTACATGAATAGTACCCTAATGTAGTAAGGACAAGGGTTATGGGAAAACCCTAATTTTGATATTATGTATGATATGGTAAAACATCAAGTATTACGTACGTAATTGGGATGAGTACACCCTTGATGAGAACAATCTAGGTGTACACCCCATGATCGGGGATGCCTGAGACCTACTGGGTGGCTAATTAAACATGATGAATTTTGATTTGAACTTTGATCTTGAACTTGGAAGGATTTCAAGGAAGAAATTATTTTAAGGAGGGAAGGATGTGACAACCTAACTTTCCTCACACTTTTTATACCCTTTATCTCTCTATGGTGACAAATCTTACTCAATTTGATGTTAATATCTTAGTTTGGTGTTGTGGTACCCCAATGTAATTACTTCAGTGGTTAATTTCACAATGTGTGAGATCAATTTGGATGATTGGACATAGCGTCGTTCTTTCATGAGTCATCCTATTGGAACCAAAATTGAAGCTATTCAATGTGATTTATTATCCCCTTTTATATACCATGTTGTATATGAATCAATTATGAAGCTAACCGTATAGAAAATGCTACAATCTAACCATCATATCCCAAGATATGACCATTTGGTTATCTCTATTTAATCAATGATTTAATTGTATTTTTTAGTCTTATTGGGTGCAAAGTTGAGGTGTGGCCCAGCAAGGTGGGCGTCCCCTAGCTTCGTAGTCATTAATTTGGTTTTGCACATATTTTTTCTAATCTGGGCCCTTGGATCGTGTCCCATAGTCCACCCCCTCCGAGCCAACAATGGGGAGGTCTTCTTCAAACTTTGTTTGGGTCGTCGGTGGGGGTAGTGTTTCCACCACCTAACCCCACTTTAATCCACCCAATCACCATCGTTTCCACCTCCTTTTGCACATTTAACACCCCCATTTGTTTTTTTCATCATTCGCATATGGTTCCTCCTCTTTTCTCACACTCTCATACCCTCTAACCATCTCCTTTGCTTTGTCTTCTTCCCCCAAACCCTAAAAACCCCATGGCTGCCACCACCATGGAGCACCTCCACTGACCTTGAATCAGCCATCCTCAGCAAGAAAAGAGACTAGATACGTGTATGTGCCTCTATGACGGGTTAGGGTGGCACACTGGTAGATAATTTTGAGCCTCGTGAATATGCCATGGCACTTCTAGTTAGCAATATCAGAAAGTTGATGTGTTGCAGGCTCACGTGACATGTTATGGGAAGGCTAGCGATGCCCCTTAGATCTAAGATGCCAGAAGACAGCTAGGATAAATCCCACCATGTCACCCCATCTTCCCTTTCTCCCTCCCTCTCTCTCTCTCTGTGTGTTAGAGGGCCTCAAACCATAGTGTGATGCCACATGTTCCTACCACTAGACTCCGACCCTATAAGGGGGTGTGTGATACCAGCTACGGGATCTGAGCACGACGACCCAGATCAGTGCACCCCCACCCATCATGTTGGTCAAAGTTTAGTCAAACCAGACTAGTGGATCAAGATGACATTGAATGCCAGGTTAGCGAGATCATGATAGTCCCACATCGAATGGCTTGTGTCAGTCAGTTAATGATATGGTAACATTTTCATTCCTATAAAGTTCTAATACAAAAGTTATAAAATACATATCTCACTCATTCTAAGGTCAAAATAGGCAATAGTATATATCAATTTGATCATCTCAAAAATATATACAAACTAGGAATAGTTTCATGACCTGAATATGCTCTTAGGTCTCCTATAATGCCAAATATGTTTTGTTTTGATCTTCTTAACGTACCTACTAGACTTTTTTGTGTTAAACACTGATAAAATGATGACCTCCTTGATGATTGTGACCATGATCAATAACTTATGCCACCTTGTAGCCTAATAATCATTTTTATCATACTTTTGCACTGTTTGTGGCTTCATGATTGTAATGTTATAATCATTCCACTAAATTAAATCTCATGCCTAGCTAACTTAAAAATTAGTAAACTTGTGATGTTATGCAACATTTATGTGTTAGAATTCATTTAGGTGCAAAGCACAATAGAAATAATAAAAAAATACCCTTGTATCCTAAAGTAGATCTTGTCGACAATAACATATTAAAAATAGGGTGTGGAAGGTATACCTTATTGCAGAGAGGTCCAGTGACATCACTCTCACACAGTGGCATGCAACATTCCCCACATGCACGGACGGTCTTCCTCGACATCCTCCAAATGCAGTCACTCAGCTTCTACATCTCTACATAATTGTAAGACTCTAGACCTTGTTTTTTGGTTGAACATTCTTGCTTAGCATAATTAAATTCTTAAAAACTTGATCAAACCTTTTTATGGGTTTTGATATAATGTGAAAAGATTAGGTTTTAAGATTGGTCTAGTTTAGACATTATTTGAGCTAGTATGCATATATCTGCTTGTTTTGGACTTAATTGAAATTTACCCAAATCTGAGGTTTTTCTTACGGTTTGTCGCATGCATTTTGTACCTCACATGTGTTGACATCATGTTTTATTTAATTGAGCTTTGGGGAACCTTGTCACACCTTGGTTTGAGTGGTGACACCTCATGTGTGAGATTAGGGTTTGCATGGATACCCTAAGTGGATGTTTGACCAGGAGTGTGATTTACCTAGTTTTGACGATCGCTAAGTTCTCTTGTGATCCAAGATTTTGGTAGTTGATGATGTTTTGTGTGTGCCCTAGTTTTCAACGAGGCTCATGACCCCTCTTGGTCACCAAGGAACCCTAGGATTAGCTACCATTTGCTTCTCTGATCATCATCGGTCACCAAGGTGCTTTAGTGGTTGCTATGTATTCTCATCAGTCGTTTGCTAATCCTGGATAAGTGTGTTCAATGGTTTTTCTTAGTTTTTTTCCCCTAGTTGCATGCATGAGTGTGGTGCTTGCATGGATGATATCTCTTGGACACATGGAATGATTAGCATGACACCTAACCCCCTTTCTCTGTCTCCAATACTATGTTATATAAACCCCTCTCTTTGTATGCAAATAAGATCTTTGCAAACCTAGTCTCCTCTCCATTCTTCTTTGGTTTCTCTTGGATCTCATCCCCTCTTGCTTGGTTGTGAAGGAGGGGCACAAGGTTGAAAAGGGGGGGTCGATCTCCCTTGCATGGGGAGCTAGGGTTTTGATCTACCCTTCTTGTAATCGTTTGGTGCTACCTTGATCTTCTTCTTGGTCTTTGTAAGTGAGATCTCCCTATTCATCTTCATTTTCCTTGCCCAACCCTCTTCTTCTTTATCTTCTTGGCCAAACCCATGGTGTTCAATGGTAGTGCTTGAGTTAGAGCTTGAAGAACATCTCTTCCTTCCCTTTATACCTAGGATTTGCTCTCTTTCTTGCTTCTTTGACCTAGGTTTTCTTCTTTCTTGGAGGTGGAGCTATCTTGGCTGAGAGGAGTGCTCAAGCTAGGGTTTCTTACCCCTCTTCTTCAAGCTACCTTGATGTTTGGAGTTTTCTACATTAACTCTAAGGTGAGTTATATAAATTTCTCCACTTTTATTGCTTACTCATACCTTGCATGCACATAATCTTACTCTAAAATGTGGTTACAATGAGAAAGATACTATCCCTTATCTTGGGTTTGTGTTCACATGGTAATATTTAGTGGATAATTCTGTTTAAACGAATTGTAACTCCTGTTCTTGAGTTTTCTTTGATGATGGAAGTTTTGGTGCTTGCGTGTATGTGGAAATTGTTGATTTTCTTGTTGAATTTCTAGTGTTTTGCTTTGAGTTGTAAATGATGGCTTTCCTTGGGTGCCTCAAATTGGATTCTACCTTTCTCATGATCTAATGATTTGTTTTCCATGTTGATTGACCTATTTGGTTTCATGCAGTCGATGAGATTTGAACCTCCTATGGTCACCAAGAATTTACACCTTGATGGTTGCTTAGTTTGTATCTTATGTGATCGATGAAGCTTTTTGTCTATGGATGGTTGATGAGCTTGTACCTCGCTATGGTCACTAAGGACCTTCAAACCTAGTAGTCGATGAAATCTCTGGTCTTCAATGGTCGATGGACTTCTCTAAGTTTTAGCGGTCGACAACATCCCCAACCTTAGTGGCTGATGAAGTTTCCTGACTTTTATGGTTGTCATGTTTGTTGATCCTATGATGTTTATGTTTGAACTAAGTGCTTTCATATATGTCAGATATAATAAAAATTAGGGTTTACCCTTAAGGGATGTTTTGTAATCCTAATTCATTTGGTGCTTGGTTACACATGATATAATAGTCTTACCTTTTCCTTAGAATGAATACCACTTAAGGTTTAATAAAGTGTTGGTTAGCAATATTAATCCAACTATTCTCAATGAACCTAACCCCAATCTAAGTAAATGATGATAATGCTTAGCTTTCTTGAGTGATTAGCATGATGATGAAGTAATTTCCCTCTCTATGTTGTTGTAACCTGAATTTGTTGTTATGTGAACATCATAGCCTTTAAATGCATTGTTGTATCAATGTGTGTAACTCATCCTGGAAGTACTAAGATGTACCATAACCTGAAGGATCTATACTCGTGGCTTGGTTTGAAGTGTGATGTGGTAGAGTTTGTTGCTAAGTGTCCAGTTTGTTAGCAGGTCAAGGCAGTACATCAGAAGCCTATAGGAAATTTACAACCTTTGTTGATACCATAGTGGAAATGGGATCATTTTAGCATGGAATTTTTAGTTAGTCTTCAGAGGACAGCCAAAGGTCATGATTCCATTTGGGTGATAGTTGATAGGTTGACTAAGTCATCTCACTTTTTTTCCAGTCAAAATAATGTATATTGCAGAGACGTTGGAAAAAATATATGTCAATGAGATAGTCCATTTGCATGGTATTCCAGTTACAATAGTATGTGACAGAGGTCCATAGTTCATGAGTCATTTTTTGGGGTGTCTACTTATAGCTATGGAGACATGGGTGAGGTTCAGTACAACCTTTCATCCTCATACATATTATCAGTCTGAAAGGACCATTCCGTTGTTGGAGGATCTATTGAGAGCTTGTGTCTTATAGTTTCTTGGTAGTTGGTATGCGCATCTGAGTTTGATAGAATTTGCCTACAACAAAAATTATCAGAGAAACATAGATAGGGCACCTTATGAAACTTTGTATGGAAGACGTTGTCGGTCACCGTTTTCTTGATATGAGATGAGTGAGTATCACCTTTTGGGTCCTGAGCTAGTACAGTATACCACAGATAAGATAAAGGTGATACTACATCAGTTGAAGGCAATCCAAGATAGACAAAAGTTATATGTTGATTACTATTGCATGCCTCTTGAGCTTCAAGTTGGAGATGGAGTGTATCTTAAAGTTTCTCCTTGAAAAGGTGTGTTGAGGTTTGGTAAGAAGGATAAGTTGGCTCCTAGGTAGATGGGATCATACCCTATTTTGGCATGTGCTAGGAAGGTGGCTTACAATTTGGAGTTACCACAAGAGTTTCACAAGTTGTGTGATGTGTTTCATGTTTCCATGTTGAAGAAGTACCACCCTAATACTGAGATGATGTTTCAACTAATGGAGGTTGAGTTGGAGGAGGATGTGTCGTATCTTGAGGGTCTTGTGTTGATATTGAATAGGAGGGTGAAGAAGTTGAAGAAGAAGTATATAGTTCTAGTTAAGGTTTTCTGGCATCATCATGATGTGGAGGAAGCCACTTGGGAGTTATGGTATGAGATGCGTAGGAAGTACCCATCTTTGTTTACGTAGAATTTCTGGGGTGATATTCTTATTAGGGGTTTATGGTCGTAAGACCCCAGACCTTGTCTTTTTGGTCGAACATGCTTGATTAGCATAATTGGATGCTTAAAACCTTAATCAAACCTTGTGATGTGTTTTGATATCATGTGACAAGATTAGATTTCAAGTTTGTTCCAGTTTGGACATTGGTTGAGCTTGTTATGCATATATGTGCTTATTTTGGACTTAATTGCAATTTACCCACATCTGAGGTTTTTCTTGCAATTTGTCACATGATTTTTGTACCTCACATGTTTTGACATCATGATGGGATTGACTGAGCTTTGGGGTGCCTTGTCAAACCTTGGTTTGAGTGGTGACACCTCATGTGTGAGATTAGGGTTTGCATGGATGTTTGACCTGGAGTGTGAGATACCTAGTTTTGGTGATTTCTAAGTTCTCTTGTGATCCAAGTTTTTGGCAGTCGATGATTTTTTGTGTGTTCCCTCTGGTCTTGGTGGTCTATGAGGCTCATGACCCCTCTAGGTTGCCAAGGAACCCTAAGGTTAGCGACTGCTTGCTTCTCTAATCAGCATTGGTTCCAAGATGATTTAGTGGTTGTTATGTATTCTCATCGGTCGTTTGCTTTTCCTAAACAAGTGTGGTCAGTGGTTTGTATAGGTTTTGGTTCCCTAGTTGCATGCATGAGTGTGGGGCTTTCATGGATGAGATCTCTTGGATACATGGCATGATTAACATGACACCTAACCCCCTTTCTCTCTCTCTCCAATCCTATGTTATATAAACCCCTCTCTTTGAATTCAAATAAGCTCTTTTCACACCTAGTCTCCTATTCTTATTTTTTGGTTCTCTTGGAGCTCGTCCCCTATTGCTTGGTGGTGAAGGAGGAGCTCAAGGTTGAAGACGTTGGGCCGATCTCCCTTGCATGTTGAGCTAGGGTTTGGATCTACCCTTCTTATGATCGTTTGATGCTAGCTTGCTTTTATTCTTGGTCTTGGTAAGTGAGATCTCCTCCTTCCTTTCCCTACCCTATTATGCTTTCTCTTCTTGTCCGAACCCATGGTGTTCTGTGGTAGTGCTTGAGTTATATCTTGAAGAACATCTCTTCCTTGCCTTTATACCTAGGGTTTGCTCTCTTTCTTGCTTCTTTGACCTTGGTTTGCTTATTTCTTAGAGGTGGAGATATCTTGGCCAAGAGAATTGCTCAAGCTAGGGTTTCTTACCCCTCTTCTTCAAGCTACCTTTCTGTTTGGAGTTTTATACATCAACTCTAAGGCAAGCTATATAACTTTCTCATTGTTATTGCTTACTCATACCTTGCCTTCACATAATCTTAATCTAAAATGTGGTTACAAGTAGAAAGATAGTATCCCTTATCTAGGGTTTTTGTTCACATGGTGATCTTGAGTGGATAACTCTTTTTAGATGAACCCTAACTCTTGTGCTTGAGTTTTATTTGATGATGGAAGTTTTGGTGCTTGCATGTATGTGTAAATCCTTGGTTTTGTTCTTGAATTTCTAGGGTTTTCCTTGGAGTGGTAAACAATGGCTTTCCTTGGGTGCCTTAAACCAAATTCTACCTTACTCAAGATCTAATGATTTATTTTCCATGTTAACCGACCTGTTTAGTTTCATGAAATCGATGAGATTTGAACCTCCTATGGTCGCCAATTTTTTACACCTTGATGGTCCCTTAGTTTTGTATCTTATGTGGTCGATGAAGCTTTTTGGCTCTGGATGGTCAACGCGGTTTTACCTCAATGCAGTCTCTAAGGACCTTCCAACCTAGTGGTCGATGACATCTCTAGTCTTTAGTGGTCGATGGCCTTCTATGATTTTCAGCAGCCGATGGCATCCCCAACCTAAGTGGCCGATGAAGTTTCCTGACTTTTATGGTTGTCATGTTTGTTGTCCATATGATGGTGATGTTTGACCTAAGTGCTTTCATATATGATGGAGATGATAAAATTGGTTTACCCTTAAGGGTTGTTTTGTAATCCTAATTCATTTGGTGCTTGGTTACACATGGTCTAATAGTCTTACCATTCCCCTTGAATGAATACAACTTAAGGTTTTATAAAGTGTTTTTTGGAAATGTTAATCCAACTATTCTCAATGAGCCTAACTGCAATCCAAGTAAGTGATGATAATGCTTAGCTTTCTTGAGTGATTAGCATGATGATGAAGTACTTTCCCTCTCTATGTTGTTGTAACCCTAATTTGTTGTTCTATGAACTTGATAGCCTTTAAATGCAATGTTGTATCAACATGTGTAACACATTTGTGGTGATGGAATGATGATCCTTGATGATGCATGGAAAGATAATGATGTTCTTGTAGGGAATGATGTGAATATTCTTATGACCTTGTATATATCTATGTGCTCTATTTTTTTACAAGTGGCATTGCCCTTCTTCACTCACGTGAGATTGTTGGATCGGGCTTGCACCCATTGTCCAAGATTCCCCACTACTACCCCCGAGGGAGTCTGGGTCGGGTATCAGTCCCAATGTGGCTGACCATCTGAAAATACCAGCTAAGCATCATTGGCTTTGTCAGCCTTTACCTAACCAACTAGTGTTTTCCTCCTTATGATGTGATAAGGATTTTGTTATGACCGCATCTGAGCTTAATTGGTAAACTAGGGTTTACCTAGATGATTATATGCTTAATTGGATTGATCATTTCTTAAATCTAATTAATGATGAGAATTCAATTATGATGTTTTAAACCTAACAAGAATGTTAAGTGTTCTACTGTTTGAGAAATTAGGGTTTGAGAAATATAAACCCTAGTTGCCTGAAATTAGGGTTTTGATGGTACATGAGTATGGAATTTGATCAAGATAGTAGTACGGTAAATAATTTATCATATTTTATATGTAACTTGGATTTAATTGAAATTTGGATATAATGTGTATAACTCAATCATCAGTGAAAATTTTCAGAATTTTTGGATGTTCGTTGAAAGTCATTCTCGGTCGAGATATACTTCAACCGACCATGCTGACAGAATGTTGTTCAGCAGTATATTGTTTGATTTTTAATTATTTATTGGTAACTCCAAATGATCTGAAATTATAACTGGAGATCTGAAACTCAATCATAAACAAATGTAAAATTTTCATAATTTTTGGATACATTTAGACCTTATCAGTAGACGAATTACAGTAACTGACATTTCTATAGAATTATGGATAGCAGTGCATTATTCGATTTTTATTTATTTAACAGAAGCTTGAAATGATCTCAAATTTTAATTGAAGCTTTGTAACTCAATTATACACAACATGCTAAATTATCATAATTTTTTGAGGATGTTTGATCTCTGAAATATACGAATTTATAGAAACCTTTTTATGATAGAAAAAAATTGTTGAAATAAGAAAAAGTACAGTAAGGTGTCAAAGTGCAATTGACCCAAGCAGCTCAATTGCTCTATATGGTCAACCTAACACACAAGGATCTCCCATAATTCGTGATTCAATCTAGAGAGACGAAATCCTAGAGAGAGAGAGAGTTAGGGCTTGAGAGGAGAAATTGATGGAGATGTTGACCTAGGGTTTTGCAGTCCGAGGAATGATGAAATCATGTAAGTTTAACTTCTTTGGATATAGTTTCATGGTGAATCTTCTCTCACATGTCAAATTCCATCCCTCCTCTGATTTGATCAAAAATGGTATCAAAACTTCCCCTTTTCTCACTCTTTCTTCATAATCCCTCATTTTTAGGGTCTCCGAGTTGAAAGGAAGAAGAATTGGGTGAATTGCTAGGGATTTGATATGAAATCGAGATTTTTAGGGATGAGCTACATTTTTAAGGTTTTTTCACACCTTAGGGTGAGTGGGAACTTCCTTTAAATAGTATATTGCACGAAAATTGGTTAAATCAACCATAATCTTTAATTGCTTAGTATGCGACTACAAACCCTGAATTGTCTATTTGTTCTAAGTTGTTGCAAAATGATATGAAATGGATTATTCCTTTGTTTGAATGAATTTCATATGATAAAATCATATTAGAAATATATACAATGCATTCTAATGAGGATTCCCTAAGTATTCACAGAGGTTATAAGAGTAAAATGAAATATAGGGAATTTGTCTATGACTGAAATTTGTTGTATAAGTATATAGAGAAAGTTGCTTATCTAGATCCCCTTGGTTTTGAATGATTATTTATCTAAATTCATAGTACATATATATCAGATACTATCTTGGATTTCATTTAAAGTGAGTAGTGCTTTTTTGGTATCTCAGTGAAGAGGGTGAAACCCTAGATGCGAGGAAAGTTGGATATTTGCGAATAGATATCGTGAAATCCATTTGAAGGGATTTTCTTGACATGATAGACTTTATTTATTCAATGTTATTTTTGATGCATGATATCCCAGTGAATGGCATGGAAACCCAAATTCATCTCAGTTCCAAGGTTTCATACATATATTGATTTTATATGATTTGTTGATAGTAGTCTTTATTCAGTGAATGATTATGTCGCATGAAATCTTTATGGGAGCCATGGGAATAAGTTGTTGCCTAGTGAGAGGTGACAAGATATGTGATGGCCTTGTGATCCATGAGAATACTTGTACAACCAGTGAAATGAATACCTTGGTCTAAGGACCTAGAGGTAATGGTTACCTGTTACAGAGGTAACAATGCTATGTGATGATCTAAGGGTTTGAATACCCAGATCCAATAATTATGATAATGATGTGAAGGGATGAGAATTCCTAGTAATGTGGTAAGGGATTGAGATCCCAGGTATCATGTGTTATAAAGATTTTAAAAATACGTGATAGATGTATTACACCTTTCTTTGTAGCATTTGTTGTGATTAAATGAAACCCTAAGTGTAGGGTGTTCAATGAATCAAGTATTGTGTTATCAATGTTCTCAGTTATTATTAATAATTCTTTTCATGATAAGTAATTAACTCTTAATTGAGTTATGAGATGCACAACTCAAGATTTGGGTTGATATGCACGTTCTTTGAGAAATTACATATAAGTTGCATGTGCTATTGACGATTACTCATATGTCAAGTAACTAACTCTTATCAGTGTAATAAGATGATAAATTGCACAATTCTAGTGTGTATGTGACAAGTGGACATGTAATCTGTTTATTTAAGAATTTTAGTCTGCCTGCATGTATAGTATGTTTATTACTCAGTATATTACAGTGTTTTGAATATACTGCTCTGCCAAGTTTAGAATGATATACATGTTGTATTATAACTTCAAATAAGTAGACGTGACACCATAGAGATACCAGAGTCAAGTATAAGTAAGAGAATGGTACAATGTAGAAAAGAGCTTTTTAGGAATAATAAAATAATAGACTTATGAGCCCTGAACACCGTAGAACCCCTATGTGAGGTCTACGCCTTAGGGGTGAAATGACCTAACCTTGGTAGCGTCCAGTATACGGGAGTCGGAATGTGCTATCAGGTGGCACGGGGGACGAAGCCCTAGTGGAAGTCTCCCTAAATTATAGTTTGCAGTGTCCAACATCAACCAGAAGTCTTGGTGGCACTAGAGTACAGAAAAGCCAAGAGGTGGCTTGACTCTCCGCATGTGTGCTCAGGTTAGAGGAGGAGTCCAGTTTAGGCCAGAGAGCCATTTCCCTATTGCAGACCAGGAGAGTAGTTAGACTTAGCATTTCCCGTGTGTGTCCGCTAAGTCTTGTACAATGTGATCATAGTGCACTACGAGTCTTCATATGTAGAGTACACTGCATATGATCAGGACATAATAAAATGAATGAGAGGTCAAACAAGTGTGTATAGTTATTCAATTATTGTTTGTATGTTTCTGAATTATTAGTTCTCTTCATGATCAATCAAGCATTTCATATATTGATTCACTCTTATAGATATTTTGAGTATCCTTCCATATTTATGATTGTCAACTATTAGACTCTTTAAAGCTTACTGCTATTATAATTGATATCAATTGCTCAAAAGTAAATCTATAATTATATCAGTGTTTTAGACTGTTTCTTTGAAGTACTCATTCACTGAGCGAGTAGGCTCACCCCTCTACTCACAATTTTTAGGGAAATCACATGGACTTGAAGAAGATATCATTGCATCAGAGTAGATCTACCATAAGAGTTAAGTCTGAGTATAATTAAGTTTAGTCGGTCCTTGTCACTCTAGGTACTTGTAAAGAAATAAGAGAGAGTTGTAAATGATGACGTATAACATTATTCCTCTTTTAGCAATATGTGTGAATCAGCAAGTCTTATGTGCTTAAAAGTATGAGGAACATAATGAATGTTCATACATGCATTTTTACTGTTGAAATCATATTAGAGAAATCAATGTTTAGATTCCCTTGTAAAGTTGGTTTATGTGGTTCAATGTGAGAAAACAAAGAGCTTTTGAAAGAGAAGAAAAAGTTAAGGGTGATCTTTGTATTACGTTAAATCCTCAATTTATGCCCTAATCTCATGATTAGTGGATATTGTGAGATCGTGGTGTAACAACTTGGTATCAGAGCTTAGGCTGAGTTGTCAGGGACTATTAAGTTAGTAAGTTAGAGTCATAAGTGTGGTAGATAGGAGATGTTATAATGTTAGCTCTGGGGATTTGAGTTTTGGATATCCTGGCCTGGTATCTGAGTACTTGGATCAACCAGTATCAAGCTACTCTATCTATTCTTTCATGTATACCCTGGCCAGGTATACAATGGAAGGATGGGCTAGAGAGGAACCCTAGAAATATTAGGGTTAGAAATAAGATAAGTAACATGAATTAAGAGCATAAATATAAAATGAGATAGAACTTTCATTTCATATTATTGTTTTATTGGAGATGAATAGAAATGCTCTTATATGTTTGAATTCAGATATTCAGTATTTTGAAATATATATGGGTCTTTAAGATTTGTTGTACATTATGCAGTTGTAGCATTTATTGATTACATTCTTTGTATCAAGTAGACTAGAAATGATCTTTGAATGAACTTTCCTAAGTGGATATTCTTTCCACATGTTTGAGATTAATAGGAGTTGGTTAATCTTAAGTAGCTCTTGGCTTCAGGACTGTAGGTTCAGCCTAGTCTGGCTGGCAGGATGCATTACTGGAATATA
This sequence comes from Alisma plantago-aquatica, assembly GCA_963693085.1. Classification (NCBI taxonomy): domain Eukaryota; kingdom Viridiplantae; phylum Streptophyta; class Magnoliopsida; order Alismatales; family Alismataceae; genus Alisma; species Alisma plantago-aquatica. The sequence goes on from OY856409.1 coordinate 554,806,898, forward strand.
ATGACTCCTATTAATAATATGATAAGAGTAGACTCTGGATAAATTAGACCCACATCATAGTGAGAATGTGCATACACTAAGATGTTGAAACATATGGGAAAGATTAGAATAGCTAAGAATCAGTTGGAACTAATATCTGAGACCCAACTTTGGGGTCTCATATGAGAAATCCTTAATTGGGAATAAAGGAACATGACGTAAGGTTCAGATTAAGTTTAATGATTAATATTATATGAACTCTAAATATGAAATATGGAAAAAGATATGAGAAAAGTATGTAAGGGCTAAGGTAGTAAGAATCAATCATGAGGAATGGATTATATAACCGAGTACAATGTTTTTATGTACTCCAAAGCAAAGGAAAAATAGAAGAAAAGAGTTAAGTATATGATAAGTAAATATAAGTGAAGAGTCTTCAGAAGAGTCAAAGTAAAGAGAATTAGATAATTATGTAAATCATAAGAATAGGATAAGAAACTAAGTTAAAACAAAGATAAATGTTGGAAATGATGAGATTGATTAAGGAATGAGGGTTATGATATAATTGAGAGCATGGAATGTATACCTTTATTAATAATTTTAATACATTCATCCTTACTATCTTTGGATTCCAAGTCTCTATAGAACAACAAACTAGTTTCTATAAAAAAAAGAACAAAAGTGTAGCTTAACAAAATGAATAAGTTATACAAAGGTAGACTATACTCAGGAAGGAAAAACTTGATATAAGAGAAACTATGTTTCACCCATGCATGAGTCGTTTGATTTAAAATGAAGGATATGTAATATATTAAACATGAGTTGAAACTAGTAGAGAGATTATTGATTTATAATTTCAACTTCACATTAGTAGAAGGATAAAAAGAAATATGTGCAACATGGTATACATGATCATACACATTAATAAGCAACATGATCATAAGAGAAAAGTAGAAGCTAAAGATAACAGGTGGAAGAGTAGTATATGGTAAGAGGATTATGGAAAGTAAGGAAGGGTTTGAAACATGGTGGAGTAATATATATTATAAAAGAAAGAGGTTAGAAGATTCAATCAAGTGCTATTTAGTCAAGTATCCTTGTTGATAACTCATTAAACCTACATACGACAAATGTATTTATGAGATGTTTGAAGATAAGAATTCTAAGTCTCAGAACTGTATTCTCTTCCATATATTACTTAATGAGAGAAATGTGGGAATGAAGTGATAAGAAAATGAATCATATCTGACGCATAACCACCATGGTAGAGGCATCTAGTGAATGTAATAATGACACACAATATGATGATGAAACCCTAGAAGGGTAAATTGAGAATGTAATCTATCTGAATGGCCAATTAATATGAAGGAAATTCAATTGATAAGATAAGGAAGACTCTAGTAAAAACTTGTGAGATCCAAAGTTTGAATTTCAAATTAAGGGAGCAAAGTCACACCACAATAACGTCATGCTACTGATAAAGGCCAAACCCTAGAATGTTTAGAGTTGTAGTAGTTCAAGGGTTGTCACTAGTGATTTGACCTTGAATACTAGCATCTCTATAAAACAAGATCATGAAATTTGCACTATGAGAAGTAAACTAGCACTGATAGTAATCCTAGCTAATCTGAAAGGTACATAGATAAACAATATGGAAATGATTTAGAGCAAAGGATAAGAAATAGATTTGAAATATAAGAGGTGTGTTTTGAACAAATGGAGAAATACAATATGAGTGAAGTGTGATATGAAATAAATTCTTGTAGTAATAGAAAGAATGATGAATAATCTATTCATAACTAGTATGTTTCAATTTTAGGGATGTTTAATCTACATGATTAAAATGAGAAGGATAAGTAGAAAAAAGTAAGTAGTAATGAATGAGGAGAGAGATAAGAGAAAACAATGGATTTTAGTAATATGTGAATTTGTTTTTAGAAGTATAATTTGTTGAAGGTATATTAAGGGATGTAAATTGGTTCTACGTATGATTCCAGTGTAAATGTGCAAGCAATATGTTAATTAAAGGTGTCTGATAGTTAAGTCATTCATACCATTAATCCATCTTAGTATTGTACAATTGTGGTATGGTGATATGGTCTGAATGATTATGGAACAAATGGAGGGTTACTCTGAATAAGGTATTCTTACCTATTCACTCATATGAATAGAAGGGATGATAACCATTTTGTATTGATATGTAACCCTAATGAGGTGTAGCTTGTTATACCTAGCTTTAATATAACTAAGTGATGGTAATTGGGTATGAATAGTCCTTGAATGACTAATACAATTATGGAGTACTCTGTTACTGTTGTTGAAACCCTAGTATGCTATAACCTGATGGTTACACCTTGAATTATGTGTGAGTTCATACTTGAGAATAGTATGGAATGTGATGGTAATGCTTCACCTTATGCATCCATGGCCCAGTGGGGATTTCGTGAGTAGTAATGTACAATTGTGGTTGAATCTAGTCTTTTAACTCAAGACTGTTTTGCTATTTGAGTACCACAATGGTAAAATTTCAAAACAACATGGTGAACTCTCTTTTGTGACTTAGAGGTAATACATAACAATAGTACATATTGAGCCGTATGAATTGAGATAGTTGGATCAGAATATCAATGTTGAGGTAACACCTCAAGAGTATAAAAATATTGAAATGGTTGTTTCTCTCTCTATCTTATGATTGATTGTGGCATAGAGAATTTCTTTGTTATCATTGAGAACTATTTCAAACATGTTGTGATTTAGTAAAGGAATAAAGGACTTAATGTTGAAAACTTCATTCAAGTATGAAATACAAGAATATAATGACATGTAAGATTTCAGAAGCTTAAAATAAACCTTGAATGTACTTTACTTGCATATTTATGTTTTGGGAATGAAACCTTTTAGGGGGGGAGAATTGTTATGACTGCATCTGAGCTTAATTGGTAAACTAGGGTTTACTTGGATGATTATATGCTTAATTGGATTGATCATTTCTTAAATCTAACTAATGATGATACTTCAATTATGATGTTTTAAACCTAATAAGAACTTTAAGTGTTCTATTTTTTGAGAAATTAGGGTTTGAGAAATATAAACCCTAGTTGGCTGAAATTAGGGTTTTGATGGTACATGAGTATGGAATTTGATCAAGATAGTAGTATGGTAAATAATTTATCATATTTTCTATATAATTTGGATTTAATTTAAACTTATATATAATATGTATAACTCAATCATGCATATCAGTGAAAAATTTTAGAATTTTTGGATGTTCTTTGAAAGTCATTCTCAGTCGAGATATACTTCAACCGACCATGCTGACAGAATGTTGTTTAGTAGTATATTGTTTGATTTTTACTTATTTATTGGTAACTCAAAATGATCTGAAATTTTAACTGGAGATATTAAACTCAATCATAAATAACAATTAAAATTTTCATAATATTCAGATGTGTTTAGACCTTATCAGTAAACAAATTACAGTAACTAACATTTCTACAGAATTCTGGATAGCAGTGCACTATTCGATTTTTAATTATTTATTAGAAGCTTGGAATGTTCTAAAATTTTAACTAACAATTGTACATAATATGATAAATTTTCATAATTTTTTGAGGAGCTTCGATCTCTGAAATACATGAATTTATAGAAACCTTTTTATGATAGAAAAAATTTGCTGAAATAAGAAAAAGTATAGTAAGGGGTCAAAGTGTGATTGACCCAAGCAGCTCAATTGCTCTATATAGTCAACCTAACACACAATGAGCTCTCATAATTCATGATTCAATTCAGAAAAATGAAATCCTAGAGAGAGAGAGTTAGGGTTTGAGAGGAGAAATTGATGGAGATGTTGACCTAGGGTTTTGCGGCCCGAGGAATGATGAAATCATGTAAGTTTAACTTCTTTGGATATAGTTTCATGGTGAATCTTATCTCACATATCAAAATTCCATCCCTCATCTGATTTGATCCAAAATGGTATCAAAATTTCCCCTTTTCTCACTCTTTCTTCATAATCCCTCATTTTTAGGGTTTCCGAGTTGGAAGGAAGAAGAATTGGGTGAATTGCTAGGGATTTGATATGAGATCGAGATTTTCAGGGATGAGCTACATTTTTAAGGTTTTTTCACACCTTAAGGTGATTGGTAACTTCCTTTAAATAATATATTGCATGAAAATTGGTTAAATCAACCATAATCTTTAATTGCTTAATATGCGACTACAAACCCTGAATTGTCTATTTGTTCTAAGTTGTTGCAAAATGATATGAAATGGATTCTTCCTTTGTTTGAATGAATTTAAAATGATAAAATCATATTAGAAATGTATAAAATGCATTCTAATGAGAATTCCCTAAGTATTCACAGAGGTTATAAGAGTAAACTGAAATATAGGGAATTTGTCTATGACTGAAATTTATTGTATAAGTATATAGAGAAAGTTGCTTATCTAGATCCCCTTGGTTTAGAATGATTATTTATCTAAATTCATAGTACATATATGTCAGATTCTATCTTAGATTTCTTTTAAAGTGAGTAGTGTTAGTTTGGTATCTTAGCGAAGAGGGTGAAACCCTAGATGCGAGGAAAGTTGGATATTTGCAAATGGATATCATAAAATCCATTTGAAGGGATTTTCTTGACATGATTGACTTTATTTATTCAATGTTATTTTTGATGCATGATATCCTAGTGAATGGCATGGAAACCCACACTTAGCTCAGTTCCAAGGTTTCATACATATATTGATTTTATATGATTTGTTGATAGTAGTCTTTATTCAGTGAATGTTTATGTCGCATGAAATCTTTATGGGAGCCATGGGAATAAGTTGTTGCCTAGTGAGAGGTGACAAGATATGTGATGGCCTTGTGAGACATGAGAATACTTGTACAACCAATAAAATGAATACCTTGGTCTAAGGACCTAGAGGTAATGGTTACCTGTTACAGAGGTAACAATGCTATGTGGTGATCTAAGGGTTTGAATACCCAGATCCAGTAATTATGATAATGATGTGAAGGGATGAGAATTCCCAGTAATGTGATAAGGGATTGAGATCCCAGGTATCATGTGTTATAAAGATTTGAAAAGTATGTGATAGATGTATTACACCTTTCTTTATAGCATTTGTTGTGATTAAATGAAACCCTAAGGGTAGGGTGTTCAATGAATCAAGTATTGTGATATCAATGTTCTCAGTTATTATTAATAATTCTTGTCATGATAAGTAATTAACTCTTAATTGAGTTATGAGATGCACAACTCAAGATTTGGGTTGATATGCACGTTCTTTGAGAAATTACAGATAAGTTGTAGGTGCTATTGATGATTACTCATATGTCAAGTAATTAACTCTTATCAGTGTAATAAGATGATAAATTGCACAATTCTAGTGTGTATGTGCCAAGTGGACATGTAATCTGTTTATTTAAGAATTTTAGTCTGCCTGCATGTATAGTATGTTGATTACTCAGTATATTATAGTGTTTTGAATATACTGCTCTGCCAAGTTTAGAATGATATACATGTTGTATTATAACTTCAAATAAGTAGACACGACACCATAGAGATACCAGAATCAAGTATAAGTAAGAGAAGGGTAGAATGTAGAAAAGAGCTTTTTAGGAATAATAAAATAATAGACTTAGGAGCCTTGAACATCGTAGAATCCCTATGTGCGGTCTGCTCCTTAGGGGTGAAATGACCTAACCCTGGCAGCATCCAGTATACAGGGGTCAGAACGTGCTATCATGTGGCACGAGGGCAAAGCCCTAGTGGAAGTCTCCTTAAATTATAGTTTGTTGTCCAACATCAACCAGAAGTCCTAGTGGCACTAGAGTATAGAAAATACAAGAGGTGGCTTGACTCTCTGCCTATGTGCTCAGTTTAGAAGAGGAGTCCAGTTTAGGCCAGAGAGCCATTTCCCTATTGCAGACCAGGAGAGTATCCAGACTTAGCATTTCCCGGGTGTGTCCGCTAAGTCTTGTATGGTGTGATCATAGTGCACTATGAGTCTTCATATGTAGAGTACACTGCAAATGATCAGGGCATAATAAAATGAATGAGAGGTGATCAAATAATTGTGTACAGTTATTCAATTATTCTTTGTATGTTTTTGAATTATTAGTTCTCTATATGATCAATCAAGCATTTCATATATTGATTCACTCTTATAGATATTTAGAGTATCCTGCCATATTTATGATTGTCAATTATTAGACTCTTTAAAGCTTACTGTTGTTATAATTGATATCAATTGCTCAAAAGTATATCTGTAATTATATCAGTGCTTTAGACTGTTTCTTTGAAGTACTCATTCACTGAGCGAGTAGGCTCATCCCTCTACTCACAATTTTTAGGGATATCACATGGACTTGAAGAAGATATCATTGCATCAGAGTAGATTTGCTACAAGAGTTAAGTCTGAGTATAGTTAAGTTCAGTCGGTCCTTGTAAAGAAATAAGAGAGAGTTGTCAATGATGATGTATAACATTATTCCTCTTTTAGCAATATGCGCAAATCAGCAAGTCTTATGTGCTTAAAAGTATGAGGAACATAATGAATTTTCATACATGCATTTTTATTGTTGAAATCAGATTAGAGAAATCAATGTTTAGATTCCCTTGTAAAGTTGGTTTATGTGGTTCAATGCAAGAAAACAAAGAGTTTTTGAAAGAGAAGAAAAAGTTAAGGGTGATCTTTGTATTACGTTAAATCCTCAATTTATGCCCTAATCTCATGATTAGTGGAGATTGTGAGATCGGGGTGTAATAGATTTGGACTCCTATGATGATATGTTGATGAGCATGGCTACATGTATAACAATGAAACAATACCCTATGGTGATGTGAAGTCTTTATGCTTCATACATTTTATATCTTCTGAGGTTGCAATCTACCCATGTTTTTGTAGAATTCTTTTAGGGTTTGTAAGTAACTTGATTGATGCATCTTTAAATCACCTAAATGAACTTAACTAATCAAGTGAAACCCTAATCATGTACTGTAATGTGCCATAGATCCATTCCAGTACCAGGACTTACTGGATGGTTAAACGAGTTATCCTTTAGTGGAAGCTCGGAGTCATATATTGTTGAGTGTATGCATGTTTACATGATGGCTGCAGTCATACCTTAGCAGGGGAATAGTCAAGGTCATACCTCAGATGATTATGACTCAATATACATGATGTGATTGAGGACAAATGTGGTTGTACCTCAGATGTTTGTGTTTTATATACCCTGGTTTCACTAGTATCACGACCTTTAAATGAAGGACTAGATTGTTCACTAGGGTCGCAACCTATATACCAAGGATGGACTAGGCTATTTTGTAGCTTGACCTTAGGTGTCATTGTGGTAGAGGATGAGATCTTAGGAATCTGGCTCTCTACAGATCTTGTATGGCACTAATTTCGACTTAGCAGTGGTCTGTTAGAGTTAAGTGGTATACCTCATCTCCTCAGGGCTTAATGAAAGACACAATCCAATCATTTTGTATATCAGTCTAGGGTTTAACACACTTCACATTGGACGTTAACCCTTGCCTTCTTTTCTTATAATGTTTAGCTATTATATGATGCGTAAGAGAAATCAAATGTATAGAAAGTGGTATCTTTACCAGTTTACCTATATGTTGTCCTAGTTATGTCTAATATGTTTAATCTTCTTAACTCGCTTAACCTACTTATTTATCTAAATCTTCTCATGTTGTTTAATAATGATACTTGTTGTAATCAATAACTATTGGTTGAGAGTTATATCTCTCACTAGGACATGGGTCTCACCTCATGGGTCACCACATCTTTTTAGGTGGTCGTCAGTGACATGGTTAGGATCATGGTTTTGAGGAGGAGCAACTTAGAGAGTAGTAGAGGTAGAAGGTTGGATAGTAGTAGCTTGTAGAGTCCTAGAGTCATCCATGTACTCCCAGGTCCGGCCATGGGATGTTTTGCAGATGATATGTATATCGACACATGGTTTTGGCAGTGTACCTATGTTTTGTATACATCTTGTATATGTGAAATAGTATATTTTGTACACAAGTTGTGGCTGATGCCACTATTCAGATATGTAAATAACTGGTATTGTATGTGATGTGATATAGGTTGTTGGACCTTTTGTAATGTTTTCTGGACATGATAGTAATGTTTAAATCAGTTTTAATTTACCTTATTTTCTAGCTATGTGGTAAATTAGTAGTTGATCTTGTGTATTGTTTTGAGTAATCTAGTTTGGTGTGGCAGGGTGTCACACTAAAAGGTTGGTATCAAAGATCTAGGTTCGTTGAGTCTACATGAACATAGGACTTAGGTTTGTGTCTATTCTTACATAATCTAAAATATTTGATTATAGCTTATGCTTATATGGATATGTCTGGAGAACATGAAGAGCATGTTGGGAGTAGTTATGTTGTGTTGGGAAGTGGTGCAAGGAGGCAGGCACGTGAATATAGAGTTCTAGATATAGGGTCAGAGAAGCCTGCAGTGCCTTAGTTTGACCCTGAAGCCATGGCAATTCCTATCATTCAGTTAATGTTTAGACAGCTCATGGCGAGGATTACACATATAGAGGATAGAGCACCCTTACCTCAAGTTAGGGTTGTTGTCCCTAATGTGAAATCTTAGGGTTCAGGGAAGACGTTTGACCGACTGAGATGTGTTGGAGCAGTCGAGTATGCAAGTATAGTGGATCTAGTGGATGTAGATATGTGATTGATGGTGCTTGAGAAGGCATTCAAGATCCTCAATATCCCATAAGAGGACAAGATAAGCATGTGTTTATCTATTGAAGGGAAGTGATGGCCATTGGTGGGCCATAGAGGAGGAGAAGAGACCTAGAGTTGTGGTTGGTTGGGAAGAGTTTTGTCGGGAGTTTGTTAGCTGATACTTCCCTGAGACATATCTAGATAAAAAGATAACACACTTTTGGAAGATCTAGTAGGGCTCGATGACCATCAACGAGTATGAAGTGAAGTTTATAGAACTTTTAAGGTTCTTTCCTCACATGGTGGCAACAGAAAAGGAGTGGATTCAGAGGTGCGAGAAGGGTCTGAGCTACAACAAAAATGAACATTAGTGGAATTTAATTTTGTGGCATTTGTTAAAATGGCCACTAAATATTTACTTGTAGTGGCATTTATTATTCAAATGCCTCTACATATATACTACTATAAGAGTTAACAAAAGAACTCTAATATTGGCTTTTATTTATATTTACAACGACACTTTCTACATGCCAATCTCTATTTTTTTTTAATCAGTCTACTCAATATCTTTTTGTAACCAGCTGAGTTGGAATCCTTATTTAAGTATTCTAGAATTATTATTTGCAAAATGTGTGATCTCATTTTCCAGTTAGTGCTTCTTTTTCCGATAATCACAAATCGATGTGGGTGTTTCTACCCTATTTTTTTAACACGAAGTGCATCTCGACCCTGCCAAGTTTTCCTTATCTGCCTCCACACCTCCATCTAACCCAAACCCTAAACTACTAGACTTTGACTCTCAGTCCTTCCTAGATGTCATCTTCAAGGTGATTATCAAAACCAACATGTGTACGTAGTTGAGAAGGAGGCATTATGTGCAATGGAGGAGTGCAAGGGCGATGTGGAATGAGCATCGTACTCAGTTCAGGAGTCACCTTGAGGACAAGGTGATCCATTCATGTCTGCATCTTCGATCCTAATATGTAACGGTCCATATGCTTGCCCCCTCCACTTCATTATTCAATTCCTTTGTGGTCTTTGATCATTATTTTGGTAGTTATCAATCAACTATTAGAGATAAACAACCAAAGTAACATGACCAACTATACATCCAGTTGTAATCCGAATAACCAATATAACGATCAACAATTGTTGATATGTATTCCTCTTCATGACGCTCATTAAAAGATAATACTTAGAATTCTTTCCACTTGTTCAGATCATTGGTGTGTCAACATTATCTGCCAACTTAATCTTTGGTTGTGAATCATTAATCATAACTATAACACTATCAGTTCCGGTCTTCGTATTTGATTACCATATCAGTAAAAAGTAACCATTTTTTATGATGCCAAGAGACAATCATATCTGGTGTAGTTAATGATATCTTATTTTTTCTCCATTTTCAGACTACTTTAGAACAAAACCCACATCGTGATAAGCACAAACATATGCTAAAAAAATTTGTATGTGTATTTCAAATGTGTAAGTGTCCTGAACTGAATTTTAATTTTTTATTTCTGAAATCTTTTGCTTCCTTGATACAGAGTTGTAGGAAGGAAGAGAATGAAGGCTATATTCTTGGAATCTAGTTTGTAAGAATATATGTTAATAGTGAACATATTGAGCACCTTAATTGCTAATTGGAGATGCAATTTGGATGAATGTGGTATCTAAGGGAGTTCAATTTTTTTTGATGTTCTTGTAGAATGATGGTATGTTCGAATAAGAAGCATGTTGCTATGAATTGGATTTAAGGGAGGGGAAATATGTAGAATGTGACTAATTTATGTGTATTTTTTCTTTTATAGATACATTCTATAATATATATGGTGTGCTCCTTAATGTGTTTACTATCTCAGTCCCTTTTCAGGTTTAGAACTGTACTCCATACCAAGCTTGTTGAATGTAACAAAGACTAACATAATATGTGTGATTCTGGTGATTACCTATGTGGCTCAACTCAGTTTAAAGAGGAACATAGAGTTATATCCAGTTTACTAATTTGGTAAAAAAAATTCAATGAGATCACACCTCTGAAAAATGTCTATATATCATATGGATTGATTCATATTCAGTTAAAGGATTTGAATTTTTTTCTATTCTTGATTTGTTTGATGGGGTTGTTGAATTGGGTCTATGTTCATGGTAGTAAAGTCAAACATCAATCAGATGATTATTGCTCTAGTATGCCCATGAAAGCCATATATAAAACACAAAATTGATTGCTGACTTTGAGTATTAGCAATGGAGATCCTTATTAGATCAATAATATAGTTATAACATAAGCATATAAAAGTTTAGTTACTAACTACATATAGCATCTTTTTTATTTTTTGTTTTTTGTAAAAAGACCTATAGCTGTAGGGTTTGAAGTCTTCTAAAATTTGGATGGAACCATCTTACTAATTATGAGTAGTTCGTACACTACCCATTAAAGTAGAAATTACCTATATGATACAAATCATGAGTAGGTAAATTATCAATGGATCTATCTTTATTTTACCATTAATAATCACTCATGAGCCATATAACTATGGGACACTCATTTAATGAATACTTTTCAATATAAAAATTTGCATTGACATCACAGATTATCATAGTATGATACATAATTTCCAAATTTTGTACCTATCTCATAGTGTTTGTTTTTGTGTGACAGATCACCATAATTTTTCGATCCCTTTCAATAATATCTACTTGTAAACTGATAAAGCATTCGATTTTATCGTTATGGTTTGTTAGAAAATTTTCTCAGGTAATTAACATTAATAATTGCATTTCTATCTTAAAGAGTACTCAAAGTATGAAGTCTTATATTAGTGAATTAATTCATAGCATTCAACTTGTACAGCCTATGACTGGTTATATGGTGGGTGCTCATATTAAATATCCTTATTTGTTGGTGCCCCAAACTACTTAGGGAATGGAAGTTGGGGATATATGTGCTCTGATTCTGTGAATACTGATGTTAAATCTGGTAATTTCCATTCTAGGACAAAGGCATTGATGTCGTTATGGCATGTTAGGCCTACGTCAACTTGGTGCTGCTATGATACAAGCTAGACCCTCTAGTTGCAAACTTTATGAAAGTCTTATGTAGCCTGGAAATATATAGGATAGTTGGGGTTCTCTCAATCTAAATGTATAGTATCTGAGCTATTCTAATTTTAGTATATCTCACTAAAACCAACTATTTTTCTATTTTTTTAAGATATGCTCTCATGGAGATGGGTCATGACAGCCCAGATCCCCCAATGGACATGTTATATGAACTTCACCTTAGAAGATGTATAAAGATCCTTACATAATTCTTGGAAAAGAATCCCCTGCCTCTCGTGGACAACAAGGTGTCATCAGATCCTGAAGTCATCACCATGTGGTTGTATTTCAGAAACAAGTGGTTTAGTCTCATGCATTTCAATAGGCCATTCAGGATGTGGGACTATGATGAACTTACCAATAATGTATGTTTCTTTTGTCAGGATTTTGGAATCTTCATTGAGAGAAAGGTGGTTGGTAGTTTCTAGTGCTATGAATCTCATGAGTGTGTATTTCTTATGAACTTGCATGTTGCCACTTTGTTGGAAAATGTCTAGGATATAAGGCATGTGTCGCCCACTTTCAGATTGGTCATATGATGTTATCAAGAAGCTCCCTAACAAATGTTGCTTTAGTGTGGTAAGTTGTCCCTTACTTTCAGCATGATTAAGTTATTAGCCCACAAGTATGATGAACATATAGAAGGAAAACAAAGGTGAATTCAAAAGATGGATCAATGTAGTTGATCGGTCATGGTGGGATTGAGGCGTTCCATAGTCATTATATAATATGTATTCAGTGTAGCTACTCAATGACGATCTATATTGAGTTGAAAATGAATAATGGTGATCAATGTAGTGATGTACGCATTATATAAAAACTATTTGCATTTGCACTACATATGATATGATGCTACTAACTCTAATCTATTTTATTTGGCACCTATGGATTATGGTGGTAGGGACTAGATTTTAAATTCCACCCTCACCCACCCATCCACACCTACCCACACACTACCTCCTAATGTTGCATTACCTCCATCAATGAGGTAATTATCAATCCAAGTTGTTGTGTTTTTAATAGTAATAATTTGTTGTAGTCAAAATGTGAATAAAACTAGAGAGGGAATTAAGTTCTAGTAGTATTTTTTCCTTGTGTACATTGTGATACCTAGAAACTAATTATTTTGATCCAAACTTCACTTGCTTAATTGTAGCAGCAAAAGGAGGAATGGAGACACGAAGACCATCTTTCTAGTGTATTTACTTGACATGGGCATCTGCATACATGGATGCACTCAGGAGTTTCATAAAAGGTTACCAAGAGGGCATACAACAAGTTATGGAAAGTGAGGAATATGTGAAGCCAAAGCAAGAATGATGCTTGTTGACTTCATTATAGAAGGTTGTAGGTATTAGTATGCTATATCACTTGTAACTTCAATCCCATGCTAGTTGTAGACAGTTAATATTATGTTTCAGGAGTTAATATCTGAAATATGCATGAATTCATTTTGATTAAAATATGGGGTTTGTAGGTAGATGAGTTTTGTCATTGGGGGACTCAAAGGAGAATTTGGATGCAGACATAGAGTTTTGTCATTGTTGGGACTCAAAGGACAATTTGGATGCAGACATATGAGTTTTTTCACTGGTGAGACTCAAATGAAAATTTGGATGCAAACAATTATCTCTCATGACAAATCAAAGGCACGATGTGAGTTCTAATATGCTTATTGATGATAATGCATTCAACTGCTCTTGCTCTTCTTAAAGTTCCTCAATGCAATAGTTCATGGATGAATGACTTCACATGCCAGTATGTTACAATTAATACTATTTCTAAAAGATTTGTTTGAACTTAATCAAGACTTTAGTTGTTCATGGGTCCTCTTAATATAGATATCATATTCTGAACATCAATGTTTTTGTGTAGTTGGAGCATGGACTTTTTATGCCAGTTATCAAGGTAAGTGACATACTCTACTTGTCTGCATTTTCCATCCAATTTTTTTTTGTCTCATGATTTTATGGGCATATTGTAGGATTCTAACAAGAAGGGCCTACCAAGAATTGTTGTGGTAAAAAATTTGACACATAAGGCAAAGTAAAATGGCCTGAAATATGAACAATATGAGGCAGAAACTGGACATGTTGTCGAGCAGCTGAGAGGAGAGTAATACCAAGCCAAGGACCTGATTAGTTTTCTTTTGGATCCTTCATGGAAGTCACTCTAAGTTGTGACCATATGAGAAGAACATGATTATTGTTGCAGTTGGTGCAATGGCTATCACCATTTCTTGAAGTTGGCAAGTGTTATGCATGGATACTAAGAAACAAGAATGTCATCAAAGAAGTTATTGTGTTAAGTAGAAAAATGTTGTACACATGCATTGTATTTATTAAAAGGGGCAAGGTAAATGTCATCCCCATGTAATTTGCATTTTATTGTAAATATAAGATATCCATACTTTTGAAAATGCGAGTTAAAATTAGTTGTGATTCAATTAATTTTTTTAACAATGAACTAAAATTTAATGACAAAAAGCCATGAAAATGTAATCAAGCAGAACTAATATGTCATTAGTGGCATTTTTTATATGCCATTACACTCAGTAAGAACAGCTTCATACATCATCATATTACACAATAGTGGCATTTTTATATAATCCAATTGATGGATAGTGGCATTTTTGTAAAAGCCAAATGATGGTTTAGTGGCATTTATTTGGCACTTATTGAAAGCAATTAAAGCCAAAAATTTAGTAGAATTTACAACTTACGCCACTATTACTCTAGTGGCATTGGTACTAGAGGCATTTTTTTAAGTGTCAACAAATGCCACTAAACATGTTTAGTGGCATTTATTTTTTATAGTGGTATTTCTAAAATGCCAATAATGTGTATGTTTGTTGCAGCAGAGTTGTCAACGACAATGTCTGCTTTGGATAATAGAGAGAGGTTCTCTACTTTTATGGAGTCAGTGAGGCAGATTGAAAGGTCTCTATCGAGGAGCATGAACCCAACACTAAGAAGAAGGATGGATCTGTCAGGTTGTGTATAGACTTTCGACCGTTGAACAAGGTCACAATAAAGAACAAGTACCCTTTATCGAGGATAGATGACATGTTTCACCAGTTGAGAGGTGCTATAATGTTCTCCAAGATAGATCTAAGGTCAAGATATCATCAGATGAGGATCAAGGCAGATGACATACCTAAGACAACTTTTAGGACTAGTTATGGTCACTACGAGTTTGTAGTTATGCCATTTGGGCTAACTAACATGCTGACAACTTTTATGGATCTGTTGAATAGGATGTTCAGGATGTACCTGGATCATTTTATGGTTGTGTTTATAGACGATATCTTGATATACTCCAAGGACATCCAACAGCATGAGCAACACCTTTGACAGGCTTTGACGTTGTTGAGGCAGCACAAGTTGTACCCCAAGGTCAGCAAGTGTGAGTTTTGGTTGATAGAGTTATCTTTTCTGGGTCACATCATATTTTCTAAAGGTGTGTGTGGACCCAAAGAAGGTACAGATAGTGGGAATGGGAACAACCCAAGATGCTGATAGAAATTCAAAGTTTCCTAGGCTTGGCAGGCTACTATAGGAGATTCATAAAGAATTTTAGTGTTGTAGCATTACCCCTAACCAAGTTGATGAGCAAAGGTGTTCCTTTTGTCTGGTATGACAAGTGCTAGCATTCTTTCCATCCGTTGTAGGAGAAGTTGACTAGTGCACTGGTATTGGTTCTGTCAGAGCAAGGGAAAGGCTACATCATCTTCTGTGATGCCTCAAAGAATGGTTTGGTATGTGTGCTGATGCAGGACAAGAACATGATTATTTTTGCTTTGTGACATCTCAAGAAACATGAGGAGAACTACCTAACACATGATCTAGAGCTTGCAGCCATAGTTCATGATTTGAAGGTTTAGAGACACTATATGTACAAAGAGGTGTCATATATTCACTGACCACAAGAACCTTCAGTACATTTTCTCAAAGCAGGATTTGAACATGAGGCAGAGGAGATGGATGGAGTTGATCAAGGACTATTATTGCATGATATACTACCATCTAGGTAAGGTGAACTTGGTGGCTAATGATTTGAGCAGGAAGTCATCTTTGTCATCATCTATAGACAAGGTACAGTTACATGCTTTGTTGTGTCACAAGTGGGACATGTTGGTGTTGCTTCGTTAGATGAATGTATAGTTGGAGGTTTCCCTATTGGAAGGCTTGTTACATAGTTGCAAGTGAAACTTGCATTGATGCAGTAGATTAGAGATGCACGACATAATGATATGGTGATACTATTCTTTTGTGCAGAGTTTGATAGTAAGAAGTATGATGGTTTTCATGAGACAGATGACGAAATAGTTTGCTTTCATAACAAGATGGTGGTTCCAGATGTTGAAGGCTTGAGGAAGATGGTACTTGAGGAAGCTCATCCCTAGATGTACATGATGCATCTTGGAAGTACTAAGATGTACCATAACCTGAAGGATTTGTACCGGTGGACTGGTTTGAAGCGTGATGTGGTAGAGTTTGTTGCTAAGTATCCAGTTTGTCAACATGTCACGGTTGAACATTAGAAGCCTGCAGGAACTTTACAATCTTTGTCGATATCATAGTGCAAATGGGATCATATTACCATGGACTTTGTGGTTGGTCTTCCTAGGACAGCCTAAGGTCATGATTCCATTTGGGTGATAGTTGACAGGTTTACCAAGTCAGCTCACTTCTTGCCAGTCAAGATGACATATGCATCAGACAAGTTGACACATATATATGTTGATGAGATAGTTTGTTTGCATGGTATTCTAGTTACTATAGTATTTGACAGAGGTCCATAGTTCACAAGTCAATTTTGGGAGCGTCTGCATATAGCTATGGGGACACAGTTGAGGTTCAATTCAACCTTTCATCCTCAGACATACGGTCAGTTTGAATGGACCATTCAGTCATTAGAGGATTTGTTGAGGGCTTGTGTCTTATAGTTTCTTGGTAGTGGGGATGTGCATATGAGTTTGATAGAGTTTGACTACAACAACAATTATTAGAGAAGCATAGATATGGCACCTTATGAAGCTTTGTATGGAAGACGTTGTCGGTCACCACTTTGTTGGTACAAGATAGGTGAGTATCAGCTTTTTAGTGTTGAGCTAGTACAACAGACCACAGAGAAGATCAAGGTGATACAACAACAATTGAAGGTAGCTCAGGATAGACAGAAGTCATATGTTGATAACCATCGCAGGCCACTCGGGTTCCAACTTGGAGATTGAGTGTATCTTAAGGTTTCTCCTTGGAAAGGTGTGTTTAGGTTTGGTAAGAAGGGTAAGTTGTCTCCTAGGTATCTTAAAGGTTCTCCTTGGATTGCTAGTGATTGAGACTTGCTCCAGGGGTTGTGGTGCTTCTCTCGATCTCTTCTTTGCTCCTCGACTCAATTCCTCCTAGGGGTAAGTTTGTATCTACCTCCTCTACATTTATGTGCACATGGTTTTGTGAACTGTCGACATATGAAGAATTGCCCAAAATTAGGCCTTGTTGTTGTGCTCGAACGCCAACGATGGTGTGAGCCAAGGAAGGGGACAATGACCGTTTTACCCCCCACCTTTTCTCTTCTTTTCTCTTTGGTTTCTCGCGAGGATGTTTTCATCTTTTGCATTTTGTTTTACCCACATTTATGTGAGGTATAGTCAACATGGACTGTTGACTTGGCACCACGTGGTTGGGCCAAGTCACGCGGCCCACCCCTCTCCCTCTCTCTTCACCTCTCTCACCTATTTTTTGATGTGTCATCCTCTAATTAGTCAGATTTAGGAAAATCATATCTTTAGATTCCTTTGTCCAAAATTAAAAATAAATAAGTTTTAGAATAAAAAAATGTGATCTTTCTAATAAAAATACTTTTAGGTTTTGTTTTGAGGTTTTTTTAAAGGTGTTTTCTAGAAAATGATTTTAATACATAAAAATTGCCAAAAATACACTTTAATCATCACAACTCTAAAATTGATTGTATTATATGTTTTCTTAATTAGGAGAACCTAATAATATCAATGGTGATGATTTCAGAATCTAAATTGAGGTTTTGTCCAAGTCCAAAAGTTAGGGTTTCTTTACATTAATGCATATGAAATACCCTAATACATGATTATACATTGAAAATAGAAAAAGTGGACCTTAGACTAAATTAGAGTGGTGAAAGTGAGTAATAGAATTCAATAAGAGAGGTATGTGCATCCTTACACCTTAAGTTGGGACTATTTGCAAACCTAACCTAATTTCCATAATGAGGTAATTACCGAACCCTAATCTCTCTTTTGATATTTCTTTTGTTATATTTGTCTCAAAATTAGCATTGATAATCTATTTCTTGGGCTTGTACCCCACTTCCATCTTACAACTATTTGAATTTTATACTTGCCATAGTTCTTTTTTGGCATGTTTATTTTATTAGAGTATTTAACTAGTGTAGTGGTACTTTTATACAACCACCCATAGATACGGCATGTGTTATTTTGCCCAGGGGAATGTGTTACTCTCCTGAATATAAAATATTTTATATGTGGATGGAATGTGTTACTCTCCCTCACCTATTTGGTTGAGGTCTGGTAGGTTCCTCAACCCTACTTTGTTAAGGTCATCAATATTAATCATGCATGCAGATCTTTTGCGCAAGCATCCATTTGATTATGCCTCATACTCTTGAAATCTTCATCTTATGATGAAATCTTAGCCTTTATTTCCATGTTATTTCTTTATATTTTGTTCTTGTTCAATATTTGACACATACCTTGTTTCTTTCTTTTGTTGGGTGCTTTTCCAACCACCCAGGGTTTGAACAAGGTGTTGAACAAGGCCAAGGAGATCAAGATTAGGAGTAGATACCAGTTTTGGTGTCAAGGATGTCTAGGTTGCTATCTGCTAGATCCCAATAGTTTTCTTTTCAATTTTTCCCTTTCAAGAAACTCATGTAGTGAAGTGAGTCAAAAAGAAATGTAATAACGTAGTTTCCTTTCCACTGCTATTGATATTTTACATGTATCTGAATCATGCTTATTTACTTAGATTATTATACATGCATCCCACAATGTCTATTATTCTTGAAAAAAAGTGGATGTTTTGTATTTCCTTTAAGATATAATAAGGACGTGACTTGTCCTTTTTAAAGTATGGTATTAGATCATGTTGGGGAACTACTAGGGCATAAGTTGAAAGCAAGGGTGTCTAGAAAGGATCAGGGTTTGGGGGATGGCCATATTTTCCTCTGTGCCACTAGCTTGGTTTATGATGACTCTGGGATCCGTATGATACCTTCCTGGCCTGAGCTGATATTGACAGTCTGAAATAGAATGCCTAGAGGCAATAGTAGCCTTTGATATCTTTATTGTCTACTCCTGGTTTTCTTATGTTATACCCTTATCATTCGGGAAGGGAGATTTGTTTAGGAACATGAACAACTCCTCCTCAGGAACTTCCTCTGGAAACATGGATAATCGGGACACTCAGGTGACTCCCTCAAACATTGGAACAACCCCTACTACTCTTATAGGAACACCTCTTCTAACCGATGAACAAGAGTTGCGTTAGATGCTCTACTACCCTGGTGGGACAACTCTCCAATGTTGCAGTTGCTACAGCTAAGCCTAAGGAGTTCACTCTGACGGACTTCATCAAGATGCAACTGTCGTACTTCAAGGGGGAGAGTGAGCCAAACATGGTGGATAAGGTTAATGACTGAGTATTGTCCTTGAAGAATACATTTGAGGGCATGTCTTGTCCTCCTCATCAGAAGGTTCGCTTTGCAACATATGTGTTGGATGGGCCAGCATGGGTTTGGTGGACGGGTATGGCCCGTACCTGAGATACTTCAAGTATGACAGGGGAGTAGTTCCTCAAGCTATTCTGTGAGAAGTACATATGTCTCACCTATCTGAAGTGGAAGGAAGCATAGTTATATAGTCTGCGATAGGGAAGCATGAGCATCTCTGAGTATGTGTAATGTTTCCTCCTCTTGGAGTGCTACATTGTGGATCTTGGAGTTGAATGAAGATTAACCTTTTCCTAGAGGGTTTGAGCTACAAACATTGTGTGTAACCTTATTCCTCAGCTACCTCTGACGTTTCAACAAATGGTGGATAAGACGTTGGTGATAGAGTCTTACCTCAAGTTTCAATCTTCTGGGCACAACAACAACAACAAAAACAAAAGGAAGAACATAGGTGGAAACCAAGGGTGTGACAAGTACAACTGTTTCTCTCGTTCTCACCCACTAGGAAGGTGCCCTGTTTGCAATGCCCAACCTTGTAGAGATGATCGACCTGCACCCATCTTCCATGAGTGTGGAAAAGATGGAGACACCCAACCTAACTGTCCCAAGCTTCAGCGTGGACAAGCCCCATCTTAGTAGCCTGCTCAATAGCCACAACATCGACAGAATTTGCCTCTAAGGAACAACAACAACCAAAACCGGCAAGGTCGTCAACCACCTGTGGAAAGGTGGAATGGTAGGGTGTTTGCCCTTAATGCTGAAGAAGATGGAGACGATAATGAAGTCATCAAAGGTACTTTACATCTTAATATGCATCCTATTAAAGCACTCTTCAATTCTTATTCATCAAATACTTTCATATTAACTCAGCTTGCTACAATGTCAGAGATAGAATCAAAATATATGGATCATGTGCAAGATGTTAAAACCCATAGTGGTAGGATTTTCTCTTCTTTTATCAAACTCCCAACCTTATACCTTTATATATCTGGGAGGATGTTTCCCTCATATTTCATCTTACTTGACATGACCACTTTTGATTTTATCTTGGGGATGGATTGGTTAAAGAAGAATAAGACAATGTTGTTTTGTGAAGAATCAAAGGTTAGTTTGTTACATCCTTATGAGTGAAGGATGTGTATCAAGGGTAGGAATAAAGAGGATTGATAGTTTATCATCTCTACAATCAAAGCCGAAAAGCTTGTCTGACAAGGGTGTAGAGCATATTTAGCCTCTATCGTCCTCGATGCCACACCTCCTGCTGTCAATCATATAGAAGTGGTGAAGGACTTCCTTGATGTCTTTCCTAAAGATTTGTTTGGGTTGCCCCCAATTCACAACATGGAGTTTTCCATCGAGATTGCACCAAGAACTTTACCTATCTTAAAGCCGCCTTATCACTTGGCACCTGCTGAATTCGTCGAGCTTAAGAAGAAGCTTCAGGAGCTTCTCAACATGGGTTTTGTGCACCCTAGTGTTTCACCTTGGGGAGCCCTTGTCTTTTTTGTGAAGAAGAAGGATTGTTCATTGCGTATGTGCATGGATTATCATATGCTTAATCAAGTGATGATAAATAACTGTTATCCTTTGCCTCACATCGATGACCCATTTGACCAGCTGAAGTCAACCACTGTGTTCTCAAAGATGGATCTGTGAAGTGGCTACTACCAGATGCGTGTGAAAGATGAAGATGTCCTGAAGACAACTTTCAAAACACATTATGGGCATTATGAGTTTCTGGTCATGCCTTTTGGCATGACTGATGCCCCTACTGCTTTCATGAACTTAATGAATCAAGTATTTCATCCTTACCTCAATTAGTTTGTTGTGGTGTTCATCGACGATGTCTTGGTCTACTTTGAGTCTGAAGAACAACATCATGAACATCTATGAATCGTGTTGAACACAGTGAGATAAAATCAACTATATGCTAAATTATCAAAGGTAGATAAAGGAAGTGACATTTTTGGGTCATGTGATTTCTGTTGGACATATTGTTGTTGATCTTGCAAAGGTAGAGGTTGTAACCAAGTGGAAAACTCCAAAGACTCCATCTGAGATATGTAGTTTCCTCAGATTAGTAGGTTAATATCAGAGGTTTATCAAGAGTTTCTCTGAGTTATCTCTCCCTCTGACAAAGTTGACACGAAAAGAAGTCAAGTTTGTGTGGACACTGGAATGTGAGTATAGTTTTTAGAAGCTGAAAGGATTGTTGACATCTGCTCTTGTTCTTGTGTTACCTATTGAAGGCAAACCCTATATCCTTTTCACTGATGCTTCTAAGCAAGAATTAGGGTGTGTCTTTATGCAAGAATATAGGGTTATCACCTATGCTTCACACCATTTGAAACCTAATGAAGAGAACTGGACTACACATGATTTAGAGCTAGCCGCTATTGTGCATGCTTTAAAATCTGGCGAGACTATCTATATGGAGTGAAGTTTGAAGTCTTCTCAGATCATAAAAGCTTGAGGTATCCTTTGACGCAAAAGGATCTGAACGTGAGGCGCCAAAGATGGATGGAATACCTTAAGGACTACAATCTTACCATCATTTATCATAATGGTAAAGCAAACATAGTTGTTGATGCTTTGAGTCAGAAGAAGGATGTAGTCTGTACTGCTATGATCTAGAGTATGTTTCCTGTTAGCAACTACAGCCTAATGATGAAAAATATGTCAAGAAGTTGTGTATTCACATGGCTAGTTTGTCCATTACACCATCTTGGATCTTGAAAGTTGTTGTTGCACAACTAGGAAGTTATGATCTTGATGGGATGAAGGCCTTAGTTGAGAAGCCACAATCTAACTTTCAAGTTGGAGTGGATGGTGTTGTTTGTTTCTCATAAAGGTTGTGGATACCTGAAGTTGGTTACATGCAACAAAAGGTTTTGAGTGAAGCCCGTGGGTCTATGTACACTATACACCCTGGTACTACCTAGATGTACAAGGACCTGCAACAAAGTTTTTGGTGGAAGAACATGAAGAAGGATATCACTTTGTTTGTTGTAAAGAGTTTGACTTGCCAACAAGTCAAGATAGAGCGTCAATGACCTGGTGGTCTTCTATGCCTTCTTGAGATTCTAGAATGGAAATGGGAGAAGATTACTATGGACTTTGTCACTAGTTTCCCTAAGACCAAGAGAGGTTATGATGCAATGTGGGTAGTGATTGGTCGACTTATAAAGTTTTCCCACTTTTTGTCATTCTAGTCTACTTGCAAGTTTGATGAGTTGGATCATTTGTATGTGGATTGGATCATTCATCTGCATGGAATTCCTAAAGTGATAGTATCAGATCGCGACCCAAAGTTTACCTCTCATTTGTGGAGTCAGATTTAGGAAGAGATTGGAACTGACTTATGTTTCAGTACAACTTATCATCCATGAACAGATGGTCAATCTGAAAGAACGATGCAAACTCTAGAAAATTTGCTTCGTGCTTGTGTTATGGATTGGGGAGGTGCATGGGATAAGTATCTTTCATTAGCTGAGTTTGCTTACAACAATATCTTCCAAGCTAGTATTGATATGCAACCTTATGAAGCTTTATATGGAAGACCTTGTTGTTCTTCATTACACTGGGATGATGTGGGAGAACGTACTCTGGTGAAGACTGATGACATGTAGATGATGATAGAGAAGGTTCAGTTGATTAAGAAGTGTATCAAAGCTATACAAGATCGATAGAAGATGTATGCAGACAAGAAGAGGTATGATGAAAGTTTCCTAGTAGGTGACTATGCCTTCTTGAAGATCAAGCATATACGTTCTATTGCAAGATCTAAAGTTAAAGGCAAGCTTAGTCCCCGCTATGTTGGACCATTTGAGATCTTGGATAAGGTTGGAGACTATGCATACCATTTAGCTCTACCTCTTGCTTATGACAAGATTCATAATGTGGTTTATGTCTCTATGCTAAGAAAGTATGTGAAAGACCCTTATCATGTACTCACAATCAAACCTTTGGAGATTCAAGAGAATATGACTTATGAGGAGTTACCTATGAAGATTCTTGACTCCTGAGTTAAGCAGTTAAAGAACAAGGAGATTGGGTTGGTGAAAGTCTTATGGCAGTATCATGGTTTGGAGGAAATCACTTGGGAGCTTAAAGGTGATATGTTGTGTACTCACCCTTCTCTTTTTGTATGAGATTTCAGTGATGAAATCCTTTTTAATAGGTGGAGTGTTGTAACGACCTAAAATCTATGTACAATCTTAGTTTAGCCTTTTTTTTCTAAGATTTTCCTTTCATTTCTATCCTTAATGTCGAATTAGTCGATACTATAAAGGTTTGGTGTACATTTGTTCCCTATATTTGACATTATAAGGATTTATGCACAAATACCTCAATAAAATTTTATAAAAGGGTGTTTAATTTTCAAAATATCCACTTAAGATGGGTAAGGATAAAATAAAATCGAACTATAAGTTTCTATGGCCTTTTGTATAAGAAAAAGAAAAGAAAATCCTAAAACTAAGAAAATGTGACATTAAATGAGTTAATTTTCAATTAAGTGAAAATAAGTGTAAATTGCCTAAAATCCATTAAAGGGGAATTCAAAGGATAATTCTAAGTCAAAATTCGTTTTCTTTGAGTACAAGTTTACTTGACTGATAAGTATTTACACTTTTGGGAAATTAGTATTTATAATTGCATGAATTGAATGGGAAAATAGGAGATATCTCAAAAATATAAAACTATTAATGGTCCAAAAGTAACAATTGATGCCAAATTCATGATCTACACATTAAAATTTGCCTTTGGGTGAATTTTCACTCAACTTGGAGAATATTTGATTAAAAAAATGAAATTGGGAGAGAGAAAGTGGGCAGAATCTTAAAAATATTAAACAAATGTACAAACAAGTTTGACATGTAAAATTGATGGAAAATTCATATCTAAGACACTTAATCTGACTTGTGAGTGAAGTTTCATCAAATTTGGAGATTCTTATAATCATTAATGATGGAAGGAAGAGAAAATATGATTTGGTTTATTTAACAAAATAAAAGTTCTCAAAATGCAAATCTACCTCATATTCAAATTCCACATATAAAAAATAGGTTGGGTGTCAATTTTCATTTGATTTGGATCATGTTTGCACCCTCAAATGAGGAGAGAGAAAAAGAGAAATTAATACACACATACTTTGTTCCAATTTGATTAAGAATCGATTTAGTAGCTGTCACGTGGTTAATTTTTATTTTTATTGATCTACACAATTGTGACCGCTAGATCTGTGATCCAACTGCTTGCAACTCTTCTCCAATCTCGGGCCAAAAAGGCAACAAGCCTCCGAGAGCTATACCCCTTTGTTTTGGGATTTCTCACTACACACACAATCTTTTCTTACGATTTCTTCCCCTCTAGTTTCTAGATAAGATTCTGTTCAGTTTGATCCCTTATTTTCCTGTTTTCATCGAGTATTTTGGAAAACCCCAAATATTTCTCTAAAAGAAACAATGGCCATAACCCTCCTCACTACATCCCTCATCCCCACCTATAAATAACCATACCCCAAGCTTCCCTAGCCCCCTTGCAAATCTTCTCTCCATCCAATTGCTCGTGAACTCACGTATTAGCTTTCCAGTGATTGAGACATTCTTCAGGGGTTGTGACACTTCTCTCACTCTCTTCTTTGCTCCTTGACTCAATTCCTCCTAGGGGTAAGTTCGTATCTACCTCCCTACATTTCCGTGCACTTGGTTTTGTGAATTTTCGATGTACAAAGAATTGCCCAAAATTGGGCCTCGTTGTTGTCCTTGAATGCCAGCAATGGCGTGAGCCAAGGAAGGCGACAATCCCCCTGGTTTTTTGACCATTTTACCCCCCGGATTTTCTCTTATTCTCTCTGGTTTTTGTGAGGACATTTGAGTTTTGTTTTACCCATGTTGACGTGAGGCATAGTCGGCGTGGACCTCTAACTTGGTGCCCCGTGTTTGGGCCAAGTTAGGCGGACCACCCCTCTCCCTCCTCTCTTCACCTCTCTCACCTGCTTTGATGATGTGTCATCCTCTTTGATAATGCCAAAGTGGGAGAGAAGTTCAATGTTCTGAAGCTCAACCATATTGCTTTTATTGCCTATGTGATCCTTTTCTTGTTCAAATATATGTTTTATCATGGGGCTTGCTAAAGGATCATGTATTATATATGTCATATAGCTTTGTGTAGAAAGACTAACTATGCAAGTAAGAGTGAGCATAGATTGAGGGGGCGCAGTTCACATTGTTTAAATTATGAATCCCCCTACAATTCACAAGGCCAAGGTATAACTTTACATATCCTTTTCAAGTTGTTCTTCTACTATTATATCTCAACTGATGACAATCATAGACTTAGAGCCTCTCTGCTAAAATTCCTCAAAGGGAAAAACTCTCTAGATGAAATCCTTGATCATTCTACCTAATAAAGTGATACTAGTGGTTTGGGATTTGTAGGGGGAGCACCTAAGGGCAAGAATAAGGCCAAAGGTAAGAAAAAGAGTAAGGAAACTTCCTTTTTCATTGGAGAGTCATTTGGAACTAAGAACCCTATGATTTGCTCTAATTGTAAAAGTGATGATCATTATTCTACTTATTATCCTTACAAGCCTAAGGGGACCAACCCAAAGATGAAATGGGTTCCCAAGCTAACTCCAGATCCCAAAGTTTAAGTTGGGAACCGACACTCTCCTTTCTTGTAGGAAAAAGGAAAATGGATTGTTGATAGTGGTTGGACTAAGCACCTGACAGGTGATATAAGCCATTTCAACAATTTCACAAAGAAGAAAGGAGGTTCGATTATTTTTGGGGACAACAAGAAAGGTAAGGTAAAAGGTGAGGGTGATGTATTTGAATCCTTGGGTATCAAGAATGTTCTCTTTGTGGATGGCCTACATCACAATGAAATAAGTGTAAGTCAATTATGTGATAATGGTTACCTTGTGTTATTTACTTCTTTTGAATGCTTACTTCTAGATTCCCTCACTTATCATGTCATATATAAGGGAACTAGAAATGGTAATCTTTATGTAATTGTGCTTGACTCTATTAAACCTATTGTTGGTATATGCCTTGTAGTCAATTCAAATGATATTCCTATTTGGTATCATCGACTTGGTCATTTAAATATGCATCAATTGAAGAAATTGAGCAAAAAGGACTTGGTCAAGGGGCTTCCCAAATTGGATTTTGAAAAGGATGAGGAATGCCAACCTTGTACCCAAGGAAAGAAAACTAGTCCTCCTTCAAATCCAAAGGAGTCCTTAGTACCAATAGAGCTCTTGAACTTCTCCATATTGATCTACTTGGACCTATGAGAACTCAATCTCTTCGTGGTTCCAAGTATTGTCTTATTATTGTCGATGTTATTTCTCGATATACTTGGACCTTCTTTCTTGTTTCCAAGAGTGATATGCTGGATGCTTTCTCTAGTTTTTGTAAATGAGTTGAGAATGAAGCTTCTTGCCACATTATTTCCATCTGTAGTGATCATGAGGAAGACTCTGAAAATGATCTTTTGAACTTTTTGTGAAGAATCAGGGTATGCACATAAATTCTCTTCACCTCGAACACCTCAACAAAATGGGATTGTAGAGAGGAAGAACATGTCACTACAGGAAATGGCTAGGACCATGCTTTTAGGGTATGACACTCCAAAGAATTTTTGGGTTGAAGCCGTTAGTACCTCATGTTTTGTGCAAAATTGGGTTTCACACATCCTTCTTTGGAGAAAAAACCCTATGAGTTATGGCATGGTAGGAAGCCTTTTATCGAGTATTTTTACATTTTCGGGTGTCCTTGTTTCATTTTTAACATGAAAGATTCTGTTGACAAGTTTGATCTAAAATTATACAATGCTTTCTTTCTTGGCTATATCACTACTAGTAGGGCTTATAGAGTGTTTAATGTTAATCTATTTAAAGTAGAAGAATATATTAATGTTAAATTTATTCATACTAACCCCTCTATTCCCACAAATATTGTTCCAAATGATGATGTTGCAGGTGAGGTTATTCCTATCTAAAAAGAACTCAACATCACCCAAAAGGGAAAAGAGGTGACCACTCAAGAAGAAGAGAAAGATGAAGAGAAGAAGGATCCAACTCCACGCTTTGCAAAGAATCATCCAAAAGAGTTGATCTTAGGTGACCCTTTTAAAAGAGTGAAGATGCGGACTGCCTTCAATAAAGAACAAGCAAACAACACCTTCATCTTACAAATCAATCCAAAGAATGTCAAAGAATCTCTTGGGGATGATGAATGTATCCTAGCCATGCAAGAAGAATTGGAGCAATTCGAGAAGAACAAAGTGTGGAGTCTAGTTCCAAGACCATGTGATAGAAAGATCATTGGGACCAAGTGGGTCCACCACAACAAGTTAGAGGAAAGTAGTAAGGTGGTAAGAAACAAAGCAATGTTAGTGGCTCAAGGCTACAATCGACAGGAAGGTATAGATTTTGATTAAATATATGCACATGTAGCTAGACTTGAGTCCATTCATATGTTGCTTGCTTTTTCTAGTTATAAGAACTTTCTTCTTTATCAAATGGATGTTAAAAGTGTGTTTTTGAATGGTACAATTGAGGAGGAAGTGTATGTTGCACAACCTCCAGGATTTGAACATGGTAGTTTACCCAACTATGTCTATCTATTGCAAAAATCTCTCTATGGCCTCAAACAAGCACCTCAAGCTTGGTATGAGAAATTAAATAACTTTTTGTTAGATCATGGGTATATCATGGGAAAAGTAGATTCTACCTTGTTTCTCAAACACACTTCTAACAATTTTCTTATCATTAAAATTTATGTTAATGATATCATATTTGGTGGAACTAATCTTGATCTTTGCAAGGAGTTTAGTGATCTTATGTAGAGTGAGTTCGAGATGAGCATGATGGGTGAGCTTACATTCTTCCTCAGCTTTCACATCAAGCAAACTAAAGATGGGAACTTCATCAATCAAGGAAAGTACACAAGTAAGCTACTTAAGTGCTTTGGGATGGAGAACACCAAGCCAATGGACACCCCCATGTCAAACACTGCCAAACTTGATAAAGATGAAGAAGGTGAGAAAGTAGATGAGAAGCTCTATAGAGGTATGTTTGGGAGTTTACTTTATTTAACTACCTATAGACCTGATATAATGTTTAGTGTTGGCTTGTGTGCTCTCTTTCCCAAAAAATCACATCTTATAGTTGTTAATAGGATTTTAAGGTACTTAGCCAAAACCCCAAATTTTGGACTATGGTATCCCAAGTCAAGGGACTTTACTCTTGCAGCTTATAGTGATGTGGATTATGTAGGATGCTTGATTGATAGAAAGTGCACAAGTGGTACTTGCTTCCTCCTATGACCATGCTTGGTGTCTTGGTTTTCCAAGAAACAGAGCACAATGGCTTTATCAACTACCGAGGCTGAATACATTGCAGCTGGAAGTTATTGTGCCTAGGTTCTATGGATGAAGAAAATGCTCCAAGACTTTAACATTTATTTTGATGCTTCTCCAATTTATTGTGATACTACTAGTGCAATCAATTTATCTTACAATCCTATATTGCATACTAGATTCAAGCATATAGAGGTTCACCATCATTTTCTTCATGACCACATTGCCAAAAAGGATATTTATAGCATGCATGTGGATACGGAAAATCAGTGGCAAACATTTTTACTAAACCTCTAGCTAGAGTACAATTTAATTTTATTAAATTGAAACTACTTATAACTACTTTGGATGAATTTGATATGCCTTCTAGTTAGTTTCTATATATCTTATATGCTTTGCTCATGTCTTGATCACCCTTGCTTGCCAAAGTGATACAATTTTCATGTTCTTATGCCTTGTTTTTCGCTTGTTTTGGGTTTTTTTCACAAATGTTTGTTTTGTTGCCAAATAGTATCGAATGATGAGTGATATGTGCCTAAGTATGTTTAAAATTCAAAATAGACTAGAAAAATAAATTGCAGTGGCACTCAAATTTTAGAAATTAAAATTTCTAATGATGGATTAGGATGACCATCGATCGAGTTGCCAACTCGACCGATCCATGCCTGAGGGCTTTTGTAAAATCCATTCGGTCAAGTTTCCATCTCACATAAGTCGAGCGATGGTTGGGCTGGAGCAAAACTTAAGTATGGTTTGGCCGACTTTTCTCCCTATCAACTAGAGAAAAATTGACTGATTTCTTCTCCAGCTCCCTCAAGCTCTCAACCCTAGCCCCGACCTTCCCTTTCCTAGACCTAGCCAGCCCTTTCTTGACCTTCCTAGCTCTCTTGCACATCAGCCCTAGGTGTTCGCTCAGTTTTTAGTGGTGTTTCCCACATTTTTTACCTCTCAATCTCCTTTCTGCCTCCATGGTTACCAATAGGAGAAAGAGAATCACCCCTTCCGAAGCACCATCCTCCTCCTCCAACTCTTGCCTCATTCCCTTCAATGATACCTTCTTCGTCTATGATGAAGCTCTAAATAAGTACAAGGAGATCCTTCCTAGGAACCCCTTTCCTTTTTGTGCCTTTTCTGAGCCTCGTCCGTGTAGACAAAAGGTCATAGATGAGGTTGTTGGGTTGTTGTATGACCACCACCTTTCTGCCCTGAGTGTCGAACGCCAATGCTATAACAACTCCATCACAAGCACTAAGGCAGTTCATGATTCTATGCAAATTTGTCATGGAATTATGACATTCTTGTAGTACTCAAGTCATTCTTACTTCCATGATTGTCGGTAAAAAGTTCAAGATCTCATACGATACCTTGAATATATTTTTCTCTGGTACTGAGGTCACTGACACGTGGAGGAAGGATTACCCTGAGTATTTTGACCTCCTAGACCCCAAGGCTTTCTACAAGAAATATGATATCACTCTCCCTAACACACATAAATTCTTGAAGAAGCCTCAGTTTCCCTATAGGAAGATGTCCATCCTACCATCCTCTACCTTAAACTTGAAAAACTGCATTCTCGCTCTAGTAGTCAACTGCAATATTCACCCCAAGAAAAATTAAACTGAAATTAGAGAGAATACCACAGTGATTATGGTTTTCCTATTAAAGAACATCGGAGTCAAGGGATCTAGATATGTTCTCCATCACATGACCTGCTTCAACTCTGGGAAGAACACCTGAGGTACCCACCCTCCCTACCCAGCCTTGATTTGTGGTCTCTTTCAATCTACCACTAGCAAGTCTCTTTTTCATGATCTTCATAGCAAACATGCTCAAAAAGGAGTCTGCATCAGTGAGACTACACTCAAGAAAATCTTGCCTCCATCTTTTTCTACCACTCCTGGAGCCTCTACCTCCACCTAGGCACCTCCACCTCCTTAGCCATCCTGACCTGCATGTGCCTCGTTCAATGTATCAAATGAAACCCTCATGGGTTACATGTTGCATCAATAGGTGTATAACCTTCAGGTTCAGGAGAATCTGCATCAGGATCTCTGTGATATCATGTCTACCATGAACCTATCCTATACCCATCCTTATCCTACCTACCAGCCCTACCCAGGTGGTGATTATGCATCCTATACATATTATCACTTTTACCCAGCCCCTCCACCTACTGTTTTTGCTGCTACACCCTCTACTATTAGTGGATCTACCCCTGAAGTGCTACCTCTCCATGCTAGTCCTATAGTTACCTTGCTTGTAGGACTTGACACCTCTGCTCCTACTTTTCCTCAAGCCCAAGAGTTTCATGACCTTGGTATGTCTTGGGCTGAGCGGAATGCCATGTGGCCCGATCATGATTTCGGTCCTTCTATCAATGAGGAGATGCCCGATCAGGTTGAATATAGGAAGCTGCTAGTGTTATTGAGGTGGCTTTTGATGATGGCGAGGATGGTTTAGATGGTTCTGATGATGGCTTTGCTGGTGCATCTGTTGATGAAGGTGAAGTTGTTGTCTCTGCTGCACCATCAGATGGAGATGATGACTATGAGCCTAAAGCTTTTGATGATGATGATGATGATGATGTGGATATAGATAGCCTAGATATTTAGATGTTTTAGTCTTTTAGTCTTTAGATGTTGATCATATATATATATATATATATATATATATATATATATATATATATATATATATATATATATATATATTTCTAGAATATTTTCTACTAAAAAAATCTGGGCACATTATCTAAGATGTACTATTTCTATCATCATGTTGTTTTTATCGTTTTGGCTTGTAGTTGTTTTGAGGACATGCCTTCAGTGTTGTAATCTTGATCATATGTACACTTACTCTTTGGTTGACTATATCTCATGAGTTGGTAGTATGTTACCCATATTTTGATTATGACATAGATTGCTTGTCTTTCTCTCATCTCTGTTTGATGTGTGCTATGAGATTGTATGTTTTATCTTGTGGATTGAATGTTTTGGTTGTTCTTGGAGAAGACTTGTTTCTTTTATGCTCTTCTACTCCCCTTTCTTTTTGATAATTCCAAAAGGGGGAGAGAAGTTCAATGTTTTGAAGCTTAACCATATTGTTTTTATTGCCTATGTGATCCTTTTCTTATTCAAATATGTGTTTTATCATGTGGCTTGCTAAAGGACCATGTAATATATATATCATATAGCTTTGTGCAGAAAGAGTAACTATGCATGTAAGAGTGAGCATAGATTGAGGAGGGAGCAATTCACATTATTCAAATTATGAATCCCCATACAATTCACAAGGCCAAGGTATAACATTACATATCCTTTTCAATATGTTGAGTAAATGTTTGTCATTGACAAAAAGGGAGAGAATGTTGACCTGAGAGTTATACATAGTCCATATTTTGATAATGACCTCCATTCCATTCATATGTATCTAATATGTTTGTTTAAGATTGATTTCAGGATTTAGGTACATGAAAAGGATCAAATTACACAAGCTCTAGCTTGTCCAAGTTCAAGTAAAGAGCTATGCAAATGTGCAATTTGGGAAATCACTCCAAAACACCTTAGAATATTTTTGTAATCATTTGTATTGATGATATAACTTGTAACTAATATGAGAAAAAAATAGAGACACTTAATTCCGATGTTTGATCACTCTAAATTCATTTTGAAAAATTTGTCACAACAACTTTGTCAGCCGAGTTTGGATCTCGACCGACCAGTGATGGATTTTTAGAAATGGATCAATTGGTTGAGTTGTACACTCACAGAACTCAACAGGCTGACTCATTGACCAAAATTGATTTTGACTCATCGGTTGAGTTTCTTCAGGACAAACTCGACCGATAGTTTGAAAATTGGCTTTGTTGGTTAGTGGATCGGTCGAGTTACCTTTATTGAAACTTGACTGAATGTATTGTATGGAAAACATAGAAAAAGTGATTCCAACTATTAGAGAGTTGTTAGAAACAAAAATAGACATGTTATAATTTGTAAAATAGCTATTTTTCATTCTTAAGTGATCCCACACTCAACGGAACACCCCCAACTATAAATATAACCTCTTAGAGTTCATTCGAAGGTTGCTCATTCATGTTATCCTTGGTCCTTGCTATAGTTGAGTGTGCTACAACCCTTTGAGCCCCTTTCTCTCTCTCATTTACAAAGCATTTCATGATTATGAGTGAGTTAGGCATGTTGTAAGAGAGGTACCTCTATGTTATCTTATAAATCTCTCATTCCTTCCATCTTCCCAATCCCCTTTCTCAAAGAGTAAAGGTTGAAGTGATCTTCTTCGAGTGAAGGAGGAGTTGTTGTTCTTCTTCATGGTTAAAGGTGTGAAGATCTTCTCCAGGTGAAGGAGAAGGACAAGACGGAAGATTCAAGAAGAGTGGGTAATTCCTTCAAGGCCAAAGACTTGATGCAAGTGTGGGTAAGTCCTTGGTGAAGGTTGAAGACATCTTGATTAAGTGGGTAGTCCTTTTGTAGGTAAAAGAATCTTGTCTTGAATAGGTAAGTCTTTGGATGTATGGTGGTCTTCTTGTATCTCTTATAATGGAATATAAGTATACATGGGTTGCAAAGTCCTAGAGGTTGACCTCTCTAGGTAGTCGATTGACGGCCTCCTAGTTTGGAGATTAGAACCACTCTAACCACCTTGTCCATGTATATGTTTTAATCTCTCTCATCCTTGATATGCTTGTTTGTATAGGAATTCAAATTGATATTAAGAATTTCGTTTCAATTGATATGATTTGAAGGTCTAATTTTTCTTGTGAGAATTTTGAAGCTCTATTCACCCCCCTCTAGAGCCCTTGATCCAACAACTACACATAGATAATTCATTCTGCATGCCCAACTTGCACGTCTCAAGATTGGAGTGTCACATGTCTATGTGCGATCCATGCCTAGTTATTAGAGGGTATCTAACTCTAACACCATTTCTTGGTTTGTGTGAGTCATCCATGCAAGAGTCATTCTAATCTTCTCTTTGTCATTCCAATTTTATCGCATGATTGATCTACCCAATGGATTTCAATTGAATCATGGAAAATATATTGATATATAAGTGAGTCTTGACTGATATTTCAAGCAACAAAGTAAGGTCTGAAGTAGTATTAGGTTGATGATTTATCAAAAGATGTTCCTACACTACTTTAAGCGAGGACAAAGCAAGCAATAGAGATGAATGTTCGTATGTGGAGATAATAATCAATCTTGAAAACCCATTACTACCGTGGGACTTGGACTCTTGCTTTACAGTCATTGGATAACTATGACAAGTGCTCCACAAACTTAAAATCTTGGAGACAAAGGTAAATCCTAATGGTCCTTAAATAATACATTGCTTTACATTATATACTTTACTATATCATAACCAACTAAATAGATGTACAAATCATTCTTTCATAAGAATAAGGAATTATTCACCTTCCTCATCAACATCATTATAATATATTTTGAGCACTTTCTAAACAAATGCAACACTATTGAGTACAACTTTGTTGAGTTTCTATTGAAATTTTGAAATTTGATGACATTTTAGAAAATGTGTGAGCATGAGATAATAAAGGAAAATAACATGTGATACATAGTTATGACACAAGTACCATATATTAATCTATGTGATTATACCCCAATATTAACTTAATGAAGAAAAATTTATCAAGTAGAAGAATAAAATATATGCCATCATTTAGTAAAAGAACCTAAAGACTAAGGGATATAAGAATAGCAACAATTTCTATAATTTTAATCATAATGAAACATTACTTCTCATGAGTAAGGAAGAACAAGTGTTTGATGCTCTTCACATTTTTGACATAGTAATTATATTTTATGATTTAATTTATATCTAACTATTGTATATTCTCTTAATAAATTGAACCCGTAATTCTCATTTTAAAGGCAAGAAAGCAAGTCCCAAAAAAAAGTTATGCCCTCAATAAACAATTTCATAGTTATACATTATTTTCCACTGGAAAGCGACCAGGTAAGAATAAATCATACCATTTTCACATCATCTAGTTATATTAGAAATTTAGATGTTTACAGTTGAGAAAAATAATGAATAGAAGTTAAGGCCTGTTCTAGCTATTTTGAGAGAAGGTGGTGTAGAAATACTATACAAAAGTTTATTAACAAGTTGAGTTATCCTCACTAGGATTACCATATTTCTATTAACAAAACATATAACTTCACCCACTAGAAGAGCCTATACCACAAATTATGACTCTACTATCATCCCACACACACAAATACACACACATGAATTCATGCTTTGTTTGGGAAGCTTTTTAAGAGAGAGAGAGAGATCGCCCCCACACACATTATGTAACAACCTCGCCTCCCGGTAACCCCCAATTAAGGAAGACCAAGAAGTCAAAGCCGCTATCCCAAAATAGGATCAATGGTTTTGCAAATAATAAAAAATAATTAATAAATTCTACTAAACACTAAGCTTAAAACAGGATAAAAATTTACTTTTCACATACCTTTCAAAAATAGGAATCTAGAACTTCTACCCACTATAGAGTTCTATCTAACTAAATCCTCCTGTATGATTTAACTTTATTCTTCACAAGTTCCACTTTACTGTTTGTCCAATTTTAGATATTCCTAAAATGCCGACAAACAAAACGTTGGTCAGTATAATGAATTATACTGGTATGTGGGGGAACCAAAAACTTGCATCTATTTGTAACAACATAATGCAACCAAATTATTACTTAACATATCAAATTTTACGTTTTAAATCTAACTAATCAATCTCTACATATCCTGTATGATTTAACTTTATTCTTCACAAGTTCCACTTTACTGTTTATCCAATTTTAGATATTCCTAAAATGCCAAAAAAACAAAACATCAGTCAGTATAATGAATTATACTGGTATGTGGGGGAACCAAAACTTGCATCTATTTGTAACAACATAATGCAACCAAATTATTTCTTAACAGATGAAATTTTACGTTTTAAATCTAACTACTCAATCTCTACATATCCTAGCCTCTGTGATGTCTCTGCAGTGGACATGGATACTACCTCTCTCATATGGTAGATCTCAAATAGCCCCTATGATCCTACCTTACAGGTAGACCATGACCTAGGGCTGTGTAGTCATATGGTCCTACCCAAGGGTAGACCAACACATTGACTCATGATAACCTGATGATCCTACCCCAAGGGTAGACCATGTACTAGGTCATCCATCTCATCATCATCAAAGTTACAGAGGAGGACTAGGATCTGAGCTAGTCATGAACATATATTTATGGTGATAGTCATAGTCACTTTACTGTTGCATGAAATAAAAGTCAACCAAGTATTATTTCTAAGCAACCGATAAAACCTCAGAAATCTCCATGAAACTTGAGTGATTAGTCATAAGCGTAACCACATACCTGTTTTGGAGATCTCAAAAAAGTAATATATCCAAATCCAACTAGATGTCCAATCAAGCGAGCCAATCAATCAATCAAGCAAACATTAATCCTGAAAATATGTATAATGTCTAATTGTCATAAACATATCCCAAACAACTCCGTATTGACTTGGGACACCTTTCTTTTCCAATGTTTCTAAGTCTCATTAGGATTCATTAGGGCTTCTTAGATCAATTTCTCAAACTTTATCCTTTTTAGGTCAACAAACCCTAAAACAACAATGATAGGTTCAAAACCCTAATTACTCACTTGATCATATTAAAACCTTCTTTATCATCAATTTGGATTAGGATCATCTTGATATCATCTCTTACAAAGGATCTCAAAAAGTAACTCATTAAAAGCCATTAATGCCTACATTAGGGTTTCTATGCCCATTAATGTACTTTATTCATATGAAATCCTAAATTAGCCAATTAAGCACCTGGATCATCCTACATTAGGGTTTCTATGCCCATCTTGATATCATCTCTTACAAAGGATCTCAAAACGTAACTCATTAAAAGCCATTAATGCCTACATTAACGACCAAATGTCTTGGGACTTCATCAAGGACACAATGATGTGCCTCAATCTTCCACAAAACCTAATCAACTACATCATGGCGTCAATCTCAGAAGGTGAAACAACTATACTTTGGAACGGCAAGAAGTCAAGGACAATCAAAGTGAGTAGAGGGTTGAGGCAAGGTGATCCAATGTCACCTTACTTGTTTGTGTTATGCTTAGAGAGACTCAGCCAGTTGATTGACCTAAGGGTTGTACAAGGCGAATGGAAACCTATAAAAATTGGAGCTAGAGGCCCCAATATTTCACATGTTTGCTTTGCGGATGACTTGATTTTGTTTGATCAGGCCAGTGTAAAACAAATGAAAACTATCATCGATTACTTCCAACTCTTCCAAATAGCCTCAGGTCAATCTGTGTCCCAAGCTAAGACAAGGATTTTCTTCTTCGCCAGCGTAGATAGGCACTTGAGAAGAAGCATCAAGCGAGTTAGTGGCTATCAAAGTACAGAGAATCTGGGGAAATATATCAGTGTCCCCATTATCCACAAGTGAGTGGATAGATCCACATACAACACCATTATAGAAAAAATAAACAACAGAGTGACAGCCTGGTCGGCGAGAAGCATTTCCTTGGCGGGTCATATCTGCCTAGCGAAGGCCACCCTCTCTGCCATGCTTACCTATGTGATGCAAACTGTAGTTATCCCTTTGCAGCTATGTGACAAGATTGATGGCACCATTCGGAGGTTCATCTAGGGGGAACCAGAAAGCACACCCGTTGGCCGTAGTGGCATGGGATAAGGTGTGTTGTAATAAAAGAGAAGGTGGGCCAGGTTTAAAGAGAATGAGAGAATGGAATCAAGCACTTTTATACAAGCATGCTTGGGATGTCAGTACCAATAGAGATACTACGTGGTGTGTCGGCATTAAGGACATGTTCCACAAATATGGACCAGGTCAGAACTGTAACCTATCCAGGGTTGGAAAAGCAATTGTAGCAGGCAAGCATTTCATTCTTGAGAACTCGTACAAGATACCGATGAGTGGGAGGACTGTCAAGGTGTGGGAAGATAGGTGGTGGAGATGAGGTCCTATTTTGAAATAGCTAGCTATAAAACCCATAACTGAGGAGTTTCTTGATCTAACAGTTAGCAACATTATAAACCTGAACGGAGGATGGGATGAAGATTTCATAGAAGAATGGTTCCCTAACCATATAGCAGACACCATCAAGAAGCTTAAAGCTCCTGCAGATGTTGATGGCGAGGGCATGGTGGTATGGGAGCATATAGAGAATGGCAGCTACACTACTAAATCTTCTTACTGCAAGCTTATAGCGGGAAGAGGAGTCCCTACTGCAGGGAAGTGGATAGACATATGGCACACGAATATGGCTTCTCATGTCAAGACATTTATCTGTCTTCTTATGCACGAATCCATCTTAACCAATAGTAGAAGAGTGCAAAGACACATGGCCACTAACAATATATTCCCAAGATGTAACATAGGGGTTGAGATGATAATCCATGTTGTTAGGGATTATTCTTCTACCAGGGAGGTCTGGGAGAAGATCATCCAGGACAGTGACAAACCTGCCTTCTTCAATAGAATTGACATCAAGGAATGGATTCACTCACAACTAGACAAGGATGAAGAAGAGGTAGTCACATTTCTTACCTCGTGCTGGCATATCTGGGCTTGTAGAAACAAGCAAGTTTTTTACATTGAAACCACACATGTAATGTAGTAGGTAGGATACATACTTAAGGAAGTGTGGGATCAGCTAAAAGCATACAAGAACAAAGAAGCACAAACATGCAACTCAAAAGTTGCTACCAGGAATAAGCTTGAACCGGGTATCGTCAAATTCAACTGTGATTCAGCATACATAAATAAGCAGGCTTGCAGTGTAGTGGCCATCAGAGACAATATAGGGCATTGGATCATAGGAGTAGCCATAAGGGAATGGGCGGAAGATGTACTAGAAGCAGAACTCCATGCTATCCTCCTCGCTATGGACATAGCAGCCCGAAACAATGTCACCCTAGCTATTTTTTAGACAGACTCACAGACTGTTGTTAGGATGATAAATGAGCCGTTGAAGGAGAATCCCCACTACTGTAAAACTATAAATAGAATACAAGTGTTGCGGAGGAATGGCTGGAGGGTGTTGCACTATGGTAGAATGTGTAATGATGTTGTTGATGGACTAGCCAAACACCACCTAAAAAACAACGACATGTACCATGCATACACCAATCCCCCTATTGAGATCATTGATCTCCTAGCTAGGGATATATGTAATGGTAATAGTACTACCATTTTTCAAATTAATCACTTAATTAGTGAATGTAAGTTGAATTTTGATGTGCTCGCAAGGGGAGGGTGGGATGAATAAGATTGCCTCCCGACTTATCTAAAAAAAGTATCAACTTTATGTACTTTTCGAACAACAAGTAGTTTGAGGCCTCAATTATATTTTTATTGGATTCCATGGATTTTTCTGATCAATTTTCATAAATAACATATCTTAATCTGAGTTACTAATTTATTTCTAGAATTATTCAAAATTACTCACCTCTCGACCAATGTGGTGTCACCACGTCAACAACTCGGCTCCTATCTCTCTGATCCCAAATGGACCAATGAGAACCCACCACCTAGCACCACGTTGGGCATGGCTTGCTCACCCGTAGACACAGAAGAAAGTTCTTTCTTCCCTTCCCTCTTATTCACAAGGCTGGGGGCCCGAAGGTCTTTTCATCCAAAGTTGTCTTCAAGCTTGATCCCTTAGCCCTGTGAGCAACAACCTGCTAGGCTGGTTAACTCCAAGGTTGACTCCCAGCTACTGGATCATTGGGAGGTAAGTTCTTATGTGATCCTCTTTGGTTCTCCTCCCTGAACTCAAACACGAGATCAATTTGTTCTTGCAGAGGCTCGAATTGGGTGACAGGTAAGGGACTACTCTGGTGGATGATAGGGAAACTGGACACCTTAGGGGCGAGGGATCAGGGTAGTTTGGGGAAAACCAATTGAGGAAGAGGGCTCCAGGAGTCAAGGTGAAGTCCTCTATTACCTTATATAGGTAGAGGGGGCGAGAACCAAGGGTGCCACCATTGCCCCAAAATCCTAACGAGATAGGGAATTGGGTATTTTCCAAAGATGCCATGAAACTCACCAAATTAGGGCACTTTGGATCTGTCTGATCCTCTTGAAATTAATGGAGAAGGAATCGGGAAAAGCCATGAAGAGAGGAGAGAGAACATGATGTCAGTTCCTCACCAGCGTACATTTCCTTTCCCGAACTGGCTCGGGGTAGGAGATGATACAGATACCATTGATCCGTGATTGAATGGTCTCCAGTTCATACAAGTATTACATGGGTCGAGTCTCTGGTTCCCAATCAAAAGAGACATTTAATACATCTCTTTTTATTTCCTTTCTACTTTAGGAAATCTTCCAAAATCGTATCTCCTCAACCATGCATTCCTTTAATCCCAAATATTAAAGGAAAGTCCATAATGACTTCAACTACATGTGTTCCTAGTTTGGGACCCAAATTCGAAAGTATGAGGGACTTTTCTTCATAAGCAAGTTATCACTTATTAAGGCATATTTTATGCATATTTTCTATCTCCTATTATTTTATTTTCCTTTATTTGGATTCCTTTTACAATTAGAAACCATGTGGGCTCGAAATATCATCCATGATGATCAATCATACATCTTTCCACATATTTCTTATATTTTCATCATTATCTCAAATTTCCTTCTTAATAATGCATTATTTGATTTCTTCTTTTTCTTTTAACACATTAGACTCATTAACATATTATGATCCATGAAATCACATGGACAAAGGAAATGTTGCAAAGGGAATCCATTCAATACACATAAATCATGTCATTCACATAATCATACATTTATTGGGGAAATTACATTTCCAACCATATGAACCCAAAATTTGGGGTTGTAACATCCTTCCCCTCTTATAGGAATTTTGCCCTCAAAATTCCACCAAACATACAAACAATTCAGGATAAGACTTTTCCATGTTCATCATTGGCTCTCATGTGGCTTCATCCTCTTCATGGTGCTTCCAAAGAACCTTTATCATCTTATATTCTTACATCTAAGTTCTTTCACCTTGGTATCTAGAATCCTCACAGATGACTCAGGATAGGTCAACCTCCTTTAGAGTGCAATAGATTCAATGCTCAGCACATGGCTTGGGTACATCACATAGTGCTCTAGATCAGACACATGGAACACATCATACATCATATTATCCTGAGGAGTAAGGCTAAACATAAGCAACTCCACCAATCCATCTCAAATGGACCCATGTATCGGGGACTCGGCTTTCTTAGATATAGCTCAGAGGGGTCGAGTTTTCATAGCACATGTCCACTCACAGTGAACTACATGTTAGTCTTCTTTGCATCAACACGCGACTCCTGTTGATCCTGGGCTTTATCATCCATTGCTCGATCAAAGCAAATGCATCTGCATACACTGTGGTTTCTATGACCTTCACAAGGTCCTTTCACCGACATCACCTTAGTGAAGCGGTGACCGACACGACCTCCCTTAAAGTGCTTCGTACATCTTGATACTGGTTATGGTGGCTATCATAACAAGCAACCTCTGATAGGGGCAAGAACTACAATGTATCACCCTGAACGAGCACACGTGCTCTCATCAGACCCTCTAAATTATGGATCATACTCTCTTGACTGTCCATTAGTCAGGGGGTGATATGTTGCATGAAACTTCAATCTAGTATCGAGTTCTTCATGTACCTACTTCCACAACATGGAAGCGCACCTAAGGCCATGCTTAAGAATATTTGAACTTGGGTCACTGTGTAGTTGAACTATCTCTCGCAAAATTATATATAGTCCAACCAAATCTATCACACTGGAAGTGCTCTCTTAGGCAAGGGAATGTGTCGACTTGGTAAGGCGATCTACCATAACCCATATTACATCATGATCTCTCCTAACCCCGGGGAGTCCCACCACAATGTCCATGGTGATTTGCTCCCATTCCCTCTCCGGTACATCTCATTATCTATAGCAATCCACTGAGTTACTGGTATTTGGCCTTCACCCTCTGGCATATATGGCAATTGGCAACATACACCTTTATGTCCTTCTTCATTCCAGCCTTCAAGGTATCACTGCACACCTCAACCATTTTGGCAGTACCAGGGTGTATGTTGTACTTAACATCATGAGCTTCTTGCATGACATGATTCCTCAAGGGTGACTCCTTAGAAACCCTAGAACACTCTAGTAGTGGGTTTCACCGCCTTCTTTTCCTAAGAGGTGTATATGAGGTTCTTATACCAATCCTTTCATCTCATCAAGATTTGGGCTAGCTAACTGGGAAACCACTAACTCGACCAACAAGTCTGGTTGTATCTGTATGTTAGCCATACAGGTCTCATCTTCTAACGATCGTAGGGTTCATATAACAACCCCTGTCAGCCTATCTACTGGCCAACCTAGATAGTTGTACTCCTGAGATGTGTCTTGGCTAAGAGTATCTACTACCACATTAATTTCCTTTATGTTCTAGGTGATGATGAAGGCATAAACCTTCATATACTCTACTCATCATCCTTGTCTCGAGTTTAGGTCTATCTGCGTCAAGAGAACTTTGAGTTGTTACTCCCATCATCTCGGTTATCAAACCCAAACTGGCAGCTCAAAGATTCCAAACTACTCTGGATAGGTACATTGTCATATTAACCTTATTCTTCTTATGCTCTCAAATCACCTATCCAATATATTCTACAAAGGGTGTGGTACTTCCTCTATCCTCATCATCAGAGAAGGGTTTCAACTCATATCACCTGCATCTTTAGTATATGGCATGCATTTTGTCCTGTCTCTCACACCCATAACAAGATGAAATAAGCATTTAGCTGCAGTCCAAATATAGAGTTCTTCCCATTCCAAGAGTAGAGATGGTGCATCACATATTGTCGTCACTCTTCCCAATCTAAGTTGAAGCATACTACACATGACTCCTCACCATGAACATCACCATTATGGGTCTACACCCATGGAAAGACTTTTCCCATTACTTTTGGGTCTTATCATCTCTCTTATGTACAAACCTTAGTCATTACCTCAAGTTCTTTAGGGTACCAGTACTTTTGGGGTGATCTGACCCTTATGCATCTAGGGAGTGCCTCTCACATTTACCCCTTAGGCCCTATGAACTCGTGAAGGTGGCCAACCTCATAACCCATGGGCCTCGAGCAAAGGTAGTTGTTACCTCCCGACCCTATGGTCTTGTGCATTCATGGAATAGACAACTCATACTCCCATAGGTCTTATCCCTACTTGACCTTAGCGTTGACTTAGGATTCTACCATAGTTCGTAGCTCCTTGGTTAATACTCAAGCACATCTCATCCTTGAATTCTCACCTGAATCTCCATCCTCTCTCTGGGCATTCATGGTTAACTTTGCATCCCTCATAGGAATCATGGTGACTTACCTAACTCAGTTTGGCCCCATACAAGTTACCTCCATGAAAACATATCCTCATGCCCCTGACGAAGTGGTCACACATGGGTCTATAGATTCATGATCATACTACTTGCTCTTACAATTAGCTCATAAATCTCTTATAAGTTACCTCTTTAGGTTACCTCAAACCTAATCAAAAGTTGGTGCTCACCCTAACATGAAGGGTCCCTTCCAAGGATGGGAGAAAACTATCTTTTGATAGTAACAAAGGTCACAAAATGTTCTTACCTCCAAGGTTTACATCATCATGTATATGCTTAGCCCTATCATGCTACTTAGGTACATAGCTAGTAAGAAGACAACCTACTATTCCATGCCAAGTTCCTTGGTAAAACATACTTGTTCATCATTCCTCGAGGTTGGACCAATATCACACATGTATACATTGCCAACAACCCTATATCT
This sequence comes from Alisma plantago-aquatica, assembly GCA_963693085.1. Classification (NCBI taxonomy): domain Eukaryota; kingdom Viridiplantae; phylum Streptophyta; class Magnoliopsida; order Alismatales; family Alismataceae; genus Alisma; species Alisma plantago-aquatica. Next base: position 554,850,680 of record OY856409.1, read on the forward strand.
CAGCTCAAACGGGGTTTCCTTCTAACACATGGGAAGGTGCCATACTCAAGTACTATGAACTCAATCAGCCTTGTGAGCATCATGTGCCCTAGGTACTACTACTTCCCCTATTTGGTCTAGGATCCCCAGATTCACCTCTTATGCATTAGTTGTCTAACCGCATGCTCAACTGTTCAACCATGAACCGAACCTATACCAAATAGGGCATATACATCCTAGCACTCTTCCACGTGAACAACCTTCAGAGTTATACACCAGGAAAGCCAACTAGGTGTGAGGCCTCACCACTTGTTGTCATACCATACCCTTTCAGGGTCATTGGAAATCTCCTTCCTACACCTAAAAGGTAGGCACTTATATCATCTGTACGTTCATTAATGAAGCCTCTTCCTCTTTTCCAGGGTTTGGTTCCTCTAAATGAATCCAAGGTATGAAAATACTCCAAGGAACATGCATGAGGCAACCACATACATCCACTCAGGTTCACCCATTCCAGGTATATCATACCCACTTCTCATGATTCCTCATGGGTCGGAGCCTAGGTCTCCATCTTTTTCATCGGGTCTCACTATCTCTCTCTAGAGATGACCCTGCAAATAGTCCTACCACTGGAGGTTCTCTCTCAGAAGATGGGTCAAGCTCTTAAGGATACACGTCTATCCCCACCTGGGTGAAACATACTATCAAAACTTATGTTTGACCAAGATCATCCAAAACTCTACACGTCTATCTCATAAAATATTAGACATAACCTATCTAGCTTAGGTCTAAAACCTACTGCTAGCCTTGCTTCCACTCTTTTTTACGTAGGTACATGCCTCATTTCTATTTGTATATGCCCGTTAGGGTTCCTATATGGTCCTCACTATCCTTCTTGATGAGAGAGCCATCCCTCACCCTTAACAGGCACGACCCACCCACATTCGGGCCACCAAAGGCACAAGGGTCAGACAACCACACATAGTTCATGCTTCTCATATGTACTCAAAACCTTTGTGCAAAGCATGCATGTCCAACCTACGTACTTGCATGCATGGACAACTGAGGTATCCAACTACTCGTGTCTTCTATTTCTCTATCCACCACTTACAGTATTGAGCATCATCCTCAAAGGATGTGTCAGGTCTCTTCCTCTTCCTAGAGGCTTCTTCCTCCAAGGCTACCCCTCTCCTCCTCATCCTACGAGAAGGTCTAACCTTAGAGCTCTCCTGAGGGTACAACAACATAGGCCACGCAACCTAGCAAGTAACTAACCTCAGTCTGAGTTTCTAATTATCAAACTTATGTCCATGACATCTTTCTTTCATGATTTTTATTATTTGGTGGAGGATTTCTTAATCCTTATTATACCTACCTTGAACTTAGGAGGGTGGTGGAGAGAGAGAAACCCTAATAACTTAAAGGAATTCAATGAATGGGGTAGAGAAGGGATGAAGACAGATGAAAGAAGACCTAGAGGTATCTTATTTCAAGTCAAATCCTCCGATTTTGGCCAAGCATTCATAAAGAACCCAGGATTCCTCATAGACCAACTAGCGGGGTGGAGGAAAATCTTGCCAGCCCCTAGATCATGATCCTTTTCTAGACACCTCCATCATTGGAAAAACCTCTAATAACTTCCTTGGGTTCTAAATAGTTTGTAAAATTTAATAATTATTAGAGATTAAATGGAAAACCATGCTCTGATACCAAATGTAACGACCCCACCTCCCAGTAACCCCCAATTAAGGAAGACCAAGAAGTCAAAGCCTCTATCCCAAAATAGGATCAATGGTTTTGTAAATAATAAAACATAATTAATAAATTCCACCAAAGACTGAGCTTAAAATAGGATAAAATTTTTACTTTTCACATACCTTTCAAAAATAGGAATCTGGAACTTCTACCTACTGTAGAGTTCTATCTAACTAAATCCTCCTTTATGATTTAACTTTATTCTTCACAAGTTCCACTTTACTATTTGTTCAATTTCAAATATTCCTAAAACACCGACAAACAAAACATCGGTCAATATAATAAATTATACTGGTATGTGGGGGAACAAAAACTTTCATCTATTTATAACAACATAATGCAACCAAATTATTGCTTAATAGATCAAATTTTATGTATTAAACATAACTACTCAATCCCTACATATCCTGGCCTTTGTGTTGTCCCTGCAGTAAACATAGATACTACCTCTCTCATATGGTAGATCTCAAATATCCCCTATGATCCAACCTTACAGGTAGACCATGACCTAGGGATGTGTAGTCGTATGGTCCTACCCAAGGGTAGACCAACACATCGACTCATGCTAACCTGATGATCCTACCCCAAGGGTAGACCATGTACTAGGTCATCCATCTCATCATCATCAAAGTTACAGAGGAGGACTAGGATCTGAGCTAGTCATGCACATATATTTATGGTGATAGTCATAGTCACTTTACTGTTGCATGAAATAAAAGTCAACCAAGCATTTATTTCTAAGAAATTGATAAAACCTCAGAAATCACCGTGAAACTAGAGTGATTAGTCATAAGTGTAACCACATACCTATTTTGGAGATCTCAAAGAAGCAATATATCCAAATGCAACTAGATGTCCAATCAAGCAAACCAATCAATCAATCAATCAAGCCTGAAAACATGTATATTGTCTAATTGTCACAAACATATCCCAAACAACTCCTTATTGACTTGGGACACCTTTCCAAGGTTTCTAAGTCTCATTAGGATTCATTAGGGCTTCTTAGATCAATTTCTCAAACTTTATCCTTTTTAGGTCAACAAACCCTAAAACAACAATGATAGGTTTCAAAATCCCAATTACTCACTTGATCATTTTAAAACCTTCTTTATCATCAATTTGGCTTAGGATCATCCTAATATCATCTCTTACAAAGGATCTCGAAAAATAACTCATTAAAAGCCATTAACACCTAGATTAGGGTTTCTAATCCCATTAATGCACTTTATTCATATGAAACCCTAAATTAGCCAATTAAGCACATGGATCATCCTTTTAGGATCAAAATGTCCCTTCTATTAACAATAAGTTAATATCGGCTCAAATTATGCAAAGAACATTACTAAATCCCATTAGCATCAAAATTAGGGTTTCTTATTCATAACTACATTAAAAGTAGTAACTTTATGTACTTTTTGAACTACAAGCAGTTTCAGGACTCAATTATATTTTTATTGGATTCCATGGATTTTTTTGATCAATTTTCATATATAACATTCTTAATCTGAGTTATTGATTTATTTCTAGAAATATTCTAAATTACTCACCTCTCGACTAATGTGGCTCGACTCCTATATCTCGATCTTGCGCTGATCCTAACTGGACCAATGAGTGCACGCCACCTAGCGCCACGCTGGGCGTGGCTTGCTCACCCATGGACACTGCAGGAAGTCCTTTCTGCCCTTCCCTCTTATTCGTAAGGCCGGGAGCACGAAGGTCTTTTCGTCCAAAGTTGTCTTCAAGCTTGCTCCCTTAGCCCCGTGAGCAATAGTCTGCTAGGCTGGTCAACTCTGAGGTTGACTCTCGGCTACTGGATCGTTGGGAGGTAAGTTCTTGTGCGATCCTCTCCGGTTCTCCTCCCCCGAACTCAAACACGAGATCAATTTGTTCTCTCGGAGGCTCGAATTGGGCGACATGCAAGGTACTACTCTGGTGGATGACAGGGAAACTCGACACCTTGGGGGTGAGGGACCAGGGTAGTTCGGGGAAAAATCGTTTAGGAGGAGGGCTCTAGGAGTCGAGGCAAAGTCCTCTATTGCCTTATATAGGTAGAGGGGGCAAGAACCAGGGGTGTCACCATTGCCCCAAAATCCTAACGAGATAGGGAATTGGGCATTTCCCAATGATGCCACGAAACTCACCAAATTATGTCTCTTTGGATCCGTCTGATCCTCCTGAAACTAATGGAGAAGGAATCGAGAAAAACCATGAAGAGAGGAGAGAGAACGGGATGTCGGTTCCTGACCAGCGTACAGTTCCTTTCACGAACTGGCTCGGGGTAAGAGATGATATGGATATCATTGATCTTTGATTGAACGGTCTCCAGTTCATGTGGGTATTACATGGGTCGGGTCCCCGGTTCCCAATCAAAAGTGATATTTAATACATCTCTTTTTATTTCCTTTCCACTTTAGGAAATCTTCCAAAAATCGTATGTAACATCCCTGACCTGGGTTATGAGTCAACCCTAGGTGTTTTTCCTAAATATGTAATTAAATCTTTGTGATTAACTCTGAGCATGTAATTAAGTTTCTCAGAAACGTATATTTCAGTATTTGCTCCTTTTTATTTAAAGTTGTAGCATTGTTTTGATATACAGGGACCTATGTGCAATTTACCCAGTTAAAAGGGTTAGCTTGTAATTTGCACATGTTGAGATGTTCCTCTGATGTTGAGACATCATGAGAATCTTTTTGGTAAAGTTTGAGGGATTTCCCAAGCTAGGGCACCAAGGTGCAGCTGTGGAAGCAATCCTGGTGCTTGAAACCTTAAATTGGGGTAAAATGCAATTTACCCAAATTAAGGGATGCAAATTGTTAAATATGTCATCTAAAGTATCTTTTTAGACTCTTGCCATCATTTAGAGAAGAAATTATGAGGAAGTCACCTCAATTGAATTATCAGGTTATGAAATATACCTTGTGATTGAATAATCAGGGTATATGTGCAATAACTCTTTATGTATGTACCATATTATTAGATTGCTCTTCTTTGCTATCTTTTTCTAGACCTTAAGATAAGGTTTGTCCTTGGAATAAAAAGGAAGGGACGAGCAAGTAAATAAGGAAGGACTTAGTTGGAATTATGGACAACTTATGAACTAATGTTAAGAATCCTACACCTAGTTTATATACCCCTAACTTCTCTAAGCAAGGGAACTTGCCCTTCGTTCCCTTCACTGTTCCATTTCACCAAAGACGACCAAAGACTGCCTTGGAGCTAAGGAGGACGACCAAGGTAAACAAGGTAGGTTTGGGACCCCTCTTCTTGCCTAATTCCATGGTTAGAACTCGAATTCAAGGTCAGCTTCATGGCTAACTCTCGAAACCCTATCTTTCTAGTCATCTCCTTTCGTCTTTCCTTGGAGTTTTCACCTTGGCCAACCTGTGGGAACTCAAGGACGCCATTAGAGATTGGAGCTTGAAAGCTTGGAGCTCAAGGAGCAAGCTTTAGGCGGGTTTTATAACTCTAAACCCATGCTTCATTATGTACATCTTTATATGCGGTTTGATGATAGCTCTTAGTGTTTCCCTACTTTTCCCTGCTATTTTGCAAGCAAATCCATGGGATATTCGTACTGTTCTTGAGCTAGGAGATGAAGGCGTGATTTCCAAGAAAAACCCACCGCTTTTCACTTCCTTAAACGGTCTCACCAGTTTGCTCTCTCGGTCTCAAGACCGTGAGGTGAGCAAACGGTCTCGAGACCGCGACAGGGAAAACGGTCTCCAAGACCGTTTGGCCCCGTTGACCGAGCGTGGACCGTATAAGAAATCTGTTCCTAATTGTATAGGCTAATTACCCTCAAAATTTGGGAGGCTAACTCCAAGGGAATCGGGAGATATGACCTTTTTAAGTAACAACTTTATTTGAATTTATTCCTGATTTTCAAACGGTCTGAAATTGCCTTTTTGGGCAAACGGTCTCAAGACCGTGTAAGGTCGTTGACCAGGCGTTGACCGTATGATATTACTGTTCAAAATAATGTTAATTCACAACTCACCAAGTTTGATGGTCTAATTCCAAACGGGCTAAGAGTTGAAGGGTGAATACTAGGGCTAACCCTAGATGAAATCAGTAATGAAATTATGGTGACCTAATTAGGGTTTTTAGGGTTGATTGACCTAAACGGTCTCAAGACCGTTTAGGGGTCACCCAAACGGTCTCAAGACCGCGAGGGCAATCAACCATGACCGTTTGGAGGTCTGGGGTCAAGAATAGTTGACCAATTGAAGGTATAATTACACCAAATTACTTTGCAATTAAATATTGATATGATCATCAACTCAATAGGTCAGACCTTGATGAATTTGCACTAGAATCCAAAATTGGATGGGCAAACGGTCTCAAGACCGTTTGGAACTCATCCAAACGGTATCAAGACCAAGAGTAAAATCACCCAAGACCCTTTAAAGGTCTAGGGTTAAGTAATTTGACCAATTGAGGACCTAATTGCAAATAAGTTGTCAATTTAATCAAAATTCTGTTTGTGGATCAATCATGGTTCAACCCCTATCAAATCACCTTGGACTTTGATGAAATCTTGGGAAAACGATCTCAAGACCATTTGGGGTCCACCCACATGACTTCAAGACCGTTTGGGCCAAGTTTGGGCCCAATTGGAGCTAAATTGAAGGGTTCAACCTTGTGTTGATGCACATTGTTGAGTATTGATGGGTGAACATTGATAGACCCTAATTGAATCGTTTTCAACCCTAATTGGTCAACAATTGAGGGTCAATTGAATAACCAATTGGTTAAGCATAAACTTAGTTGACCCAATACATAGGTGGTCAACAGAGCTTTGACCTTTTGAGGGCTTCAACATCGGTTGACATCATCGATTGTATCTTTGTTTTTGTTGATGGACCAAACAGTTGAGACCATGTGAGAGGGCTCGCGGTCTCAAGACCGTGAGAGGGCTCGTGGTCTCAAGACCGTGAGGGGGCTCACGGTCTCAAGACCGCGAGGGGCCTCGCGGTCCTGAGGTCAAAGTGGGCAAACGGTCAACATCTCTTCGCGGTCTTGATATCAACCTGGCCCTCGCGGTCTTAACATTAGGTTGAGCTTCGCGGTCTTGAACCATTTGAAGAGGCTCGCGGTCTTGGAGTCTAAGGAGGCTCGCGGTCTTGAGGAGGCTCGCGGTCTTGAAGTTAGAAGAGGGCTCGCGGTCTTGAAAAGTCAAATTGGCTAAACGGTCAACACTTTCAAATGATCTCAACTCAATTGAAGAATGATGGTTGAAGGTCAATCAATATGATTCAAAGTTGACTTCTTTCAATCAATTGATGAAATAAATGGTTCAATGTTGCCCTAATCAAACCCTAATGATAACCTAGGATATTAAGGGGTTAATTGACTAAGGTTTGACCATGATGATAATCAATGGGGTGAATTACCAAAATACCCCTGAAGGGTAAATTAAGTAATACCTTGATCAAATCAAACCCTAATCACATGATGGTGATGTTTTGGGCTATGTTAGCCTATGATGACTCAATCCAACCTGATCTAGAGTGATGTTGACATCACCTAATAGTATGAGGAGAGAGAAAGTACTTCTAGAGAGAGAAAGTACTTCTAGAGAGAGAAAATACCCTTTTTAAGTGGAAACCCAATTTAAGCATCTCCAATGCTTATGAGTAAGCATAATTTGGGTATGATCTACCTGTGTGAGATCATAGAAACCCTAATTATGATAAATGATGAACCTTTAACTAATCTGAGAGTATCAGTGATGATGTTACTCATACATAATGATGTTATGGGTGCAATTCACCTTAATGTGAATAGTAAACCCTAATTCAAGGGTAATGGCATGCATTTGAGTATTAAACTCTAATTGATGAGAATTAGAGATGTAACTCTCATGACAAGGATGGGAAGTACATTCCTTATTTTTGTATTACCTTTATCAGTTTTATTAACCATGCAGGTTCTGATATGAAGGTAATTATATCCAGGTATGGATGTTGATGTTATATTCATTAAAAACATGTTGTTAGCCTTATGAATAAGTAAGGTAATCTGATGCCTTGTCAGTGGCATCCTATACTGATAATGGGCTGTGAGAGCCATGAATACCATCAAGGTCATGCCTTAGAGATGACTTGTGATGAGGATAATGAGAAATGATGATTGATATGAGTTAGGCATGTTACATTTAGTATTCTTCTTTTATAGCTGCTATGCTACTGTTATTGTTTGGAGAATAATGTATGCTGTTAAAGAATACTGAATGTACCTAACTAATCAAGTATAATGTAGAGCCCTGATCATAGATCCATCATTGTCAGAGATTAAGTGATGGTGAAACAGGTTTTCCTCAGGGAACTCCTGGAGCACATACTTTTGAGTATGTGGGGTACATGGATGTGTAGAACCTTACATCCTAGTGTAGGAAAGTGATGTAGATGTGCAATCCATCCATCCTTCACTATAATTCCATACCGTATCAGTGGTAGGTAAACATGAAACCTCCTGATGACGAAGAAAGCACGGATATCCGTATCAGTGGTAGGTAAATATGAAACCTCCTGATGACGAAGAGAGTACAGAACGCCACTGTGACTCTAGAATAGCGAAGGACCAGTTTACCCTGGTGAGCTATAGTAGTAGAGACACGAGATGTCCTACAAGTGATCCTCTTACTGACTGAGGAAGGTGAAGGTCATGAGAATCCAGCTCTCTTAATGACCTATGTATGATACTGATGTGACTTCTCAGCGATCAGTTGGAGTATGAGTGGTAAGCCTCATCTCCACAGGGCATAATGTTGTTTGTAAAACATAATCAACCATGTAGCATAACTTGTTAGAGATGACTCCAAGTTAGTTGATTGATGTTACATTGCAATAATGTTTATATTCTCCATATCTCCTAAATTGTAGAGATCTTGTTATACCTGCAACTGTTATAGAATACTTTGAAGGCTTTACTGCTTAAAATATTCTTTGATGTTATAATAAAGCTTCTGGCAAAGAGTTATAACTCTCGCTGGGACAATTATGTATAATTGTCTCACCCCGTAAGCTTCAACTTTTTAGGTGGACGTCGGAGACGAAGGAACCAGCCTACAGGTGATCAGTCTCAGCAGCAGCATCAGGGGCAGCAGTAATCTCAGGTGGAGATTGTCCTGCCATATGGTGTAGTTAGAGTCAGTCCTATGTGTCCTCTGTACTCTCAGGTCTTGGAGTCTTTTGTATAGTGATCTTGAGATTTTGTATCTTGATGTATATAATTACTCAAGAAGTAATTATCCTGAGATGTAAACAGTTTATCTCACTTTATGAAAGAAGCTTTTATGGATTCAAGCTCTTGTCACGAAAAGTTTTAATTTCCCGTGATTTTTGTCTTCTGCTGATTACTGATTCGCTTCCGCTAAGTTTTAATCGTGTTTATGTCATGGTTTGGAGATCAGAGCCCACAACTAGTGGTATCAGAGCTCCAGGTTCAGTTGAGTCTACAGAGGCATAGGACTTAGGATGTCGAGTCTACCTTTAGTACTCCTTCCTCATCTAATAGAATCTTCTGCTCCTCAGGAGAAGAAGATACATAAGAATGTCAGAACATCGTGATGAGCACGTGGCAGAGAGTAGTGCTAGTGCACCTCGAGGCGGTGCAAGAGTTCCGAGAATAGAACAACCTGCACCTGGGTCGCCAAGAGAGCCACCCCAATTCGACCCAGCTGACATGAGTGATCCAGGTGTACAGACGATGTTCGGGCAGTTCATGACTGCCATGACACATATAACCGATAGGATGCCCATTCCTGCACCTAGGGCACTTGTCCAGCCTGAAGCACAAGGTATCGGTAAGACATTCGAATGACTTCGTCATGTCGGAGCTACCGAGTACTTCGGAACTGCCGACCCTGCAGATGCTGACTTATGGTTGACAGAGTTGGAGAAGGCTTTCAGGATTCTTATGATTCCGGAAGCTGAGAAGGTTAGACATGTTGTCTATCTTCTCAAAGGCAGTGCTGGTCACTGGTGGAACATGGAAGAGCAGAAGAGACCTGGAGTAGAGTTCTCATGGGAAGAGTTTCGTCGAGAATTTATCAATAGATATTTTCCAAAGACCTTCCTAGATGAGAAGATCTCTCAGTTTGAGAAACTAAGGCAGGGTATGATGAACATTAGTGAGTATGAAGCTAAGTTCATGGAGTTGTTGCGGTTCTATCCGCACATGGCTGCTACGGATGAGGAAAGAATCAGAAGATTCGAAAAGGGTTTGAATTCTGATATGTCAACCCCTGTGTCTGCCTTAGAAAATAGAGAGAGATTCTCTACCTTCGTTGAGTCAGTCCGAAGGATAGAGAGATCTGTGGTTGAGAAAAGACAAACCCATAAAAGATATCCACAGTTCCAGGGTTCTTCATCTAGGGATTCCAAGAAACCTAGATTCTCTGCACCTAACCCTCCACCACCCAGATCGAGTTTTCAAACTCAATGGACACCAAGCAGAGGTAGAGGACGGAGTCAACCGCTTCAAGGGACGCACAGTTCTGCATCTGAATCAGTCACTGGACCACCCAGACCACAACAACAGGAGAGGAGTTGCTACAACTGTGGTAAGGTGGGACACTTGATGAAGGATTGCCGTTCTAGGCCTGTCGGTGTGACACAACAAACCCCGAGACAGAATCAACATGGATCTCAGAATAGACAACATCAAGGAGCAGCTCGAGGACGTGGACAAGCGTCTCAAGCTGGATCATCAGCACCACCTCAACACCAGGCGACTGCGAGATTCTATGCTATGAACCCACCTGAGGCAGTGGTCAATCCACGGGTAGTGGCATGTCAGATGAAATTTTTATATTCTGATATGTCTACATCCTGTGTTGTATCCATTTTGATTGATCCGGGTGCTACGCACTCTTTCATCACTCGTGAAGTGATTCGTAACTGCAATGTGACTGTTAGTCATAGAGCAGATAGTTTTTTGTTAGAGACTCCGTTGAGTGGGTCTGCCGTTTTGCAAGAGGTATGTTCTCCCTACATCCTCTTCTTTTCTGACCATCGCATTCAAGTGGATCTTATACCACTTAATATGCAGGGATTTGATATAATCCTCGGGATGGATACCTTAGAAAGGTATAGAGTTGTCTTGGATTGTGAGTCCAAGTTGGTTGTGTTTGCTGATGAAAGCAACACATGGATCTTTCAAGGTGAAAGAAAGATTCTGCCCACCTGTCTTGTGTCAGCTATGGTTGCTGATAAGCTATTGAGGCAAGGATGTCATGCATTCTTAGCCCATGTGGTAGATGTTACCAAGGAAAGGACCAATCCTGCTGAAGTTCCCATAGTCAGGGAATTCGAGGATGTGTTTCCTGAAGAACTTCCTAGTATACCACCACCTCGGGAGATTGATTTTGAAATCAATCTGATCCCAGATACGAAACCCATAGCTCAAACTCTGTATAGGATGGCGCCTGTCGAGATGGCAGAACTCAAGAAACAGCTTCAAGAGTTACTTGAGAGAGGTTTTATCCGACCAAGTACTTCACCTTGGGGTGCTCCGGTCTTGTTTGTTAAAAAGAAAGATGGGTCAATGCGGTTGTGCATTGACTGCAGACAACTCAATAAAGTAACAATAAAGAATAAGTATCCTCTGCCGAGGATTGATGATCTCTTTGACCAGTTGCGTGGTGCAACGATCTTTTCAAAGATAGACTTGAGGTCTGGATATCATCAACTCCGTATTAAGGATAGTGACATATCCAAGTCTGCCTTTAGGACAAGATATGGTCACTATGAGTTCACGGTTATGTCATTTGGACTAACCAATGCACCAGCTGCATTTATGGAACTCATGAATATAGTTTTTCGACCTTTCCTTGATCAGTGTGTTGTCGTCTTCATAGATGACATTCTGATTTATAGTAAGGATGCTCAGCAGCATGAGCAGCATCTTCGCCAAGCTTTGACCTTGCTAAGAGAACATAAGCTGTACGCTAAGTTTAGCAAGTGTGAGTTCTGGCTGCCGGAGGTATCTTTTCTTGGACATGTAATATCCGCCTCGGGAATTCGTGTTGACCCTACAAAGGTAGAATCTGTTCTACAATGGGAACAACCAAAGACACCGACGGAGATTCGAAGTTTCTTGGGGTTAGCTGGCTATTATCGAAGGTTCATTAAGAACTTTAGTTCTATAGCTTTACCTTTGACCAAGTTAACCCGGAAAGATGTTCCTTTTTCTTGGAGTGATAAGTGTCAACAATCTTTCCAGTTGCTGAAGGAGAGGTTGACAAGTGCACCTGTGCTAGTGCTACCTGAACAAGGAAAAGGATATATAGTTTTCTGTGATGCTTCCAAGAACGGACTAGGATGTGTGTTGATGCAGGATAAACAAGTGATTTCTTTTGCCTCCCGACAGCTTAAGAAACACGAGGAGAATTATCCAACACACGATCTGGAGTTAGCTGCTGTGGTTCATGCTTTGAAGATCTGGAGGCACTATCTCTACGGAGAAACATTCCAGATTTTCACAGACCACAAAAACCTTAAGTATATCTTCTCTCAGCATGAGATCAACATGAGGCAACGTCGCTGGATGGAGTTAATCAAGGACTACGACTGTACAATTGATTACCATCCAGGCAAGGCCAATGTTGTTGCAGATGCCTTGAGTAGGAAATCAGCAACATCAACCATGAATAGAGCACAACTAAACTTTTTAGTATGCTCTAGGAGAGATATGCTTATCTCTATAAGGCAAGACAATGTACAGTTGAAGGTGTCATTGTTAGCCGGAGTATTGGCTGAGATGCATATTAAACCTACCCTAAGAGAGCAGATTAAAGAAGCACAACTAGGTGATGCTGCAGTTCAGCAGATTAGATCTGAGTATGGAAATGAGAAGCAAGATGGTTTTCATGACTCGGAAGATCAAGTAGCTTGTTATAATGAAAGGATGATAGTGCCAGATGTGGACAACTTGAGGAAGTTAGTCCTGGAAGAAGCCCATTCTTCCATGTATGCTATGCATCCAGGGAGCACCAAGATGTATCGGAATTTGAAAGATCTGTATTGGTGGCCTGGGATGAAAAAGGACGTTGCAGAGTTTGTTCTGAGGTGTCCTGTGTGTCAGCAAATTAAAGTCGAACACCAGAAGCCTGTAGGAACAATGCAACCTTTACCCATACCGCAGTGGAAGTGGGACCATGTGACCATGGACTTTGTTGTTGGCCTACCCAGGACAAGCAAAGGACATGATTCCATTTGGGTAATTGTTGATAGGTTGACTAAGACAGCACATTTCTTACCTGTCAAAACAACCTATTCTGCTGAAAGGTTATCAGAGTTGTATGTTAAAGAGATAGTGCGTTTGCACGGAGTTCCTGTCACAATAGTTTCTGACAGAGGTCCTCAGTTTACAAGTCATTTTTGGGAACAGTTGCACAGAGCCTTAGGCACCAAGCTAAGGTTTAGTACGGCCTTTCATCCACAGACTGATGGACAGTCGGAAAGGACCATACAAACCTTAGAAGACCTGTTGCGAGCATGTGTTCTCCAGTTCACCGGAAGTTGGGATCTACACCTAAGCTTGATAGAGTTTGCCTATAACAATAGCTATCAGCATAGTATTGATATGGCACCTTATGAAGCCTTATATGGTAGACGTTGTAGATCACCCTTGTGTTGGTTTGAGACTGGTGAGCACCAGTTGTTAGGTCCTGACCTGGTGCAGCAAACCACAGAAAAGATTAAAGTAATACAACATAAGATTAAGACTGCTAAGGATAGGCAGAAATCTTATGCTGACAAACGTCGTAGACCCTTAGAGTTCCAGGTTGGAGACAGAGTGTATCTCAAGGTCTCACCTTGGAAAGGGGTCCTTCGTTTTGGAAGGAAAGGAAAGTTAGCTCCTAGATATATGGTGCCTTATCCAATCATTGAACGGATTGGAAAGGTAGCATATAAACTAGAGCTTCCCCCAGAATTACAGAGGTTACATCCTGTGTTTCACATTTCTATGTTGAAGAAATGTCGCCCAGACACCGAGTCAGTTCTACAACCTATGGAGGTAGATTTGAATGATGACATATCCTATGAGGAGGGACCAGTGTCAATCCTTGATAAACGAATTAAAAAGTTAAAGAAGAAAGATATAAGTCTTGTGAAAGTCCTCTGGAACCATCGTGGTATTGAAGAAGCCACTTGGGAGTTAGAGGATGAGATGAGAAGGAAGTATCCTGCCCTTTTCTCGTAGTATGTTTTATCGATTTCGGGGACGAAATCCTTGTAAGGGGTGGATAATTTGTAACATCCCTGACCTGGGTTATGAGTCAACCCTAGGTGTTTTGCCTAAATATGTAATTAAATCTTTGTGATTAACTCTGAGCATGTAATTAAGTTTCTCAGAAACGTATATTTCAGTATTTGCTCCTTTTTATTTAAAGTTGTAGCATTGTTTTGATATACAGGGACCTATGTGCAATTTACCCAGTTAAAAGGGTTAGCTTGTAATTTGCACATGTTGAGATGTTCCTTTTATGTTGAGACATCATGAGAATCTTTTTGGTAAAGTTTGAGGGACTTCCCAAGCTAGGGCACCAAGGTGCAGCTGTGGAAGCAATCCCGGTGCTTGAAACCTTAAATTGGGGTAAAATGCAATTTACCCAAATTAAGGGATGCACATTGTAAAATATGTCATCTAAAGTATCTTTTTAGACTCTTGCCATCATTTAGAGAAGAAATGATGAGGAAGTCACCTCAATTGAATTATCAGGTTATGAAATATACCTTGTGATTGAATAATCAGGGTATATGTGCAATAACTCTTTATGTATGTACCATATTATTAGATTGCTCTTCTTTGCTTTCTTTTTCTAGACCTTAAGATAAGGTTTGTCCTTGAAATAAAAAGGAAGGGACGAGCAAGTAAAGAAGGAAGGACTTAGTTGGAATTATGGACAACTTATGAACTAATGTTAAGAATCCTACACCTAGTTTATATACCCCTAACTTCTCTAAGCAAGGGAACTTGCCCTTCGTTCCCTTCACTGTTCCATTTCACCAAAGATGACCAAAGACTGCCTTGGAGCTAAGGAGGACGACCAAGGGAAACAAGGTAGGTTTGGGACCCCTCTTCTTGCCTAATTCCATGGTTAGAACTCGAATTCAAGGTCAGCTTCATGGCTAACTCTCGAAACCCTATCTTTCTAGTCATCTCCTTTCGTCTTTCCTTGGAGTTTTCACCTTGGCCAACCTGTGGGAACTCAAGGATGCCATTAGAGCTTGGAGCTTGAAAGCGTGGAGCTCAAGGAGCAAGCTTTAGGCGGGTTTTATAACTCTAAACCCATGCTTCATTATGTACATCTTTATATGCGGTTTGATGATAGCTCTTAGTGTTTCCCTACTTTTCCCTGCTATTTTGCAAGCAAATCCATGGGATATTCGTACTGTTATTGAGCTAGGAGATGAAGGCGTGATTTCCAAGAAAAACCCACCGCTTTTCACTTCCTTAAACGGTCTCACCAGTTTACTCTCTCGGTCTCAAGACCGCGAGGTGAGCAAACGGTCTCGAGACCGCGACAGGGCAAACGGTCTCCAAGACCGTTTGGCCCCGTTGACCGAGCGTGGACCGTATAAGAAATATGTTCCTAATTATATAGGCTAATTACCCTAAAAATTTGGGAGGCTAACTCCAAGGGAATCGGAAGATATGGCCTTTTTAAGTAACAACTTTATTTGAATTTATTCCTGATTTTCAAACGGTCTGAAATTGCCTTTTTGGGCAAACGGTCTCAAGACCGTGTAAGGTCGTTGACCAGGCGTTTACCGTATGAGATTACTGTTCAAAATAATTTTAATTAACAACTCAACAAGTTTGATGGTCTAATTCCAAACGGGCTAAGAGTTGAAGGGTGAATACTAGGGCTAACCCTAGATGAAATCAGTACTGAAATTATGGTGACCTAATTAGGGTTTTTAGGGTTGATTGACCTAAACGGTCTCAAGACCGTTTAGGGGTCACCCAAACGGTCTCAAGACCGCGAGGGCAATCAACCATGACCGTTTGGAGGTCTGGGGTCAAGAATAGTTGACCAATTGAAGGTATAATTACACCAAATTACTTTGCAATTAAATATTGATATGATCATCAACTCAATAGGTCAGACCTTGATGAATTTGCACTAGAATCCAAAATTGTATGGGAAAACGGTCTCAAGACCGTTTGGAACTCATCCAAACGGTCTCAAGACCGAGAGGACAATCACCCAAGACCGTTTAAAGGTCTAGGGTTAAGTAATTTGACCAATTGAGGACCTAATTGCAAATAAGTTGTCAATTTAATCAAAATTCTGTTTGTGGATCAATCATGGTTCAACCCCTATCAAATCACCTTGGACTTTGATGAAATCTTGGGCAAACGATCTCAAGACCATGTGGGGTCCACCCACATGACCTCAAGACCGTTTGGGCCAAGTTTGGGCCCAATTGGAGCTAAATTGAAGGGTTCAACCTTGTGTTGATGCACATTGTTGAGTATTGATGGGTGAACATTGATAGACCCTAATTGAATCGTTTTCAACCCTAATTGGTCAACAATTGAGGGTCAATTGAATAACCAATTGGTTAATCATAACCTTAGTTGACCCAATCCATAGGTGGTCAACAGAGCTTTGACCTTTTGAGGGCTTCAACATCGGTTGACATCATCGATTGTATCTTTGTTTTTGTTGATGGACCAAACGGTTGAGACCATGTGAAAGGGCTCGCGGTCTCAAGACCGTGAGAGGGCTCGTGGTCTCAAGACCGTGAGGGGGCTCACGGTCTCAAGACCGCGAGGGGCCTCGTGGTCCTGAGGTCAAAGTGGGCAAACGGTCAACATCTCTTCGCGGTCTTGATATCAACCTGGCCCTCGCGGTCTTAACATTAGGTTGAGCTTCGCGGTCTTGAACCATTTGAAGAGGCTCGCGGTCTTGGAGTCTAAGGAGGCTTGCGGTCTTGAGGAGGCTCGCGGTCTTGAAGTTAGAAGAGGGCTCGCGGTCTTGAAAAGTCAAATTGGCTAAACGGTCAACACTTTCAAATGATCTCAACTCAATTGAAGAATGATGGTTGAAGGTCAATCAATGTGATTCAAAGTTGACTTCTTTCAATCAATTGATGAAATAAATGGTTCAATGTTGCCCTAATCAAACCCTAATGATAACCTAGGATATTAAGGGGTTAATGGACTAAGGTTTGACCATGATGATAATCAATGGGGTGAATTACCAAAATACCCCTGAAGGGTAAATTAAGTAATACCTTGATCAAATCAAACCCTAATCACATGATGGTGATGTTTTGGGCTATGTTAGCCTATGATGACTCAATCCAACCTGATCTAGAGTGATGTTGACATCACCTAATAGTATGAGGAGAGAGAAAGTACTTCTAGAGAGAGAAAATACCCTTTTTAAGTGGAAACCCAATTTAAGCATCTCCAATGTTTATGAGTAAGCATAATTTGGGTATGATCCACCTGTGTGAGATCATAGAAACCCTAATTATGATAAATGATGAACCTTTAACTAATCTGAGAGTATCAGTGATGATGTTACTCATACATAATGATGTTATGGGTGCAATTCACCTTAATGTGAATAGTAAACCCTAATTCAAGGGTAATGGCATGCATTTGAGTATTAAACTCTAATTGATGAGAATTAGAGATGTAACTCTCATGACAAGGATGGGAAGTACATTCCTTATTTTTGTATTACCTTTATCAGTTGTATTAACCATGCAGGTTCTGATATGAAGGTAATTATATCCAGGTATGGATGTTGATGTTATATTCATTAAAAACATGTTGTTAGCCTTATGAATAAGTAAGGTAATCTGATGCCTTGTCAGTGGCATCCTATACTGATAATGAGCTGTGAGAGCCATGAATACCATCAAGGTCATGCCTTAGAGATGACTTGTGATGAGGATAATGAGAAATAATGATTGATATGAGTTAGGCCTGTTACATTTAGTATTCTTCTTTTATAGCTGCTATGCTACTGTTATTGTTTGGAGAATAATGTATGCTGTTAAAGAATACTGAATGTACCTAACTAATCAAGTATAATGTAGAGCCCTGATCATAGATCCATCATTGTCAGAGATTAAGTGATGGTGAAACAGGTTTTCCTCAGGGAACTCCTGGAGCACATACTTTTGAGTATGTGGGGTACATGGATGTGTAGAACCTTACGTCCTAGTGTAGGAAAGTGATGTAGATGTGCAATCCATCCATCCTTCACTATAATTCCATACCGTATCAGTGGTAGGTAAACATGAAACCTCCTGATGACGAAGAAAGCACGGATATCCGTATCAGTGGTAGGTAAATATGAAACCTCCTGATGACGAAGAGAGTACAGAACGCCACTGTGACTCTAGAATAGCGAAGGACCAGTTTACCCTGGTGAGCTATAGTAGTAGAGACACGAGATGTCCTACAAGTGATCCTCTTACTGACTGAGGAAGGTGAAGGTCATGAGAATCCGGCTCTCTTAATGACCTATGTATGATACTGATGTGACTTCTCAGCGATCAGTTGGAGTATGAGTGGTAAGCCTCATCTCCACAGGGCATAATGTTGTTTGTAAAACATAATCAACCATGTAGCATAACTTGTTAGAGATGACTCCAAGTTAGTTGATTGATGTTACATTGCAATAATGTTTATATTCTCCATATCTCCTAAATTGTAGAGATCTTGTTATACCTGCAACTGTTATAGAATACTTTGAAGGCTTTACTGCTTAAAATATTCTTTGATGTTATAATAAAGCTTCTGGCAAAGAGTTATAACTCTCGCTGGGACAATTATGTATAATTGTCTCACCCCGTAAGCTTCAACTTTTTAGGTGGACGTCGGAGACGAAGGAACCAGCCTACAGGTGATCAGTCTCAGCAGCAGCATCAGGGGCAGCAGTAATCTCAGGTGGAGATTGTCCTGCCATATGGTGTAGTTAGAGTCAGTCCTATGTGTCCTCTGTACTCTCAGGTCTTGGAGTCTTTTGTATAGTGATCTTGAGATTTTGTATCTTGATGTATATAATTACTCAAGAAGTAATTATCCTGAGATGTAAACAGTTTATCTCACTTTATGAAAGAAGCTTTTATGGATTCAAGCTCTTGTCACGAAAAGTTTTAATTTCCCGTGATTTTTGTCTTCTGCTGATTATTGATTCGCTTCCGCTAAGTTTTAATCGTGTTTATGTCATGGTTTGGAGATCAGAGCCCACATCGTATATCCTCAACCATGCATCCCTTTAATCCCAAATTTTAAAAGAAAGTCCATAATGACTTAAACTACATGTGTACCTAGTTTGTGACTCAAATTCGAAAATATGAGGGACTTTTCTTCATAAGCAATTTATCACTTATTAAGACATATTTTATGCATATTTTCTCTCTCCTATTCTTTTATTTTCCTTTATTTGGATTCCTTTTACCATTAGAAATCATGTGGGCTCGAAATCTCATCCATGATGATCAATCATACATCTTTCCACATATTTCTTATATTTTCATCATTATCTCAAATGTTCTTCTTAATAATGTATTATTTGATTTCCTCTTTTTATTTTAACATATTGGATTCATCAACATATTATGATCTACAAAATCACATGCACAAAGGATATGTTGCAAAGAAAATCCATTCAATACACATAAATCATACCATTCCCATAATCATACATTTATTGAGGAAATTGTATTTCTAACCATAAGAACCCAAAATTTGGGGTTGTAACACATTATGATCGGGGCCAGACAATTAGGAGGTTAGTAAATCTATTAATACTTGTTCGTGTGGTTCTAATCTAGGTTCCTTCATCAGAGACCATTACCATTTGCCAATCTCACTATCCTTTACCGACAATTCTCACTATGTCTTATTTGTCTTATATACACATGGTAAATATGATTTTTCTCTTCAACACTTTTGACTTGGTTCAACTAATAAGTCTGGTATGTTTGTTAGCTGTAGAGTTTTAACAATAAATAAAAAATACTCTTTTATTGTTGTGATATGATTTGATTATTCCTCTTAACATTGAAAATAATATAATAATAATAATTAAATTTTGCATCTTTTATTCTTCCACATCAATGTTAGAAGAAGAAAATGTGTAAAGAAATCACTGATACCAATTAAAGAGTCATAAAAGTGAAACTGTAGGAGCAAACACTTGCAAATGGGGAAATTTTTTATAGGCAAAAGGAGAGGTTGGAAAAGAAATATCCGCAGGACAATACACCAGTCTTCCGCACTCCGGTCCTGGTCTCCGCTCGGTTTCCGCGTAGAAATGTCGCCCTTCCCCCGCTCTTTCCAGTCTCCACTCAGCTTTCGCTCTGATTGAACTGCATCGAGCTGCACGGGAATTTTCTCCTTTGCTCTGGACTGGTGATCTCTTCCTCGACGCGGCGGTGCAGTCTTCACTTCATCCTGTGAGCTTTCTGTTTCTTCCTTGACCCATGTACTGCTGCTCTGTAATTAAGTTTTGGGTTTTGAGGATCTCCAAGGTTGAATTATCTCTTCTCTCACTTCTTCCGCGTGAGTTTGCCACAATTCTTTCCGAAGCTAAATCGATGTGAGATTGAGGCTGTCCATCTGCGATCTGTTTGCTTCGAAGCTAAATCTATTGTTGTCATTTGGGTTACTGTGAACCGTGGATTCTGTTTGCTTCAAACCAGGGTACGACCGGGTCTCTTACATTTTCTTTCTAATATAATCAGTCTTGCTACTCGGAAATTACAGAAAAGGTTTTTTCAGTAACTAGGTCTGTAGTGGCTTAGGAGGGCAGGGGGCTGTTCTGTTCTGTATAGGAGGAAATCCTAGGGTTCCCGTAACTGGCTAATGATCATATTTCATAAATGCATACAATATATCTATGGTTTTCTCTTTTCTACTCTTCTGAACGCACCATCTTTGTAATGCTTCACAGTTCTGCATCTCTATTGAGACTACAATGCTTCAATATGTTTTATTAACATTTGTAATATTGGTATAACATATGCTACATGAAAAGACATCTGCTGTATGGTTATTGATGGTTATTTGATTTGTATACAGTATAAGTTGAATAAATCACTAGCGTTTGCTAGCTTGTTGCTGTTTGGTTATTAAATGCAATCTTTCTAGGTTCAGGTGTAAAGTACGACTGTTGCACTCTTATCGTTTTGGGTGTGTTAGTGTCACATATTGCAACCTGTTTTATTAAATACAGACTGAAGAAGCAAAATATATCTTCCGTGAATGCCGGTTCTAACCCATGCTTTATAAACTTCATAGATTGACACAACTCGATGCATTTAAAGTATAGCTGTGGGCATGACAATTCATATCCTACATTTTCTAAATCATATATATGCGCATATTGCTTAATTCTATCCAATTTCAGATTGGCATGTGTGTTTGCTAGCACCTAGGTGTTCCATCAATTCAAATATATGGTTGCCTCAAAACATCTTTCCTCCTGGCCTCTCTTTCTTCTATAGAAGCATCTAATGTGGTTATTTGACAATCTTTCAGATTGGACTTTTCTTATCTATTTACGGCTTTCTTTGAGTGTCTTGACCTGTTTAATAGATAATTCTCTTTACTCCCTTTGTTATAATAAATTGATCCTTATGGTAGAAGCATCATATCAGCGACTAATTTCTGGTTAACTCTTGATTGACACTGAAACTAAGCTAAGATAAAAAGTTGTACTTATAAACTGAGATTCACAATTCTGCATGCAGAAGCACCTTTGATCCTATAACGAAAGCGTTCTTGGTTAAAATCTCATAGAAGATAACATGTTTCCCACGAAGCATGCCAGACTTTTGGGAGGCAGATTGTATCAATCGGCTTTTCTTGAATCTCATCATATAAATTTTTATCTATTCATTTGGTTGGTCAGATTTCATAACTAAAATAATGCTGAGGTCTCAGCAGCCTTGCTACGATGCCAACATTTATGGAACTTAAAATGAACTGCTTGAGGATTCGGACCTGGTCTCATATGTAGATTCATCTATTAGTATTTTACATAGACACGTCATCCACACTGCTTTTTTTTCTATCCTCCGTTTAAGTCACATCATTGATCTTTGGGATTCTTTGCTTGTACTTTCTATCTTATTTAGGAGTTCATCTTTCCTATGCTTGTAAATGCAGATGAATTTATGCATGATGACTTTATATGGTATGACTGCCTGATATTGATAATTTCTTGTTCTGTTGACAGCCTTCTACATTGGCGATAGTTTGTCCACGTTTTATCTGCCTAACACATCCTTAAATGCTAAACTATCGGCTTCTCATCTAGTTCTATGTCACAAGAAACCTTATGATTTCTTATCTAGTTAAAAGACAACTTGTGCTTCCTTTCCCTATACAGAAAAAGGTTACATGAGTAACCAGTTTTTTCACAACCTATATATGAAGTATTCTAGCAGTTAACATGCACTCAGCTTTTCTTGGCTCACTTTTGTCATCATATATCATTTCTCAAATCATTGTCACTTTGGCAAGTTCACATCATATGATCATAATCCTATATTCTTGTTACCTAAGAAGATCTCATTGACTGCTAAGGCATTGAGCCATACTTGTCAAGACATGCCTAGGTTCCAAGGCTCCCAAAAGGGGTTCCCTTAAGCTGCACCTTGATTTATTGCACCTTGGGATTTTTGACCTTTCCTCTGTCCTTGGCTTTAAGCCTTGAATATTCAAATTTAAGATTTTTGTCAGTAATAGGTTTGTAGTGCCCACCATCAGGGCTACTAGTATCCCTAATGTTCATTTTCAAATTTGTCTTTATTAATTTTTATATTATGAATTATGCCATTATTTTTTCAGGGCTTTTTCGTGATGTGGAAGATCATTATACATATATTCAAACCCTCGTGCATGTTATTTGAATCTCAGATACCCATGATAACTATAAAAAAGGTGCATGTTTTGGATGGGGGGGGGGTGTTGATTCGTTTGCATACAGCTGTACATCTAACTTTATTGTTAAATTTAGTTTTTGCTCCCACTGTGTAGAATATGCTATTCCTTTCCATAAAGATTACAGCAATTTATGCTTTATTCGTATTAAGCTAGTTTTCACACAGGTTATTTGGTCTATCCAGAAAATTCACACCTGATTGGCAATCAAATTTTGAATTTTCAAGTTCGACTGGTGAAATGAATTTCAGGTGTGATACCAAGATCGGAGTCATTATTGTCAGGGGATGTGCATTTCCCTGGTTTTTGTTGTCTGTTTTTGTGATCTTTCACCTTAATCTCAGAAGTATAGTCACAATATTCTCCAAAACTTTGAATAATTTGTGTACAATTCACAAATTTTTCATGTGACGAGTGCTCACAAGAAACCCGTATAACTCCCGAGTTCCATGAATTATTCATAAAATTAACAAATTATGCCCGAATTTCACGAATTGTTCCAGACTTTACCGAGTTTTTTCATTTATGAAATAAGAACACATTATATGTTTTGACATTTGGGAATAGAGAATCTATAAGTAAATCATGTGTGTGCATTTATAGTTGTACTACAATGTGATATCATGTGTATATATGTTATACGTGAATGTACACATTGTGCTGTCCATTTTTTTTTCCGATTTTTTCTCGAATATTTGACTGAATTTTTGCCGCATCTCTAACAAATTCTATCAAAAATTTCCGCATAATTACTGAATGCCAAAATTTTCAGTCTTGCCTAACTAAACCTGAATCCCGAATTTGTGACTATGCTCAGAAGAATGGATTCAGTTTGACGTCAGCAAGTATGAACTTTGTTCTATGTAATCATGATATTTCTTTAAGAATTAACTTGCCTATAAGATAATATTCCTCCTCTTAAATGCTCTCATTTTATGAATAAATTATATTCATCAAATAACATTTTTCAACTAGGCAAAGATAGTCAGAAACGTTGTGTAAAAACTGGATTCAGTATTCTAAACTGAATTATACATGTGCATTTGAAAGTACTGTATGGTAGTAGCAAAATTTCAGAAGCACCCGAGTCTTTTCGTAGTCTCTGGTACTCATAGAGAAGCTGAATGCTTCATATTTTCTTTATAAAAAGAATACGATACGTTTTCTTTAATCTGTGTTTATGCCTTAGGTCATGACCAGTTGTGTATTTACTACAATTCTTACTATGATGCATCACTTCAGTCATTCTGACAGCTTGATCATGGAGCCTATAATTCCAACACGATTTCCTGTTTCTGATGATGTGCTAATAACATTCACATGCAGGACAGAAGTGCTTTTCGTGGATTTGGAGCACTAAGAAAGAATTCTTAGTCTGCATTCTTTCTCAAGGCAATTTGTTTGGAAATAGTATTGACATCGATGGGGAGCAAGGCTATTTTTGTCTTCCTGATTGCCATATTTGCACTTACATACAAAAGCTACAGTACCGAGACTGACATTCTGTGTCTAAAATTATTTAAAGATTCTGTATCTGATCCAAATAAGTACTTGCAATGGGATTTTGTGAACACCTCTGAAGGGTCTATCTGCAGGTTCCCTGGTGTAGAGTGCTGGCATCCAGATGAAAGCAGGATTCTTAACCTGCGTCTATCTGACATGGGTTTGGGAGGAAAATTTCCAGATGGACTGCAGAATTGTACCAGCTTAACTGGACTGGACCTATCTCGCAATGGTTTCTATGGTTCCCTACCTCCTGACATCTCAAAACGGTTAAAGTTTGTAACTAATCTTGATCTTTCAAATAACAAGTTCAGTGGGAATATTCCTGACGATATAGGAAAATGTGATTTCTTGAATGAACTTAATCTGGGAAATAACCAGTTGACTGGTGTGATCCCCTCGCAGTTGGGTCAGCTTGCTCGCCTCTGGAAACTTGATGTTTCTAACAATTTTTTGTCTGGGACAATTCCTAGATTCCGGAATTTGAGTTTGTATTCTTCTGCCAGCTTCTCAAACAACCCTGGTTTATGTGGTACACCTTTGCCAGACTGCACGAACAAGGGCAAGAAAATTAGCACCGCAGTAATTATCGGTGCTGCAATTGGTGGTGTCGTAGTGGCCATTGTTGTGGTGGTAGTCTTTGTAATGTTCTGCATGCGCAGAAAGCCTATCCAGAAAGAGAGAGACGATGATGGAAACAAATGGGCTAAGAACATTAAGGGAGTCACAGGTGTTAAGGCAAGTTCCATATCCTATAAATTACTTGCATACCTCCGTTTATGTAGTAGTAGAGAAACATATAAATCAGTTTAATCTTTATATGTATATTTTATTTATCAGGTAGCATATTTAACTGAGTTGACGCACTAAACATAAAAATATGTTTGTTTTCACAGGTTTCGTTGTTTGAGAAGTCTGTCTCAAAGATGAAGTTGGATGATCTCATGAAAGCTACTGATGACTTCAATAAAGCAAACATAATTGGCAGTGGCAGAACAGGAACGATGTACAAGGCCACACTTCCAGATGGCACTGCACTTGCTGTCAAAAGGCTTCAAGATTCCCCACATAGTGAGAAACAGTTTGCATCTGAAATGGCGACACTGGGAAGCGTGAAGCACAACAACTTGGTTCCTCTACTTGGATTTTGCATTGCCAAGAAGGAGAGATTGTTAATATATAAGCACATGGCTAAAGGTTCATTGCATGAACTTCTGCACGAAAGCGGCTCTGAGGCTAAAGTGTTGGATTGGCCGTTAAGGTTGAAAATTAGTATTGGAGGAGCAAAAGGTTTGGCATGGCTCCATCATAGTTGCAATCCACGCATTCTCCACCGCAACATTAGTTCTAAATGCATTCTTCTGGATGATGATTACGAACCAAAGATTTCTGATTTTGGGCTCGCAAGACTTATGAACCCAATAGATACACATCTCAGCACTTTCGTCAATGGGGAGTTTGGTGATTTGGGATATGTGGCCCCTGAGTACTCCCGCACACTAGTGGCCACTCCAAAGGGTGATGTGTATAGCTACGGGGTGATTTTGCTTGAGCTAGTGACCGCTGAACGACCTACTCATGTGTCTAAAGCCCCTGAAAGCTTCAAAGGGAGCTTGGTGGAATGGATTACGTATCTATCCAATGTCTCTCGTCTTCATGATGCCGTTGACAAGTCTTTAATAGGTAAAGACTGCGATGCAGAGATCATGCAAGTTCTTAAAGTTGCCTCCTCCTGTGTTATACCTGGCCCCAAGGAGAGGCCTACCATGTTCGAAGTGTACCAGCTTCTAAGAGCTATTGGGGAAAAATACCATTTTACTGCCGACGACGATCTCTTGTTGCTGCCATCTGGCACCGACACTAATGGCTTGGACGAAGTCATTGTGGCTCAATAGAGGCTAGCTGGTTGTTAGAACCCATGTCCATGTGCTTAGGGGTGCACGACTCTCGTGGTACCTTGGTCTTACTGTATGGTGTGCGCATGAATTTTATGGTTGCCTCTTATGTATGTTTCAATGTTTATGGTCTATATTTATTCTTTGCTTAAATGGAGACTACGGAGCTGTAGTTGTATTGATGTACTTGCCTTTTCCGAGGAACACGGCCTGCTTGTCATTGTAAATTCCGCGATATTGGTGAGAATAGATAAGAATTTTCCTTTGTGCACTGCAGTTTGGGATATTTAGACTATTGGTCATAGCAATAGATATGCGCAGAAGCAGTTAATGGCATATTTATATATTCACTGTATGAGGTGTTTGTTTATAGCTAATAGGTATAAATAACTCAGCCCCTAGGACTCGTAATATAGTTACCCTTGGAGATTCTAATCATCAGTACTGTGTATCTATATCTGGTGAACTCTGGAAAATGTGATTTCGCTCGTATAACTTTGTTTGAGTTCCATTTTTGTGGAAATATCATTTTTCTGCAAGTATCGATTTCTCTTTTGCATGTGTTTCCACTTTTTAGATATCCATTCAGAAGATAATAGTACTGGGGTGGTTACATAGCCTTTTGAGAAATTCCTCTTTGCAGTTATTCTCTCGCTATTCTGAGAGCCTTTTTCTCGCAAAGAGATGCTCAAACGCATCATATCAGCAATTGTGTGGTGGAAATGCTGCTCTAAACCATGTCTTTTGATCGCCGCAACAAAAACCTACAGTTGCAGGTCAGCGATTTAGCATTTGCCAGGGCTAGTGGCAGCAGTTGAGTGGATATGGGTAACCCATACCCATACCACTTTACCCAATTTAAGTTTTGAGTCAACCCATACCTGACCCGTTAAGAAAAAGAGACAAAAGCGCGTACCCATCCCGTCCCAATGGGTCGACGGGATCCAATGAAACCCACATAGTCCAACTTCGTACCAAATTATAAATAAACATATAGCCCATTTGGTGGTATATTGCACAAAAGCACTCTAGGACTTCATAAACAACGTGACCTGAATCCCAAACCAATATGCATGGTAGTGGGTCGAGTTTTGTTGAACTTGACCGGAAATTGACTTCACCCGACCCAACTTGAACATGCTCAACTCGGACCTACCCAAACTGAATACACATGCGAACACATTGACTTGAACAACTCGAACCCATATCGACCCCACCCAAACACTACACGATGTAAATCCAAACATTATAAAAATATTATATTATAATTGTTAGCAAAAAAGTAGACCCAACGCAGACATGATTAAATTATTTTATTATAAAATAGCAAAATAGTGTAATTAAATAACTTAGATTCAAAGTCAGATTAGACATACAGTAGACCTGTCGTAGGGCGTCAACTTGGCTTCATGCGATATTCCAACACTTCCCGACTACCACCGACAGTTGTGTTCCTAAATGCCACCCCATTGATGCATGGACAATTAGTCTATATTCAGATTTTTTTTGCTGTCGTTGACAAAACTGAAAGAAAGGGAGAGACTATTGATATATATACTCAAATATCTGATTTTACATAGCTATAATCTCCCTAATTTACTATCAAATAATACTTTATTGCTCCCTTTTAGGCTAATATTTAGGCTTTGCCACAAATGAATGCTACTTGCTATATTTTGCATGATCTTACGTCTTGGCATGGACTGGCCTAGGATTCAATAAAGATCCAAGGATCGAGCTTCAATAACATTGGGCTAGGGTTCTCAAATGCTTTAAAGTAAAGATTTTATGTATGAAAAATCATAGTATACTTCAAAAGTGAAAGAATCATCAAAATTAGAGTGCAAAACCTCATACAAAACTTAAATCCACCGTCTAAGATGTTAGTGGATTGAATGAGACTGAGATGTATAGAAGCAATAAAGTTTTAAGGTAGTCAAACCGATTAACTCATATCTTTCTCGTTTGATTAACATTAGAGAGCATTAGTGCCTACAACTAATCGTCTGATTCACTAACTAGGTGATCAGTTGAGGAGCCAACTACCAAGAGAATGACCACCACATCAATCAACTAGTCAGATCTACAATAAAGAAACAGTAGGTTTCACCATCCAATGGACCCATCATGCAGTTTTAGTGCTTGACTTCAACTACAATCCACAACAAAGATTTATGGACCACTACCCAATTGATTGGATTTCCAGTTGACTAGTTGGTAATCAACTGGAAGGCCTCAGTTTCTCCATGTCAGAAAACTCACATGGTCACTCAACATGTTGGGGAGTCACAGGCTACATCACCACAACTAGTCGATCGACTCTCCTTGCAGTTAATCAATTGGTACAGGAGCAAAGGAGGTTTACTCCATGAGGCAATCGATTATCCCAACCAATCAATCATTTTACCACATGAAAATAAATCCAATCTTCTGGTTGGGCATCCAACCGATCAAACCTCTTGAAGATTGAAGTTCCATTAGTTAGTAGGTTGAAACCCAGACGACTAACTACACATATGTAGGGTTCTGGAGAAACCATAAGTCAATCAAATGTGTTTCCTCCAATTAGCATAATTACAATTAGGGTGTAACCATAACTACTTAATCCTTAACCCTAAATCTTCCAAACCTATAAGTTGCCCCCCTTAACTATTAGTGGGAACCATCTCTTGTTCTAGGCTTGAAAGAGTGCTCTTGTACAAAGCAACTTTAGAGCAGAGGAGGAGAAGAAAAGAAAGACAATTCTTAAGAAGAATTCAGTTCTTCAGTGACCACAGATAGGAAATGAGAGATTCTTGCTTCCATATATCATTTTTCTTTAGTGATTTATGTTCTATCACATATTCACATTCTTCGGATAGTTTCCTTATTATAACTATGGCCATGAGATAGTAGTTCATTTATTAGCTCTGGGGAGTAGCCCTATAGTACTACATCTACAATTAAGTTTCCTATTATAACTCTTTCTTGGTTAATATAATTCATAACCAGCCACCCTTTTTCATAACATTGAATATCTCATCAATAAGTCTTATTTGTTTATGTATACTACTACATGAGAGAAGATTATCTAGATAAGATAATGATTTAATGTGTAATTGTCTCTAGCATTAAAGTGGAAGAGATACTTATGAGTATAGCTACATGATATTTTTTTGTTTAAAATGGTTAACACTATAGTGAGAGCATATTTGACCTCTTATATGAGATAATTCTTCTATGCTTGATGAAAAGTTACTTAAAGTGATTTCCATGTTCCACATATTGGATAGTGAATGCAATAAATTCATATGATCAAAACTCCACACCGTGATTATTGATTCAAGAGGGAAGGAGCAACCTTTTTGTAATGATCCAGTTACCACTTCACCATCTAATTAGGATTTACTTGGATGATTATATTAACTAGATGATTGATGACTATTTCGGTATAGTTTTTTGATAGAAAAAATTCTACGAAAATAAAGAAAATATATTTTTGGACTTCATTATAATTGTTCCAAGCACCTCAATCAATCTATATCACTAAACTAACACCCTATTATCTCTCATATTTATCATTAATATTAGAGAAATGAAATTATGGAGATATATAGGGATATTTAGGGTTTAGAAGAGAAAAGAAGTGGAGAGGTCAATCTAGGGTTCAGTCTTCCTATAGTTTGAAATCAAGTAAGTTGATCTTCTTCAGATATGTTTTATTAATTAGTAATATCTCCTATGTTGAATTTTTTTCCCTTCATGATTTGAATCAAAAGGATATCAAAATCACCATCCTTTCTATTTCTTTCTCTCTAGTATCCATTTCTAGGGTTTCTAAGTTGGAATGAGGATGAAAAGGATTGATTGCTCAAAGTTTGATTGAGATTCAAGGATAGCAGTTCTTGACATACATTTATGAGGTCTTTGACACATGAGGTGAGTATTTAGGTCCATACTCAGACATTTAAACATGTTCAAATATTAATTTTATTTGGCTAAAGTTTAATTAAATCATTACTTGTATTTTAAGCGGGTGGATAATCATTTGGGAAAATTCGTGAGAACTGAATGCAACTGGTTTAAACTCAATATTATTGACTTGTACTTATTTAGTTCATGATCTATATGTTCAAGTTATATGGAGAAAAGATGGAAAAGAAAAACATTGATCTATACTAATATTGCTTAAAATCAACCTAATAAATGATATTCTTGAAAGTTGAGTGGACATGTATAGAATCATGTTTGAATTGAATACACATGAGTTTCTAAACTGTATTGTGAATATTTGGTGAACTTGAGTATGGAATGTGTTGGTATGTATGCCTAGAGAGCCAATCATATGTTGATTGTGATGGTGTATCTTGGAAACAATTTGATTAATAATAAAGGCAATCTTCCAATTGATTATGTTTCCTTCAATTTTGAGATAATGATGAAACTTAATGAATGTATACAGAATGATATTACTCAATGACACATGTCTTCAGGTTGATGACCTAAATAATGAGATCATACAGATGTCAAGAGTATGTACATTCTTATTATGTCCCTAGTCAGATGTTATTGTGGAAGGTTAATAGACAATAATAACACATAAGACTAGAGTGTGTGTTGGTTGATGACAAAATCTCATCAGTCATGATATGTGATATCAAACCAAACACATAGATACTTATTATAGAATAGTATATTGGACGAACCCACCTTGAGAGTGACACATGGAAACCATATTTGTTAGTCAAAATCATCTCTCATAGTGATGGTGGTGATTGAAGTTCTTAGTCCTAAAATCACTACATTCATTACATGTCATTCCATGTACATTGACATCATCCATCGTGACCTTGAATAAGGGTTGCTATAAAGGTGGTGTTTGGGTGCACTGTGACACATGGGGATGACTGTGAGTGATGTAGATGGGATTTGTCCCTCCTACATGAGTTTGATATCTAGACCACTTGATAAGAGAGAATAAGAAAAGCATGCACATGCACATGTGAATCAATACATGATATTGAGTTCACATATATCTTAGACAGACTACTCTAGTTCAAGGAACATGGATTGAACATTGAGAGGATGATGGTTCCATGCCTCGAGTTCAATCTGGATAACAGTGCTAAAGAAATTATACAATCACTGTAACACCAATAACAGATTGTAGGTTGAAGTTGTTCTCCAACTTTCTGAATTACTTGGGTATCAATGATGTGTTTCTAGATACTGCTGCCATAAATTAGTTATAGACACTTACTACCAACGTAACTTAGAACTTGTAGGGTCACATACAAAAGATATACTTGAAATAGGAGTTCATTCATGAATATGGTTTAAACTTGATTACTAAGGAGTTAGGTATTCAATTTAAATCACAATGGTTAAATATTGACTAATTGGACTGTGAGCCGACCGATTCAAGTGTTGAACTGATCATTTCAACGTGTCAGGTTAATTGAACCAAATTTGGCAATCTGGTCCATTAAACAACCAGTTCCAAAAGTGAACCAATCGGCTCAGGTCCTTGAACCAACCAGTTTAGGTTGTGAACCAACCGTTTAGTTGATGAATTCGATTGGATCAAGGATTATTGCTGAGGTCGTGTTGTGAACCAACCGTTTAGATGAACTGACCACTCAGATTGGGAACCTTGGCCCTAACCCTCCTATAAATAGAGGGGTACTGGGGGTTTCTCAGACACATCAATTAACTCTAATAATTGTTGTCTTCTCTGGTTGTGGTAACCGAGAGAACCCGACCAAGTCCTACCCGTCAAAGGTAGGGATAGCAAGTAGGGGTGTAAACAGTGCGAGTACGATGCAGGTTTGGCCATACCCATATCTATACCCATCTAATTTAGCAGGCCCAGTTCCGATTCTAGACCCGCATAATACAAAACCTAGACCCACACCATACCCGTACCCGCAATAATAGCGGGTAAGGGGGTAAGTAGTTCTAAAAACCATCATATTGTTTATGTAAGAGAAATGACTTTGTTCTATATATTTTAATACAACAAGATATTGTTATTATATAGCATATTAACATACAATAGTTATATTAGATAATGCTATATTTTATACATTATTAACTGAGTTAATTGTTTACATATTTGTAGTCATCATCATAACGTTAACTTATGTAGAAAGTAATGTAAATTAGTAGACATTTGGATTTTATGTTTACATATGGTGTTCATTATTGTAACTAGAATAGTTAATTCTTAACTATATGACTAGTCTCAACCTTATTGTGGTTAGAGTAAGATATAATCTCAAAAATTATATTAGTTAGACTAGTAAAGTATGATATATATAGCATATTATTTACGTAGTTACTTATGTATAGAGGGTACATGGGTCTAGCGGGTCTGGGTCCAAACATACCCATTATTGGACCCGCTTATATGCGGGTCCAAGGGTATACGGGTCCAAGGGTAAGCGGGTATAAAAAATTAGACACGTGACAAGTTTTTTATGGGTCTGGATTTACAGGTCCACGGGTCTACCCGTACCCATTTACAACCCTAATATTAAGGGAGAACAATTGTGGGAGAGCAAGTTGGTGCTAGTACACCAACTAGAAGGGACAACTCCTTCTTGTCCATTCTTCTAGAACGACAAGAGATCTCGGTGGTCTGTGTGAACTACTATAAAGGCAAGGAGGTTCTTGCCTGCCGCTAGGAGGACAAGTCATCTGTTGTCTATGGTGATCAACCAGAAGCTCCTGTAGATGTTGACCTGGTGTGATTTGAAGAAAGGCGCACACTGTTGTGAGAGTATTGTCATTGGAATTTCTCCAGGACCAAGTATAATCTTACAACTATCCTTTCCATTACATAGTTATTGATGCGCTCAACTATTCAAAGGAGAATATGACAGTTACATTTTTATCTCTACTTCCTATTTTTTAGCCATATTTCCCTGTAGTGGTATTAAAACCACATCAATCTATTATATTTTAGAATTTAATCGATATGATCAAATTTTGGTTTTCATCTTTTATTTATTACATATGATGTGAATACTCAAAATGATTAATGTGCATATCTGATTAAATACCACATACGATCCCAACTTATATATATATATATATATATATATATATATATATATATCTGTGTGTGTACATATATACATATATACGCACACACACACACACATACGCACACACACACACACATTTATATGTATATATATACACATATATACATATATTTACACACACACACAAATATATATATATATACATATATATATATACATACATATATATATATATATATATATATATATATATATGTCTGTGTGTGTATATACACATATACATACATACATACATACATACATACATATATATATATATATATATCTGTGTGTGTGTATATACACATATACATATATACACACACACAAATATATATATATATATATATATATATATATATATATATATATATATAGAGAGAGAGAGAGAGAGAGAGAGATAGAGAGAGAGGTTAGGAAGTGTGTATCGGCCGGTACATGTAACTTATGTGTACCAGGCAGTAAAGTGGCACTTGTGGAGCATTTTAATAAAATCCAATCATATGGATTCATTCAACATTGTATAGGTTAGGTTTTCTTAAAAAATCATAACCATATATCATATATATCATGATATAAGGAAATATATCATCCAACAGTTTATAAATTTCTACAACTTACCATTGAGTAGAAAATATACATATTCTTTTATTACATGATCTATGAATATCATATGGTGGTGATTTTGGTACACATCTTATCTAAGGGGTATACATCACATCCTTAAGGTTATATTGTTTATTAAAACTTTACAATCATCATAAATTAAGATGGGTACATATAAGCTACATGTACTCAGGTACATAATTCTCTTAGTCATATATATATATATATATATATATAGAGAGAGAGAGAGAGAGAGAGAGAGAGAGAGAGAGTCAGGCTAGAATACACTCGAGTGTACAGATCACGCCGTACACCCCAATGGTTTTTGCCTATCTAGACCATGTTTTTCCAAAATCTAATCCATTGATCTCCATGGTTACAATAATAATAGACCACATATAAAATTTGAGCTCATTTGGATGAGTATAAGTCACTCATCTAAGGACAATAAAATCGACGCATAAAACTAATTTGAAATGCATGATTTTAGCCTCCTTTAGATGCATGACCTATAAGTGTCCAAATGAGCTAAAATTTATTATATAGTAGGTTCTTAAGATAATTAAGAATATCAATAGTTTAGATTTTTCAAAAAGTTACTCTATCTTTAAAAACAACTGAGGTGTACGGTGCCTCCGGTACACTCGAGTGTATACTAGCATGACTCTCTCTCTCTCTCTCTCTCTCTCTCTCTCTATATATATATATATATATATATATATATATATATATATATATATATATATAGTCAGGCTAGAATACACTCAAGTGTATGGATCGCACGAATACACTCAAGTGTGTTTGCATATCAAGACTATTTTTTGTAAAATGTAAACCGTTGATCTTCACCGTCATACTATAACTAGGCTATATACAAATTTTGAGCCAATTTGTATGAGTGTAAGTCACTCATCCAAGGGCAACAAAATCGACGCGCGAAACTAATTTGAAAAGAATAATTTTTGCAGTCTTCATAACATGAGCTATACATATCCAAATGTTCTCAAATTTTGCGTATGAGTTGTTCACGAGATGTTTAAGAAGATCAACAGACTAGATTTTCAAAAAAAATATTGCATCATTAAAAACTACTTGAGTGTATTCCGCTCCGGATACACTTGAGTGTATTCTAGCCTGACTCTCTCTCTCTCTCTCTCTCTCTCTCTATATATATATATATATATATATATATATATATATATATATATATATATATATATATATATATATATATATATATATATATGGCTAAAAGAATTATGTACCTGAGTACATGTAGCTTATATGTACCCATCTCACGCGTCACCCTAAAATTGGTTTTGATGTTGGATGTGTGCATGGTTATGGCCAATAACCCTAGTTGTTTGTACTTGGTTGGTTGTGGTTGTTTATTCCTATTTACATCTTGGTTTTCATATCAAGCCTCTATCTTCTCCTTCCATTTGTAAAAGTAGTATTCTCTCCTTCCTACACTCCTCTCAAATGTAACTCGAGGTTTCTCTATGACAATGTAATATGTTAAATAGGATAGTTTCAATTCTTATTACCATTAAGAAGGCGACCAATACTAGACGAACCACCCATTTTAGAAGATGAGCTGATTGACTAGAGGAATGAGGAGGACAAATGATAAGAGGAGAGGAACCGATCGCCTGGTGGCCCAAACGAGCGGTTGGAGGTGTCCAAAAGTCATTTGGACTAGAGGTCAGATGATCAATCTGACGATCAACCGATCGGCCAGGAGGTGAGCCAATCAGTTCAAGGGTTAAACCAATCGACGCAATGATTCAAGCTTAGATCTTCAACAACAATAGGCTGCTACATGTGATGTAGACCTTAGGTGGTAGTAGTTCCTTGTAGCTCCAAGGAATTACAATAGTATGGTCATAACCATCACTTATGTTTTAATTGCATGTTTTATTTGTGGGGTATAGCATGTATATGATATGTATTATAGTATGTGATGATTGGATATGTACATATATTTATAACTATAAAATCCCTCAATCAAGAATATTAACACTGAGATTCTTTCCATTAGCCACACACATGAAAATCTGGATTGATTATGCCTGAGCATGCCAAGCATGGTGCACTATCCATCTCGTGGAAGTGTGATGGTAGTTATGTGGGCCTGCCAAGCAGGGTGCATTACTATCGTGTTGGCTTTTGGGTTAGACTTAACTAAGTGATCTTAATGAGATTAAGCACTTAAAAGCAAGCAGATGACTATCACAAAGAGTTACACATCATCTGTCCAAGAATTTGCATAAGATGCAATTGGAAAAAGTTGCCTACCTTAATGATTGATTATGAACACTGGCATTTGCCAAGTAATGACTCCATTATATTGGATCTTGGCTCAGTAGAATTTTATATGATGCAATCTTCTGAATTGATATGAGAGGGACACCAATTTGAACAAAATAATGAGAGCGATAATTAATTAAATGCCTAAATAAACATTTTTATATTTTGTTCTAATCAAATCAAATGAAAAATGTTTTGACAAATTGATAATTTCTTTTATAGAATCAAATGTAAACAAATAATAAATTTCCCTATGGTCAGTCCTTGAGAAGGACAAGTTAAATGGGAATAACTTCCATGATTGTTCAGGTTCTTGAGAATTGTTCTCACACAGGAGTGCAAGCTCTATATCCTAGAGACACCAGAGCCAGATGGACCTGTTCCCACTGCACCTAAGGCTGACACCGAAGATGTCATTGATGTTAAATGCCTAATGATGTGCTCCATAAAATATGATTTGTGGATACAACATGAGAACATGGATGTTATTGAGATGGTAACACATCTTAAGAACATGTTCCAAGATTAGGAAAGACAGGAGAGATATGATGTCTCCAAGGCATTGTCAAATGTAACATGGCAAAAGGAGATCCACTAGGTCTCATGTGCTCAAGCTTATTGGGTATGTGGAGAACCTTGCTAGAATGGGATTCCCCTTGGGTCAAGATTTGTCCACTAATATGATTCTACAGTCACTAATGGAGTCATATAGTCAGTTTGTCATGAACTACACCATGAATGACTTTGACAAGTCATTGATAGAGTTACTTGGCATGTTGAGAACAATCGAGGCACAAATGAAGAAAGACAAGCCCAAGTCTGTAATGATGATCGACAGAACAAAGGGGAAGTCCAACGAAAAAGACAAAGCTAAGAAGAGTTCTAAAGCTGGCCAGAAGCCCAAGTCTTCAGCTCTCAAAGCAAAAGGAGGGGTGAATAAGGGAGGCAATTGTTATCACTGTCACTAGCCTGGAAAGTGGCCTAGGAATTGCCCTCTCTACCTAGAGGAACTAAAGAAGAAGGAGGGGATAATGATCTCCACCTCAAGTATATAAGTTATGAGATAAATTTAATTACTTCTTCATATTGGGTATATGATACTGAATGTAGACCTCACATATGTTCTAATATGCAAGACCTGAAAAAGAAGTAAGCCTTTACAAAAGGGTAAGGTTAGATTGTTTGTCACAAATAGAGCAAGGGTTTCTATCACTACAATCAGAATGTGTACTTTATCTCTTCCCACATGGCATGTATTAGAGTTGATGAACTACTATTTCATATCTTCCAATAATAGAAAGGCATGTATTAGAGTTGATGAACTACTATTTCATATCTTCCAATAATAGAAACACTTTACTTTCTGCATCTTGTATGGACAAGGATGAATATGAAAATCATATAAAGTTAATGTTCAATTTCAAAAGAATGAGATTTTTAATGGAATTTTCTAATATATCTTATGGTCTTTGTTTATTGGATCTAAACATAAATGTTTATAACATAAATACCAAAAGACTAAAATTTGATAACTTAAACAATAAATACCTATAGTATTGTCATCTAGAGCACATAAACAAGAAATGCATTCTAGAATCCATGATGATGTTTGTATAGACTCTCTTGGATTTTGAACCAATAGAGACATGCAAATATTATCTATTGGGCAACATGACAAAAGCACCTTTCACTAGATGTAGTGAGAGAGCAAGTATTCTATTAGGGATTATACATATTGATGTATGTAGACCTTTTAGAATGAAAGCTAAAGGTAATTATTAGTAACCCATTATATCTACTAATTATCTTAGTAGATATAGTAGTTTGTATTTGGATAAATACAATTAAGAATCTCTTGAAGTGTTCAAGAAGACCATGAATGAAATATGTAACAACCCTGATAAAGGTATTAAGACACTTTGATACGATTAATGTTGAAATACTTTATACAAAAAATTTGAGGACCTTATGGAGATTTTGATAGTGTATTACAATGAACTCTACCTAAAACATAATGATGTATCCGAGAGAAGGAATCACATCCTGATGAGTAATGATTTGATTATCAATAAATCTAGATAAATCTTCCAATTTCCTCTTAGAGCACATGCTTAACACAAAAACAATGTACTGTCTATAATGGTTGAAAAGACACCATATGATATATGGCATGGGAGGTGTCCCGATAGGTCTCTATAAGGATTTGGATTGAAGCTTGTATAAGAAAATAGTCTCTTGAAAAGCTTTATTTGCAAATCACATAAATGTTAGTTTGTTGAACACTACGTTTCTCTCAATCTAATAACAAAAGTGTTTCTTACGAGGATGGCTGAATTCCTTAAGAGGAATTTGGCTTCCAAAGGAATCAGTGGGAGCAAAATAGAATTCGAAAAGTTCAAGATCAACAAGAAGACATTGAATCGAAAGAAGTACAATAGTAACAATGAGAATCACAAATTGTTGTGGAATATCAAGTTCCTTAAGTGATACAAAACTCATACATCTGGTAGAACACTCCATGAGATCAAAAGATTATGATATCTTATAACTCAAAAATGGCAATGAGTTAGTCATGAGATGACGAGCCAACAAACCTTTTATAAGTTATTGAGGGACCAGAGTCTGAGAAATGTCTTGAGGCCATTGTATAAAAAATGGAACCCATGTACACTAACAAGATATGACCTTGATGGTACCTCCTAAAGGGGTAAAATCCCTAGGGTGTAATTAGGTTTTGAAGAAAAGTCTGACATGGATAGTAATGTATCAAACCTATAAGAGTAGATTGGTTGTAAAGTTTTTCAAACAATTTCAAAGTGTTGAATAGGATGAAATCTCTTTACTAATTGCCATGGTTAAGTCCATTAGGATCATGCTTTCCATTGTAGAACATTGAGACTATAAGATTTGGCATATGGATATTAAAACCACATTCCTTAGAAGGAATAATTAAGAGGATGTGTATGTGACACAACCTAAAGGTTTTATAACTCTATTAATGCAAACAAAGTCTATAAGATACAAAGATCAATCTATAGATTGAAATAAGCATCTCAAAACTAGAATATTTAGTTTGACAAGATAGTCAAAGAGTTTGAATTTAGTCAAAATGAAGATAAAATTTTTGATTACAAAAGATTTAGTGGGAGCATATTTATATTCCACATATTGATGGGAAATAACATTTTTTACTACCTAGCAAAGGAAAGTACCTTCAACGTGATGGAATTAGGTGAAACATCCTATGTGATAGGGATTAAGATCTATAGATATAGATCAACAAAGCTTCTTAACCTACGTAAGAGAACATACATTGGAAAAATGATAAATGGGTTCAACATGAAGGATTCAATGAGAGAGAATTTGTCCATGGGATTAGTCTCTCAAGAACCATGTAGTCCAATTCTTATGAAGAATGGAAAACTTGAACGAGATGTCGAATTCAATCTAGATATCAATGACAAAGGAATTATACAATCACTATAACACTAATCAGAAATTGTAGGTTGAAGTTGTTCTCCAACTTTCCAAATTACTTGAGTAGACATGATGTGTTGCTAGATATCACTCATTGCTTTTGATTTCATAAATTAGTTATGGACACTCATTGCTAATGTATTTTGGAACCTATAGGGTCACACACAAAGGATACACTTGGAATAGGAGTTCATTCATGAATTTGATTTAAACTTGATTACTAAGGAGTTAGGTATTCAATTTAAACCAAAATGGTTAGATGTTGACTGATTGGATTGTGAACCGATCGGTTCAAGTGTTGAATTGATTATTTCAAAGTGTCAGGTCAATTGAACCAAATTTGGAAATCTGGTCCATGAACTGACCAGTTCAAGAAGTGAACTG
The DNA here is from genome assembly GCA_963693085.1 of Alisma plantago-aquatica. Classification (NCBI taxonomy): domain Eukaryota; kingdom Viridiplantae; phylum Streptophyta; class Magnoliopsida; order Alismatales; family Alismataceae; genus Alisma; species Alisma plantago-aquatica. The sequence goes on from OY856409.1 coordinate 554,890,590, forward strand.
ATCAGCTCAGGTCCATGAACCGACCAGTTCAGATTGTGAACTGAACGTTTGGTTGATCAATTCAATTGGATCAAGGATTAATGTTGACGGCATGTTGTGCATTAATTGAATATTATGAGAACCACGATGAAATGACCAGTTCTAGGGTTAAATTGACTGATTCACATGCCAACCGATTGGTTCACCCCCTGAACTAATCGTTTTGCCGCTCTTAGGATGCAAAAATTTGTGAAATTTTGTCCCCTTTGACTCCCGCTCAGACTGGAAACCCTGACCCTAACCCTCCTATAAATAGAGGGGTACTGAGGGCTTCTCAGACACATCAATTAGATCTAACAAATTTTTTTCTCTAGTTGTGGTAAATGAGAGAACAGGAGAAAGTCCTACCCATCAAAGGGAGGGATAGAAAGGGAGAACAATTGTGGGAGAGCAAGTTGGTGCTAGTACACCAACTAGAAGGGACAACTCGTTCTCCATTCTTCTAGAATGATAGGAGTTCCCAGTGGTCTGTGTGGACTACTACAGAGGTGAGGATGTTGTTTCCTATCACTAGGAGGACAAGTCATCTGTTGTCTGTGGTGATCAACTAGGAGCTGTTGTAGATGTTGCTCAGGTGCGACATGAAGAAAGGTGCACACTGCTATGAGAGTATTGTTTCTGGACTTGCTCCAGGACCAGGTATAATCTCGCAAACCATCCTTTCCATTACATAGTTATTGACACAATCAACCTCTCAAAGGGGAATATGGCAGTTAAATATTTGTTTCCACTACCTTTTTTTATAGCCATATTTCCCTACGGAACGTATATGAGGACCGATATGAGGGATTTAAATGAAGGTGTTCCTTATTTAGGTTAATGTTGAGGGTTTGATCAAATGAGTCAATGAATCTTTAACATACCAAAACCTGACCTCCTAGACCTGTACCCCTCAATCGTAAGGATTGGGCGCCTTTGGGTTTAGTTTAGGAATAAACCCCCAAATAAGGTATTGTTGATACCTTGACTTGGACATATAATGAATTTGGATGACCTTAGATGCCTTGTTTGACTTAATATGAGTATTAAAAATCTTATTATGAGAATGATAGGTTCTTTGTCATCCTTAACATTATTAGGATAGAATTAACATGTAGTTAGTGCTACAATGGTTAATATGGATGAATAATAAATCATTGGACTTTTGCATAATAAATTATGGATGATAGTTAATAATTAAACTTTTGCATAATAAACTCTAGTATAAAGTAAATAACTAATATACTTAAGCCTAAAAGTGAATTAATAAAGTGTGAAATATAATTTGGATATTCATATAATAATATAAGTCATACAAATTTCATGCAATAAATAATGCATAAATATGATAGCTAAGGCCACTGCTTAACTAATGAGCTTAATGATGTATTAATTAAGATGGAACATCTTCTCTCAAAAGTAATGATGGGAACCACCTTAAAATTCATAAAAAGCATATATATATAATAATGGAGAATTGGTTTGCTTCTAATAAAAAGTAAAATATCACTAAATATTTTTAAAAGGGAAACTTGAATTATATTATGGATCTAGTTGCATACAGGAGTTAAGAAAAAGTCATTAATGAGAAGATTATTCATAAGTAAATCTGATCCCAAGATATTATATATAAATAATTATTTGGTAAACAAATATGGAACTAACACCTTTTACCCCATTGCATAGGATCACCTAATAAGTAGTATCAAAAGAAGAAATCAATTTCACATTGGAAATCCTCATGTTTTAGTTGACCTAGGGGTCAGTTTCACATTAAATGAAAATCTTAGATTCCATAATTTCTTTTAGGTAAGAAAATACAAGCCGGAATATATTAAATATCAATGTTCAGGAAATCGGTCCGTGCGGCCGCATATGCGGCCGCTTAAGCGGTTCGGACAGGGGACCGCACCACATATGTCAAAGCGGACCAATAATCGGTCCAGACCCGATTATGCGGCCGATTACCCGCTTATGCGGTCGCTTAATCACCACTTTTCCAAATACATACATGGACTTGAAGAAATGAAATTTATATGATATTTTTGTTGTTTCTAATTAAATATTTATATGATATTGATGCTCCCTTTCTTCTAATTAATCATTATATGTTGTCCTTGTATGTAATTGTTCAATGTGATATATAATTATATATGACTGATATATAAATATACATAGATATATTAATTTATTAAAAAAATCCAAAACCGTATATACTCCTGCATATACTCCCGCATACCGCATATACTCTATTCAGTGCCTCGTCCGCCCGTACACCGAATAGCGCTTTTCTGAACACTGTTAAATATAGTAATGGATAACTTGAAAAGCGGAAACTAATGAAAAATCCAAATTCTACGTGCTCTAATTAGCATATGTGTACATTTTTGTCTTAATTGGAACTTGGTAACTAATAAAATTGAAATAGGAAAGAAAATTTATTACCCTAAAAGGTTGAATATTTAAGTTAATATAGTCGATTTCCTAAATTTCATAATTTATTTCAATGTCATGTTGTCACACGAAGCTTATAACTTTCTAAAGTCGACTTGTATTTCAAACTCATCATTGACCATCAAATTTGGATCGAACTACAAAGTAATTGTCTCCTACCTTTAGTCAGCTTCCACTTTTTTTATTACATTCATTGCAATTTTCTCACCATGCTGCCAATGTTTCATCCACACATTTTTTGATTTCTTTTCCTTTAACTTCTTTTCCCAATTCCACATAGATTGGTCATAATTTTTCAAAGGTTTTATGGTTTCCACATTCCAGTAGATCCCCAAGTCTCTTTACTGACCCTATTTCATTTCCCTTTTCTTCTCTTAACCTATCTAGGTATTCACACCTTTATAAAACAACCCATGTAGTTTTACCACAACCCCAAGAAGTGAATTCATCTCCCCTTTAGTCTCTATATTTCTCAAATCCAACCACCCAACTCTGCATATTTCTTCCAATGAGGACTTCTTGGTCAACGTGTCTATGACCATAGAAGCAACTGAAGGGATCCCATAACTCACCCTTGCATCTGTGTGAATATATCCATACCTTCAATTTCACCTATTCATGATATCTCTCAATTTCTCTTTTTCCACTACATCTTCCATAGTTCCTACATATCACCAATGGGATTCTGTGTTTCAGACCTCATTTCGATCAAGTGTATTTGAATCTGATTTCCTCTATTTGATAAAGACTCATTTCTCATTTGGTTTTGGGTCATACCTTGTTACCTTTGGTCTTCATGACTCTTAGGGGAATCAATTTTGGTGGCCACATCTACCATTACTCTGGTGGTCTCACAGCCTTATTTTGGAGTTCACCTAGATCGCCATGACACTAAAAAGCTGGGAAGTTGTTTCTTTTTCTCCTAGATGGCTTAGTTGTGGGATTAAAAACCCTAGATAAGAGCTTAGTATGAAGCTTTGGGATCCCTTATGTGAGAAAACAAAGCAAAGAAGATAGGTGTTCATAATTTCTCAACTTTTCCCATCTCAATATTTGATTTTGTTACATGTCTCTTGGGTAGATCTATCTTTTCTCCTTACATTCTTGATTTAATTATGTGTCTTTACTTATGGGTAATTGACTAGTAAGCCATGTCACACAACTACGGTGTAGCACAAAATGAAAGGGCATATAAGTCATTCACCACATCATTTTTGTTTGTAGTTTTAGTAAATAAACTATATTTTTGTTTGATAATTTATAACTATATATCTATAAGTCAAAAAAATAAACTGAAATATGGCTTGGAAACGTGGGAATTTTTCTACACAATGGTATGATTTTCATCAAAAAATTGAAGTATTATTAAAATATGCTTTTTAAGATTATTCTAATTGACTCAAATTTGTAAAATTCATATCTAGTAATATACAAGTCAGAAAATAAATTAAAATATGATATGGACTCGAGAAGGTATAATTTACAATATGGTGTCCCTTCGCTAATTTGTTTCAGTATTAATACAAAAGAGGATTTTTAGGGTTTACGAATTTAGTAAGAAGTTGAACCTAATCTCATATATGATTTTAGTAGGTGTGACCCTGATGTGGAACTAGTTTTGATTCTGGACACATCTAGACCTAATATAAGGTATATTGCAATCCTTAATCATATTGAGTAATTGATCTAATTTCTCTCTCTCTTGATATATGTTGCATTATACTATTCCATATTGGGAAATTACCCATTCTTCTCTATATGTTGATCCTTGTGAGACATATTATCCTTTACCCCTCTATCTTATGAGATGTTGACACAAATGGGTGGTTATATCCTTAAATGGATTTTAAGATTGTCTTAATCCGTTGGACTATAAATTTGTATCTTGTTCATCTTATTTCATGATGTAACCTTAATCTTTGTATTTGAACTAGATTTTTGGAATCCTACTTTACCCATGTTTATGGTGCATGCTTCATATTATCCATCTGTGGGATATAAATCTCATTAATTATATTTTGTGACTATACTTTCACTTGTCTCTACATTATTGCATGCTTATTTATTGAATAGTACTAGAGTTATATAATTATTTGGGTTTTTGGTTTTATTACCATAGGGTTTTATTCCCCATTTTTTATATTAGGCACTGAGGTTTTATTCCACCTACAATTTTATATATGCGCGTGTCTTTCCACCCAAGGTAAACCTTTCCACCTAATATTGTATTTTTGGGAGTTTGGTAGTACGTTATTCTCTACTTAGTTTTGGGTTTCTACCCTAACTTCATATATTACACTAAAATTACATTTATTATACTTATTTTCTAAACTGTTTCTTGAATATTGTTGATGGGTCACGTGCCCTGCATATTATTTGTATGCTTTTATTTCATAATTTGGAATTGTCAAATGACAAGTTTATCTTTTGGTATAACTTAATTTTTTTTATATCCACTTGGATTTTCTACTTCCCTCTTTATTGGAGCCTCGATAAAGTTTGTTGATGTCCATTTCCATTAAAATTGCTCAATCTCTCTTTGTATGCACATATCAACATTTTTTATGCTAACAACTTCCACTTTGTCTTCTCTTGTGAGGTATGCTTCCAAAACCTTAGCTTAAAGATATGGAGGACTTGACATGATGACCTGGACTTTACTTAAAAGACCTAAATTTTGGGATATAGATGAAGTAGATCAGACTTTATGTTGAAGCTGTCACCTTCATGTAAAACCCCAAGGGGTAGATTATCATATAAAATTGAAATTGAAAACAATATATTTTATTACACTTCTATACTTTAGTTTTTATGATATCCGTTTATGGAACATGAAATAATAGTCATTCATCCTTTGCAAAAATTGGTTTTTTTTGTTATGGATAATGAATCTTATTTGATTGAATGAGGAGTGTATCCCTATCAGGCTCCACTCCTTACAATATGGTATCAGAGCTCTTCGCTCCTACTCCTTACAAGATGGTATCAGAGCCAAGGCAATCATATTTTGACTATTTTAATTTTATATGCCTATATAGAACCCTTACCCTAAGAATAAACTCTCTAGGTGGTATGTTTACCCTTAGACATACCTATTTTTTATTAGTTGATGGAATAATGATTTGTAATCATATGAGATACACATAAGGATCTTGATGAATAAGCCCTAATGTAATTTAGACCCCTTTTTCCTGTAACCTATTATGTGGATTAGTTGTGATATATCTATTTGAATGATATGAGTTTTGACTTTAGGATGCAGATATGTAATGAAGATTTTGAAGTAGTAGGATAATGAGAGCTTCATACATAAATTTTCCGACTTGGTTCTCACATTAATTGTGTGCCCTATCTTCACTTTTATATCATAAAAAATTTCCATCAATTTGTTTTTCTTTACAATAAAAAGTTTAACGAATTTTATCAACAATTTCTCATACCAAGTCACAATAGAGAAACCCATTAAGTTTGGAAGAGAAACCCTAGAATTCATTACAACATAAATGTCAACCTTTGTGTGACAATGGAGTAGTGACTAGGAAATTGGTCTTGTTCTAAAGGTTTAGTGGACCTACAATTTTTTCATCCTTAATATGTTGAGAGTTGTACCCCATGACTATTTGGATGCTTATTTGAAGCTTAGGGTTGTTGGGTTAGAACCCCATGAACCTAAAACTCAACCCTAGGTAGTTAAGATCATCCAGTTGGAGGCATGAACTATGTATATAGTAACCAAACCTAGATGCATAGCCTTACTAACCTTAAGATTTGTTTACTTAAACATATTATGTTTAACCTTTTAAAGGAGTGGATTCATGTAACCTATAGATTCTAGACTGTTAACTTAACTTTAAGGTTGTGTGAGCATAACTAAATACAATAACTCACTCTTTTGTAATTTTGCCAATTAGTGTCAGATGTATATAACTACCACTTACCTATGATTACGAATGCACTCTTATAAAATTAACCACTTAAATGTTTTTGAGTAATTAAAATATGTTTTGTAGATAAAATTTCACTTATCTAAATTAGTGATTGTAACTGAGTAAAGTTGGTTAAAAAAACTTCATCTTGGACTTATGACTATATCTAAAGAATACTGTCGGAAACCTATTTAAGCAATTTGTTTGCTAATGCTTACATGGTGAAATACAAAAGGTTTCAATAAACCCAAAAAATCAGATATATCGTGTTAATACACTTGATAAAACAATAGGTAAATATGATGATAAATATACCAGCCTAATATAAGTGACCCAAATATACAAGACAATGCTCATTAATCTTATGATTTAGTGTAACACATCTATATCAACACCAAGTATGAGAGAAAATGGAGGAGTGATGCTTGGAATGACTTAATTTCACCTTGGGAATAAACTACAAGTGTAATAGGTGATAATATGCAACAATCTAACACCATTAGTCCCTTCAAGTAACCAAGACCCATATAGTTTGGTTAGAAGGTATGAATCAATATGCTAGGTTATGAATTGTTGGATTTCCAGAATGAAATCCCCTTTATAGGGTGGAGTGTTGTAACATACCAAAACCTGACCTGGACAAAGTATGTTTCAAGGATAGACCCTTAAACAAGGTATATTTTATACCCTGACTTGGACATATGCTGAATTTGAAGTCCTCAGTTGCCTTGTTTGACTTAATATGAATATTAGAAATGTTATTATGAGAATTATAGATTTTTTTCACCCTTAACATTTATTAGGTGGATATTAAATGTAGAAGGCTAAGAGGGGTAATATGGTGAATAATAGGTCATTGGACTTTTGCATAATAAACTCTAGCTCTAATAAAGTACATAACTAATTTATATAATCTTAGAAACAAATTAATGAAGTTTGAAATATAATTTTCATATCTATATAATAATATATGGCATACAAGTTTCATGCTATAAATAATAAATAAAAATCATATCTAATTCCACTAGCTTAATTAATGAGTTTAATGATGTATAAATAAAGATATGGAACGTCTTCTCTAAAAAATAAAGGTGGGAACCACCATAAAAGTCATAAAAATGATATATATAATTCTAGAGAATTGGTTTGTTTGTAATGGGAAGTAAAATACCATTAAATGGGAAACTTGGATTAAATGGTGGACCAAGTTGCATATTGGAGTTAAGGAAAAGTTACTAATGTGAAGATAATAAAACATCTAATTTTAGGATATTATCCATACAAATTCATTTGGTAAACAAATATGGATATAACATCTTTTGGCCCCAATCCATGAGAAAACCTAATAAGTCTCAAAAGAAGAAATCAATATAAAATTCAGAATTTTCATGTTTTAGTTGGATTAGGGGCCAAGTTTCACATTGAAAGAATTATCCTACATGCCTTAATTCCATTTTGGACAGAATATAATGCTCAAACTCTAGAATATTAAATTAATAAGTAGATGTCTCAAAAATTGGAACTAATAACAAATCCAATCTACACACTCTAGTTAGACTATGTGTAAATTTTCATCTTAATTGGTGTTTGGTATCTAACCCAATTGAAATAGCAAAAAGATATTAAAACTACCCTAAAAGGTTTATTATTTAAATTAATCAAGTCAATTTCCTAAAGTCTAGAATCTATTTCAATGTCACTTTATCATGCTAAGGTTATGGCTTTATGGAGTCAGTTAGTATTTCAGACTCATCGTTGAAATTCAGATTTGGATAGAATGGTAGCACTATTGTGTTCTACCTCCAATCAACTTCTATTTTCTAGACCATAGTATTCATATTTTCCTCATCATGCCACCTCTCGCCCCTTTGTGTATTTTTTGTGATTTATTTTCCTTTATCTTCTTTCACTGATTGTTCATAGGTTGATCCCAAATTTTCTAGGGTTGTGTGTTTTAAACACTCTAGTCCATCTCCAAGTCTCTCTCCTTCCCCTATTTTGTGGCAACACATCCCACTATCACACAGACAGTGAGGTGTTACGTGAAAACGTGCGGAAATCACCATAACCACATATTATCGAAAACATGGGTTAATTTAAACCGTTTGCAGAAAGTTGATAAACTGAAAATTGTTACATTCAAGTCCTCATCCTGCACAGAAACAAGTCATATATATACATATACAAGATCTGATATGTGTCCACATCTTAAAGGAACAGTTGTTCATCCATCACATGAGTTCACCATCTGTTCATATACATAAAGGCCCACATCCGGCCAACAGCAGGATATACAAAACATCAACGATCATACATCGTGAAACAATGTCAAAACACCGCCAAGGACCTGAGAGTATAGGGAAGACTCTAGACTCTACTACAAAACACAAAAACAACAGCATGTACATTTCTTACCTTCTACTACTCTTCTTGCTGCTCGACCGCCACTACGCGACCACCACCACATCTAGCTCGAACACCTGAAAACTAGCGGAGTGAGACAATCGAACATTGTCCCAGCAAGAAACATAACTCCCCGCTGCAACTACAGAACCTCAGAAAGATAAAGCTATAACAGCAGATAACTGATAGCAGATTTAACAAGAGCAGTATATGTAAAACAAGGCTATTCTTACCGACAATCTTACCAGCTGTACAAAAGGCATATAACCAACATCTCTCAATGGAACATGATTAATAAGATAAGATATATACATTGCCACATATCATGAGGTATATAGAAGTAACTGTAAGATATAACAGATTAACTACACAAACAAGGCCTCAACTAATGTTCTGTGTTTTTCCTTAAGCAGTAATTATTATACGGCTGAATTACATATTTTATTATGCCCTGAGGAAATGAACCGTACCGTTCAAATCCAACCTTCGGCTGCGAAGCCCATAACCGGTGCCATACAAGGTCAATGGAAGAGCCGGAATCCACAACCTCACCCCTCGTGGTCAGTACATGAGAAACAAAGCAGGACCGCAGTCTCATGCTCAAGTGGCCTCTAACCACAGGGTCAGCTCCTCAGGCTACCCTCTGCCTAGCCCGCCTTGGTACAGGTCACGACGCTAGTAAAACTGAGCCACAGGCCTGATCACCGTGCTCTGAGACATGAACGCATTCATGCTCATCATATCACATATCTGGAGCCATGGGCCTGTTCACCATGCTCATCACATATCCGAGTCTGCAACCGCAGCTGCACTCATTTTCCCTCTCTATTTGAGGCTAGGAGAAACCTCGCATATTCAAAAATATGCGCTCCGGGTTAACCCGCAGGAGAACCCGTTTCACCATCACCAAGTCCTGACGATGATGGATCTATGTCCAGGGCAAACTACATGATATATTTCACTGTAATTAATTAGTATCTTTTAGATAGATTGCAAGATTCAACCAAGTTGTATAACATACAAGATATAATAGAAAGTAAACAACATAAACTCAACATTATGCTATTATTGTAATCACATCAATCTGATCCATATCAAGGATCTGACATCACATGTTATCACTTGGCCTCTTTCCAATCAATCTAGATCCATAACAAGGATCATCACATCCCATGGGGTCTCAATCCCTCATCATATAGTGCCACTTCCTCTCAAGGCTTACATCATCATCATCATGGAACAAACACATCATATATGCAATCTTGTCCACAAGAGTAATTTATTAAAGTGATGTTACTCACCACCTATTTCTCATAGCCCTTTGATGGCTAATCATCACCTGCATGGTTAGAGTACTCAATAATCATAGTTTTCAACGTAAGGACTATGCTTACTATCATGAGAGGATATTCAGGATGCTATACTTATTAATTATTCATCAACTGGTGATCATGTGCACGAGACACATTATTAAGCAACTATTTATATACTTATCCTTATCTCATCATTATGTAGATAATCAAGATGATCACTTAATGCATGTAGTCATGTCAGATATGAAGGACAAGCTTTACCATTATCATCACCATTATATGAGCAAGGAGTAACCATCGTTTGGAAGCAAGGACAAGAAATATATAACGGTCGTCTTCTATGCATCGTGGAACCCTCGCTATATGAGCTACAACCCTCACTAGAAGAGATGTATCGGGCAACCTGCCCTCACCCAAGGTTCAACACTCACGACCATCTCACAACACTGCGTTGCAACCAGCAGCAGCGCAACGCTGCGTCTCAAGAAAAAAAAAAGAGTAATGCGCGTCAAGAGGGAGTGTAACGGGCACATAGTGCTATCGGGCGACACCCATTGCGGTTCAGTGTTATCGGCCGATACATGTGATGCCTGTCAGAAGGAGCTCAGCAACGCCCGACACAGGGTTGTCGTCCAAGTCATCTCAAGGAAATAACAACCAAGAGAGAGATAACAAATATACAAAATGGCTAACAACTTGGTCAAAGCCTAACAGCCAACACGAAGCAAAGGAAAGGGTGTGACGCTCATCACAAGAATGAGGGATGACGCCCGTCACAGTAACAAGGGCTGACGCCCATCAGGCCTGTCGCCCAACACACACTCACCCATTGGTAACGTGCAAGGCTAAGGTAAGGGGGTTGTCGGGCAACACATCAAGATACCACTCACAAGGTCATCTTCTTCCTCAAACACAAAGGCACTCAAAAACCCTAGGAAGATGGCTCACCTCAATCGACTAAGAAGGAGGGGTTTTGCACATCAACCATCACCAACGAGCTCACCCTTCTAGCCCAAGGTGAGAGGAGAGTGTTGCTTGAGCAACTAGGACACAAGCTCACCTCAATCGGTTAAGGGAAAGAGGGGTGTTGCTCATGACACTAGCAACTCAAACTCACTCCTCTAGACCAAGGGGAGAAAGGAGTATCGCTCCCTAGATCACAAGAGACACTAGACCACATGGTGATCGGCCAACAAGGGTACTAAGCAAGAAACTAAGCTACTAACATGTAAATAAGATCATAGCAAGAGATAAGGTAGCTAGGGTTAGAATCTCCAAGATCGAAGGAAGAAGAAGAAGAACTCCAAGCTTCAAGGGATGTCAACAACCACTTGCTCCTCTAGGGTGTGTCGGCCACCAAGCTGCTTCCTTCAAGGGGTGTGTCGGCCGACACAAGCAAGGAAAGGAGGGAGTTTCGTGCACTCAAGGTGGAGAAGGAAACAAAGGACCAAAAGGGACCCTAAGCTAAGGAAAGTTCACGCCTATATAGAAGGAAAGGGAGGAGAAAACAAGGTGGAGAATGGCAAGGTGTCACTTGCATAGGGACACTTGTCCTAGAGCTCAAACCACTACTCTAGCAAGCTCCATCCACATGGCCAAGATATGCACCAAGTGTCCACTAAACAAGGTCAAGGTTAGATCAAGCACTATGGGCGACACAACAAGCTTGTGACTTGGGCGACACACTTCCATGTTGGCCAACACAAGTACTCCTAGGCCGATACACTCACCACTTGGCCGATACAAGGCTCAACCAAGCCCAAACAAGGCACCTCAAGGCCCAAACAAGCTCAACCAAGGCCCAAGGAACTCAAGCAATGAGCCCAAGCCTTCCTCTCTACACAAGAGGAAGCAAAGAGAGGGAAAAACACCTCACAAGGTGGCAAACTTGTCCAAAAAACCCTATATGTGGGTTAGTTGCAAGTAGCACCTCCAACTCTCAACAAAGCACAACCAAACCCTAATCACCATTAAAGGTGATTAGCAAGCACCAAAGCACTAGGGTTAAGCAAAGCAAATAGGGTAAGCCCTAAACGAAGGTCAGGGTCCTTACAAGCTAACCCCCTTTAAGGGATTTTGTCCCCGAAATCCAAAGAGAAAAGCGAGGGGTACTTCCTCCTCATCTCTTCCTCAAGATCCCACGTGGCTTCCTCAACGCCACGACGCTGCCAAAGAACCTTCACAAGAACCAGGTCCTTCCTTTTCAGCTTCTTGATCCTTCTGTTGAGGATCGCCATAGGACCTTCCTCATAGGTCACATCTTCATCAAGATCAACCTCAACTGGCTGTATCACTGTTCCCGAATCTGAATGACTTTTCTTCAGCATACTGACATGGAACACTAGATGTAACCTGTGCAACTCTGGAGGCAACTCTAACTCGTAAGCCACCTTGCCAACCCGTGCTATGACTGGATAAGGCCCCATATATCTGGCTGCTAATTTACCCTTCCGGCCAAACCTCAGCACACCTTTCCATGGTGAGACTTTGAGATACACTTTGTCTCCTACTTGGAACTCCAAAGGTCATCGGCGATTGTCTGCATAAGACTTCTGCCTGTCCTGTGCCACTTTCAACTGTTGATGTATCACTTTGATCTTTTCTGTTGTCTGCTGTACTAACTCAGGACCCATAAGCTGATACTCACCAGACTCGTACCAACACAAAGGAGATCTGCACTTCCTCCCATACAAAGCCTCATAGGGAGCCATATCAATGCTCCATTGATAACTGTTGTTGTAGGCAAACTCTATCAAACTAAGATGTACATCCCAACTGCCTAGGAACTGCAAAACACAAGCTCGGAGAAGATTCTCCAGAATTTGAATAGTCCTCTCAGACTGTCCATCTGTCTGTGGATGGAAGGCGGTACTGAATCTCAACTGTGTTCCCAACGCTCTGTGCAACTGTTCCCAGAAACGACTCATGAACTGAGGACCTCTGTCAGAAACTATCGTCGCTGGCACACCATGCAAACGTACTATCTCGTCCACATACACTCGAGCGAGCTTCTCAGCTGTATACGTCATCTTTACTGGTAGGAAGTGGGCAGATTTTGTCAATATGTCCACTATCACCCAAACGGAATCATGATTCCTAGTTGTCCTGGGTAGACCAACTATGAAATCCATGGTTATATGATCCCATTTCCACTGTGGTATTGACAAAGTTTGCAAAGTACCTGACGGCTTCTGATGTTCAGCCTTCACTTGCTGGCAAACCGCACATCTTGCTACGAACTCAGCTACATCTTTCTTCAAACTGGGCCACCAATACAAGTCCTTCAGACTATGGTACATCTTGGTGACACCTGGATGCATAGCATACATTGACGTGTGGGCTTCCTCGAGCACCAACTTCCTCAGCTCATCATCAGGAACCACCATCCTATCACGATAGCAGACCAGCCCATCCTTGGACTCATGAAACCCATCACACTTTTCGCTGCCAAACTTTGATCTGATCAACTGTACTGCATCATCTGTCTGCTGTGCATCTTTGATATGTTGTCTCAATGTAGGCTTGACTTGCATCTATGCTAGAAGTCCAGCTAACGAGGAAACTTCCATCTGCACATTCATCTGCCGCAAAGAGACAAACATATCCCGCCTATGGCATACCAGGGAACTCAACTGTGCCTTCTTGGAAGAAAAAGAAGACTTTCGACTAAGCGCATCAGCTACCACATTTGCCTTACCAGGATGATACTCGATAGTGCAGTCATAGTCATTGATCAAATCCATCCATCGCCGCTATCGCATGTTCAACTCTTGCTGCGTAAAGATGTAGTTCGGGTTTTTATGGTCCGTAAAGATCTGACACATTTCCCCATAAAGATAGTGTCTCCAAATTTTTAACGCATGAACCACTGCTGCCAACTCCAAATCATGAGTCGGATAGTTCTCCTCATGTTTCTTGAGCTGTCACGAGGCAAAAGAAACCACATGATCTTCCTGCATCAGCACACAACCTAAACCTTTCTTGGAAGCATCACAGAAAACAACATAGCCCTTTCCACGCTCTGGCAGGATTAACACTGGAGCACTGGTCAGCTTCTCCTTCAAACTCTGGAAAGCTTGCTGACATCGATCATCCCAAACAAAAGGTACATCCTTCCTGGTCAACTTCATCATTGGCAACGCAATCGCACTGAAGTCCTTGATAAACCTCCGGTAGTACCCTGCTAAACCCAGAAAACTACGAACTTCTGTCGGCGTCTTTGGTTGTTCCCATTCTGCAACAAATTCCACCTTCTTCGGATCTACCTTGACTCCTTCAGCAGATATCACGTGACCCAAGAAAGTCACCTCTTCCAACCAGAACTCACACTTACTGAACTTGGCATACAACTGATGTTAGCGAAGTAGAGGTAACGCTCGTCGAAGATGTTTCTCATGCTCTCGCCTGTCCCAACTATAGATCAAGATGTCATCTATAAAGACTACATCAAACTGATCTAAGAACGGACGGAACACTCTGTTCATCAAGTCCATGAAAGCAGCAGGTGCATTGGTTAGCCCAAACGGCATAACCACAAACTCGAAATGACCATACCTCATCCTAAAAGCTGACTTTGGTATGTCATCTGCCTTGATCCTCAACTGATGATATCCGGACCGTAGATCGATCTTTGAAAACATTGTAGCACCACGCAACTGATCAAACAGATCGTCTACCCTCATCAACGGGTACTTGTTCTTGATCGTGACCTTGTTCAACTGTCGGTAGTGTATACACAACCGCATCGATCCATCCTTCTTCTTAACAAACAACACCGGAGCACCCCAAGGCGACGTACTCGGTCGGATGAAACCTTTCTCCAACAACTCTTGCAACTGCTTCTTCAACTCTGCCATCTCTAACGGAGCCATCCTGTAAGGTGTCTGTGCTACTGGCTGCGTTCCTGGAACCAGATTGATCTCAAAATCAATCTCTCGGGGTGGGGGAACACCAGGAAATTCCTCAAGAAACACATCGGCAAACTCTCGGACAACTGGCACCTCTTCAAGGCTAAGACTTTTCGCCTTGGTAGCTACAACGGTATCTACCACGTGAGCTAAGAACGCCTCACATCCCTATCGTAGCAACCTATCTGTCACCATAGCTGATATCAGACATGTCGGAAGAATCTTCCTATCTCCCTAGAAGATCCACTTCTCTCCAGCATCATCAAACACCGCCTGCTTGGTACCGCAGTCTAAAACGACCTTGTACCTCTCTAAGGTATCCATCCCAAGGATAACATCAAAACCACACATATCAAGAGGTATGAGATCCACTTGAATGCGGTGTCTCGAGAAAGACAAGACACAAGATGGACACTCTTCTCGAAGCAACGAAGAACCATCAAGAGGGGTTTCTACCAACAAACTATCCTTCTTACGACTAACAGGTAAACGACAGTTCTCAAGCATACTATAGGCGATAAAAGAGTGCGTAGCACCCAAGTCAACCAGAATAGATATAAAGCAAGAAGAAGACATATCAGAATGAAATAACTCCATCTAACCTGTCACCACTCATGGGTTGACTATCGCCTCTGGCTGATTCATAGCATAGAATCGAGTCTTTGCTTGTTGTCCACTACCTCTGCTTCCTTGAGCAGACGATCCGGCTTGAGATGCTTGACCGCGTCCTCGTCCTCTGCTACCACTAGGATGCTGTTGATCTGATCCTTGAAGATTCTGTCTCGGTTGCTGTGTCACCTCAACATCTCTGTAGGGACAACTAGACTTGACATGCCCTATCTGACCGCAGGCATAGCATGTCCTAACATCAACTCATGGCCTGGATGGCCCTGTCACTGCCACGGAAGCCGAACTTTGTTCCTTAGGTGGTGAAGAAACATAACCTCTTCTTTTACTCAGAGACCACTAAGACGGTCCACCAGAACCTCTCATCACTGCCGGTGCCGAAAACCTGGGCTTCTTGAAGCCACCAAAACCTCTAACCCTGGAACTGAGCAGGTCTCTTCTTAGCCATATACTCTCTCTTCTCCCTTACAGATCGTTCAATCCTCTGGACAGATTCCACAAATGTAGCAAACCGCTCTCGATTCTCCAATGCAGACACAGGTGTTGTCAGCTCAGAACTCATACCTTTCTCAAAATGTCTGATTCGCTCTTCATCTGTTGCTGCCATATGAGGACAAAACCTCAAAAAGTCCATGAACTTAGCCTCATACTCGGTGATGTTCATCGTTCCTTGTTGCAACCGCTCAAACTGACTGATCTTCTCATCCAGATACATCTTTGGAAAGTATCTGCTGACGAACTCGCACCGGAACACTTCCCAACAGATCACCTCACCAGGCCGCTTCTCTTCCTTGATGGTCCACCAGTGACCAGCACTACCTTTCAGGAGGTAGACAACATGCTTTACTTTGTATGATTCAGGGATGTCGAGGATCCGGAAAGCCTTCTCAAGACTTGTCAGCCACATATCTGCATCCGCTGGATCAGCCGTTCCAGCATAGTCCGAAGCTCCGACTCGGCGAAGCCGCTCGAAGGTCTTCCCAATACTCGATGCTTCTCCATGGGGAACATGTGCTCGCAGAGGAGGCACTGGAAATCGCTCAACCATGAGATTCATCGTAGCCATCATCTACCCCATAAGATGTTGCTAGGCAGGGTTTTCAAGAATGGCTGGGTCAGGTTGGGGGACCTCAGGCACCCGATCTTCATGTGCCTGTCCTTCAGCTGAAGCAGCATCACTGTACTCAGCTAAGTGTTCTTCATGGTTTCCAGACATCTTGACTTTTCTTCCGCTGAGGGCAGAAGACGGTTGTAAGAAAATTTGGACAACACACAAGAATAGACGACCTAGTCCTAAATCCCTGTAGACTCAGCGAACCTAACACTCTGATACCAAAACTTGTGGCAACACATCCCACTATCACACAGACAGCGAGGTGTTACGCAAAAACGTGCAGAAATCACCATAACCACAGATTATCGAAAACAAGGGTCAATTTAAACCGTTTACGGAAAGTTGATAAACTAAAAACTATTACATTCAAGTCCTCATCATGTACAGAAACAGGTCATATATATACATATACAAGATTTGATATGTGTCCACAGCTTAAAGGAACAGTTGTTCATCCATCACATGAGTTCACCATTTGTTCATATACATAAAGGCCCACATCCGGCCAATAGCAGGATATACAAAACATCAACGATCATACATCGTGAAACAACGTCAAAACATCGCCAAGGACCTGAGAGTACAGGGATGACTCTAGACTCTACTACAAAACACCAAAACAGCAGCATGTCCATTTCTTGCCTTCTACTGCTCTTCTTGCTGCTCGGCCGCCACTACGCGACCACCACCACGTCTAGCTCGAACACCTAAAAACCAACAGAGTGAGACAATCGAACATTGTCCCAGTGAGAAACATAACTCCCCGCCGCAACTACAGAACCTCAGAAAGATAAAGCTATAACAGCAGATAACTGATAGCAGATTTAACAAGAACAGTATATGTAAAACAAGGCTATTCTTACCGACAATCTTACCAGCTATACAAAAGGCATATAACCAAAATCTCTCAATGGAACATGATTAATAAGATAAGATATATACATTGCCACATATCATGAGGTATATAGAAGTAACTGTAAGATATAATAGATTAACTACACAAACAAGTCCTCAACCAATGTTCCGTATTTTTCCTTAAGTAGTAATTACTATACGGCTGAATTACATATTTTATTATGCCCTGAGGAAGTGAACCATACCGTTCAAATCCAACCTTCAGCTGCGAAGCCCATAACCAGTGCCATACAAGGTCAATGGAAGAGCCGGAATCCACGACCTCACCCCTCGTGGTCAGTACACGAGAAACAAAGCAGGACCGCAGTCTCATGATCAAGTGGCCTCTAACTACAGGGTCAGCTCCTCAGGCTACCCTCTGCCTAGCCCACCTTGGTACAGGTCACGACACTAGTAAAACTGAGCCACGGGCCTGATCACCGTGCTCTGAGCCATGAACGCATTCATGCTCATCATATCACATATCCGGAGCCATGGGCCTGTTCACCATGCTCATCACATATCCGAGTCTGCAACCGCAGCTGCACTCGTTTTCCCTGTCTATTTGAGGCTAGGAGAAACCTCACATATTAAAAAATATGCACTCCGGGTTAACCTGCAGGAGAACCCATTTCACCATCACCAAGTCCTGACGATGATGGATCTATGTCCATGGCAAACTACATGATATATTTCACTATAATTAATTAGTATCTATTAGATGGATTGCAAGATTCAACCAAGTTGTATAACATACAAGATATAATAGAAAGTAAACAACATAAACTCAACATTATGCTATTATTGTAATCACATCAATCTGATCCATCTCAAGGATCCGACATCACATGTTATCACTTGGCCTCTTGCCAATCAATCTAGATCCATCACAAGGATCATCACATCCCATGGGGTCTCAATCCCTCATCATATAGTGCCACTGCCTCTCAAGGATTACATCATCATCATCATGGAACAAACACATCATATATGCAATCTCGTCCACAAGAGTAATTTATTAAAGTGATGTTACTCACCACCTATTTCTCATAGCCCTTTCATGGCTAATCATCACCTGCATGGTTAGAGTACTCAATAATCATAGTTTTCAACATAAGGACTATGCTTACTATCATGAGAGGATATTCAGGATGCTATACTTATTAATTATTCATCAACTGGTGATCATGTGCACAAGACACATTATTAAGCAACTATTTATATACTTATCCTTATCTCATCATTATGTAGATAATCAAGATGATCACTTAATGCATGTAGTCATGTCAGATATGAAGGACAAGCTTTACCATTATCATCACCATTATATGAGCAAGGAGTAACCATCATTTGGAAGCAAGGACAAGAAATATGTAACAGTCGACTTCTATGCATCGTGGAACCCTCTCTATATGAGCTAAAACCCTCACTAGAAGAGATGTATCGAGCAACCTACCCTCACCCAAGGTTCAACACACACGACCATCTCACAACACCGCGTTGCAACCAGCAGCAGCGCAACGCTGCGTCTCAAAAAAAAAAAAAGAGTAACGCGCGTCAAGAGGGAGTGTAAGAGGCACATAGTGCTATCGGGCGATGCCCGTTGCGGTTCAGTGTTATCGGTCGATACATGTGATGCCTGTCACAAGGAGCTCAGCAACGCCTGACACAGGGCTGTCATCCAAGTCATCTCAAGGAAATAACAACCAAGGGAGAGAGAACAAATCTACAAAATGTCCAACAACTTGGTCAAGGCCTAACAGCCAACACGAATCAAAGGAAAGGGTGTGACGCCCATCACAAGAACAAGGGCTGACGCCCGTCACAGCAACAAGGGCTGACGCCCGTCACAGCAACAAGGGTTGACGCCCGTCACAGCAACAAGGGCTGACGCCCGTCAGGCCTGTCGCCCAGCACACAATCACCCATTGGTAACATGCAAGGCTAAGGTAAGGGGGTTGTCAGGCAACACATCAAGATACCACTCACAAGGTCATCTTCTTCCTCAAACACAAAGGCACTCGAAAACCCTAGGAAGATGGCTCACCTCAATCGACTAAGAAGGAGGGGTTTTGCACATCAACCATCACCAATGAGCTCACCCTTCTAGCCCAAGGTGAGAGGAGAGTGTTGCTTGAGCAACTAGGACACAAGCTCACCTCAATCGGTTAAGGGAAAGAGGGGTGTTGCTCATGACACTAGCAACTGAAACTCACTCCTCTAGACCAAGGGGAGAAAGGAGTATTGCTCCCTAGATCACAAGAGACACTAGACCACATGGTGATCGGCCAACAAGAGTACTAAGCAAGAAACTAAGCTACTAACATGTAAACAAGATCATAGCAAGAGATAAGGTAGCTAGGGTTAGAAGTTATGCAACCCGCCTTAAGCTCCAAGCTCCAAGGAAGAAGAAGAACTCCAAGCTTCAAGGGATGTCGACCACCACTTGTTCCTCTAGGGTGTGTCGGCCACCAAGCTGCTTCCTTCAAGGGGTGTGTCGGCCGACACAAGCAAGTAAAGGAGGGAGTGTCGTGCACTCAAGGTGGAAAAGGAAACAAAGGACCAAAAGGGACCCTAAGCTAAGGAAAGGACACGCCTATATAGAAGGAAAGGGAGGAGAAAACAAGGTGGAGAATGGCAAGGTGTCACTTGCATAGGGACACTTGTCCTAGAGCTCAAGCCACTACTCTAGCAAGCTCCATCCACATGGCCAAGATATGCACCAAGTGTCCACTAAACAAGGTCAAGGTTAGATCAAGCACTATGGGCGACACAACAAGCTTGTGACTTGGGCGACACACTTCCATGTTGTCCGACACAAGCACTCCTAGGCCGATACACTCACCACTTGGCCGATACAAGGCTCAACCAAGCCCAAACAAGGCACCTCAAGGCCCAAACAAGCTCAACCAAGGCCCAAGGAACTCAAGCAATGAGCCCAAGCCTTCCTCTCTACACAAGAGGAAGCAAAGAGAGGGAAAAACACCTCACAAGGTGGCAAACTTGTCCAAAAAACCCTAGACGTGGGTTAGTTGCAAGTAGCACCTCCAACTCTCAACAAAGCACAACCAACCCCTAATCACCATTAAAGGTGATTAGCAAGCACCAAAGCACCAGGGTTAAGCAAAGCAAACAGGGTAAGCCCTAAATGAAGGTCAGGGTCCTTACATATTTCCTTTCAATTTTCTTCTCCTTGCCTCTGTAGGTCTATAAAACAACCCATTTAGTTTCACACCCTCAAGAATTGAATTCCATCACCCCTTTTATCTCTGTCACTCTCAAACCCAACCACCCAACTATGCATATTCTTTACGATGAGGACTTGTTGGTTGACGTGTTTTTGACTGTAAAGCAACTAAAGGGAGCCCAAAACTCACCCTTGCATTTTTGGAAAGGTATCTAGACCTTTAATTCCACTTGTTTCATGGTATATCTCTATTTCCCTTTTTCCAGTGCCTCTTCTATAGTTCCTACAAATTGTTGGTGGGATTCTATGTTTTAGACCTTATTTTGATTAGGTTTCTTTGTATCTAATTTCCTATGCTTGATATGAACTAGTTTGTCATTGGTTTTGGGTTGTGCCTTACTCCCTTTGCTCTTTAGTTACTCTCAACAGATCAATTTTGGTGACCACATTTGCCATTGCTCTGGTGTTCTTGTGATGTTCTTTTGGAGTTCACATGAATTGCCAAGGTACTATAGATCTAGAAAGTTATTTCTTTTTATTCTAAATGGGTTAGTTGTGTGATTGAGATCCATGGATAAGAGGTCAGTCTGAAGCTCTATGATACCTTGTATTAGGAAATAAAGAAAAGAAGATAGTCATTTATGATTTCTCAGATTTACCTTTGTTGATATTTAGTTTTTGTCACACATCTCTTGCACAAATTCATTTTTTCATGACATCTTATTGATTTAATCGTGTGTCTTTATTTCTAAGTCATTGACTAGTAAGCCATGTCACATAGATATGGTATTGTATAAGATGCAAAGGCATATGTGTCATTCACCATGATGTTTTTCTTTGTAGTTTATGTAAATATATTTAACTTCAACAATTCATAACTATATATCAATATATAAAAAAATAAAATGAAAAATATTTTGGTAATGTGGATTTTTTTCTCGACACGACGGTATGGTTTTCTTAACCTAGCTCCAATATTACAATGTGATTTTTCAACTTGTTCAAAGATTATAAAATTCATATCTAATAATATACAGGTAAAAAAGAGAGTAAAATATGCTATGAACTCAGGAACATGTACAATATCTCACATACCTTTATTAATAAAAAGACAATTTATAGGGTTTATGAATTTTATAAGAAGTTAAACCCAATCTCATATGTGCTTTTCATAGGTGACTTGTGACCATGATGTGGAAATAAGGTTTAATGTGGACGTATTTAGACTTGATATGAGGTATGTTTCCCTCCTTAACCATATTGATTTTAAGATCTATTGTGACATATTACCCTTTATGCCTTTCTCTTACGAAATGTTGACTCATATGAGTAGTTATGTCTTGAAATAGATCTTCAATTCTTCTCAATTAGTTGAATGTGAATGTTGGATTCTAAAATTGTATCATCATGGTGTAACTTTAATCGGCGGATTTGAACTAGATTGTTCATTTTTGTAGAATGCAATTCTATTTTACACATTTTAGTGGTATATGTTTCATAGTAGCATTAGTGTGATAAAAATCTCATGAAGTTTATTTGGTGACTCTACTTTCACTTGACTCTACATTATTGCATTCTTGTTGATACAGTAGCACTACATTTATATAATGCTTTGGCTTTTGGGTTTTATCCCCTATGATTTTATTCCCCCTTGAGGTTACTAGGCAATGAAGTTTTAGTCTTCCTTCCATGCAATGACGTTTTTTTACTCCTTCAATTATATATATACAGACACATCTTTTTATGCACCTTTCCACCCAATATTACATTTTTGAGAGTTTGGAAATATGCCATTCTCTGTCAAGTTTTGCATTTTTTCCCTAACTTCCACTAAATTTATAATTACACTAGTGCTACATTTATATCACTTTCATGCTAAACTACTTGTTGAATATCATTGATGGTTTGTGTGCCCTACATATTATGTGTGCACTATTCTGGCATAATGTGGAATTGTTAAATGGCAAGTGTATCTTTTGGTATAACTTAAATTGTCCCTCTTTGGTATCCACTTGGATTTTCTACTTCTCTCTTTGTTTGAATTTGATAAAATTTATTTATGTCCTTTCCCCTCATATTTCTCAATCTCTATTTATATTCACATATCAAAAATTTTATGCTGACAACTTCCACTTTGTCTTTTCTTGTATGGTATGCTTCCAACCCCTTAGGTGAATGACATGGAGGACTTACATGATGACTTGAACTTTACTTAGAGGATCTAACTTTTTGGAGATAGACTTAAAGTAGCCCAGACATCCCTTTACTTAAATGTTAAAGTATTATCTTAATCTGAATCCCAAAGTGGGATATTATCATGTAAACTTGTAAATTGTATATAGTCATTACATTTTATTCCACTACTATACTTTGGGATTTATATTATGCATTTATGAAAGATGAAATAATAGTTATTCATCCATTGTGAATTTTTTTTATGTGGTCATTATGGATGGTGACTCTTATTTGATTGAGTGAGGAGTGGATCCCCTCTCAGATCCCACTTCTTAAAAAGATGGTATCAGAGGCAAGACAATTAGATTCTAACTATTTGAATGTTATCTCCCTAGATAGAATCCTTATCCTAAGAAGAAACACTCTAGGTGACATGTTTACCCTTAGACATACCTATTTTGTTTATGAGGTTATGGAAGAAAGATTCTGAATAATATGAAATACACATAAGGATCTTGATGTATAAGCCCTAATGTGATGGAACCCTTTTCTCCCATACCCAATTATATCACTTAGTTGTGATCTAGGTTTTGGAAAGCACGAAGCGGGAAGCATGCGGATTGCTCTGCTTGAAGCGTGAAGCGGGAAGCAGGTTTTAAAGCGGACTAAAGCGGACGCTTTTTTAAAAAGCGGTCCACGTTATTTTTGAAAAAAATAGAAAAACATAGAATAACTTGCAGATCATTTTTCTCCCTTCGGGCTGGATTTGGATGAGTGTTATACTTCCACTTGGGATTATTTTGACATAGACAAACTTTAATCACCCCCCGTCCACACTAGTTATGATAGAAATTAAATAATCAATTTTCTGATTAGAGTAAGTACTTTTTAGAGTCATATTGTCATAGAATCATAATCCGTACAGTTAAAATTTTAAAACAAGGTAGGGTAAGTGTCGATTTATGATACATGGAAGTAGTGACTACTGAATTTACAGTAGATAGATTTGTCGAAATATCACTAGTTGCAGTAATTAATTATGTGACAGCAGCATATTATATTCATTGTGAAATCATGCAATCATATTGAAGTGCCATAATGGTATGCATCCATTCATCTAAAATGATGAAATTGTGCAACAACCAATAGCAAAAATAATTATATATACATGTGGCAGGATGATGTGCTTTCATATAGGTAGTTACATGATGAGATTGTGGAACATCAAAAAAGTCATGCAAATTCAAACACAGCTGGAACATAATGTATTGCTAATATTATATCATGAAAAATTAAAACATCACAGCAACAAAGTGAAACATCAATAAATTCATGCAACTATTACTAATATTATATCACAAACTCTACAAATGACAAGATGACAATACATAGCTCTTATATAGATGTATATAGTGTACAAACAGACGTAAATAGTTAGAGATATTTATCAAACTGGTTATCAAACATTTTTTTTTAAATTCAGCAGGTGATTGGGCAAGTTTTGAGAATAATTATTGTGAAGCGCCCTGAAGCGGCCGCTTAAGCGTGCCCAAAAAAGCGGCCTAAAGCGGAAAAAAGCGGACAAAAGCGGCCGCTTCAGTGCAAAATGCTTCAAGGCCCGCTTCACTGAAAATTACAACGGAGTATATGCTTGGGCGCTTAAGCGGCCGCTTAAGCGGGCGCTTCACCCGCTTTTTTATTCACTGGTTGTGATATATTTCTTTGAATGCTATGAGTTTTTACTTTAGGGTGGAGATATGTAATGGGGATGTTGCAGTAGTAGGATAAGGAGATTTTATTAAGGAAATTTGTGACTTGGTTATCACATTTATTTTGGCACTATCTTCACTTTTATATCACAAGTATTGCCATCAAATTATTTTTATTTATAATAATATATGTATAAGAAAATGTTTAATAAATATTATCGATATTTTCTCATACTAATTTATAATGAAGAGATGCATGAAGTTTGGAAGAGAAACCTAACACAATGATGACTATGAAAATATATCTCAGTTTTAATGGACCAACCCTTTTTCCTCCATTAAGTTGTTTTATGCACTGATTGTTTGGATGCTTATGTGAATCTTAGGGTTGTTAGATTTGAACCCAATGGACCTAAAAATCAACCCTGGTAGTTATGATCATCTAGTTGGAGGCATGACCTATGAATATCGCAAACACACCCTTATGCATAATGCTTTGACCCTTAAGAAATGTATAGTTTAACTTATTAGGTTAAATTTTTTAAGGGGTGGAGTCATGTAACCTATTGAATCTAGGCTATTAACTCAACTTTAAGGATTTGTGATCATAATAACGAATACATTAGCTAACTCTTTTGTAAGTTACTCAATTAATTTTGGATGGATATAACTACCACATAACTAAGATAATGAATGACCTCTTTTAGAGTTGATCACATAATGTTAATGGAGTAACTAAAATAATTTTTGCACATTAATATATTCACTTATCTAGATTAGTGATTGTAAGTGAGGAAAAGTTGGTTAAAAAACTTCATCTTGGACTTATGACCAGATGTAAAGGATAACATCAAAAACTTGTTTAAGCAATTTGTTTTCTAATGATTATATGGGGAAATACAAATGGTTTTAGTAGATCCTAGACACAACATGTACAAAACTAAAACACTTAATAAACAATAGAAAATTATAAATATGAATCTACCATCTTAATATAAATGACCCTGGCATACAAGATAGTGATAATGAATCTTATGATCATGTATAACACATCTAGCTCAACACCTAGTACGAGAGACAATGGATGTATGATGTTTGGACTTACTTAGTTTAACCTTGGGAATGAACTACAACTGTAGTACATGATAATATGTAGTGAATTCTTATTATTATATCCTTATTATGTTATATGGACCCATTTGTCTTGGCCCATCAAGGTTAAGTTTGCTTCCCTTGTACTCTCCTTCTTTCCTATAGATAGCAAAAGAGTTTTCTGTCTATCAATAAGAAAACATACCATTATACTCCCATATTATTTTCCACATGGTGTTATAGTGGATTCTACAAGACAAGTGTGAGGACCACATCCTACCTAAAATAACAAATGCAAGCACACAAAAAGTGGCTACACTTGAGGGGGATATTGGAATAGTCCCAGACTACTAAAATCTAGGGTGGTCCTTGGGCTTATAAGGTGTGTGGTCCCTTCATTCATCGCCAATTAGTTTGTAGTTGAGTACCATACATTATCATATGGCATCTATCATAGCCAATGCCACTAAACTTCACTAATGAGTTTAATGATGTATAAATTAATATGGAATGTCTTCTCAAAAAAATTATGGTTGGGACCACTTAAAAAGTAATAAAAAGGATATATATATATATATATATATATATATAGAGTCAGGCTAGAATACACTCGAGTGTACGGATCGCACGAATACACTCAAGTGTGTTTGCATATCAAGACTATTTTTTGCAAAATGTAAACCGTTGATCTTCACCGTCATACTATAACTAGGCTACATACAAATTTTGAGCCCATTTGGATGAGTGTAAGTCACTCATCCAAGGGCAACAAAATCGACGCGCGAAACTAATTTGAAATGCATAATTTTTGCGGTCTTCATAGCATGAGCTATACATATCCAAATGTGCTCAAATTTTGCGTATGAGTTGTTCACAAGATGTTTAAGAAGATCAACGGATTAGATTTTCAAAAAAAATATTGCATCATGGAAAACTACTTGAGTGTATTCCGCTCCGGATACACTCGAGTGTATTCTAGCCTGACTCTATATATATATATATATATATATACAATTACAAAGAATTATTTTGTTTCTGATGGGAAGTTACATATTGCTAAATATCTTTAAAAGGAAAACTTTATTTAAATGACTAATCTAGTTGCATATGAGAGTTAAGTAAAAGTCTCTAAAGAGAAGAAAATCCAAAAACAAATCTTTTTTCAAGATAAAATCCATAAATGTTAATTTGGTAAACAAATATAGGAATAACACCTTTTGACCCCAGTCCATGACATCAACTAATAAATGATCTCAAAAGTATAAGTCAGACTCAAATTCAGAATCCACATGTTCTAGTTGGCTTAGGGGACAAGTTTCACACTAAATAAATAATACTAGAAGCCTCAATTTCATTTAGGAAAGAAAACATAAGCCTAACTCTAAAATAATAAATAAAGTAATGGATGACTTGAAAAGTAGAAACTAATGACAAATTTAGACTCTACATGCTCTAACTAGCCTATGTGTAATTTTCATCTTAGTTGGTGCTTGTTAACTAACCCAAATAAAATAGGAAAAAAGTGTTAAAGCTACTCTAAAAGGTTTATTATTTAAATTAATAGAGTCAATATCCTAAAGTCTAGAATTTATTTTGATGTCTTGTTGTCATGCTAAGGTTTTGACTTTGTGCAGTTGGTTAGTACTTCAGACTCACTTTTGACCATTAGATTTAGATCGATTGGTAGACAAATCATCTCCTATCACCAATCAACTTATGTTTTCCTGACTACGATAATTGCAATGTACTCTTCATGCTACCTATCTCTCCTTTGAACCTTCTGTTGTCATTTATCTTCCTTTACCTTCCTTTCCCAATTCCATAGAGAGTGATCCCAAATTTTCTAGGGTTTTGTGGTTTCCACACTTTAGTTGATCCCCAAGTTTCTTTCCTTCCCCTTTATCATCTCCCTTTTTTTCCTCACCTATCTAGGGACCCCTATAAAACAACCAATGTAGTTTCACCACACCCTCGAGAAGTGAATTCCATCACCCCTTTAATCTTTTTGACACTCAAACCCAACAACCCAACTCCGCCTATTCCTTTTAGCAAGGACTTGTTGGTTGATGTATCTCAAATCGTAGAAGCAACTGAAGGGAGCCCAAAACTCACCCTTACATCTGTGTGAAGGTCTCCAGACCTTTAATTCCACCCATTTCATGGTATCTCTCTATTTCCCTTTTTTCCGCCGCATCTTCTATAGTTCCTATGGATCGCCGGTGGGTTTCATTGTTTTGAACCTCATTTCGACCATGTTTCTTCGTATCTAATTTCCTTCATTTTGTAAGTACCCATTTATCACTTATTTTAGGTTGTGATTTGTTTTATTTGGTATTTATTGCCTTTCTGTAGACCAATTTAGGCGACCACATCTGTCATTGCTCTGGTGGTCTCTTGGTCATGTTTTAGATCTTACCTAGATCACAAGGGTACTGAAATATAGAGATATTTCATTTGCTCTTAGATGGGTTAGTTGTGGGGTTGTGATCCCTAGACAAGATCTTAGAATGAATCTGTGTTATCACTTGCATGAGGAAACAAAGCAAAGAGGATAACTTCTTTATTTCTCAGAGTTTTCCTTTCGATATTTTTTTTGTTACACATCTCTTGCATAGATCCATTTTTTTGCCTTATGTTCTTGATTTTATCGCGTCTTTGTTTCTGTGTCATTGAATAGTAGGCTTTGCCATGTGTCTATGGTATAGTGCAAGATGCAAGGGCATATGAGTCATTCACCATGTTGTTTTTTGCAATTCTAGTAAATAGATTTAACTTGATTATTTATAACTATATATCTATAAGTAACTAAAATAAAATATGTTTTGGAAACATTATATTTTTCTCTACATAAGGGTATGGTTTTCATCACCTAATTCTGAAATTATGATTTCTTAAGGATTTTTCTAATTGGCCATAATTTGTAAAGTTCATATCTAACAATATACAAGTAAAAAAATTTATGTAAAATATGTTATGGACTAAAGAAAATATAGATAATCTAATCGATTATTAGAAAAAAGACGTTTTGTAGGGTTTATGAATCCAATAAGATGTTAAACCTAATCTCATATATGTTTTTAATAGAATTAGTGTTGACTATGGACATATATAGACTTGATATGAGGTATGTTGCACTCCTTAACCATCACTACTACAGAAATAGCATTCAGTGTCGCTTTTCTGGGCGTCGGTTATTAAGGAAAACCGACGCCTAACATATAAGGTGTCGGTTGTTTAATAAAACCGACGTCTATATTCGAAGACCAGCCAGACATGGGTACCGCTTTGTATTAAGCGTCGGTTGTTTATAAAAAACCGACGCTTAAAGTCGCCCGCGAAATCCATTTTTCGATAAAAAAAATAGTGTCATTTTCAGCGTCAGTTATCCTTGTCTAACCGACGCTGAAGGTGGTTCCCGCCAAAAATTTCCATGAAAATATCGTCCAATTGGACGTCGGTTGTTTCAACCAACCGACGCTAAAGATGTTTAGGCGTCGGTTGTTGTAAACAACCGACGCTATTTGGGAACTCATAACCCCCCGCGATCGCCCGACTCTTCCCCTTTCTTCTGTTTCATTGCTACCCTATTGCGGTGATTTTCCCTGTTGCGGCGACTTTCCGGCGCTTCTCTGCTGCTGCTGCTCTCCGGCGCTTCTCTCCGGCGCCCCATCTCCGGCGTCCTTCTTCTCCGGCGCCCTTCTTCTCCGCCGCCCCTGCTGCTGCTGCTGTCCGCTCGTCGCCGCCGGTCGTTGCCCACCGCCCCTGCTCTCCTCTAGTCGTCGCCGCCAGTAGAAGCAGCTACGGTGCTATCGTCGTCACCTCCGCCCCCGCCAGTAGAAGCAGCTTTACTCGTGTTGTCCTCGTGCAAGGTAACCCACAAACCTTCACCACCTTTTTTGTCCTCTGCCTTGCTTTTCTCTGCCGCCGCCGACCTAGAACTCACCCAGGCAGCGCCTAAGTAGGTGCCAGGGCACACCTAGGGTCCCAAGTTTTTGGTAAACATGAAGGAGCCTATGGGCAGGTTAGGATAATAGAAATT
Source organism: Alisma plantago-aquatica (assembly GCA_963693085.1). Classification (NCBI taxonomy): domain Eukaryota; kingdom Viridiplantae; phylum Streptophyta; class Magnoliopsida; order Alismatales; family Alismataceae; genus Alisma; species Alisma plantago-aquatica. Next base: position 554,920,448 of record OY856409.1, read on the forward strand.
TGTAGGATAGGTGTGATGCAATTTGGGTTTCTTGGATAAGTAATTGTGGTGGAAATTGGTAAAATGGTAGAATGTGTTGCAACTAGAGGTTATGCTCCTACATTTTTCCAACAACAACATTCTACATAGGTGGTCCTCAGTAGAACATACATCAATTGGATATCCACCATGGATGATAGCCTTCCAACTGTGAGAAATTGTTAGTTTAGTTTATGAGTAATACATATTATTGTAAATACGAGGACCTTTTCTCAATGAACTCATAAGGTCAAAACTATAGCATAAAAATAACTTACACATGGGAGGTTAGTTTTTGAAATTATCAAGAGATTTGGAGATATTAAAATACTACCTACTTCATAGATCATGCATCCATATATGACTCACCACAATCATCATGCTCCAATAAATGGAGAAGCAAGTATCTAGAGGAGGAATATATCACACAACTTCATACACATACTTTCCTAAAGATACTAAGACTTGTAGAGTTTGGATGACAATATCACATTCCAACACCTTCCAATCATCCATGATCTTATATTACTTGTACATTGATATAAATTAGAATGAACAATCACTAAATTATATATTGTTTGTATGGAGTCCGACTTCATTGTAGATATCTATTATTGTGTTTGTTGGCCTAGAAACCCGTCCAAGATTTACTCATTAGGAGTAAATCTTGGATAGTCCCCGGTTTGGGACTGTTCTTGAACACCTAATATCACTTAGGATGTAAGTGTATAATGTGTATTGAGTTTTCGAGAAAATTTTGGTAGCATTTCCCCGTTTGTTCTCTAAGTACATATGTACTTAGAGAACAGCGGGGAAATGCTGCCAAAATTTTCTTGAAAACCCAATACACATTATACACTTACTAGTGATATTAGGTGTTCAAGGATGGGATAGGTGGTACACATTTATTATATATAAGAATGACATCACATGTGTTTGTTGGCCTAGAATGTGAACAATCATTGTTTTTTATATTACTTGTACATTGAAGGATTGGTAATTGATAAAAGATCACAATTTTAGAGACATGTATGTTTATACAAATGCTAAATGTTTTCCTTATTCTAGTTGATACAAATGCTAAATGTTTTCCTTTTTAATGAAATTTTCAGATGGCTCACCATGATGAGAATGATGTCCATGATGAGCATGAAGTCCATGATGAGCATGCTGTCCATGACGAGCATGGCGAGGATACCAACGTAAGTTCTAAAAACATATCCCGTATTTCTATAAAATTCATTATCTTCTAGTTATGTCATATATCCTATATTTCTATATTGGCTTAATTCGGTGTGTTTATTTTTGTCAAATTTTAGGTTGATGATGCACAACTACCCACTGAAGCAATTGAGCAACTTGATGCGCAGCAACAAAAACTTAACAAGAAAAGGGGTATCACTCTGTTGAAAAAGTTACTTGCGCTGAGTGGCAGTGGATCCAAATTGGTTGTGGATTTTGATAATGGAGGGAATGCAATTGGAGTGAACCGCAATAATTTTATAAACTATCTTGGGGTTGTCACTCGAAGCCATTGTGGTGTTAAGTATGATAATTGGCATAAAGTTCCTCAGGCGAAGAAAGACTTGATATGGAAAGATTTATGCGTGAGTTATTATTATTTGCAATTCTATTTTGTAGATTACAAATTCTATTATTTGCAATTATATTTTTGGTACTAGTTAATAACATTTCTATTTTACAGAATCTGTTTGCATGGGATGAGATGTTGCATCGTAAAAGTGTGATGCAACGCGCTGGAAAGATGCTTAGGAATTACAGGACAAATCTGAACAGAGAATACATAAGACAGGGTGATAAGAAGAAGAAGTCAGCCCTTGAACAATGGAACTTCTTAGACAAAGAAGATTGGGACAATTTTGTTGCTTCAAGAAAATCTGAAGAATTTAAGGTATTAGGCGTCACTCCCATTTTAATTAATATACATTGTATTCACCTATTCAAGATTAACATTTAGTGCTACTAACCTAATTATAAATGTGCATACTAACTAGGCCCTCAGTGACGCACAAAAAGCAAGGCGTGCACTGAATGTACATGACCATACTATGGGTCCAAAAGGCTATGCAAGCGTTCGCCAAAGACTACAGGCGGAGTCTGCGGCTACTCAGGAGTCTGCGGCTACTCAGGAGTCTGCGGCCACACCCTTGCCTCGCCATGATATCTGGATAGCTGGCAGGAAAAACAAGAAGGGTGAAATAAAGAAGCCCGAAACTGCTGAGGCGGCTGCAAAAATGGTAAAATACAACTCTTAGAGCAATCATTTGAATATTGATTATTTGTGGTGTTAACTTACCAATTTTTGTTTATGGTGATTAGCGGGAGCTGCACGAGCAGAGGAAACAAGGCACGTTCATCCCTCAGGGCACAAGGGATGAATTGACAGTTGCTCAGGGTAACCCAGAGCATCCTGGACGTGTTAGAGGTGCCGGCGCTGGTGTGGGCATCAAAGCATTCTTTGGGCCATCCCAGCGCAAACCCAGAGCGGGACTTTCTCAAGAAGAGGTAACATATTCTATTTTTAGAATGTTACTGCAAAAGGAAATTCATTAATAAAAAGCTAATATTTGTTTTATCCATGTATAGGAGAATAAGAGAGTCGAGGATATAGTTGCTAAGAAGCTCAACGATGTGGTTGCTGAGAAGGTCAAGGAAGAATTGCTGCGGTGGTAGGCATCTCAGGCTTCCAATCAGCCTATGCCGACCCACTCTTCTCCTGGTGCACAGACTGCAAGTAATCCTGGAGACCCATCGCCTAACACGTCTGCTGTAAGTATTGTTTATGACATTGTAGCTAGTCTTTTCAAGATGATATGTTTTCAAGATGATATGTATATATGTATAACATTCTTTATGTAAATTTGTAGGCATTGAAGCCATGCCGCTTAAGAATGGAAAACTATGTTGTTGCAGAGGCGCAAGCTTACCAGTCCCTTCCTGGGGCAACGTTTCATGGGACTCCAATGCCGCAGGGCTACATTCATGTGAGCCCGATACATGTATTACCCGATTGGAGGGAAGTTGAGTTGCCATATGCCCACCCAGATATTGATACACTTGGTGAGGCAGAAAGCGGGGTCATATTGTGGCCCAAAGCAGATGTCCTCTACACGACTGAAATTGTAAGATAAATTTACATTGATTTAGACTGTTAATGTATATATATGATGTCAACTGATCTGAAATTATATATACAGGTTAAAAAGAAGACACCAGGAGCACCTAGGCCTCCACCTCCAATTCCCGCATTACCAACTTGGGTTCCAACTGACCTACCATACCCGTTAGGTCCTGCTTGTAGGGGAATGGCATGTTGGCTACGGGCACATAATATACTTTGCCCTATAATTGTTTCTTTAGATGCAGATTATGCAGGTCAATCATACAACAGCTCTTTATTTATACAAGATATTATTGAGCTGTTTATGTATGATTGGTTGAATACATCAATGATAGAGACATGGATAAGGTGAGATCTTGTTTATACATCCATATACCTTGTGTAAGATCCGGTGATCTAGTTTCTTATATATTAATGCATACGTCTATATGTTTTGCAGCTACTTAATCGAAGATCATTGCAAACAATTTGCATATGATCATGTGGGATTTTTGATTCCATCATTGATTAGTATGGTAGCTAAAGACCCTGATAGTGTTCAACAATACTGTATAGATGCTTTTACAATTTTTGGTCATCAAATGAAGACGATAATAATAGCTCCATTCAATGTCAAGTAAGTTTAATTTGCTTTATTTATAATTTGGACTTAAGAAAATTCCATTATTATTTTGCATTTTGAGTTATTAATTGTTAACTTTTTACCTCTAGTGGTAGACATTGGGAGTTACTAGTTATTGTCCCCGGGACGTTCACTGTTTATTATCTAGATCCCGCAGGAAGTACATTAAACACTAAAATTGGACACGTAATGAGAATGGCATTATTCTGGTGAGAAATAATTCATTTTTTATATCCGTTAACATCTTTTATTACATTACTGTTTACTTATGCAACTTAGTGTGTTATATTAACATATAGGGGTTTAGATGCATTCAAAAATGCTGGAGGAAAGGTCCCAAGGAAAAAGAACCAGCCATTGTCTTGGGAGAACATAAAAGTAAGCTCCCGACTCCCCGACTCCAATGTATATATTATTGATGTGAATTGTACTTAGTTGTATTATTTTGTATGTTTCAATTTATAGTGCGCTACACAAGACAATGGCTGGGCATGCGCATACTATGTGATGCAATTTATGCAGATGATTATCAAACATGCCGCATTGGACATCGATACCATACATGAGGTATTATATATAGTCTCATTAGTTAGTATGAAATATATCAATCTTATTTTTATATTATTACTTATATATATACATCATTCTCTTTGCAGGTGTTTAAAACTGACCACACTATAGGCAAACGCTTAAAAAATGTACATGCTCCATATACGAGGGAAGCATTAGATGAAGTAAGAGAAGAATGGGCAATAGCTGTACAAACAGTGGCAACTGTAAGATATAATTGGGATGTTGATAGTGATGATGAATGATACTTTGTAAATGAATGTTTCTGAATGTTAAAACATGTATTTGAATGATTCTATATGTGTGAACGTGACAATTGAATTGATGTCTGAATGTATCTACTTGTGTGAATCTTTTTATGTTAATTTTGCAGGTTTGTGGCCTGTTTGTAGGCTGATATCAATGGATGTCGTAAACCTGCAGTTCAGAAAACTGAACTGCAGGTTCTCATCCTGCTGACCAGCCACAGCAGGCCTGCAAACAGATTTATAAAAAAAAATAGATATAGGTGTCGGTTATTTACAGATAACCGTCAGCACAGACTTACAGCGTCGGTTTTTCGTTGAACACCGACGCCAAAAGTGTTCGCGCTACAGGAAATGGGAGTCATCTAGGACACTTTTCTGTGTCGGTCCTTTAGTATATAACCGACGCAGAAAGCGTCCTAGATGACGCCGTTTTCTGTGGCGCGAACCCTTTTGGAGTCAGTGTTTTATAATAAACCGATGCCTTGATGTTAAATAGGCGTCGGTTTTTTAACCGACGCTGAAGTGTCCAACCTTTTAGCGGCGCCCACATAGGCGTCGTTCAGAAACTGACGCCAAAGGGGGTTAAACAACCGACACTAAAAGGCACTTATGTAGTAGTGCATAGTGAGCATTTGATCTAATTTCTCTCTCTTAATGTAGTTGTATTCTACTACTATATATTGAGAAATTACCTATGATTTTATCTCTCTTTATACTTTGGAGACACTTTACCCTTTACACCCTCTCTTCATAGATGTTGACTCATGTGAGTGGTTATATTATAAAATAGATATTCATATATTCTTAATTTGTTGGATATGGATGTTGGACTCTAAAGTTGTATCTTGTTCATATTATACCATGAAGTAAACATAATTTGTGAATTTGTATAATATCATTCCTTGTTGTGAAATGGAATCCTATGAATGTCAGACTCTAAAATTTATCTTGTTCATATTATTTCATGAAGTAACTTCAATTTGTGGATTTATAGGAAATCGTTCCTTTTTGTGAAATGGAATCTTATTTTATCCACTTTGTGGTGGACGTTTCGTATTATCCATTAGTGTGATAGAAATCTCATTAAATCTATTTTCTTACTATGCTTTCATTTGTCTCTAAATTGTTGCATGCTTGTTGATTCATAAGTACTAGAGTTATATAATTCCTTGGTTTTTGGGTTTTATTCACGTCGATTTTATCCCCCTTTGTGAAATTAGGCACTGATCATTTTAATTCTCGATAGCCATGCATTGAGGTTTTAGTCTTGCTACAATTTTATACATATTGGCATGCCTTTCCACCCAAGGTGTGCCTTTTCACCCTATATTATATTTTTGGGAGTTTGGTAGTACGTCATTCTCTATTAGGTTTTGAGTTTTTTCCCTAACCACCACCGACTCTATATTGACACCAGTGTCACATTTACTCACTTGCATGCTAAACTATTTTCCAAATTGATGGATTGTGTGCCCTACATATTATGTGTATCCTTTTACATAATACTTTGAAAATGTAAAATGGCAAGTGTATCATTTTGTATGCCTTAAATCATTTCTTTTTAATATCCTCTTGGATGTTCTACTTGCCTCTTTGTTGGAAGTCTTGATAAAGTTGATTGATGTTGTAACATACTAGATCTTGGACCCTACCCTAGAACTTTGACCTTTTGGGTTTGACCAAACAAGGTTGAGGTTAGAGTGATCCTAATAATCTAATGCATGAATAACGTAATATAATACGTCATATAACTCATTTGGTGATTATAAGATGATAAATAACTTATGGATGCATAATGAAGTTAATAGGCCTCTAATGGACCATATGATAAAACTCATGTAAGAAAGTCTTAAAAGTGGAAATAAAATCCAAATTCATAATCTATACATAAATAAAATAAGTTTACATGTCAATTTTCATCTAATTTGGATAACCTTGGAATAATATAGTAAGTTAGGAGAGAGAAACTGTCTAAAAGATGTAAGTAATAAATCAATATAATATATGACACCAAAATATGGAAATAATGCCAAATTCGTATTCAACATATCAAATATAACCTAAGGATTAAGTTTCACCTAATTTGGATAATCTTAATGCCATTAATGAAAGAGGAAAGAGAAAATGTGATTTTATCTGTTTAACCCATTAAAGGTTTTTAAAGGGAAAATTAAGTGTATATTCAAAATCTACATGTTTAACTTAACTTATGTACAAAATTTGGTTTAATTTGGATAATTCTAGAACCCCTAAATAAGGAAAGAGAAGATACATGCATTATTGGATTTCACTTTGTTTAATTCGGTATATTTCCCTATTTTCTCACCTAAGTCTCTGTCACGTGTTGGATTTTATTTCCCGTTACTGTAGTGGTTGATCTCATTCATTGATTTTAGATCCGATGGTGCTCGAGTCATCTGCAACCCCGAGTAGGAGAGCCCGCTTGGTGTGAACAGAAAGGCGATTTTTCTATTGCACATATCTTCCCTGATTCATGATGGTTTTTAGAGATTATTTCTCCTATGGATTCCTCTCACAATTCTGCACAACCTGATCCCTAATATCACCCCTCTCGTGGCCTATAAATGTAACCCCCAATTTCCCTCTCCCCATCATTTTTCACAGACGGCTTTTCACCCTTCCTCCTTCATGAGTAACTGTCCAGAAAGGATCCTTGACCTTTCTCCTCTTCTCCTTTGGCCTCAATTGGACCGGGAAGTGTAGGGTGCAACTGGGCCTACTCAGTTTCTCCTCCGGTGGCCTCGGAGATGCCCCCGCCATCTCTGCCACTTTCAATTCAATTAGTTCTCTGGTGAGCATCCATGGACTTCCCTTTGCCTTTTCCTTCTTACAGTTTCATCTGCGGATGTCTCTACCACCCGGTCGACAAGCTTGGTTTGAACTTGGTTTTTGGTCATTTCCGGCGAGGTCCTTGCTCGCTCTCCTTGCACTTTTGGCCTCGTTATGGTTTGAGCACCTCCAGTTGAGTGTTTTCTTCTTTTCCCTCACTTCGTGTCACCACCTGCTTCTCTGGTCTTGCTTCCCTATTTTCGAGCTCTACTGGTCATGGCAGAGAACTTCCTTTCTTCCTTCTCTGGTCGGCTTTTGGACCTTGGTTAGGGTCGATGGCTTCATTTTAACCTCAGGAACTCATTGGTATGATTAGTTTCTTGGAACGATCCTTTGTGATCAGGTTTTGATCGAAGATTTGTGCTCTTGTTTGCTATATTTGGGCTATTCAACGAAGAACAATGCCCGCTATGATTTGTTTGTGTTACCCGTTGGGTATCCTCTTCTGCTTTGTTTTTCTTATAGGGGTAATTTTGTCTTTTCATGTGGTTTGTTCCTTTCTATTTTGCGTGAGCCATTATTGAGATAGTCAGGTTGTCCACTGACTTGGGTGGCTCTGAGTGGCTAGCCCAAGCCAGGGTGGCCCCTCTCTCTCTTCCTTGTTTCAAATGATTTGGTTTACTCGTAATTTCCTGATTGGCTTATGCATAAAAATTAATAACTAATTAATGGATCATCAGAAAATTATGGAAAAATATTCGTTGGATTCAAAAAAATGCAAACTTTCTAATGGTATTAGTTTTGTCTCCTGAATCTCATGTTTTAAAGAGGTTATTTTAATGGATCTAATTAATAAGATACTAACTTGTATAATTCATAACTAAATATTTATAAGTCAAAAAAATATAATAAAATATGTTATGGACTCCTAAAAACCTAAAATAAAATATGGCATAGTTGGAAACCTAATTCACATAATAATAAAAAGGTGGAATTCATTTTCTCTCTACTTAGGAAACAACACGCTTCATGCAAGCTGATATAGTGAATGGTTGGCTTCAATTGGTTGTTGATGATAACAACAGACCCAAGGAATTGTTCTGGATTGTTTGTAACAAAATTTGGTACTTCAGGAACATCGAGATCTTTGAAGGTGAAGCCATGTGCATTGTTCATCAGGTTATCCAGATCAGATCATCGATCCAATTGATAAAGGAAGCCTGGAAAGGGCAAGCCGAGAAGCCATCGATAGCGTCTGGAAATTGGAGTAAACCACCAGAAAATGTCATCAAACTCAACATAGATGCATCGATAAATAATAGGGGGAAGCAGTAGATGTTGTTGCAAGAGATGCCGAGGGAAGCTGGTTGGGTGGTTGGACCAGGAGGATTCACACAACGTCAGCTACTGCGGCTGAACTAGCTGGCATACACTTCGCTTATCAACAAATAAAAAGGAATGTGTGGCCTAGTGTTTTAGTTGAAACTGATTGCCAAGTTGCAATGAAAATGTTAAAGGATGATGCCCTGAAATACCCCAAATTCATGTATTGGTTAACCAGGATACGTGAGGAATGACCGGAAAACATGAAGATTCAATATGAACGGCGACTATGTAACTCAGTAGCAGATGGAATGGCAAAATTCCATCTCAGGAGCAATTCAACTGAGCATTATTTCGATTCGCCCCCAACCTATATTCTTAAGCACCATCTCAAATATGTCCTTGTAAATAATACTAGTGTATAATTGTATCACAATGTGGATCCACAAATGGAATAAATAAAGAGGATTGGATTTGAAAAAAAGGTGGTTTTTAGGGTTTTGAATAATTAATGGAAACCTAACCCTAATTTTCCATATATGTATCATAGGTTCTTTGAAAGCCTAGGTTTGAACCTAGTTGGACTTTGGATCATTTGACTCTAAAGTTGAGGTATGTTGTATCCCCTATTCATCTATATTGAGCAATTCACCTATCTTATCTTTCTTTTGACTTTAGCCTACACATATGTCTATTTTCTTGATATCATGGTTCATGTGAACTATCTTACTTGTTATGGACTTGAATATTTTCTTGATATCTTATCTTGTACCTTGGTGCATGTTGGTCTCTTATATCGGTATGTGCCACTTTGAAGTGGATGTTATATGTTTGTGTTGTCCATTATGTGATGTCAACCTTTGTATCATCTTCTGACTATACTTTCTACTTGCCTCTACATTTTACATGCTATGTGATTCAATAGCACTAGAGTAGTGTAAATTACATTGGTTTTTGGGTGTGTGCCCTTTTTTTATGGGATGTTGGTGGTGGTGCCCCATACCCAAGTTTCAAGGATGTGAAGCCTTGGCTCAACTTTTATATATATTGGGAGTTTGACGGTGAGTCATTCTATATCAAGTTTTCAAGGATGTGAAGCCTTGGCCGCCTTTGTGTTTATATTGTTATAGGGCTATGTTTATCTCACATTCATGAAGGTTTTATGACATTTGTGGGGTGTGTGTCCTACTACCTATCTACGTGCTTTTGTTGCACAAATTTTTATTGTTTTGTTTTATGGCAAGTATTCCTTTTGTTATGATTCTTTTCTTTTATGCCCGATTGGGTAGTCCTTATCTCTTTCATGGGAATCCTTTTATTTTGATGTCCCTTATTCTTTATAAATTGCTCAATTTGCTTTTTAGTATGCACATACCAGCCTTTGCTGATGTCTCCTTTTGTTTCTCTTTTTACTGGGGTATGCTTCCAACCCTAGGTGGAGGACATGGAAGGCTTGACATGTGGACCCAGACTTAGATTGAGAAGTTAAAGCTCGGAGACAATCTTGATGTGGATTAGATTTCCTCTACATGGATCCTTAAGTTGTAAGTTTAAGATGTTCCCTTATTTTATAATTGAATATAGTCATGTTTTATTCCGTTGCTATACTTTGGTCTTTTGATTACCACTATAAAGATTTGAAAATTTTACACCCACTCCACCATACCTTTTGAGTGTATTTGGACTGGAGGTTTTATTGTTCAAATTTTTTATTGTAAGGAGGTGGTTTTCACTTCTTTACAGATGCCCTTTCCCCTAATACTCATCAATATCTATTTACATGTACATACTGGAATTTTTATGTTGACAACTTCCACTTTGTCTGTGATAATCCTAAATTCTAGTGTTTTGATAAGAAAATAACAATTGAGGTGAATTAGATGACTAATACTTGATTGAAATAAAATTGTGTTTAAAATATGTGGTACCCAATTGGTAAAAGTATTGATGTATGATCGAGAGGTCGCATGTTCAATACCCCTGAACACATGATGAATAAATGACCAATTGTTTTAAAAAAGAAATAAAATTTAATTCTACTATGGATCTTTTACACTTAATAAGTGTGGTTCAAGATGCATTTATGAGTATTACTTGCAATAGAGTTCAATCATGAGTGAATATCTTTTTATAAATCAACCTCCTTACTAAAAAGATCAATAGTTCCATTTAGCAGTCACAACAAACCCAAGTGGCCAACTGATGACACATTATGTTAGTATCATAACAGGTTTTTTTTTGAACTTTTAGGATCAGGGCTTGAGGATTATTTGAATTGGAAGTCAAGGTTTAGACACCAATATAAGGATCCTTTTTTGTAAAAAATATTTGCATGACCAAATAATGGTGTTTATGTTTCAAATTTTGAAAGGATGGTTTTAGGATATAAATAGGAATATTTGAACTCGGGTACCTAGGCTTTATTTAAGTATATGAGTAGTTTTCTTATTTTAAACTTAGCTATGATGTATTTCTTGTTCTTAATTTAGAATATTGCTCGAATGTATTATGAATATAGCATCAATCTTCACCATGTCACTAAGAGCAACAAATAAAATGGATGGTTTGTAGCTACTAGGTGGTTATATTCTCTCTCTCACTCTCTCATTAAATATGAGGTCAACACATCTCCATAGCCCTAGGAGCAGGGATCCCCATAGCCCAAAGGGTGAGTAAATATGGAGTAATAACACCACTTAGTAGTACATTCTCATCAAATGGATGCTATAAAGGAATGATTTCCCTGATTTTCACTTTAAAAATGTTTTCTTTGTTCTTGTATATTTTTTCTCAAATTTTTTACATTTGCAAGAATATTAGTATGTATCGTTTACCAACGTACAAAACACCTTGTGTGTTGATTCATTGTTTCCTGTATGTTTTAGGTTCAGAGATAGCACGGTAGAAAAGACCAAAAAGTGAGCAATGTACAAGTTGTACCTATTGTGTAAACATGTTCAGACTTACGTAAAATTCTATTTCAATATGTAAATGTAATTTGTAATAATTAATTTTGTAATATACATGGGTTGAATGTTGAGAAATGTTTTGGTGTATTTATTGTATTATTTGTTCATGTGTGTATGTTGCTTTTGCATCACACTTTGAATTACATTGTTAGAGTTTGTCCTCTTGACCCCATGGGGTTTAGGTAAGGAAGAATCTGAGAATGTTAAAATATCTTCTATTGTGGGGTATGCTTCCAAACCCTTAGGTGAATGACTTGGAGAACTTACATGTTGACTTAAAATTTACTTAACAGGGCTGAATTTTCTAAGATGGACATGAAATAGCTCAAACTTCCCTTTGTTATATGTTGTAGTTGTTACTTTCATGTAGACCCCAAGTGGGGAGATTATCATGGAAACTTGTAAACTGTAAAAAGTCATTAAATTTTATTCCTATACCATATTTAGGTCTTTATGATATCCATTGATGAAAGATTAAATAATAGTTATTCACCCATTGTGACAAGTTAGTGTGTTTTTATTACAAATGATGATTCATGTTGATTAAGTGAGGAGCAGACCCCCCCCAGATCCAACTCCCTATAAAATCAATGAGTAGTTTTGAACAATGTATAGATTTTATAGGAATGGAAACTAGTGTTTCCATGTGTCATGGATAGCCTTACTGAACCGCTGTACTACCTAATGAAGTTACTGAATCATAATCTACTTATGATGATTGAACAAAGCCAAATTCTTGAAATCCCTACAAGTTTTCTATTGGGACGACAACGAGATACAAAAACTTGACTTGTATAAATTTTGTAAATGTGAAGAGATGCTCAAATTTAGATATTATTACATTAATTATAGGAAATAAGTTTTATCTAGAAATTTATACATGAATCAACATTCTGGAAAGGAATTTTTGAATCACTGACTCAGACCTATTGTCAAATCCTACTCAGAAAAATATGGTGGTAGTACTTATGGCAGAACATGCCAATCTGGTCTTTCACAATAAAGTGATAGATGGAGCTTCCATGAAACAACTTATCAACAGATTAATAGATTACTTTGGAATGGAGTATACATCACATATCTTGGATCAATTGATTACCAATGCCCCATGCATCTATTGTAGTATAATTTAATGAACAATGAGTAAATCCTACATAAATGCAAGTCTTTTCTACAAGTTGCATAATAATGAATTGAGAAGATGACTGGAGATTAAGGAGTATGAAGAAGTAACTATATTTGTTATACCTCCTAAATTAAGTAGTCTTATAAGGAAGGAAAGAATTTATTATAATTAATATTTTTTTCTTCGAAGACAAATGACAAGGTACATGTATCTAAATGCAAGAAAGAAAATGGAAAAGGGTGAAAGTGAATTGTGATGTTAAGTTATGGATGAAATATTAATGAAATGAGTATGAAATTTTCTTTAATCTATTGCATAAGTAACATTTGGTTAACCTAAACTAAAAGAAACACAACAAAATTGGAATATGATGAATTTTATTGATAGAGAAGAATTGTACATTAAGTGAATTAAGAATGATTGGTTCCAATAATATAATGAACATGAAATGAAAGAAGTTAAGAGAAATGAATCTAAAATGAAGAGAAAACAAATTGGTTATTGTGGCATGTCTAAGAACCTAACTCTAACCTAATATGATGAACTAATTTGAGAATAATGAATAATGATCTCAAAACAAGATTAAGGAATGTAGATAAATATAGTTTAATTCAATTAAATAATAAAATTCAAGGATGTGAATTGATTCAGAAGAATGCGTTCTTGGATTGTAATTGTGTACTAGAATGCTTGTATTTTGAAAATAACTTATTCTAATAGATTTCAAATGAGATAAGATATGTGTTAAATAGTAACCCTAACGAATGGTAAATAGTAAAAGAGGAGTAAAAGTAGTGCTATGCACGTTTATGCATTGAGATTTATTTGAATCTATTGAAATTGGATGAAATAAATATATGTTTTATGTTAAGCATATTATGAAGATGATGGATGATATAAAAAATTTATATGTTCATAGTGTTTTTGGTCCTAACGTTCTAAATATTCAATGTAATGCATGAGATGAAAGTAATGATAATGAATGTATTGGGATTGAAATAACATGTAGTGATTTGCAACTAAGAAACTCTAAGTAGGGTAAATACTTAAGAATGATACTATATATTAGGATAGTAGCCACTGATGATGAATCATATAAAATGAGTGAGAATGGGAAAGAAACATGTGTGTTGTAGATTGTAAAAGTTTGCATCATTTGTTACAATGAGCAATAATTGTGTATCTCATTGACCCTAATATGATTTATGCAATTCTACTTGCACAAGAATGCACACACATGAGAAGTGATGAATTGAATTCTCTTTAATATGAGTAATAGGATTAAATAACAAGTGAAATGATGGTCACATATAGTTAGATGCCCTAAACACTATGAATTTCCCCAAGGTCCATACTAGGAAAATGAAATAGATCCTTGCAGTTGTTAGAGGATATGAGAAGGATTTTTGGAGTGTGTACTGAGTCCTTGAAGGTTAGACCACCATGATTTAGGAGTGAGTCACATTGCTTGATTCTAGCCCTGAATACTCTGTTGTGAAAGTCTATGTCCATATGGAACAAAATACCGATGACATGTCAATTGTAAAAGGTGAGAAATTTTTTATATGTGGTATTCTAATCTATTTTCTCCTATCTCATTTACTTGAGATGAGGAGTTGATAATAGAGAGGTTTACTACCCTACCTTAGCCTCTTTGGGAAACCCTCTGGTGAACCACGATCTATTGTATCTATCTTAGTTTAATCAGCTAAACTCTTAGATAATGACGGTGAGTTGTTGACACAAGAATTAGACGTGTCAAATTCTACTTCGTAAGGTACGAGGCAAGTAGTTTGAGGGAAAATGGATAAAAGATGACCAACTGTGTAGAAAATGAGATGAATTTCGTCATGTTCGAATTACTTTAAATTGAGAAATCTATTGTTGTTTGAATATGTTTCTTCTTGTGGAAATTATTTATACTTGTATAAATATAAATAATTTCCACAATAAAATTGGAATTTGATCTTAAGTATTGACATCTGGTTTATGTTGGGATTTGATATCTATTTTTACTAAGATTATGTTTAGTTGTCATTTAAATAGTCCTATTGGTATACATACCTTATGTAGAATTCAACTTTAGGACGAGAGGATAGTTCCTAGTGTGGATGGTGTGGTATCACAAAAATATGTTATTACTGCTATATAATAAATTTATAGATGTCGAATTTGTTACTTATGTAATAGGAATGCAGTTTTACAATAAATAGTAGTTGTCAATAAAGTAATAGATATTCTCTCAATGATTGATAAGAGTTAGAATTTGACGAAATGGATTTGTCTCTTATCAGTCAATATATGGTCATACACTGCATGTGTTAAATGCTACAATATTAGTTAGATCGACAAGTTTTTATATGTTCACTAAACTTCACTTGATGTTGATACATGTTACTTGATTGAGAGGGAAATTTTCACTCACTGGTGCTCTATATAAGCCTCACAAGGTTGTTTCACATATATTTAGGTATAATGACATCCAATAGAGAGGTCATGAAAAAGAAGATGTAAACATAATAGTTTAGTCTAGAATGTTCATGTAGTCTCACTTTTTGGGATGGGTTGTATATTGAATTTGTTTCCTTTATGTGTATATATTTTGATATAAACTAAACAAAAATAAAGACATAATATTGGTTTTAACGGAGTCAAATGCATTTTGTGATAATTGAACACACATGTCCATTGATATGGCATTAGTTTCTAAGGTTTCATGAAAATGAAAAAATTACCTATGTGTTTTGTATAACATTTCAATCATGTTTGTGAAAAATCTAGTGTTTTGTTTCTTGATTTGGGTTTAGGTTTAGGGTTTCTCTGTAATGGTTGGCATTTATGTTGATCAAAATAAAGGCCCCTACACTTTCACTTGGAAATTTGCTAGCATCACAATATATCTCCTTCTCTCTATCCCTTGGAGTAATGATGACTAGAGCTCACATGTCAAAGTGTGTAACCAAAACCGTAGACACCATGACTAAAAGTAGGTAGGGACAAAGAATAAGGTTTCTAAAAGAAACCAAGAAATAAAAAGTAACAAGAGAGTTTAAGCAACATGATCATGGAAAGCTAGTCGATCAACTAACCAATCCAACTAATTGATTGGATATGATCTAAACATCATGAGTTAATCAACCAATTGAGTGATCTTATCCAGTCAATCAAATGGACTTTCAGCCAATCAATTAGGCTAATTTTTTCCAATTGATCTCTTGGACTTCAATTGATCATCTCGGTTGATCTTATTTGGTCGATCCACTGACTTTCCATCATTGTGTGGACTTCTAGATAGTCTACAATTATTCAAATTGATTACATAAACATTTTAGTAACCAATTTAATGTGTATCCATAGTTATATTCCTCCTCACTCTACATATTATGTGTTTGACCATACAAGGTCTATATTAAATTGGTAGTAATGTATGTAATCATATTACAACTTCACAGGAAATGAGTGGTATCTATAAAAATTATTTCTACCCAAGTAATTGGACAAGTTGGAGAACAACTTCAACCTTATATTGTGATAAGTGTTACAACGACCTTATAATATTTTTGTATATGATATCCATATTGAATATGATTCATGAAAACATAACCCTATTAATGTTCAATCTTTGTTCCTTTATTAGGTTAGGGATCTTGAGATACATGTTACACCAATATCAAATATTGACTCACATGGGCATGATCATGCATCTTGTAGTTTCACCCAAAAAGTGGTCGTGATATCACTTCAATAGGAGGATAAATTCCATATTTGTCACACAATAATTTGCATGTGTCATAGTGTACCCAATCACGACTTGTATGGCAACCCTATTCAAGGTCACATTTACTAGTGTTTAAGTACAATGGACAACATGTGGTTGTTAACTTAGGTCTAAGGACCACAATCACCACCTTCACGTTGAGATATGCATCTCATTGTCATTTCTAGATTCCATGTATTATACTATAGGTGGGTTTGATTGATAAACTTGTTCATGAATAACTACCTATGTTTTGGATTGATATCAAATATCATGAGTTGTGAGACATAGTCATCAGTCAACACATGTACTAGTTTTGTGTATTATTATCCTCGTAATTTCTACAATAGTATCTAAATAGGGACTTGGGATATTGAAGCTAGCCAATTGACTTGTCCATTTGTTATTTCATCGAAAACCCCACATTGATCACAAAACCATGAATCACACCTAGTTGATCAAATAGAAATTCCAATTGGTTTACCAACAACATTCATAGTCTAAAACCCATCACCAAGAAATTGACTAATCCACGAAATAACAAATGGACAAGTCAATTTCCATATATATTTTGGCATATTCATAATATGCATCAATGAAGTAAAAATATCACTAAGTTAGTGATATATCTAACTAAGAAATTAACTATGTTTTAATTAAAAAGCTCTTGAATGCGGGTTTTCTTATACAAAGAAGTCATTTATGCTCATGGGCTCAATCACTAAACCAATTTCACTTGATGTTGAAGTTCATTGAGCATGATATTTGTGCTCCATACAAAATCATATGCTATGAACTATTGCTTTAACTATTTTCTGTAACCATGGATGTGTTGGTGATTTAGCTCAATATATCCAAAGCTCCATGTGTATATACCTTCTTCACTTGAAAATATATAATCACAATGAACATAGTGCCTCAAGGTAGAGTCAAACTAGAACTTGAAGAGAAAAATAAAGTCGCCTTCCTTGACATATTTCCATCTTATGTGGGAATTGTTCCATGACATTGTCTTCTCCTTCTAGATACAAAAGTTTTTGTATGTGAAGGAGTAAGTCATGTATTTGTTCAAGTTGGATACAACTCTTCTTCTCTATGAACCTTTGATTAAGGTTGAGGGCTTTGATGGCCACCATTCTTTCCATTCTAGCTCTACTATAAGATGGTGCATCTAATCATAGACCATTTGATACAATATAGTGTCGTTTGATGTTTTAAATGCCATGTGATAGCCCAACAATGCATAATATAACACTAATGACTAGTCCACCCTTGTATGGTTGGCATTCTTCTCAAGGATATATTTTGATTTTCTAATTGGGGATTCAACTTAGCTTCTTGTATGAGGATGATAAGGTGTGGTTACTTTGTGATGTATTATGTATTTCTTCATAATCCTTTGAATTGACACTTTACAAATTGTGAGATATTGATCATTATCATCATGAATGATATTCCAAATTGGGGGAATATAGTAATCTTAAAATGTTTATCATCAATTTAGAATCACATGGTTGGGTGGGAACTACTTCCCACACAAAAATGTAATCGACTAAAACCAAAATATATTCATAGAAACATTAAGATTGGAGATGTTCCATGTAGTTGATTCCCCATTTGATGAATATTTTCATTTTCATCCAATTATAATGTAGAATCTCATTACCCTTCTCAGTGTTCCATGTATGCTGTCATCAGTCACGTGCCTTGATGAATATAAGTTTGTCCTTAAATATGGATAACTAAAAGAATACACATTGCAATACCTTTGCTTCCATCTTTTCGATGCTCATGTGCCCTTTGTAGACTAGGGAGTGAAATTTCTTGAAGGTGTCTTGAATATCTTAGTCTCAGATGCATATTCTATATAGGTCATTCAAAAACTTGGATACCAAGTATGAATCATCACAATAGTAATGCTACATGTCAGTGAAGATTTTTTTTAGCATTACAATTCTTCTCTAGGTGGACTACCTCACCACTTAGGTAGTTCACAAAATTAGTAGGGAAATATGGCATTAGAGCAGGAAATTTAACTTATTATATTCACCTTAAATAGTAGATCGTGTCATCAAATATGGAATGGGAAGGAGGGTTTCATGGTTTATACCTAGTCCTGGAGCGAATCCAGTGACAATCCCTTATAGCGGTGTGTGACTTTCTTTAATTTGTACCTAGAGGGAAACAACAACGGATTCCTGGGGTATCACCATGGACAACAATTGTCCATGTCCTCCTAGCGGGTGGAAACAACCTCCTCGCATGTATAGTAGTCCACACGGACCACCAGAAACTCCTGTCATTCTAGATGAATGGACATGAATGAGTTGTCTCTCCTAGTTGATGTGCTAGTTTCAACTTGCTCTCCCATAATTATCTCTATGTTGTTGTTCCTCCCTTTGACGGGTAGAACTTACTTGAGTTCTCACATTACCACAAGTGTGAGAAGACAATAATTATCAAAGCTTCTTGTTGTATCCGTAGAAAGCCTCGACTACCCCTCTATTTATAGGAGGGTCAGCGTCAGGAGTTTTGTTCTAAGCGAGAGCCGAAGAGGCAAGATATCCATGAATTTTTGTATCATGTGAACAATAAAATAGTTGGTTCAACAATGAATCGATCTGTTGGCATGCGAGCCGATATGTTCAACTCTTGAACCATAGTTTCACTATGTTTCCCAATTGGATTTGTATTGGAAATTAATATTCAATTAATGCACAACATGACATCAACATCAATACTTGATCTAATCAAATTTATTGATCAGATGGTCGATTCACAACCTGAACTGGTCGTTCATAGATCTAAGATGATCGATTCATCTATTGAATCAGTCATCTCATGGTTCTGATTTCCAATGTTGGTTCAATTGACTTGACACTTGAATCGATTAGTTTAACACTTAAATAGATCAGTTCAAAGTCTATTTAGTCAACTTTTAACCATTGTTTTTTAAATTGAATACCTACACCTTAGTAATAATGTTTAAAATTCATTCATGAATAAATTCCTATTCCAAGTGTATCCTATGTGTGTGACCTTATAGGTTCCAAGTTACATTGGAAGTGAATGTCCATAACCAACTTATGACATCACAAGCAATGATTGATATCTAGAAAGACATCATTGCTACCCAAGTAATCAAAAAGTTGGAGAACAACTTAACCTACAATCTATTATTAGTGTTATAGTGATCATATATTTCCTTTTTCTCTAATATCTTGATTGAACTTGAGGCATGGAATCATCATCCTATTCAATATTCAATCCATGTTCCTTGAACTAGACTAGACTGCTTGAGATATATGTAAGCTCAATAACATATTAAATCACATGAGAATAGTCATGCATTTCTTAGTCTCACTTATCAAGTGGCCAGGATATCAAACTACAATAGGAAGACAAATCCCATCTACATCACTCATAGTCATCCCCATGTGTCACAATGCACCCGAGCACCACCTTTATGAAAACCCTTATTCAAGGTCATGATGGATGGTGTCAAAGTACATCAAATGGCATGTGATGAGTGTAGTGACTTCAGGTCTAAGAACCACAATCACCACTATCACTATGAGAGCTAATTCTGACTACCATTCAATGGTCCCATGTATGATTCTCGAGGTGGGTCTATCTGATACAGTATTCTCTAACAAGTATCTATGTGTTTGGTTTGATATCACATGTCATGACTAATGAGATTTTGTCATTAACCAACACTCATTCTAGTCTTAAGTGTTGTTTCTGTCTATAAGCCTTCCATAATACATGTGACTAGGGATAAGAATGTATATATTCTTAACATATGTATTATATCATTGTTCAGGTCCTCAACCTGAAGACATACATTATCGAGTAATACCATCCTTTAGGCATATATTATGTTGCATCATTATCTCATAACTAAATAAATAGAATAAAATGGAAGATTTCCTATATAATTAATCAAATCATTTATAAGATATGCCATTACGATCATTATATGATTGGCTCTTAGGGCATACATACCAACAGACTCCCACTTGAACTCAGAGACAATCACCCATGAATTTAATCCCAAGTGATCTAACATGGCCTTCATGCTTCTTATGTGAAAGTGCTTTTGTCAAGGGGTCATCCACATTGCTTTTGGTTGGTACTCTACAAATCATCACATATCATAATCATACGATTTCTCATATGAGATAAAACCTCCTTTGTATATGCAACGCTGATGCGGTTTGTGTTCCTTAGCTTGTTCAATAGATCTATTTTTGTTACAATATAGCTCAATCGCATCGCAGATGCTTGGAACCATCCCAAGTTCACTGATGAACTTCTTGATCCAGACAACTTCCTTTGTTGAATTGGATGTAGCAATATACTCATACTTTATTGTAGAATCTAAAACTGTCTCTTGCTTGGAATCCTCTAGCTCACATCTCCATTGTTGAGTCAAAACAAAAATCCTAATTGCTATCATAATCATCTTTGTCAGTTTGGAAGCTTGCATCAATGTAACCCTTTACTCCGAACTCTTCCTCACCACCATAGACAAAGAACTGGTCCTTAGTTCTTCTCAAGTACTTAAGGATGCTTTTCATGAAAGTCTAGTGACTCCCACCAAGATCTGACTGATATCTGCTCATCATATTCAAGGCATACAAGACATCTGGATGAGTATATAACTTTGTGTACATGATAGATCTAATTGTTTATGTATGTGGAATCTTACACATGAGTTCCCTTTCTTCACAAGAAATGGGACATTGAGCTATAGAGATGCTAACACCATGAGACAAGGGTAAGTTTCCTCTATTTAAGAACTCCATGTTAAACCTCGTCAACACTTGGTCAATTTATGTTCTCAGACTTATCCCAAGAAACCTTCTAAATCTATCTCTATAGATCATGATTCCTAAGATATAGGATGCTTCGCCTAAGTCCTTTATAGAGAATGTACTTCCCAGTTAGTTCTTTACCATATGTAAAAAAGCTATGTCATTCTCCATCAATAGTATGTCATCTACATATAATATGAGGAATATAATTATGCTCCCACTAACCTTGTTGTACACACAAGGTTCATCTTTGTTTTGACTAAAGCCAATCTCTTGTATTGTCTCATCAAAATGAAGATTCCAGCTCTAAGATGCTTGATTCAATTCCTAGATTGACCTTTGTAGCTTACATACTTTATTTGCATCCTTTGGATTTATAAAACCCTTAGGTTGTGTCATGTACACATTCTCAAGAAGATTCCCATTAAGGAATGTAGTTTTAACATCCATCTGCCAAATCTCATAGTCATAGTAAGCTATAATGGCAAGCATGATCCTGATGGACTTAACCATGGCAACTGGTGAAAAAGTTTCATCATAGTCAACACCTTGAACTTGTTTGAAATCTTTTGCAACCAATCTATCCTTATAGGTTTTTACATTACCATCCATGTCGGTCTTCTTCTTGAAGACCCATTTTCACCCCATGGGTTTTACCCCTTCAGGTGGATCCACTAAGGTCCATACCTTGTTGGTGTACATGGATTTCGTCTCAGATCTCATGGCCTCAAGCCATTTCTCATACTCTGGTCCCTTAGTAGCTTCTAGGTAGGTAGTTGGCTCATCATCTATGACCAAATCACAACCTTATTGAGTCACAAGATAACCAAATCTTTCACGCTCAAGGTGTGTCATACTAGATCTATGAGGTTCTTGTTTCACATGAGGAACTTGAGATTCCACAACAATTTGTGACTCTCCTTGTTCCTCCTATTCCTTTACAGGTTTAATGTTTTCTTGTTGGTATCGAACCTATTTAAGTTCTACTTCTCTCCCATTGATTCCTTTGAAAATAAAATTCTTTTCAAGGAATACATCAGTCCTGGAAAAAAACACTTGGTTGTCACACAAAGTATAAAAGTAGTATCCCCTCATTTCTTTGGAATATCCAACAAAATAATATTTGTCTTATTTTGATCCAATCTTTTTAGGAAACATTTTCTTAACATAATCTTCAAATACCCAAATCTTCATCAGAGACACATCAGGACATTTCCCATACCATATCTCATATCGTGTCTTTTAAACCAATTTAGTGGTACGCGGTTAAGTGTAAATGTTGTGGTTTCTAGAGAATAACCCCAAATGGAAGTCAGAAGCTCAAAAAAACTATCATTGACCACACCATATCTAGTAATGTGAGATTCCTTCTTTCTAATACACCATTATGTTGTGGTGTTCCAGGTGGAGTCCATTGTGATACGATACCACGGGTTCACAAAAGGTCCTCAAACTCCTAGCTTAAGTATTCTCCACCTCAATAAGAATGAAGTGCCTTAATACTTCTACAAAAGTTGGTTATGTACTTAATTCATGAAATCCTTAAACGTTTCAAGGGTTTTTGATTTATTTTTTGTCAAGTAAACATAGCCATACCTACTGAAGTCATCAATAAAGGTAATGAAGTACTTATAACCACCTCTAGCATTTATTTAAAAGGCCACACACATCAGTATGTATGAGTCCTAATAGATTACTGGTCCTCTCACTGTTACCGGTGAAGGGAGTCCTTATCATCTTTCCCTAAAAACAAGGTTCACATATCTCTATTGATTTGAAATCAAAAGAGTCTAGATATTCATCTTTATGGAGTCTAGAAATGCACTTCTCATTTATGTGCCCTAGACAACAATGCCAAAGGTATGTTTGGTTTGAGTTATTATGTTTTTGTCTTTTAGTATATATCTTATTCACAATTGTCTCTAGATCTATCAAGTTAGACCATAAGACATTAGGAAATTTTTGTAAAAGATCTCATCTTTACTTCTAGAACATCGACCACTCTTTATATGAAATTCGAACCCATTCTTATCTAAACATATATGATGTTCATATCAATGGAAGGTACATAATAGTAGTTCTCCAACTCTATTATAATCCCACTTCAAAGAGATAACTCATAGGTTCCAACTACACTGGCAACAACTCTTGCTCAATTAGCAAGACGCAGTTCAACCTCACCTTTTATCAAATGTCTACATCTTTTCAGATCCTTCACATTTGAGCAAATGTGTGATCCACATCCAGTATCAAGTACCCAAGATGAAGGAGTAGTGTATTTAATCTATAAAGAGGTTACATCACCCCCTTACTAAAATTTGAAGAATAAAAGATCCATTCCAAACATAACATAAGGTATGTTAGAATAGGAGTAAAATTTTCAAATATATATTATTGGTATGCAAAGGACCAAAGTGTAGCAGCAAAAATAAAAGTATTGACTATATTCAATTTTACAACAAGATTACAAACGAACATCATAATATCCCATAAGGGTTTACATGAAGATTCCATAAAAGGATCTAAGATAGAGGGAAGTCTAAACTACTTCAAGTTTGTCTCCAAGAAACATCTCCATGAGCTAGGTCCATGTTGAAAGTTATGTTCTCCTTGGTCTGGTTTGACACCTTGTCCTAAACCTGGGTGGTTGGGAATCACCCAAAAAGAGGGAAAGAAAACAAGGTATGTGTCAAATAATGAACAAGAACAAAAAAAAATCAAGGAAGTAAAGGCTATAAGTTCATATATAGGTGAAGAGACCAAGATTATGAGGCATAATCTAAATAGATGATTTCCATAACATCAAAATAGTAAAGGAATTTCATGCATGATTAATGTTGACTACATTAACTAAGTAGGGTTGTGGCACCTACCGGACCCCAAACTATAGGTGAGGGGAGAAATAACACATTCTCATTCACCTACACAAATTATATATGGGTGAGAATCACACATTCCCCTGGGCAAAATAACACATGCCCTATCTATGGGTGGTTGTACATAAGTACCACTACATTAGCTAAATAGTTTAATAAAATCAACATGCTAAGAGAAACTATGGCAAGTTGAAGAATCATATATCTGAAACATGGCAGTGGGGTACAAGACCCAAGAAATAGAATATCAATACTATTTTCGAGGCATTTTAACAAAAGAGTCATGAGTAGTGAAAATAGGGTTCATATAGTGCCTCGTTTGGGAATATAGTGTTTGGTTTGCAAATATCCCAACTTAGGGTGTAAGAATGCATACACCTCTTTACTATGTTCAAATACCAAGTTCTAACACTTCTATATGTTCCAAGTTCAACTTTGGCCTATTCCAAATTATTAACATTATTTAGTGTACATATTGCACATTATTGCATAGAAACCCTAAGATTGGACCTTTTCTAAAAAAACTTGGATTTAGACTCTAAAAATCTAACCATTGGACTAGTTAGGTTCTTCTGATCAAGAAAACATGTCTTTATGTCAATTTTAGAGTTATGGTGATTAAGTTGTAATTTCTATGGATTTTATGTATTAAAATCATATTCCAAAAATCACCTTTTGAAAAACCTTGAAATCAGATATTGAAAGTAATTTTATTTGATAGAGATTGATTTTTTGATTCAATTTTTTTATTAGTTTGGACAAGAGGTTTAAAAGATATGAATTTTCCAAAATCTGACCAACCAGAAAATCACATGTCAGCAATTTAGTTGCAAGTGAGGAAGAGAGAGAGGGAGAGGGGCCGACCCGTGGCTTGGCCCCCACAACCTATCCTAGTTCATCCTTTACCCTAGGAGGGATGTAACAATCATTTCATGTTCATCTAGAGCTAGTACCGAAGTATAGAATGATAAAGAAATGAAAACCTAAACAAGAACATCATCTAAAGGTGGAGATCATCATTTAAGCATAAAAATATGAACTAGCAAGCTTATAATAAGCAAGAAATGCGGAGAAAGTTATATAAAGAACATTACATCCCAATCAGCAGGAAACTCGAGCAAGATGGGTTTGTAGCTCGAAGCACAAGCTCCAAACTCGAGCAAGAATCACCTTCTTCTCAAGGATACAAACCCTATGCAAGAGGAGCATGAAAAGAAGAGTTTTTGAGATTTAGATGGAGTGATGTCATTGAAGACCAGGGTTTAAACCTGGAGGAAGGTGGAAGGAAGAAGAAAAATAGGGAAAATAGAGGAGAATGGGAAGAAACCAACTTGCCTTGGTCGGAAATGCCAAAAGGTGACTTTAGAAACCCTAGAAGACCTTCTTCACCAAGATGGAATCTTCTTCTACCTTGGGATAGATCCTACGTGGATAAAAAGAGAGTGGCAAAGTTGTAAGTAGGAGGGAGGTGATATGGATCAACTTTTTTGGTTGGGAGGTAAGGAAGGAGTATATAAAGCTTTATGGTTAAGGAAGAAGCAAGGCATGAGGTATCCAAGCTACTTTCATGTGTCCATGTCTAAGGGTGTTGATGGTCATGCAAGAATTTATGGATAAGGAATAAGAAAAGCATCAGGTGTCAAGTACTTTCCATGTGTCCATGGCTAAGGGTGCCCATGGACATGCAAGCCTTTATGTATAAGGAAGGAGTCAAGCATGAGGTGTTCATGGAGCTTTCTATGTGTCCATAGCGTAGAGATTCTATGGCCATGCAAACAGTTGTTCCACATCTCCTAGTTACTTCTTAGCCACAAAATTTCAGTTCTCAAGGCCCACAAACGACCTCCAAACAAAGAAACCATCCCATTGGTTGATAACTCCTAAAGATAAGCTCATCCATAAAGGGGGAAATCCCTAAAATGCCCTTGAAGAGAAACACCTCTAAAGAAAGGTACAACTAGGTGCCCCATGGCTCAAAAAGCTCAAGAATGATAATGAAAGATCTAAGGACCACTAGGCATGTGACAATTTGCAATGAAAACCTCCCAATTGGGTAAATTGCAAAAAAAGTCCAAAATGTGCATAAAAATTGTATAACTTGCACAAACAACATCCAAATTGGACCAAACTTGAAACTTAAGCATATATCATGATTTTGAAACACCTCACAAGTTTAGATTAAGTCTTAGAGAACTTAATTATGGTAATTAATCTTGTTCAACACATTAAGAAAGGTTTGGAGCCTTACACTTCTAGCATAAATTTATTTACCGTTGTTCCACTTAAGTGGCAATTTTGAATTTTAGATCCTTAAATAAGCTTGCACTAAGGTATTTATGCATAAATCCTTCCATTGGTATAATTATTGAACAAATTTTCATCAAGCCACTATAAATTCCACTAATTCGTCAACAAGGACATAAAGGATAGAAATGAGAAGAAAACTTAGGTAAAAGGGTTACATGGAGATTACATTCAGAATTTAGTATGCTACATAATCTTAATTACGTATATACCATAGATAGAGATATCTATCCCTTTATTCATATTCCTAGGTTTCCTTAAACCTCTCCTTATTTTGAGTGGGGATGACTTGGATCTCATATTAGCCTCAAAACACTTCTTAGCCTTGCATTTATCCTTGGACTTTATTCTGCTGATTGCAATCGTGGATTTGTCCTTCTTGATTTGTGCTTCAACATTTATCAACATGTCAAGCAACTTATACGGCGATTTCACCATGTTAATCAAGTGATAATGATTGATACTAGCTATATGATTTAGGCAATGATAATAAAATCATATCCATGGCTAACTCTTGACGTAAAGGAAATCCCAGTCTTTCTAGATGTTCCACATGCCCAATCATATTGAGGACATGGGACTCTAATGGATTTCCCTCTATTTGTTTGCACTCAAACAACGTCTTAGAGACATTATACCTTTTGCGCTTTTCACGTTGTTTATGAAACTCATAGTTCATACAACCCAACATAATGTTCTTTATGGCAAAAATATCATTGGCATGCTTCAAGTAAGCATCCATTTCAGACTTACGCTAATATGGAGCGGATTCCACTAACACTAGTGTTTTAGGGACATAGAGAACACTTCTCGAAGTCCTGAACAAATTATGGAAGTTTATCCTGTTTAGATTATTATTCTCAAGGATTGAACACAATGATTGTGTAGTTTCCAATTATATCTACAAGAGTAAAATTTGCATTTTGTCAAAACACTTTTGATTTGATTTGATAATATTGACAATATTTAACCAGACCTTTAATTAATTATCGCTCCCACTATTTTGTTCAAATTGAAATCCCTCACTATCAATTCAGAAGATTTCCGCATACAATCTTCTAGTGAGACAAGATCCAAAACAATTAAGTCAATACCCAACAAACACTGTCGCTCATTAAGGTAGGCAATGTTTGCCAATTACATCTCATGCAATTCTTGGATAGATGATATGCACAATTCCTTGCCATATTCCATCTCTATGCTTCTAGACACTTAATCCTATTAAAGGTCACCTAGTTAAGCCTAACCATAATCCAACATGATAGAATATGCACCCTGCTAGGGGAGACCTGCATATCTACCATCACACTTCCATGAGATAAACGATGCACCATGCTAGGGTGTTCCCACACTTGGTCCATTAAGCGTTTTATGTGTGTTGCTTATGGAAGCATCTTAGGCTTAATAATGATTGAGGGATTTGTATTTATCCATATACATATCCAATAACCACATACTTATAGTATGCATCATATACATGCTATATCCCACAAGAGAAAACATGCAATAAACACAATGATGATTATGATCATACTATTGTAATTCCTTCGAGACACAAGGAATTAGTACCACCTAAGGTCTAGATCACATGTAGTAACCTGGTGGCGGTGAAGATCTGTGTTGGAACCAATTCGGGTCGACCAATTCAATTCTTGAACTGGTCAGTTTGCCTCCTAGTATGTTAGTTGGTTTCTCATAATGATCATATGGTCTTTGGTACAAGCAACTTCTTAACACATGTAGTAGCTTAGTTGGCCCACCAGCTGATCAGTTTGGCTCCACCTATCATCTGACCTCCTTGGTCCTCCAGCTAGGGGGTTTGTCTGATGCTGAGCATCTTCTTTGCCATTACAGGAATTAAAACTATCCTAATCCTATTTCATATATTACATGGTGATAAGAAAACCTCGATTTACATTCATGGGGAGCATAGGAAGGAAAGATTTAATAGTTTTACATATGAAAGAGAAGATAGAGGCTTGATATGCAAACTAAGATATAAATAGGAATAACAACTGTTAGAACCCATTACACTAAATGGGATTACTCAAAACATAAAACACAAATGATCATTAATTAATCACACACCCAAAAATATGGGTAAATTAAAACCAATTTCTACATCAACACCCACTCAGAAATGTTTGCATAAGAGCCCAATATCTTTCTTGTATCCATACTATGACAAGAATTGGATACAAGTTGTTATATCACCTTAGCCACAACATATATACACAAGATAACAATATTTGTATATGCTACACAAATAAGAATTAACATGCTAACAAAATTCCAATTCATTTGAAACACCATATACAAACTTTCTTACCCAGACCTAAGAGTATAGGGATGACTCTAGGACACACTAGACATCTAATCAACAATATTCATTATTGTAGTTACTCTTTACTTCCATGGTTTTGTGGTTGTCACTTCCGATTGCCTAAAAAATATGGTGGACCACAAGAGTGAGACCCATGTCCCAGCAAGAGATATAACCTCCAACAACATTTATTGATTCCAACATTTTTAGGTAATGAGACAGTTTAAGTAGTTTAATCATATATAACAAATAAGCTCAAAAACACTGATGATTAACAAAATACATAATGGAGCAGATAATAACTATCTTCATTAGACAGACTTTTCTCATATCCCTATTAATAGTATAAGGAGTCTAGCAGCATGAGCATCTCTAACATCATGAATAAGTCTAGTATCATATGCATAGATAACAACATCAGCATGTCTAACAGGTTGAACATATCAACATCATAAGAAGAGCTAATAACATAAGCACAACTATTTGGATAAGCATGATTAGCAGTATATGCATCTCTAGTTACAAAGGCATGGCTATCATGCTAAACATAATAAACAACATGAGATAGCTAGCATCGTGATTATAATCATCAGTAGCAGTATAGTTATCAACATAGGCATAACTACTATATGTACGTATCCACAATCTTAAGCATATCCACAACCTAAGTATATCTACAATCTCTTAATTGCACTAAGCATCATCTTTATGTAAAGATAACAAACAAGGTATATCATCCAATGTGAAACGTCATGTATAACCCAAAACAAATATGCTACATGGTCATATTACATCTTTTATTACGCCTTGGGGAGTTTGAGTTGTACCACTCAAAGTCCAACTGACCACTGCTTGGTCGCAATCAGTTCCATATAGGATCTAGGAAGAGCCGAACTCTAAGATCTTCTCCATACTCAGTCAGTATGAGTCTACACAACAGTGACATATAGTCAAACTGCAAAACAATGGCATATAGTCCTGTAACTAGCCCACCTAGGTACATGTCACGACACTAGCATATAGGGTATTCAAACCCAATCACTGAGGTACAAATGTAGTTGTCCTCTAATCACATCATGTTATAATCATTGAGACCTGACCAAAGTCATTCTAAAAAAGCAAGCTAGGTATAACTGCACCATCCTCCTGAAATACTTGGTGTCAGGATGACAAGCACCCCACATACTCAATAGTATGCACTCTGAGTTTCGCTTAGGAATACTCATTTCACCATCCAGAAAGTTCTAAACTGAAGATGGTTCTATGGCACAGGGCACTACATGATTAGAGTTTCACTTGATTAGTTATCTCCAATTGGGTGAATTAAGGCTGCATCAAACAAGTGGACATACAAACCCTAATTCACTTCTAGCAATCATATAAGTATCACAAATTTAAAAGATATAAAACGTGTGAAACATAATTTCTCATCTCATCATCACATGGTACTATTCACTTGCCATTCATGAGACCACACTAGTCATCATACTATCACAAGATATGATTTTTTTTCACAATATCATAGGGTATCAACCCTTGTCAACATAAGAGGATTACACCTCATTCAGGGCTCAACCATGCCCAAAGGTCATTAGACCATCATACTATTCCTTGCAAGATCACCATCATCTTTTCATGCATTATAACAAGGCTCAACAACATCACTTACATATAATACACCAGATCAGCACAATATTGCATTCATGAGCTGGGAAATATTCGTAAACAATCATAGCAAGGTTATATTAAAATTAAGAACATTTCTTTATTACCTCAACATGCAAGGAATCTAGATATTATTAACCGTCATCATATTCATAATGCACATGTTTAGCTTAAGAAAGTATCAACCATGTGGCTATATTAACCACCAATTAACACATTAAGGTTATGATCATATTAAGGAGATTACTCCACCATCATGCCATCATAAACATGAATACTCCTATTTATCTATTTGCATTAGAGTTAGGTTCAACAAGATAAATTATATTAATATTATTAATCAAGACTCATAACCAAACCCTAACTCATGGAATCCCCATTGGGTCATGGATGCATAAGGTGAAGCGTCACCATCACATTCCATACCATTATTACATATGGATCCCCACATAACTCAAGGTGTAACCATCAAGTAATAGCATACTAAGATTCAACCACAAAAAGAGAGTGCTCCATGATTCTATTCACCATTCAAGGACTATTCATATCCACTTACCAACATTTGGTTATATTAAGACTAGGTATAACAAGATATACCTCATTAGGGTTACATATAAACACAATATGGTTATCATCCCTTTGATTCATTATGAGTGAAAAGGTAAGACTACCTTATTAAGGGTAACCCTCCATTTGTTCCATCATCTTTCAACCCATATCACCATACCACTATGTCACCCATAACCTTTGGATGTTTAAAAGGTAAGACAATTGGTTGTTTACATAAGTAAACACCTTGTATAAACCACCTATGAAGTACTTGAGTTGTGATTTAGAAATAGTCACCATTTAACCCAAGACATCCCTTGATTAACAACATTAAAAGCTCCATTGAGAGTAGGTAAAACCACAAGCGATTGTTTATTTAAAACAAGTCATCAATAAATGAGATTCTCAAGTTGATCTCATAAAGGAAAACATATAAATCACTTTATTAGGACCAACATATTACATTAGGCATCCTTCCAATTTATTGGGTGAACAATCATTAGATCTTAACCATTGGGTCAAGTTCATATATTAAAACCATCAATTGGAGTATAGGTCCAACCATTGCATCAAATGACACAAGAAACCATTGGTTTAAGGCTTAATTGATGATAAAACTACATACTTAAATCCCCATAGGCTTTGGAGACCCGATACACCATCAGTAGTGACCATTAAATCACCACAGGTTGTTACACTATATTCATTAATCATTGTCGGATATCAAGCTAATGTCACCATTGATTGATATAATTGTTAGGGTACTTAGTTGTTGATCATTAAGATTCTAATTAGGCCAAAACCTGACCTAAGTGGTGAATGTTAGTTGACACCCTTGGTCACCATCATCGGTTGTCATGAAGAAAACACCATCAGTTGTTGCAATGGTACCACCATTGGGTCATGTGTTTATAGAAGAAATCAGCTTTAAACCCTAAAATTGACCATTGGTTGATGGGTGCTTAGCACCACCGGTTGTCAAAACAACCTGATACAAGTCATCTTATATCTTAGGAGGAATTTACACATGATTACAAGTTCATCTAGAACTAAAATCAGAACATTGAACATAATAAAAATTGAAATCCAAGTCAAGCATAGCTTTTTAGTGCATGGATCATCATATTAAAGCAAGAACATGAGCTAGCAAGCTTATGGTAAGCAATAAATGTGGAGAAAGTTATAAAACTTGCCTCTAATTATAATATAAAATCTCAAAAAGAAGAAAGAATGACCATATAGGGTGGAAAATCCAAGCATAAGCTATGAACTCGTCCATCTAGCACCTTTCTTCATCAAATGAGTAAACCCTAAGCATAAGGAGCAAGAAAGGTAGGGTATTAGAGCTTTAGAGAAATTTCTACCATGGAACAGCAAGATTATGACCTGGAGAAAGGTAGGAGGAAGGATAATAAAGAATTAAACGGAGGAAAGAAGGGTATTCTTACTCATTTATCTCAATATCACTAGAAGGAAGCATTTTAAACCCTAAAAGAGAGCAACACAAAACCCTAGGAGCTTCCACCAAGAAATTTGCCTTCTTATTCTACCTTGGATAGGTCCTCCACAGATAAAAAGATAGGTAAAGAGGTTCTTAGAAGGAGAGAGGTGGTGGAAAGCAAAACTTACATTTGGGAGCTCAAAAATAGATATATAAAGCTCCAGGATAAGGGAGAGAAGAAGCATGAGGTGTCTAAAAAGCTCTCCATGCATCCATGGCCTTAAACTATTAAGGTATACAAGCAGCAACACAAGAAGCTGACCCAAAATCCATGGATACCTTCTTATCCCTCGTTTCTTGATTTTTCAAGCAAAGCAAATAAATCATTTGCTTGATAGCTCCTAAAGGTAGCTCATCCATAAAGGGGTAAACCCTAAAATACCCTTGGAGAAAACACCTTCAAACCAAGGTTTAACCAGGAGCCCCATGGGTCAAAAAGATCAAGACTGATAAGATAACATCTAAGAAACTTAATTAATGTGAAAAATCACAAAGAAAACCCCTTGATTGGGTAAATTGTAGAAAAGTCCAAAATGTACATAAAATTGCATAATTTGCTCAAACAATGTCTAAATTGGACTAAATTTGAAACTTAAGATTGTGTTGTGATTTCAAAGCATATCACAAGGTTAGATTAGGGTTATAATAATTCAATTATGATAATTAAGCTTGTTCAACACTTTAAGTAAGGTTAGGGGTCTCAAACCATAAACCCCTAACAGTGATTTCGCCCCCAAAATTCAAGGTAAACAAAGATGGATACTTCTCATGCACCTCATACCCAATATTCCACATGGTAACGTTCATATCATTATGATGTCACATTATTCTCATAGAAGTCATATTCTTCTCCCTCAACTTCTGCATGTGTAACCTTGGTTCATCATAGGAACTATTGTACCACATGTACAGGTCTGGTAGTACCTTTCAACTTTGGGACTTGATTGTCATCTTAAACTATTCTATATGTTGTATGACACATCACTTAGAGGCCATACTCACCGGATCTTACCAAACATAGAACATCATGTATCTCTTATCATATGCAACTTTATAAGGTTTCATCCATATGCCCCTTTAATGGTTGTTATAATTAACAAGTCAATCAACTAGGTACAGATCTCCAAATTTTCAAGAACTATGAGGAATATGTTTTTAGAGGATTCTCCAATCATCTCAATGGTGGATTGACCATATGTTTGGTTGAAGAATCATACACTTGTTTATAATTGTTAACAAATATAACTTCCTGATTGACATTGTTAAGGGTAGAGCAATGACATTGTCTTCATCTTTTTAGGATTCACCTAACATACTTAACAATTGTATCATAACTCTAAGAGGATACTTTAGTTAACCTCCAACTCATTCTTGCTAGACTTGTCACACATAAGTACAGTTGCTTCATTATTCTTAAGGTTTAACAAAGATATTGACCATGTTACTGACCATCTCTGGAATACTTTGAGATGTCATCATTCAAAACTTGCTACAACTTGTAAGACATGACCTGAACACTCTGTTCCTCCTATTCATAAATTATATTGGTACATTGATTAGTCTAAAGGACATAACCATAAACTCATCATGGACATGTAACTTATGTCATCCACTCTAACTCTTATGCATTGATATTTGACCCTAGGTTTATCTTAAAGGAACACGGTAGCACATGTCTACTGATCAACAAACCATCTATCCTTGATAGTGGTCTTGCCCAGCTATCCCTGAACCATACACAACATTATAGAATCACTTTTGTTTTTCCTTCCAAGCAACATTTAGAGTGACATCATCAACTCTCTCTCTCTTAGGGAGAGGAATACTTGGAATGTTCATTTAATACAAATCTCCAACCTTCACATACTTCCCATGTTGTTGATACATCTTGGATACTAGGATTCATTACCTTGGTATCCATCTCATGTGCTATAAGGAACTTATATCCTTATCTCATTTACTTTTACCAACATAAAAAATCTAAATACATATAAGAGGAGTCTTCCTAATTATTGGAAGGCTCAAAAGAAAACTCATCACAAAATTTTATGATCTTGGAACCATAGTCCAAGAAACCTTATGCTATAATAAGCTATCCACCCTCATGTTTACAAAGAATCCACACATACCAAGTGGAAATAATCCACTTGAAAGATGTGCCCTAGAAAGGGAAAACACAAAGGGAAACACACTTCCCACATCATGGCAACATTGTTCAAGGGTCATTAGCAAAAAGGTAACCAATTCTATTTTCATTATGCAAGTTACATCTTCTTATGTATCATTTTACCTTTTTCATTTTGGGTTCCTTACCATTACCATATGAATCATCATGATTATCATATCTCATTACTCCTTCCTTGATGACTATTTAGCACACTTGGATATGTTCTCTGGTTTTATTATGTTTTTCAACCACTTATCCAGAGGTAAATCATTATATTCCTCATTTTCTTCATTAAATAGGGATCATATCCCTTAATTTATTTCATATACCATGCTTATTTTACATTAACACTTTCTTACACACATAGGTTGGATGATATTAACTCAGGTTCCACCTTATTCCTTTGTCATTGTTCCCATTAGTCTTCTGTTGGTAGTTATACTAACGAGTTTCAATCATATAAATGATCTTTTACTCAACCAACTAATTCCTACAAGTATACGCGAGTAACTGTAATCGAGATCAAACACAAGGAGCTTTAGTAACTAATTAAATGCAATAGTGCTAAGTTTCCACAATCTAGACCTTTTTCAAGAGTGATTTGGTTGATTAAACTAAAATTTCAGAATCAAACTAAAATAGTAAATGGATTACTTGAAGGGGTTTGATTTCAAATTTAAATAATCTTGGACTTAATTTTTCACTAACACATCATAAAACGAATTAGGAATATGAATTTAAACATACCAAACACTTGCAAAGGAGAGTTGTTTGTTATACTTCACCTCACTATGTAAATACAACGATCCTAACTCAATACATCACTAATATATTTTGTTATGGATCACAAACCTACTCCTCAACTCCATAATTATCACTCTCATGGTAAAGGAGGAGTTTCCAAGAGAGTAACTCCTTACTCTCCTACCTATCTTCTCAGATTAAGCAAGAAAGCATAAAACATGCATATATAGTGGCCAGCCATACATGCAAGAAGTAAGAACTGATACTCGAAAGGTATAAATGCAAGCATTTAGTATTTAGAATGAATTATCATGTTCCATACA
This sequence comes from Alisma plantago-aquatica, assembly GCA_963693085.1. Taxonomy (NCBI): domain Eukaryota; kingdom Viridiplantae; phylum Streptophyta; class Magnoliopsida; order Alismatales; family Alismataceae; genus Alisma; species Alisma plantago-aquatica. The sequence goes on from OY856409.1 coordinate 554,956,285, forward strand.
TGTCATGACATGGGAGTTACTCTCCCATGCCCAAGAATTCAGATCTACTCGCTCATGGCTATGAAACATAAGTAAGAAGATGGAAATCTACAATTTTTCATGATAGAAACTAAGGTACAACTAGAGAATTCAAAATGAAAGAAGGAGCAAGGAGAAAATCTAGAAAATAGATGGAGTTTCATCTCTAAACATCTCCTCTCCAGCAACCTTCCCTCTAGAGTAGGTTGAAGTTGAATGTTGGAAGATCCAACTGCAACGATAAAGTAGAATGGAGAGGAAAAGAGGTCTTCTCTCAAATAACTGCCTTGTCTTCCCCAAATTTGCCCTCCTTAGGTCCTCTCTATTCTCTAGTGCAAAAATTCTCTAAATGATCTATGATAACTATCCCAAGGGAGGGAGAGTCGTATTTTTTCAAATGAAATGATCAAGTTTAAATTCTGCAGAAAACTAGTCTACTTACGGCGTGTGGATTGGTTCACATGTCGTATGGATAAGTGCATCTTAGCAACTGCTCGAGAGACCCAGATTTCTAGCATGTAATTTGGTGACACGCCGTAAGTCCAAGTTCCTGATTGAATTTCTCTAAAAGTGCCTTACGTTGTGTTTCTAGGAAACACGACGTGTGTCTGCCTTTGAGAGTTTTATCTAATGAGGCCTTGCGGCGTGTGTAACTGTGTTACACACTGTAAGTCTTGTTGTTTCTTTAATATTCAGCTCCAACTACATGACTCCAAGGAGAAATGCCCAATATATGCATTTGGGGGCATTTTCTTGTCAAAATAGAATGAAATTGAGTACATGTGCATCAACAAGCAGCCAAGAGTAAGTATACCTCAAATGCATGAAAATCAACATGAATATGAATGAAAATGAGTCTGAATGCATGAAAAATATATGAAAAACAAGATAGAAATATGGTATGAAATGTGCACATCAAATCCCCCTAAGATTGAAGCATTGCTTGTCCTCAAGAAAAAAGAAATAGATGTTGGATGTCAATCCAACTCATGGGCATATTTCATATCTTCATTTAAGAACAAATAAAATATCAATATCATGCTAACTCTATTTCACATGTGCAGCTGAAAAATGAATTGAATTTTATCTCTCAAAATAGAAATTTAGTTCTGGGATTTCATTCTAATTATCTTCAATAAGTCAACTATATAGCAGTCATGAGCGACAAGCATGATAAAGCCAATAAAATGATGATATGCCAAAAGTTCCATTGATAATAATGATGAAATGAAAAGAAAGTCTCTTAACATATCTATCCGCTTGCATTGGCTTTATCATATGAATCAAAGCATCCATTAGGATTCATGTGTACGATACTCGACAGTTGAGTACAGGCTTACGCACACGTGGAGTACCAGTTGGGGATTAATTTCCCTCTTTCTGTGCATCTCCAACCTCCATTGAGTTGGTGGACACGTGGGTGACTTATCCATCTTTTGGGGTTCACTAAATTTTCAAAAACACCCACTTTTCATATGATTTGGGTACCCAGTGTTTGTTGATGTATTTAATTGCAGCACTTTCCTTGTTTTTGATTGGGTACCACACGACCCTTTTTCTACCCTTCCCTTTTTGCAGATATTGCCAAGCAAGTTTGAGATAGAAAAGAGGAAATTCAATCACTTATAAAAATATTCTCAATTGGAGCAATGAAATATTCATTATAATATTGGCAACATCATGATAATGGCTAATCAAAACTCTATAGTTCACAAATTTAATATTTTCAAATATTTACTTGGATTGAGAAATAGAGACAAAAATTTCAGTTCACTTTTCAACATGATATGGGATGTGGAGATGTGAGCAATGATAGCCAATTTTTTTTCAAAATATATGAATTAAGCCAATTAGTTGTCTTAATATCCTTTATCTTCTCATGTAAAGATGGTTCAAGTGAAGGGAGAAAAGATAAGACACAATTTCATTCATTCAAGATTGATTTTGAAACATGACATGTAATGCTAGAAATCAAAATACATAAGAAAATTTCTAAAATAAATGACAATGGAAGGGAAATAACATCAAACAAAATTCTAGAAATAAAAGATACAAGACTACATCTGGTTGTACCCCCCCCCAAGCTTGAAGATTGTAGTGTCCTCACTGCTCAAATCAAACTCAAAGGTGACACAATCGGGTACCTCATGGTGCATAGAGAAACATCAGAGAGAGGCGTCAACACCCCCTGAGGTCCAGCAAATATGTCATCAACAAAAGCATGAAGGGGATCCACTAAAGAAACATAAGGCTCCTGCTGCTGTGGAGGGGGTTGTGGCTGAGCAAAATGACCCTGAGATAGATGCCAAGCATCCATGGGAGACACCATTGATAACACCAAATTTTGTGATATTTTAGACTATTTTTCTGTTATCAAAACTGCCATTTTTAGCTATTTTCCTCTCTTTTGTATGCACTTTCGCAATAATTGGCCAAGCAATGCTCTTAATCCAATTTTCCTATCTTTTGCAGAGTTTTCCTCATTTTTGGGCAATAAGGCCGCTCCGACCCATGAATAAGTCCAAGCCTGTCTCGGCCTCCCTGACGCCCGATACAACCCCTGCCCGACAGGGGTTGGGCGACACAAAGACGCTCGACAAAAAGGTGCCGCGTGAGAAGAAGTTGACGGACGACACGCCGTCTACCCGACAGGGAGCCCGGCTCACCCCGACAACCCAGCTTGTCGGGCGACACAGCCACCCACCGACAGGCGTGCCGCCCGTCACATGACCGATAGCAGACACCTCCGTGTCGAGCTATACCTGTATCGGCCGTCCATCGACCGGCGCTTAAGGGGGCCACGTGGCGCTTCGAGCACCATAACTTCCCCCAACCGCTGCCTATAAATATCAGCTACATGGAGTCGAAAAGATAGCTTGGTCAGTTCGGATTTTTAGAATTCGGACAGTTGGGAGTTGAGCTATCTTCCGAGGAGACTGCGAGAGCATACGTGTCGTGCCCCAGTGCTTGTCTCGGGCGACACTAGGTGAGCTTCTCCTCATCCCGAGAGGGAGGGGACAGTTCACTTAGGACCGTCTCGGGCGACACTGCGGGCTGATATTGGCCGATGTAGATGAGTGACACAAGTGCCTGACAACGACAATGCATAGCTCTTAGCCCGACACGATATCAAACCGATACGCTTAGCTAGTCAGTGTGTTCTGCCCGAGAGGGTGTGCCGCCTGACATGAGCGTATCGGCCAGGGTCCTTGAGTGATACGGTTGACAGTCGGTGCGTGCCGCCCGAGAGGGTGTGCCGCCCGACACCTCTGTATCGGGCTAGGCCTCTGATTGATATCGGGCAGGAGAGCTACAACACCCTGTCGTCCTTCTACATCAAGGAGGCGACATCTATCTTTACTTTCTGTCATTTAATTCCTTACTTATGCATTGTAATTAAGACCCTTTATTTGTCTATGGAAATAGAAGATGCTTAATTGCTTGCTGCTCTGTACTCGGTATAATATGTTGGACGATTGCTATGTTTGATATCCGAACTCTAGCTTGCATGTTTGGATCGCGTTTCGCTTAGCTAACGAATCGTGTTTTCCCGTCGCAACAACTTCGACAGTTGTGTTGTGGCTCTAGTGTTTGGCCCGATTCTGGAGTACGAGAGTGCCTGGAACGGAGTTGCTTTAGTGACCTTTCCACTCTAATTTTAGTCCGGCGACCTCTAGAGGGGCGATGATGCCTTGTTAGAGGTACCCGCTTCGAGAGGAGGGGTACAGGACCGGCTCTACCGCTGCTTGTCTTACTGGAGTTTTATCCTTCGTACCTCGCTTTAGCTCGAGCAATATCTCTCTGTTTCTGTTGCATGAAAACACCTAAAAACTGCTATATGACTAAAATCTTAAATCTTTCTAGTAGCTCCAGTTGGAGATAGTTTTCTTTGTTTTATTTGTGATATCTTACTGCTTCCCTTTTGGGAATTTACATCTCTTTATACATGCCGGAGTGTAGCATGTCGATTCCGTGTTCTCAATACTACCCCCCTTGTCCCTGTGTTCGACCCCGTATATCTACTTCGACCCCGTAAACAAAGTTGTGGGGCCTAGAAGGATTCGGATTTATAAATGTAAAAGCTCGACTACCTCAAATCCGCCTCCAATTTTAGGACGCGCGATTTAGGCCGGTCAACTTTTTGGCGCCGTTGCCGGGGACAAGGCAAAAATGGTACTGTTGACGAATCTGAATCCACTAACTACACTCATGTGCCTCAAGCTTAGCAATGAGCTAGACAGCACTCTTTTTCTTCTTTACTATTATTCTCTGTTCGAAATTAATAGATTTATCTTCTAAACTTGATTTCTCGTGCCAGGTCAGGAACTTTAAAGAGCGGTGACCTATTCCTTTGAGATCTGACGCCATGTCTCGTTGTGAGCAATCTCCGTTTGAAGGTGAACGTCAAGGCCGAGATGAGATTTCACACCAGCCCAGCCTGGTTGGCCAGTTGCATGCTTTCATAAAAAGGCAAGACTCTATCATCAACCGGATGGTGCAGGGTGCACTTCCCAGCCCTGGAGCTCAGAATTCCATGCAACACCAGATGTCAAGTCTGTGGATGCGCCAATGGGAGGTCGATCAACGAATGGCCCAGATGGCGGCTCTGATAAAGAACCCTGCAGGAAAGACACTCTCATATTCGGAAACTGCCAGAATGGCGGTACTAAGGTCTGGAAGGACTGTGGAGCGCACAGCTAATGCCGAACCAGAACCTGAACCGAGGTTGGAGAGTATCATTCCAGCGGAGAGCGAAGATGGACAAGCAGAAGCTCAAGAGCCTGCACGGAAATCTTCCGATGAGCTACCTGGTGGGAGGAATTCTTATGCTCCAAGGCTGCCGTTCGTGCATAAGCTGATCAAGGCAAATCTGAAAAGCGTCACGAAAGGTTCATGGACTCGATCAGGAAACTGCATCTGGAAGTCCCCTTCCTTGACGCATTGGAAGAGATGCCTATGTATGCCAAGTTCCTCAAGGACCTTATCACAAAGAAGAGAAGGGGAGAAAGGATAGAGACGGTGTACCTAGCTTTTGCCTCCTCTGCCTTCTTGAAGCCCGACACGCCAAATAAGAGAAGGGATCCCGGAGCTTTCACAATCCCGTTCGCCATCAGAGACAATGTCGAGCGCAAGGGCCTAGCAGACTTGGGGGCTAGCATTAGCCTCATGCCCCTAAGTTTCGCACAAAGGGTGGGTTTGACCAACATGGTTCGAACCAACATGCGGATTGAACTGGCAGATCACACCTTTAAGAGACTCGTTGGCATTGTCGAAGATGTGCCGATCAGGGTTGGTGACTTCTTCATCCCTTGCGATATAGTCGTCATCGACATAGCTGAAGACCCCCGTTGCCCGATCATCTTTGGTCGCCCCTTCTTGGCGACAGGGAGAGCGATGATTGATGTTTCCAAGGGGATGATCACTGTAAGGGTCGGAAACGACCATATCGACTTCAAGCTGAAAGAGATCATGAAGAGCATGTCCCTATCTGAATCAGCATGTTTCGCATATAGCTATAATAAACTCTGCGATGAAGTAGAGGAAGATATCCGGACAGTAGACCCCCTCTTGAGGGCTATAAACTATCAAGATCCCGACCTTGAAGATCCTGAGGTCACGAAGCACCTCAACCTTTTCAACCTTTCTGACGAAGATTTGCAAGAAGAGGATACAGTGGTGGAGTCTGTGAAGTATGCCTCTCTCAATGAGGAGCCTCAGGAGATGGCACCCAGACCAAAGCCAGAGTTAAAAGCGTTGCCCGATGGCCTGAAGTACGAGTTCTTAGATGAAGAGCACAGAAACCCCGTCATCATAAACGCCGATCTTTCAAGAAACCAGCTGGACCGACTCCTTGAGGAGTTAAGGCTCCACATGAAGGCTATAGGATATTCAGTAGATGATATCAAAGGCCTTAGCCCCGCCCTGTGCATGCATCACATCAACTTGGATGAATCTGCCAGGCCTCTGGCTCAACCCCAGAGGAAGCTGAACCAGATGCTCAAGGAGGTCATCAAGAAAGAGGTAATAAAGCTTACGGATGCGGGGATCATTTACCCAATCAGCGATAGCAATTGGGTAAGTCTGATCCACGTAGTGCCCAAAAAGGGCGGAATGACGGTGGTTAAGGGTGATAAGAGTGATGAGGTGGCGGTAAGGACCATCACCGGCTAGTGGATTTGCATAGATTACCGAAAGCTAAATCGGGCTACAAAGAAGGATCATTTTCCGCTACCTTTTATTGACCAAGTTCTCGAAAGGTTAGCGCATCACGATTTATTTTGTTTTCTTGATGGATTTTCAGGTTTTTACCAGGTACCCATCTTGCCCGATGATCAAGAGAAAACAACATTCACCTGCCTTTACGGCACTTATGCCTTCCGAAGGATGCCCTTCAGACTCTGCAACGCCCCCGCAACCTTTCAGCGATGCATGATATCAATGTTTTCAGATTTTCTAGAAGACATCGTAGAAGTTTTCATGGATGACTTTTCCATCTATGTGAAGGACTTCGATAGCTATCTGAGGAATCTATCATTGGTCCTTCAAAGGTGCGAGGAGAACAGCCTAGTTCTAAACTGGGAGAAGTGCCATTTTATGATGCGGGAGGGCATCGTTCTAGGGCATAAGATCTCGAATCGTGGGATCGAGGTGGATGCAAGCAAGGTTGAAGCAATATCCAAGCTTCCTCCACTGAGATCCATGATGGGGGTGCGAAGCTTCCTCGGGCACGCGGGATATTACCGAAGATTCATCAAGGACTTCTCAAAGATTTCCAAACCACTGTCCAATCTTCTGGTAAAAGACGCTGAATTTGTTTTCTCTAACGATTGTCTAAGTGCTTTTCAGGCCCTTAAAAATGCTTTAATATCACCACCTATCCTTCAAGCGCCAGAATGGGGTTTACCTTTTGAGCTGATGTGCGACGCTAGCGACTATGCGGTTGGAGCAGTCCTGGGGCAAAAGAAAGACAATAAGCACCATGTGATTTGCTACGCTAGTCGCACGTTGGATGAGGCTCAAGTAAACTACACAACAACTGAGAAAGAGATGCTCGTGATCATCTTCGCGTTTGATAAATTCAGGTTGTATCTCGTTGGAGCCAAGGTCAAAGTATACACAGATCACGGGGCTATAAAATATTTAATGCAAAAGAAAGACGCTAAGCCCAGACTGTTGAGGTGGGCCTTGCTGCTCCAAGAGTTCGACCACGAAATTATCGACAAGAAGGGCGCAGAGAATGTGGTCGCAGACCACCTATCAAGAATCGTGACTGAGATAGAGAAAGGGCCTCCAATCAACGACGAATACACCGACGAGGCTCTCATGTTGGCAGAAACTCAAGAAGAAAGTTTACCCTGGTTTGCAGACATCTGCAATTATCTTGCCTGTGGAGAACTGCCTCCCGACATCACGTACAATCAGAAAAAGAAGCTATTTGCGGATGTCAAAAACTACTACTGGGATGATCCTCTCCTGTTCAGAAGATGTGCTGACAACTTATACAGGCGGTGCATACCAGAGGAAGAAACCGCAGACATCCTGAAAGAATGCCATGCCTCCCCCTACGGTGGACACCTGGGTAGCGAGAGAACAACTGCAAAAGTGCTACAGTCAGGTTTCTACTGGCCCACCTTGTTTAAAGACGCTGCACAATTTGTGAAGGTTTGCAAAGAGTGCCATTTTACAGGAAACATAGGGAGGAGGAATGAAATGCCAATGGCAAGTTGGATCGAAGTGGAAATATTTGACGTGTGGGGGATCGACTACATGGGATCATTTCCCCCATCTCGGGGGTATCAATACATACGAGTGGCAGTAGATTATGTATCGAAGTGGGTGGAAGCGGTAGCCACCCAAACTTGTGACGCCAAGTCGGTTATCAAGCTCTTTGAGAAGACCATCTTCCCTCGTTTCGGTGTACCGCGCACTGTGATAAGCGACGGAGGGTCGCACTTTGGAGAAAGACAGTTTGAAGCACTTCTGCACAAGTACAGAGTGAGGCACAAGATTGCTACACCCTACCACCCACAGACGTCAGGGCAGGTAGAGGTTTCCAACAGGCAAATCAAGCAAATCTTGGAGAAAACTGTCAATCGAACGAGGAAAGACTGGTCCATGAAGCTTGACGACGCACTTTAGGCCTACCGTACTGCTTACAAAACACCCATTGGAACCACCCCCTACCGACTCATCTACAAAAAATCCTGCCACCTGCCTTTGGAGTTGGAACACAAGGCCCTTTGGGCAATCAAGTTCCTAAATATGGACCTCGGCAAAGCAGGAGAAAAAAGGTTTTTGCAGCTTCAAGAGCTTGAAGAGCTGAGAATAAACGCCTACGAAAATGCAAAAATCTACAAACAGAGGACAAAGTTGTGGCATGATGCCCATCTCAGGAGAAAAGATGTAAGTGAAGGGGATAAGGTCTTGTTATTCAAGTCCTATATTCGTCTTTTCCCTAGGAAGTTGCAAACGAGGTGGTCCGGACCGTTCACTGTGTCAAAGATATATCCCTCAGGAATGATGGAGCTCTATGACAAAGACGATCCGACAAAAGCCTTTCAGGTGAATGGGCACAGGGTGAAAAGGTTCTATGAAGATGAAGCGTTTGTCAGGAGAGCAGAGATCAGTCTGCAAGATATGGGTACAGTTGAGGGTTGATCAAGACGATCTCACACCGGTCGAGCTGGCGACGCAAACCCCAGCGCTCCTCGGGAGGCAGCCCGAGTTCTTCTTTCTTTCATAGAATAGGTTGCATTTTTCGTATAACAAGTAAAAACAAACTTTATGAGTTGTAATACGGCCCGAGTCAGAGCACGCGTCGAGCATGCCGACTCTTCTGTTTTATGGGTCATCGTGGAATTTTCCAAAGCTTTGAAGAGTATTGCACTCTGAGGTCAGAGGCTTAAACCTTGGCCGATGATGTTTTACCCTTTGATTGTTGTTTCTGCTCTTAGGTTTTAGTTTTTCGCCCGCCTGTTTTAACTCGAGTCGAGCAGCCGCTAAGCTAGCGCGCAGGACCGCCCGTACCGGGCTTTGGTCTCTCGGGCATCGCAAGGGTCGTGACGGTTGGCATTCCTGGGAGGCCTGCACCCTATCGTGCATGAGAATAAATGCCCTTAATGAGACTGATGTGACCATCGTCTCAGGAACTGCCTGACCCGTTGGCCGACGCGCACCTCAGAGATGTCCGTTTAGCCCCCGTCCGAGCTTGCTATAAATAAGAACGGTGGTTTTACCGTGTCGGGTTGTCACACTTTTCTCCTTTTAGCCACCTGTAACGCATGCAGTAGTCCGCCATTTTGCTCCCGTGTCGGCTAGTTGCCTTCACCGTGGTACCGGGCGATGGCTCCTATGAGCAAAGATATAGCCCGACAGGCTTATCGACCGGCAGGCCTCTCGACTGACAGGCTTATCGCCCGACACGAGTTTTTCCTATCGCGCACTGTCGAATTTTGTATCGCCCGACGCAGTTAACCGCGACGTAACGCCCGATGGTGTTCGCCCGATGCATCATATCGGGCGACACGTTTTCTTTTGTACAATCCTATCAGGCAGTTGCTTTTTGGCGGTCTTATCAGCCAATATACCCCTACCGGGCGGTATGTCTTACCGCGCGGCACTCTTCGTGTCGCCCAATTTTGTATCGACTCGACTTTTTGATGGACGATACCCGGATCTTAGAAATAAGTCCTATTTTATCAAGTCTCTTTAGCTTTTCCTATCTAACATTTTAAATGATTAATGAACTTGATAACAGGCAGCGTTGCGGCCGCAGTTGAAGCAGCAACTGTCGGACAGAAACGTCACAAGGGGCCACCAACCACCAAAAAGCGAGCAAGGGGAAATTTCCTTGATTAGGTAGCCGCGAAAGAGGCTCGTTTCCTTATCATGGTCTGTCTTCTGTAGTAGCCTGGGGCCAACTACAGAGACAGCCCGAGTACAGCCCCGGTGACTGCCGTGACAGCACAAGAGCTCTCTGTCTACCATGAGCTATCACGCATGTTCCGGCTGAGCTGGGAAATAAAGCGGAGGCTGAGCTTGGAAAGTTCTTTGCCGGCGACCTCCAGATGGAACCTGGGCATCCCGGTTCTAGCTACTTAATAAGGAGGAAGCAGCCACAAGTGTTTGCACTTGTTGAAGCTGTTTTCAAATGAGAAAGAAGGAGGCGGCAGCAAAGAAGCATATTGCAGCTTCTACAAGGCACAAGCGAACCCGCTAAATAACCTTCACTGGACTAACATGAACTCACCCTCTTCTTCACTACTCTGGGACAGAGTATTGGATAAGTTTGGGGGGGTACCCATGTACCAGTGAAGGAGGTATAAAATTCTCTTGTGCCATTTTGCTTTTCCCCTATATCATGTACTTGTACCCTTGCTCATATAAAAATTTCGAAAATTTTGCTTATTTTGTTCCCATGCATATGTACAAAGTTGCTATATTAGTAAAAACCTGTTGCGACTTCTTGCAAAGTTTGTTTTCTTTGTACTTAATGAGATGCAAGTTTTGTTATATCTTTTTGATAATGTTGCTTCAAACAAACAAAAGAATATGTTTTATCTTGCCAAAAAATTTCGAAAAATACAATAATCTCGCAAACAGTTAAGAGACGAGTATGGAGAAGGAAAAAGCTGCCCAAACAGCAGAAATCTCTTTGTTCCCCCTTACCCAACAAAAATCCCAAAAGAGAGAGAAGCCTTATGAGCGTGAATAAAAGCATAAGAGTTGTGCCCAAGAATATATATATATATATATACACACCACTTGTTTTCCAAAAGTACCCATCTTTAGGCATGGTAGATCCGGGGCAGTGGTACGTAGGATGTGAAATCACTACTCTAAAGCCAACTGGCTTGGACTGTAGGGACCACTTGCCCGCTAACGGACCCTTACATGGATGGACTGATGGGAGACAAGAATGAAAAACCCAAACAGCCTTAGCCTACCCTATACACAACTTTCTGCCCCAAAAATAAAGTTGTTTGGTGTGTAAGCTAACTTAGGAATCGTACAACAAAGTCTCGCCGAAGCTGTAGAGAAAAATCTTACTTAAACAATAAGGCAGGAAAAACTAAGTCTTTTGTTCGTATTGAAACAACATTATCTTTAAGGCATTACGATCTTTGTTTCACTTTTTGAACAAGAAAGTTTTCCCAAGCAAGAAGAAGCATCACAAAATATAGTTTAAATATTGATTGAGGACAATCAAAATGCTAAGTTTGGGGGAGTTGATAACACCAAATTTTGTGATATTTTAGACTGTTTTTCTATTATCAAAACTGCCATTTTTAGTTATTTTCCTCTCTTTTGTATGCACTTTCGCAATAATTGGCCAAGCAATGCTCTTAATCCAATTTTCCTATCTTTTGCAGAGTTTTCCTCATTTTTGGGCAATAAGGCCGCTCCGGCCCATGAATAAGTCCAAGCTTGTCTCGACCTCCCTGACGCCCGATACAACCCCTGCCCGACAGGGGTTGGGCGACACAAAGACTCTCGACAAAGAGGTGATGTGCGAGAAGAAGCTGACGGACGACACGTCGTCTACCCGACAGGGAGCCCGGCTTGCCCCGACAACCCAGCTTGTCGGGCAACACAGCCACCCACCGGCAGGCGCGCCGCCCGTCACATGACCGATAGCAGACACCTCCGCGCCGAGTTATACCTGTATCGGCCGTCCATCGACCGGCGCTTAAGGGGGCCACATGGCGCTTCGAGCACCATAACTTCCCCCAACCGCTGCCTATAAATAGCAGCTACAGGGAGCTGAAAAGACAGCTTGGTCAGTTTGGATTTTTAGAATTCGGACAGTTGGGAGTTGAGCTATCTTCCGAGGAGACTGCGAGAGCATACGTGTCTGGTGCGCTCCCGCTAGAGGCTTGCAACAAGTGCAATCCACGAGGTCGGGAGGCACGGGATGAGATGGGATCTTTGCTTTCGATATTTTTATGGTCCCACACTAACTACCTACGTCTACTAAGACACTACGCCCACAAGCGCACGGAGTCATGTCGTAGTATAGGTGAGGCGGCAAGTACGGGGTCGATCCGCGAGGATAAAGGGGGCGCTAGAGTTGGACGGTGTGAGCTACGTTCCTAGTGCGGAGAGTAAGGTTTTTAGGGTTTTAAGGTTGATTGGTTGGTTACACTAATGAGCAAGTAAGAGATGCGAAAAGGAAACTAAATTATGGTAGAGCAGGCAAATTAGTAAACTAAGTTATCAAACTAACTAAGCAGGAGCAAGAAGGGCTACACTACTCTAGCAAGACAAGAAGCAACTAAGAACTATACTAACCACTAGCAAGATCAAGAGCCTAAGTTAACACTGAAAAGTAAAACTAAGCAATTGACTAAGTTAGACTAAAGCAATTGAACTAAGCTAGCATTAACAAGCAAACTAAGCAATTAGGGTTTTAAGCAAGGTGATTAAGGTGGGTGGGCTGTTTGGGGGATGTCACTTTGATTTTAATTGGGGGAGTTCATTAAACATGCATGGTGCTCAAATCATATCTAGATTACCAAACCAAACAACAAGGGCAATGCCATTAGAACATACCCTATACTACTAGTAGAAGACTAGGGTTAGGTGTAGTTCTAGTGAGATTGGCCAAATCTAGGTTTCTAGGGTAAGTGATAGTGGACAATTGAGGGTTGAGGGTAGAGATGGGAGTGGAGATGAAGGGGTTTAACCTCATGCCACTAGCCACTCTAGCCTTTAGAAGGCCCAAGGCAATTGCATCACTCTCACTTACACTAGCCACTTAAATCTCACACTCATTTGTAAGAGGAGGGGTGTGTATGTAGGAACAAAGGGGGCTAGGTAGGGATCCACTAATTGGACCTAGGAGCCATTCCTAAGATTGCCACATACACCCAATTCCTCCTAAAAATGAAGTGTCGTCAAAAACCTCAAAACAAGCAATTCATACAAGAAGAACAAACCACATGCAATAAGATAGGAAAAGAGATGGAAGCAAGAAGTAATCATCATAAATATGAGTTGAGTGCATTACAAGAATTTATCCCCCAACATGGTATCAAAGTAACATTTTAATCCCAAACAGCCCACCACAAGGGGGCTTAGCTAGACATAGTCATGAAAACAGGAAAAGAAAGGGGTATAAGAGGAAGAAACTCCATGAAGCTTGATGAAGTGGCCTTCTTCTTCACCTCCAAGCAGCTGCAGACGACCTCCCTCCTCCAATGGTGCAGGGGTGCATGAAAATGGTGGAATGGATGGATAGAAACCTAGAGAAACTAGGTTTCTATGGTGGAAATGAGTGGAAAGTGGGTGGAAATGGGGTTGAATGCAAGGAAATGGGTGGATGGGAGCAATGGATGCAAGGGAGCAGCTAGGTGACGGCTAGGGAGTGCTCTCTCTCGAGCCCTAGAAGCAACTAGTGCTTATATAGGAGCTAGGGCTAAGTGGGGGCAAAATAGGAAAAACAGTGGAAAGTTATATAGGGTAGGTGATCACCACGGTCGTGGTGGGTGTGCCACGGCCGTGGTGAGGGTAGTGGGGGACGACCGTGGGGTGGTGAACATGGTCATGGGGTGAAGAAAGTGGTGAGATGGTGGTGGCCACGGCCGTGGCGGAGTGCCACGGTCGTGTTGGGTAACACGGCCGTTTTGAAGGAGTTGGAGCTGACCGTGGGGAGGGGCCACGGGCATCTTGATTGTCTTCGGCCACGGTCATGGCGACTTGGCCACGGTCATGGCGTCCTGGGCAAAAACCATGTTGCGAACTGAATTTCTGGCAATTAATTCCCACGACCGTGGCAGGGTGCCACGACCGTGTTCTCTTCTACTGACCATGACCGTGCTGATGGCCACGGCCGTGGTGTCTTCAATGGCCACGGTCGTGGCTGGGAGGCCACGGTCGTGGGCGATCTAAGGATTTCCCTGTTGCAACCTGTTGGATTTTGGCAAAAAAAGCCACGACCGTGACATTGGGGCCACGGCCGTGGTGAGGCTTGACTTCTTCATTTCTCTTCTTACTTTGTCAAATTCGGATGTCTTTGCTCGGGGATGAGTCTTGGCCACTGGAGGTAGGTTGAGGGAGACTTTGGGGCCTTCTTTGGGTCCCTCTCTCTCCCTCGTCCATCTAAGCATGGTCCAAGTACCTGAAAAATAGTGCAAAGAACATCCATAGGCATATTTGCAATGATAATCATATTGGGGGAAAATACTTGTAATCTAACATGTTTAGATGAAACTTAAATACAAAATGGCACAGGATGGAGCCCTAAAATAGGGCTGAATCACCACCCCAAACTTAAAACATACTTGTCCTCAAGTATGTTCCAACTTAATCTCTCTTTTCCGTTCTTTTCAACAAAAACAAATGACAAATGCAAAGCAATAGAAAATTATTGAATATATGGTCTTGGAAATGACTAAGTGCATGTGTCTCACATCTCTCCTCTCCTTATTTCACAATCCAATCATGAACTGAGCACTGAGCATACAAACTTCAAATATAAAGCATAGAAACACAAGTTGTCCATATGTCCTTTATGTTATTCCAAGTAAACCGTTTCATGTTGGTGTTAATCACAGGTGACTAGGAGCGTTGTTTCACTTTCATGCATTCAGTCTTATGCTTCAAACCACACTAGATGATCCACTTGGCTGTAGAAAGGGTAAAGTGAGCTAGATTTGATGTTTTCTAGCTCAATGGGTATAAAAGGAGAAGAAAGGGTTGCGGTAAGATTTGGAGTGCTTTTACACACTCTTCTTTTCTTTATTTGAATGATCTTAAACAGGAGCATCCTTTTATTTTATTTTTGCTTTTCTTTTCTTTTTCTTTGCCCATGGTGTAGGTAGGGTGCAAGGTGGATAGAGTGAAGCGGGGTGATAAAGATGTGGCCACCCCAAACTTTTGGAGGTGGCCACGGCTAATATGTGCACTTTGGCATCTTTTTATGAGGTAGAGGGGTATGAAGGTGGTGGAAGAAAAGTCGGATCAAAGAGGGGTCATCAGTGTAGTTTTCAACATACGATTCCCTACATGAAAGCTAATTCAACACTTCACCAAGTAATATCACACCACATGATAGAATTAACACAATATTCATATCTCTACCAAGTGATTCCATTGGCTTCAAGCATTTGTCGCTTGCTCAATTCATGATTCAACCAAAGCATTCACAGACTTAAGAGATGTGGTTCACATGTAAAAAGTCACAAACAAGACCATCTATCAATAAGATCTAAGAATGTAGCATGCATTTGTCACAAGAGTAAACCATTTCATTTCAAACATTGGAGATTTAAGTCAAAACATCCTATCGGAGCAAGAATATTCAAATCTGGGCAAAATTGGCCAAAATGGTGCCAATTTGCACTAAGTCACATCTAAACCTACTTTGGGGAATTTAAAAACATAAAGCAACAAATCCTACTTAACATGCACAAGAAATTATCAAAAACTACGTGAGAATGCGATGCATGGTATGAAAAAGCAAAATTTTTTAAAAATTACTCAAAAATGCAGAAATCAACTACATGTCATGCAACAAAATCAGTAAAACTAAACTAAATGGCAGAAGTGATATCAAAATGACAAAAAGAGAGGAGGAGTGGTGCATACCACCCTACCCACCCCAAACTTTAGAATCATGTTGTCCTCAGTATGAAACTATAGCTTAGGGAAGATAGGGGAAGAATCAAGGCTGTGGTGGCTGGTCCGGCATTTGAGGAGGATCTGGAGGAGGAGCTGAGTCTGGAGCCGAGCTGGAAGGAGGATGTTGATAGTAGTGCCCCCAGTAGTCGTCCTGGGGTGGAGGATATGCCTGTGGATGTCCAGCTATACCACCCCAAAAGTCTGCACCCCATTCGGGGTTTCGTGTTGCCTGGGCATGTTGGTATTGGTACAAGTGGTTGATCTGGTAGTGCATCTGCTGTTAATCTTCTCACATGTACTGATGGACAAGATGCATGTCGCCTTGAGTCTTCTGAATACTCTCAAGGTGCGCCTGGATGGTAGCCATGTCATATGCGTTCCCTGAGGGCGGCTGCAGCTGGGATGTCCCCTCATCCCTCCTTCTAATTCTTCGGGGTTGCCGTTCTTCTTCTGCTTCATGCTCCTGCCCTTGCACATTAGATTCAGCAACGTCTTCATGTGCGGCAGTGGCTTCCCTTGTATACGTCTCTCGTGGGTGTTCTTGCTGCCATTTGAGAAGTTTTTCTCTCAAATTGAAATTAATTCCCAACGCAGAAAGAAGAGGCACCGCGTGGTATGGAAACTCGAGCTCGAAGTTCGACACACTAGTAGTAAGATAGATCATCTTCTTTTCCTTTATCTTTATAGTGTGCGAGCGCACCAAGTAGTTGAGGTCCACAAACTCTGCCTCAAGTGCGTCCTGTAACCCCGAGAGATCGTATCCCAGCGCTAGTGCAATCGAAGTCACAAACCCACCCATGACAAAGGGTTTTGTGCTCTTGTAGGGTATGGACTTCATATGATCAATCAATAGAACACCAAGGTCGAGGTGCTTCTTGAGGTACATTGATATCATGACAAACATATCTTTTTGTGAGATGGAGCCTTGATTATCATACCTCCCTACAATTGTGTTTGCCACGACCTTTTGCACATAGCACATCATTGGATTGCTTATTGCGGCTGTCTTTGATCTTCCTGCATCATACACGCCGCTGCCTGCGATTGTCTCCCAGAAATAGGCATAATCCAAATCTTTCACCTTCTCTAACAAGCCATCATCCATCTTGACGGCCTCTTCAGGACTTGCTGCAAAACTCCCATTCAACTCAGTTGAAGTGAGGGTGTGCACATTGCCCATTATGGCAAATTTGATTGCGTCACAGCCCCTCACTTTAGTCCTTTCGAGAGTAGCGAAGAATTCTTGGGTCAAGGCGACGTAGGTCGGCTGCGGTGTGAAGAGGATATCCCACATCCCTATTCTCTTTAAGTTCCTTTCCACTGCCTCCTTGATCCCTAGATCCTCGATCACTTTCAGAGACCCGTACTTGGTGGCGACGACTCACCTCGTCATGCACTCGGGGTAGATAAGATCAACCTTCTTTTTCATGTGCCCTCTACCATAGGACACCCCCGCTGGTGCTTTACCCAGGGTTCTTTCTCTGTCTGCCTCCAAAAATGTCACAACATCTTCTCCTTCTGGCTCTAGCTCCACCTCTTCTTCGTTGTTGTCTTCTTCCTCCTCCATTCTATAGGATTGTGACCCCGAACTGGTATCGAGATTGTACTAGTGGGCCGACTGCTCCTTGTCTTGCTGCAATTGCCGGGAAGGTTGCGGTTGCACACCACGCCTCACCGTCACCTGAGACGTCGAGTGGCGGGGTGGTGTGGGCTTTGGAGGCAACCTGGATGAAGACGGCACCGCTTTAGATTTTGGATTTCTTCTTGCGGTCGCCGGATCGATTTCATCTATGAGGTTGTCCATGTCGACCCCATGGACTCCTCCTCTTCTTCGTCCTCCCCCTCGTAGGTAGCGTCTGTGATATGGTGGCTATCGGATGAGCGGGAGTGTGATCCGCTCACCGATTGCGACCGGCGGGGGGAGTGGTGGGCGGAAGCGGTGGGTGATGGGGTGTGGGATGGAACGGACACATCGGAGGAGGCATTTTTAGAACGCCATTTCCCTCCGGTGAGGATGTTCGTCCCCTTTGTGATAGCCTTCCCAATCTTCTTCATTGCGGAAATGGAGGTGAAAGTGGTGTAGCATGGAGATTTTCGGATTTGGTGGAGAAGGTGGTGTGGATGTGGTTTTGTGGGTGGAATGGAAGGGTAGTGATGTACGGATGGTGGTTATATGATTAGTGGTGGATTTGGGTGAGAATGGAAGGGTTTTTGTGGAGGTTTTGTGTAGGGGAGGTGTTGGGCATAATGGAGATGGCAATGGAGATGGAGGTGCGATTGGGAGAGATTGGACGGTGGGAATGGGAGAGGGATGGTTGGGGATCGATTTGGGATGGATTAGGGATCAAAAGGAGATGGATTGTGGTGGATTTGGTGGTGAATGGGGAGCACGGGACCGTTTTCTGCCGCCATGGTCGTTTTCTGGAGGTGGAAGACGATGGAATGAGGAGGGGGTCGGGTTTGGACATTTAAAAGTATATTTTTTTTCCTGAACCGGGTTCGGCCACGGTCGTGGCAGGTGGCCACGGTCGTGGCCAGGGTCGGGTAGCATGGCCGTGGCGGGTGCCATGGTCGTTTTGTCGATGAAGAACTCCCGATCTGACCTCGCCACGGTCGTGGTGGCCCGCCACGGTCGTGTCCTTGTCCTCACACCACGGTCGTGGCTGATTTTCGAAACAACCTGTAACTTCGGCCAAATTGCAGCATAAATTCCCACGGCCGTGGCCAGCCTTCTTTAACACGGCCGTGGTAAGGACCACGGTCGTTGGCAGTCTCCTTCGCCACGGTCGTGGCAGCTCGCCATGGTCGTGGTCGATCTTCAAAACAACCTGTAACTTTGGCCAATTTGGTGCTTTAATTCCCACGACCGTGGCATAGAGCCACGGTCGTGTTTGGCCGCCTGCGCCATGGTCGTGGTCCAGCTCCACGGCCGTGGTGGATTTGTCTTTTCAATTTTCAAACTTCAAAACATGATCTTTCGGTTTCATTTGTTCTATTGCCACAAATTTTCTTGAATGACCTTGATTAACTTCTAGATCCTCTCTCTCTAATGTCTATCACCTGCCATCATCAAAACTCAAACAAAAACTGTAAAGCACAAATGTGCGTGTGTGTATTTGTGTAAAACAAAACTAAAGTATAGAAAAAGGAAAAGGTTCGAGAATCTCAAACCACGTGGGTTGCCTCCCACTAGCGCTAAATTTTACGCCTTCAGCCAGGCTTATTGATTGTTGTGCTCCGTCATTTCTTTGGAACTTTCAAGAGATCTTTGTAGTAGATCCCTTTCTCATCCTCATCTAAGCATTCCTATTCATCAAATTCTTCTTCTACCAGCATAACAACATCAAAGTCTTGGTTGGCCTTGTCTGGGCTGACTTCAACGATAGGTTTTAGCCTTTGCCCATTAATAGTGAATTCCTTAGCTCCTTCTTTTGCACAAATGATCACTGCCCCGGATGGGTACACCTTCTTGACAAGGTAAGGACCTTCCCATCTAGAACGAAGCTTTCCGGGGAAGAACTTCATCCTTGAATTGTATAGACATACCCATTTGCCGGGTTCAAACTCTTTCTTCTTTATGATCTTGTCATGTAGAAACTTGGTTCTTTCCTTGTAGTTCTTTGACATTTCGTATGCTTCATGCCGCATTTCTTCTAGCTCATGCAATTGAAGCTTTCTTTTCATTCCGGCTTTCTCTTCATCGAAGTCCATCGTCTTCAAGGCCCACAATGCCTTGTGCTGCATCTCAACCGGCAAATGGCAACTCTTACCATAGACAAGCTTGAACGGTGTAGTGCCGATCGGGGCTTTATATGCAGTCCTATATGCCCATAAAGCTTCATTGAGTCGAAGTGACCAATCCTTACGGTCCGGTCGCACCATCTTCTCTAAAATGAGCTTTATCTCCCGATTTGCTAACTCAACTTGACCACTCGTTTGAGGGTGGTAAGGAGTAGCTACACGATGGTTAACTCCATGTCTCTTTAGCATCCCTTCGAAGGTGCGGTGGATGAAATGACTCCCGCCATCACTAATCATAGCCCTTGGAACATCAAAATGGCTAAAGATGTTGGATTTCATGAAATCACACACCACCTTATGATCATTTGTCCTTGTTGCCACAGCCTCAATCCATTTTGATACATAGTCTACGGCGACCAAGATGTAGACATACCTGAAAGAAGGAGGGAAAGGACCCATAAAGTCAATCCCCCAAACATCAAACACTTCTACCACAAGAATAGGTGATAGAGGCATCATGTCCCTCTTTGAGATGGTGCCCACTTTTTGGCACTTGAAGCAACCTTTGCAAAAGTCATGAGCATATTTGAACAATGTTGGCCAGTAGAATCCACATTGAAGAACTTTGGCAGTCGTGCGTTTCCCTCCAAAATGGCCTCCACACACTCCGGAATGGCACATAGATAATACTTTTTGCTGCTCCATCTCCGGAATGCACCTCCTAATGAGTTGGTCCGGGCAATACTTAAAGAGGTGAGGGTCATCCCAAATGTAGTTCTTTACCATAGCAAACAATCTCTTGCTTTCCTCTCTTGTCCACATGCTCGGTATCCTCCCACTGGCTAGGAAATTTGCTATGTGCTTGTACCACGGCTTTTGGACAGATGAGACTAAGAGGAGTTGTTCATGTGGCATTGTCTCTTTGATTGGACTTGTCATATCAAAAGGTCCATCAAGGCGAGAGAGATGATCTGCAACACCATTTTCTACTCCTTTCTTATCCACAATTTCTATGTCGAATTCTTGGAGCAACAAAATCCATCGGATCAACCTTGGTTTGGAGTCTTTCTTGGACATGAGATACTTCAACGCAGCATGGTCCGTGTAGATTGTCACTTTGTTTTGCAAGAGATACGGCCGAAACTTGTCAAGAGCGAAGATCACCGCAAGCAACTCCTTCTCGGTAGTCGTATAGTTTCTTTGAGCATCGTCTAGTGTTTTGCTTGCATAATAGATAGCATGAGGAATTCGGCCAATGCGTTGACCCAGCACAGCCCCCACCGCCATATCGGATGCATCCGTCATGATCTCAAATGGCAAAGAGAAATCCGGGGGCTGCATGATAGGAGCAGAAATAAGCCTCTCTTTTAGATGGTTGAAGACTTCAACACATTTGTCATAAAATTGAAATTCAACATCTTTCTCAAGTAATCGATAGAGTGGTCTTGAGATTTTGCTAAAGTCCTTGATAAAGCGCCGGTAAAAACCTGCATGTCCCAAGAAAGATCGAACATGTCTTACGGTCGAAGGAAAGTCGAGTGTAGAAATAAGGCCCACCTTGGCCTTGTCCACTTCAATCCCATCTTTCGAAACGCGGTGTCCCAGAACTAAACCCTCAGGTACCATGAAATGGCTCTTTTCCCAAGATAGAACTAAGCGAACTTTCACACATCTTTCCAGAACCGCAGCTAGATGTAGCAAGCACTCATCAAAGGTTTTCCCGAAAACTAAAAAATCATCCATGAAAACCTCAAGTGACGAATCAAGCATGTCAGCAAAGATCGAGGTTACACATCTCTGGAAAGTGGAAGGGGCATTGCACAATCCAAATGGCATTCTCCGATAGGCAAATGTACCACTTGGACAAATGAATGTCGTCTTTTCCTGGTCCGCCGGATGCACATCAATCTGAAAATATCCCGAGTACCCATCAAGAAAATAGTAGAAGCTCTGTCCAGCCAATATCTCTAAAATCTGATCAAGAAACGGGAGTGGGTAGTGATCCTTCTTTGTCTTTTCGTTGAGTTTCCGGTATTCTACGCACATTCTCCACTTCGATTGCTCTCTCACTGGCATAAGCTCACCATCGGCATTTTCTGCAATCGTAATCCCGCCCTTCTTGGGCACAACTTGGATGGGACTCACCCACGTACTGTCAGAAATGGGATAGATGATCCCTGCATCAAGCAACTTTACAACCTCTTGAGTTACAACATCCTTCAACTTTGGATTTAGCCTCCTTTGCATTTGATGGGTCGGCCTCGCATCTTCTTCCAAGTATATCCGATGCACACAAATGGAGGGGTCAATCCCTCTCAAGTCAGCAATAGACCATCCAATAGCTTGGATGTTCTTCCTCAAGACTTCCATCAAGGCATGTTCTTGCTCAGGAGAGGGAATGGAGGAAATGATCACCGGGAGGGTGTCATTTGAGCCAAGGAAAGTGTACTTCAATCCTTTAGGAAGTTTCTTCAACTCAAGAACGGGGGGTGCTTCAAGGGAGTTCTTCAAAGGTGCAGAAATAGAAGGAAGGTCCTGACTTGCAGCCACTAAGGCTAGCTCACACTCTTCCTCATCTTCATCATCATCATCAGGGAACTCAACAATTGGTTCAAGACCTCTACCTTGGGTGGCAGTCTCAATCCATTCAGGTAGGAACTCTTCAACAATCTCATCTAGGCATTCCACCAAATAACAGTCTTCCTCGGTGGCCCTTATCACTTTGGCTGTAGTAGAAGACTTGAAGATGTTCAACCTGATCTTCATGTGCATGAATGTAACATACATGGTCCCTGTCCTCACATGGATCACGACATCAGCTGTGGCTAAGAAAGGTCTCCCCAAGATGATTGGCACCTTTCTAGCTTCCTTTTCCATATCAAGAATGATAAAATCGGCTGGGAAGAAGGCAGAAGTATCCTCATCAAGACGGACCAGCACATCATCCACACGCCTTCTAGGCGTCTTCACAGATCAGTCGACCAACTGTAGAGTGCAATGGGCCGGCCTCAACTCCCCCATTTGGAGCTCAGCATACAGATCATACGGCATCAAGTTTATGCTAGACCCCAAGTCAAGAAGAGCCTGGTCTATGCGATGTGCCCCAATGTAGCATGAGATGATGGGAGCACCGGGGTCTTTTCTTTTCCGGGGGATGGTGTGTTGGAGAATGGAGCTCACTTTCTCAGTGAGCTTGATCTTCTTAGGCGTCCTCTCTGTTGTCTTTCTTTTGAAGGTGCACAATTCTTTAAGGAACTTTGCATAGGACGGAATTTGCTTGACTGCATCTAGAAGAGGTATGTTGATTTTCACTTGCTTGAAGATTTCCAAAATATCATCTCAATGCTTCTTCTTTTTCTTTGCAACAGAAGGCTCCTCAAGTGCATCGGGGTATGGAGGGAGTTGGGAACCCAATCGGTCCAAATCAATAGTATCATCCACTGGTATCACTGGAATCACAGTATCACGGCTCAGTATCATAGTATCACTGCTCGGCGTCACGGTATCAACACTGCCTCTTATCACAGTATCATCAATCTGCATCTCAGTATCAACTTGCTCTACCTCAGTGTCATCTCTGCCAACAACTATACCATGGGGCCTCTCCAAGGTCCTGCCACTCCTCAACGTAGTCACAACCTTCACATGCTCATGGGTGGTAGAAGAGGGAGCTTGTGGAGGTGGTTGTGGTTGTTGGGGTGGTGGAGGCCTTTGGTGAGGGGAGTTGGGGTTTTGAAGGATGAATTGGGGTTGCGGTTGTTGTTGTGGTGGGGGTGATATTGTGGAGGTGGTTGTTGGTAAGTGTGAGGTGGAGGTGGAGCATACTGATAATTGAGCGGCGCTTGAGGAGGTGGAGGAGCATAGGGGTTTGGTGGGGCTTGGTAAGATGGTGGAACATAAGCACTCGAAGTGTTCCCTAGAAAAACCCCATCATTGTTCGGATTTGGTAGTGGTTGAGATGGAAGTCTACCTTCTTCCCTTCTAGCCAAAGAGAGAGAAATTTGGTCCAACCTCTGCTCAAGACGGTTTATAGACTGCCCATGTGCATTGACATCTTTTTTTAATTCATCTAGGCTCCTCAGCCTTCCTAGTACCTCGTCCTCAAACTTGGAGCTGTAGCGTGGCTTTGGCTGCCCCGGCCCTTGCCCTTCCTCGTTCTGTTGTTTCCAAGAGACCTCCACTCGGGGGTGTAGGATTGGGACATTGGGCCCTGGTTGTTGCGGCCACCAAAGGAATGTAAAGCGTTAACTTCCTCGTCTACAGTATCCACAGCCATCGTGGGTTGGCTAGAAGAGCCACCCACTTGATTCTTCATCATTCGCATTATATCAGCCATCATTTTCATCATATCAGGGTCAGTGGCTTTACGTGTGGGAGCCACGGAAGAAGGGGGAGGGGTGTAGTTCCGGCCGCAATGTCCACCTTTAGTGGAAGCTCGGTGGTGTGAATTCTCTGTGAGATGCTCAAATAGAGGCCATGATTCCTCGGGCGGCTTTGCCATGAATGTGCCCCCGCAAGAAGAATCGACGTTGTTTTGGCATTGCTCCTCAAGCCCGGTGTAGAAGGCCTGAACTAGCTGCCAAAGAGGAACCTCATGATGAGGGAAGTCACGAAGCAACTTCTGGAACCTCTCCCATGCCTCGTGGAAGGGCTCGTTGTCTTTCTGGGCAAATGATGTGATGCATCTTCTCATGTAGGATAACTTGGTGATGGGGAAGAACTTCTTGAGAAACTCGTTCTTCACCTCATTCCAAGTGACCAACTCTGGCCTCGAGACGTACCACTCCTTGGCCTTCTCTTTGAGGGAGAAAGGAAAGAGCGTCCTCCTGATTGAGTCGTCGATGGCGGCAAGCGTGCGGAAGGTAGAGCACGTTTCAAGGAACGCATCTATGTGGTGGTAGGGGTTCTCGTTCTCCATACCGAAGTATGTAGGGAGAAGCCCCAAAAGTGCCGGCAGGATGGAGAACTGTTGACCTGGCATCTGGTCAACTAAAGTGGCGATGGGGGAGTTGTAGTTCCTCGGCGTGAAGTACTCGTGAAGCGGGCGATGTGGCGGTGGAACCTCCGGTGGCGGGTCGTTCTATGCCATCTCAGCCTCTCGGTATAGGTTGCGGCGAGCTTGATGCCTTCTTCTACCAATCTCGGGGTCGTAAACCACCAAGTCGGTGCAAGTCGAACGCGTGCTACGCATACACAGCTATCACCTGCGCAAGTCACAAACAAACAACAAGGAGCCAAGTTAGCGAACCAATATGCAAGAGTAACACAAAGAATAAATAATAGCAATGGTGAGGGCAAAAGGAAAGGCTAAGCTACACTATCTAACTAGGTCGAGCGCCTCTATCCCCGGCAATGGCGCCAGAAAGCTTGGTGCGCTCCCGCTAGAGGCTTGCAACAAGTGCAATCCACGAGGTCGGGAGGTACGGGATGAGATGGGATCTTTTCTTTCGATATTTTTATGGTCCCACACTAACTATCTACGTCTACTAAGACACTACGCCCGCAAGTGCACGGGGTCGTGTCGTAGTATAGGTGAGGCGACAAGTACGGGGTCGATCCGCGAGGATAAAGGAGGTGCTAGAGTTAGACGGTGTGAGCTACGTTCCTAGTGCGGAGAGTAAGGTTTTTAGGGTTTTAAGGTTGATTGGTTGATTACACTAATGGGCAAGTAAGAGATGCGAAAAGGAAACTAAATTATGGAAGAGCAGGCAAATTAGTAAACTAAGTTATCAAACTAACTAAGCAGGAGCAAGAAGGGCTACACTACTCTAGAAAGACAAGAAGCAACTAATAACTATACTAACCACTAGAAAGAGCAAGAGCCTAAGTTAACACTGAAAAGTAAAACTAAGCAATTGACTAACTTAGACTAAAGCAATTGAACTAAGCTAGCATTAACAAGCAAACTAAGCAATTAGGGTTTTAAGCAAGGTGATTAAGGTGGGTGGGCTGTTTGGGGGATGTCACTTTGATTTTAGTTGGGGGAGTTCATTAAACATGCATGGTGCTCAAATCATATCTAGATTACCAAACCAAACAACAAGGGCAATGCCATTAGAACATACCCTATACTACTAGTAGAAGACTAGGGTTAGGTGTAGTTCTAGTGAGATTGGCCAAATCTAGGTTTCTAGGGTAAGTGATAGTGGACAATTGAGGGTTGAGGGTAGAGATGGGAGTGGAGATGAAGGGGTTTAACCTCATGCCACTAGCCACTCTAGCCTTTAGAAGGCCCAAGGCAATTGCATCACTCTCACTTACACTAGCCACTTAAATCTCACACTCATTTTTAAGAGGAGGGGTGTGTATGTAGGAACAAAGGGGGCTAGCTAGGGATCCACTAATTGGACCTAGGAGCCATTCCTAAGATTTCCACATACACCCCAATTCCTCCTAGAAATGAAGTGTCATCAAAAACCTCAAAACAAGCAATTCATACAAGAAGCACAAACCACATGCAATAAGATAGGAAAAGAGATGGAAGCAAGAAGTAATCATCATAAATATGAATTGAGTTCATTACAAGAATTTATCCCCCAACATGGTATCAAAGTAACATTTTAATCCCAAACAGCCCACCACAAGGGGGCTTAGCTACACATAGTCATGAAAACAGGAAAAGAAAGGGGTAGAAGAGGAAGAAACTCCATGAAGCTTGATGAAGTGGCCTTCTTCTTCACCTCCAAGCAGCTGCAGACGACCTTCCTCCTCCAATGGTGCAGGGGTGCATGAAAATGGTGGAATGGATGGATAGAAACCTAGAGAAACTAGGTTTCTATGGTGGAAATGAGTGGAAAGTGGGTGGAAATGGGGTTGAATGCAAGGAAATGGGTGGATGGGAGCAATGGATGCAAGGGAGCAGCTAGGTGACGGCTAGGGAGTGCTCTCTCTCGAGCCCTAGAAGCAACTAGTGCTTATATAGGAGCTAGGGCTAAGTGGGGGCAAAATAGGAAAAACAGTGGAAAGTTATATAGGGTAGGTGATCACCACGGTCATGGTGGGTGTGCCACGGCCGTGGTGAGGGTAGTGGGGGACGACCGTGGGGTGGTGAACACAGTCGTGGGGTGAAGAAAGTGGTGAGATGGTGGTGGCCACGGCCGTGGTGGAGTGCCACGGTCGTGGTGGGTAGCATGCACCACGGCCGTGTTGGGTAACACGGCCGTTTTGGAGGAGTTGGGGCTGACCGTGGGGAGGGGCCACGGGCGTCTGGATTGTCTTCGGCCACGGTCGTGGCGACTTGTCCATGGTCATGGCGTCCTGGGCAAAAACCCTATTGCAAACTAAATTTATAGCAATTAATTCCCACGACCGTGGCAGGGTGCCACGGCCGTGTTCTCTTCTACTGACCACGACCGTGCTGATGGCCACAGCCGTGGTGTTTTCAATGGCCACGGTCGTGGCTTGGAGGCCACGGTCATGGGCGATCTAAAGATTTTCCTGTTGCAACCTGTTGGATTTTGGCAAAAAAGCCACGACCGTGGCATTGGGGCCACGGCTGTGGTGAGGCTTGACTTCTTGATTTCTCTTCTTACTTTGTCAATTTCGGATGTCTTTGCTCGGGGATGAGTCTTGGCCACTGGAGGTAGGTTGAGGGAGACTTTGGGGCCTTCTTTGGGTCCCTCTCTCTCCCTCGTCCATCTAAGCATGGTCCAAGTACCTGAAAAACAGTGCAAAGAACATCCATAAGCATATTTGCAATGATAATCATATTGGGGGAAAATACTTGTAATCTAACATGTTTAGATGCAACTTAAATACAAAATGGCACAGGATGGAGCCCTAAAATAGGGATGCATCAGTGTCATGCCCCAGTGCTTGTCTCGGGCGACACTAGGTGAGCTTCTCCTCATCCCAAGAGGGAGGGGACAGTTCACTTAGGACCGTCCCGGGTGACACTGCGGGCCGATATCGGCCGATGTAGATGAGCGACACAAGTGCCCGACAACGACAATGCGTAGCTCTTATCCCGACACGATATCAAACCGATACACTTAGCTAGTCGGTGCGTGCCGCCCGACATGAGCGTATCGGCCATGGTCCTTGAGCGATACGGTCGACAGTCGGTGTGTGTCGCCCGACACCTCTGTATCGGGCTAGGCCTCTGACCGATATCGGGCAGGAGAGCTACAGCACCCTGTCGTCCTTCTACATCAAGGAGGTGACACCTATCTTTACTTTCTGTTATTTAATTCCTTACTTATGCATTATAATTAAGACCCTTTATTTGTCTATGGAAATAGAAGATGCTTAATTGCTTGCTGCTCTGTGCTCGGTACAATATGTTGGACAATTGCTATGTTTGATATCCGAACTCTAGCTTGCATGTTTGGATCGCGTTTCGCTTAGCTAACGAATCGTGTTTTCCCGTCGCAACAGCTTCGAGAGTTGTGTTGTGGCTCTAGTGTTTGGCCCGATTCTGGAGTACGAGAGTGCCTGGAACGGAGTTGCTTTAGTGACCTTTCCACTCTAATTTTAGTCTGGCGACCTCTAGAGGGGCGTTGATGCCTTGTTAGAGGTACCTGCTTCGAGAGGAGGGGTACAAGACTGGCTATACCGCCGCTTGTCTTACTGGAGTTTTATCCTTCATACCTCGCTTTAGCTCGAGCAATATCTCTCTGATTCTGTTGCATGAAAACCCCTAAAAACTGCTATATGACTAAAATCTTAAATCTTTCTAGTAGCTCCAGTTGGAGATAGTTTTCTTTGTTTTATTTGTGATATCTTACTGCTTCCCTTTTGGGAATTTACATCTCTTTATACATGCCAGAGTGTAGCGTGTCGATTCCGTGTTCTCAACACTACCCCCCTTGTCCCTGTGTTCGACCCCGTATATCTACTTCGACCCCATAAATAAAGTTGCGGGGGCCTAGAAGGATTCGGGTTTATAAATGTAAAAGCTCGACTACCTCAAATCCGCCTCCAATTTTAGTATGTGCGATTTAGGTCGGTCAACCATGTTGTAAATATTTGCCATATGATGTGAGAAGCCACTGTACTGTTACTATAAACCTCCATAGTTGTCATGTAGACCGGTATACTACCACTGTACTGCTATTGGATACATGTGTACAGAGTCTGAAGCTGTGTGTATTGATCCTGCAAGGCAGTCATTCTTGTGTCCTAGTTGTTGAAATGTTGTTGGACATAGCCATAGAGCTGGTGTATGTTTGTATAACTCCATGAGAGCTTAGTATGTGTCCCAGTAGAAGGAAGAGGAGCCGTTGTTGTCTTGGATACTATAGAAGAACTCATTGCACTACTAGAGGAAGGTTGTCATGCATCCTAAGTAGCTGCAAAATACTTCCAATTTTCCTTCTTCTTTGCAGTCGCCACCTTGGGATTTGGCAAAGTAATGGTCTTTTCTTTCCCATGGACCAGCAGGAAATAGGAACCTTTGGCCCTCTCCCCAATCAAAGTAGTTGTTTTGAGAACCCCACAATCAATCTCAAACTTCTTCCCTGAGTGTTTAATGCCTGAAAGATCAATTTTTAGTGCCTTGGCCAGCTTGGTGATGATACCCCCAATCATTATATCACCCTTCTTCTCCTTCCTATTTTTCTCTACCTTCTTCAGAAAATGATACCCCATGTTGACATCATACTCATGAACTATAGCCCATAACAAGAAACAATCCAATTTTCCCACAACCCCCATAGTCTCCTTCCTGCCAAGAACACACAAAGAGAGGACCCTATGCAAGACTTTAAAAAGAAGGTTGTGAATTTTGGATGCACGGGCTAACGCAGAGTCAAAGGAGGTCTCGTCAGTAATTTGGCTTGAAAATTCATTTGCATCAAAGTCAGTTGGATACCTAATAGACCCAAGATAATTAAACTCGAGTAAACCACGGAACCACTCAAATGTCACACGATAAGGTTTGTCTAGAAATCTAAAAGAAATAATGCCAAAGGGTTCTCTAGTCTTCTTAGGGTCTACATTACTAGAAAAAGAGGTCAAGCATTCATAGACCAGCCTGAGGTAGGTGGGGACACCATCTATTCAACAATTTAGTCCTAAAAGCTTAAGATATTCCTTGAGTTCAGCTACAATGCCCAAGTCGTCTATCTCATCCTCATCAATGAAATGGGAGCCTACCACCCTCCTAGAATGAAGAAGAGTGTAGACACCCTCCTCCTCCTCATGTAGCTCAAAAAGACACTAGCTTTGGAATCGGTCTGATGAAGAAGATTCTCTGGTGCGTGGGTGCTTTGTCGTGAGCTTGGTGTGACCCATGTTGAAAATTGGTCTTGATAGTGGAAAACATGGCGTGTTCTGTATATTCACATGCCTTTAAGAACCATGCTGGATGGAGAAGATTTGATGATGGTTATGCCATGTAACTTGAGTTCACACGTCGTGTAGAAAGACGGTTCTTGCGTCAGCTGTTGGTGGCCTCGTTGTGGTCACGACGTGCGTCGGAGGAGGCTTACAGCGTGATGAGCGGTCATTTTCCCCAACTGCTAGTGTGGATCTCATGGCGTGAGGGCTAGGAGACATGTCTTGGGGTAGCTTTGCTGGAGGTGTGGTGATGGTGAGAGGCTTGAAGTGTCATCTCTATCCTATTGTGGTGAAGGGATGATGACATTGGCCCATCAATGGCGACAGCTCGTAGGTGTTGTAGAAGCGTCGGCTAGAGCAGAGCGGCAGTGTTTGGGTAGAGGGATGGTAGAGAGAGCGATGGCCCTCTTAGCTGGAGTGGAGGTGCTCAGTGGTAGTGTGAGTCGAGGGAGAAGGAAGAGGCGATGGTTGTCAGCTCAGATGAAGGTAGAGAGATCTCACACGGCGTGAGTGTGAGAGAACCCCCTATGAAACTAGGGTTTATAACCTCTTCTCACAAAAACTTACATCGTGTGAATCGAGACACACAATGTAAGGTCTAGTTCAACATCCTTCATGAGGATTCCAAAATTCAAAAACCACAGCGTGTGGAAAGGTCTAACATGTAGTAACTTGCTCAAATATCCACACGGTAAGTATGGAAGTCACGTCATAAGTTGAATTACTTGTGACTTCTGTCAATTTTCTTCAATTAATTGAACACACCATGTTGATATGTTGTTATGTCATGTCGTTCTGACACATGTTGTGTTTCTGACCTCTACGGCGTGTGGCTGATTTGGTGTAGCTTTCAATATCTTGAATATTTCACACGCTGTGTGATGCCACTACACGCCGTAATGAGAACTACCTATTGTTTTTTGTTATAAACTTTGAAATAGATCCACACACTTTGTGGAGTGGGAATTATGCTGTGTTTTCTTTTGCCTCATAGAACTACATATCGGATAGGGTCACACAGCGTAAGGAAGTAATGAACACGCCGTGTTTGTCATAGTTTCTTTAGATTTTTGTTAAATTTTGATATCTTCTTGAGTTACGTTAAGTACCTGAAACAACAAAGATTTGAGGTATGAAATTTGTATGAATCTCAGAGAACTTGCACCATGAAGTTGATTTTGGACAAGAATTAAGCAACTAGAAAGGAAAACAAAAACAACTATGTAAATGTGGGGACAACTCCCACAAAGGTCTTCCATTTAAAGTTCGGAAGTAGAATCTTCTTTCTTCTCATGGGACTTCAAAGAGGAAGCAAGGTGCCCCTTTCAGAATCAGTTCTCCTTCATCATAAATCTTGCATCGGTGTCCATTAACTTTGAAAACTCCATATTTTCCTTGCAATTCAACAACTCCATATGGAAATATCTTCATTACAAGAAATGGACCAGACCACTTAGATCTCAACTTTCCAGGGAATAACCTCAATCTGGAGTTGAAAAGCAAGACTTGGTCTCCTTATTTGAAATCTTTTATGTGGATTCTCTTGTCATGTCAAGACTTTGTTCTTTCCTTGTAGAGCTTTGCATTCTCATATGCATCTAACTAGAGTTCCTCTAACTATTGTAGATGCAATAGACATTTCTCATCGGCCTTCTTCATATCAAAGTTTAGGAATTCGATAGCCCATAGAGCATTGTGCTCTAGATCTAGTAGAAGGTGATAAGACTTACCATACACTAGCTTGAATGGAGTTGTGCCTATGGTAGTCTTATAAGCTATGTAGTATGCCCACAATTCATTGTCTATCTTCAGAGCCCAATCCTTCCTTGAGCTAGACACATTCTTCTCTAGAATACTTTTCAGCTGTAGATTGGAGACTTCTACTTGCGTGGAAGTTTGAGGATGGTAAGGTATTCTAGACACAGTCTTCTCTAGAAGGTGATAAGACTGGCATACTTGAATAGAATATTGTTAAATTACCTCTCAAGAAAGTGTGTGTCTCCATCAGAAAACACATCTCTAGGAACTCCAAACTGGGGGAAAATGATGTTCTGGAATTGCTTGATTACATATTTTGCATCTGGTGCTTGGGTTGGAATGGCCTTAACCCATTTAGAAATGTAATCACAAGCAACCAAGATGTATTGACAACCACAGGAAGATGGGAAAGGTCCCATATAATCAACTCCCCACACATCAAATACCTCAATCTCCAAGATGGAGTTAAGAGGCATTTCATCACTCTTTGATATTCCTCCAACTCTTTGGCATTTTTCACATGCTTTGACGAAGTGGTTGACATATTTGAACAATGTTGTCCAATAGAAATTGCCCTGGAGAATCTTTGATGTAGTCTTTTCTCCTCTAAAGTGACCTCCATAAGGAGAGGCATGACATTCTGAAATGATTGTGCCAATTTCCTCTTCAGCAACACACCTCTGGATGATCCCATCACTCCCATTTTTAATAACAAGGGGTCATCCCAGTAGTAAAACTTTACATCATGGAAAAACTTCTTCTTCTATTGGTATGTCAAGTCTGGAGGCAGCTATCTTGTAGCAAGAAAGTTTGCAATGTATGCAAACCATGTGCTTGTATGGACGATAAAGCGTAGAGTTTCTCAATTGGAAATTGGTCCTCAATAGGCAATGAATTTCCAACATCTGTGGTCAACCTAGATAGGTGATCAACAACATTGTTCTTTGTCCCCTTCTTATCCTGGATCTCAAGGTTAAACTCTTGAAGAAGAAATATCCAGCAGATGAGATGAGGTTTGGCATCTTTCTTGTTAAGCAAATACTTTATTACATCATGATATGCATACACAATTACTTTGGATCCTACCAAGTACTGTCTGAACTTGTCAAAAGCATACACTATGGAAAGCATCTCTTTATCAGTGGTTGTATAGTTGATTTGTACCTCATCTAAGGTCTTGCTTGCATAGTGTATGGCGTGAAGCTTCTTATCCTTCCGATGTCCAAGAACTACTCCTACTGCAGTCACTCGCATCACACAATAATTTGAAAGGAGCACTCCAGTCCGGTGGTTGGATGATTGGGGATGAGATAAGAGCTTCTTTGAGCTTGTTGGAGGATCTATGGCAGTCATCATCAAATATGAACTCAACATCTTTTGCAAGCAATGAACACAATGATTTTGCAATCTTGGAGAAATCTTTAATGAATCTCCTATAGAACCATGCATGTCCAAGGAAACTATTGATGTCCTTGACTGAAGAAGGAGTAGACATCTTCTCAATACCTTCCAATTTGGCCCTATCAACTCCAATACCCTTATTAGAAACAATATGGCCTAGTACTACACTGGATTGTACCATGAAATGACACTTCTCCCAGTTTAGTACTAGGTTAACCTTTTTGAAACGAGCTAATACTTTAGACAAATTGCACAAACAATGATCAAAGGAATATCCATAAATGCTAAAATCATCCATGAATATTTCCATTATGTTTTCAATGAAATCGGAGAAAATAGCCATCATGCAACACTGAAATGTTGTTGGGGCATTACAAAGACCAAAAGGCATATGATGATAATCATAGGTTCCATAGGTGCATGTAAATGTGGTTTTCTCTTGGTCGAGAGGGTAGATTGGAATCTAGAAAAACCCATAATACCCGTCCAAGTAGCAAAAGTAAGAATGGTTCCCAAGTCGCTCAAGCATCAAATCAATAAAAGGCAAGGGAAAATGATCTTTGCGAGTTGCTTTATTCAAGCGCCAGTAATCAATACACATACACCAACATGTGACTATACGTGTTTGTATTAACTCATCATTATCTCCCTTAATGACAGTTGCACCCCCCCCCTTTTTTTGGTACCACATGAATGGCACTAACCTAGGGGTTGTCACTTATAGGATAAATAATACCAACATCTTTCAACTTAAAAATTTCCTTTTTAACCACTTCAAGCGTGTTTGGATTTAAACATCTAGGTGATTCAATAGTAGGTTTAGCATCATCCTCCATGTTTATTCTATGCATGCAAATGGAAGGATGGATGCCCTTTAAATCATCAATAGAGTAACCAATGACATCTTTATATAAACATAATTCATGAAGCAAATTATTTTCTTGTTCATTAGTTAACTCATCATTGATTATGACTGGAGAAGTAGAATCGGGGTCAAGAAATGCATACCTCAGCCCTAGTGCAAGGGCTTTGAGTTCTACTCTTCTCCCAGTTGTGTTTTCATTGGCTTTATCATCAACAAGTGAAGTATCTTGATTAATAGCATTTGGTTGAGCAATAGAAAATGCTCTAGAATTTTTAGAGTCATCATTTGTAGCTTCATCATCATCACAATAGTTAAATATCAAATCAGCATCATCATGGTCTTCCTCCACAATAGATTCAATAGAATCAATAAAATAGAGTTGTTCCACTTTTGAAGGTGCCTTCATGGCATTAAACATAGAAAACTCCATGGATTCTTCACCAACCCGGAGTGTAAGCTTTCCTTCCCGAACATCAATAAGGCTTCCGGAAGTCCTCAAGAAGGATCTCCCAAAGAGAATGGGATTGGAAGGAACTTCAAGCATGCCTAACACAACAAAATCACAAGGAATGTAGAATTTATCGATTTGCATCGGTGCATCCTCCACAATACCTTTGGGATATTTGATTGAGTGATTGGCTAGCTAGATGGCCATCTTTGTCGGCTTCAAATCTCCAAGATCTAGCTCCTTCCACAAAGTAGATGGAATGATACTAATACTAGCTCCAAGGTCAACAAGACATTTTTCAAACGTGGTGTTGCTAATCTTACAAGGTAGAGTGAATGCTCCCAAGTCATCTAGCTCCGCAGGAAGTTTGTTTTGAATGATTGAACTCATTCTCTCAAAAAGCATGAAGGTTTCAACTTGGTCTATCCTCCTCTTATTGGTGAGGATGTCCTTTAAAAACTTGGCATATGATGGCATATCAGCTATGACTTCAACCAATGGAAGGTTGACATGGAGTTTGTTTAGGATCTCCATGAATTTTTTGAACTTTGAATCCTCCTTATTATTTGCAAGTCTTTGTGGAAATGGTGCACTTGCTTTGTAAGAAGGTGGTACCTCAGTTGTACCTTTTCCTTTGTCACCAATGGGGGTGTCAATCATCTCTTCATCAGCAACCTCAACACTCTTCTCCTTGGGTGGAGAAGGTCTTTGAATTTTAGCTCCACTCCTCAAGGTGATAGCATTTACTTTCCCTCTTTGATTCACCTCCGGTTGGATAGGAAGAGAACTGGATGGTGTGTTCTTTTGTTGCACCAAAGCTTGTTGGGTAATTTGGTTTTCCAACATCCTTGTATGAGTGGAAATGCCATCCACTTTCACGGAGAGTTAAGCAATAACATCTTTCAACAATTTGTCATTGCTCCAGAACTTTTCATTTTGCTGTGCTTGAGTGGACATGAATTGCTCCATCATAGTCCCCAAAGAAGATTTTTGGGGTTGTTGTTGTTGTTGGTAACCCCTATTGTTGTTGAAGCCCAGCAGATTCCCATTTGTTTGCCGATTGAACAGTTGTTGTTATTGTCCTTGTTGAAAGTTTTGAGCATTGCTTGTGTTTTGGTAAGAGAAATTAGGATGATCTCTCCATCCTAGATTGTATGTGTTGGAGTAGGAATTGTATTGTTATTTGTTCCCATGTATCCCAATGGCATTGAATTGCTCTTGGTTCTCCTCATTCATATTAGGATCAAAACAAGTAGAAGAAGTATGTCCAACAAGTCTACAAGCTTTACAAATTACCTCGGCTGCTTGGATCTTCATTGTAGTCATCTTCTCAAACTTTTGTGTAAGGAGATCAAGCTTAGTTGTAATTAGATCAACTGCATCAACACTATGCTTTCCTATTTGCTTCCCGGTTGAAGAACTCGATGTAGAAGATGGTTGTGCTTTCCTATCCGACCCCCATTGGCAATGGTTGAGTGTTATATCTTCAATGATAACATAAGCCTCACTATAAGACTTATTCATTAAGGCTCCATTAACAGCGGCATCCACTGTCATGCGAGTGTTGTAGAACAATCCATTATAGAACATTTGAAGTAGCATCCAATTAGTCAATCCATGGTGAGGGAAAAGGCATGGTAGGTCCTTGAATCTCTCCCATGTATCATATAAATTTTGTCCATCTAACTGAGAAAAGTTTGTGAGCTGGCTTCTCAGTTAAGCTGTCTTGCTTGGCGGAAAATACTTTGCAAGGAAAGAATTTAATAGTTGGTCCCAGCTCTTGATAGACTTCTTGGGAAGAGATAAGAGCCATGCCTTGGCTCTATCTCTCAAGGTGAAGGGAAACAGCAGTAGCTTTATTCTATCAACATATACACCATTGATCTTGAAGGTGTTCATGAACTCCAGGAATTCAGGTACATGAAGATTTGGATCTTCGATGGCGGTACCCGCAAAATGGGTTTGATGAATCATCTGCATCATAGAAGGACCAATAGAGAAGTTGTTTGCCTCTATTGCAGGTAGATCAATGGCTCCATAAATGTTTGTGGCAGTCGGCAAGGAGAAGTCCTTCAAAGGATGGTTGTCCTCCATGGTTGGATCTTCTTGTGTGGCTTCTTTAAAGGATGAAGAAGATGGTGGTGGTGATGATGATGGAATACCCTCTAGAAGTATTTTCTCTTATCTTCTTGGTCTCCTCAAACTTGCAAGAGTGTGCACAATCTCAGGATCTAGAAATGTGGATGGTTGAAGACCCCTCTTCGAACGACGCATACACCCTAAAAAGAAGTAAAAGATATTGAGAACACAACTAAAAAGTATATGAAAAATTCGAAAATGGAAGTGATGATCTAGTCTCAAATACTACTTAGCACTTTTTACTCTAATTAGAATAATTGTAGCTCCCCGACAACTGTGCCAAAAACTTGTTGTTTGTTATACTAACAAGTTTCAATCATATAAATGATCTTTTACTCAACCAGCTAATTCCTACAAGTATGTGGGAGTAGTTTTAGTCGAGATCGAACACAAGGAGCTTTAGTAAACAATTAAATGCAATAGTGCTAAGTTTCAACAATCTAGACCTTTTTCAAAGAGTGATTTGGTTGGTTAAACTAAAATTTTAGAATTAAACTAAAATAGTAAATGGATTACTTGAAGGGGTTTGATTTCATATTTAAAACAATATTGGACTTAAGATTTCACTAACACATCATAACACGAATTAGGAACACACATTTAAACATACCAAACACTTGGAAAGGAGAGATGTATTTTAAACTTCACCTCACAATGTAAATACAATGATCCTAACTCAATACATCACGCTCGTGGATGTATTTTGTTTTGGATCACAAACCTACTCCTCAACTCCATAATTTCCACTCTCATGGTAAAGGAGGAGTTTCCAAGAGAGTAACTCCTTACTTTCCTACCTATCTTCTCAAATTAAGCAAG
The DNA here is from genome assembly GCA_963693085.1 of Alisma plantago-aquatica. Classification (NCBI taxonomy): domain Eukaryota; kingdom Viridiplantae; phylum Streptophyta; class Magnoliopsida; order Alismatales; family Alismataceae; genus Alisma; species Alisma plantago-aquatica. Next base: position 554,993,373 of record OY856409.1, read on the forward strand.
AAAGCATAAAACATGCATATATAGTGGCCAGCCATACATGCAAGAAGTAAGTACTGATACTCAAAAGCTAGAAATGCAAGCATTTAGTATTTAGAACAAATTATCATGTTCCATACATGTCATGACATAGGAGTTGCTCTCACATGCCCAAGAATTCATATCTACTCGCTCATGTCTATGAAACACAAGTAAGAAGATGGAAATCTATAGTTTTTCATGATAGAAACTAAGGTATAGCTAGAGAATTTGAAATGAAAGAAGCAACAAGGAGAAAGTCTAGCAAATAGATGGAGTTTCATCTCTAAACAACTCCTCTCCAGAAACCTTCTTTCTCGAGTAGGTTGAAGTCAAACGGGGAAGCTCCAGCTACAATAATGAAGTAGAATGGAGAGGAAAAGAGGTCTTCTCTCGAATAACTGCCTTGTCTTCCCCAAATTCTCCCTCCTCATCTCCTCTCTATTCTCTGGTGCAAAAATGCTCCAAATGATCTGTGATAACTGTCCCAAGGGAGGGAGAGTTGTATTTGTCCAAACAAAATGTTCAAGTTCAAATTCTGAAGAAAAATAGTCTACTTACGGCATGTGGATTGGTTCACATGTCGTATGGATAAGTGCATCTTAGCAATTTCTCGAGAGACCCAGACTTACAATGTGTAATTTGGCAACACACTATAAATCCAAGTACCTAATCGAATTTCTCTAAAAGTGTCTTACGTCGTGTTTCTGGGCAACACGGCGTGTGTCTGCATTTGAGAGTTTTATCTAATGAGGCCTTATGGAATGTGTAATTGTGTTACACACCGTAAGTCCTACTGTTTCTTCAATATTCAGCTCCAGCTGCATGACTCCTAGGGGAAATGCCCAATATACTCATTTGGGGGCATTTTCTTGTCAAAATAGAATGAAATTGAGTACATATGCATCAACAAGCAGCCAAGAGTAAGTATACCTTGAATGCATGAAAATCAACATGAATATGAATGAAAATGAGTCTGAATGCACGAAAAATAAGATAGAAATATGATATGAAATGTGCACATCATCTTCTCATTTAAACTTATCATTGGATTTTTCTTCATCTTATGTGGATTTCATACCTTGAATCACCTTATAAGCACAGACTTATCTGTCTTTTACTTTATTATCTTCTTGAATCACATCTTCAAGAACTCCTCTTTTGTTTATTTGTATTCAGATTTTGATTTCATGGTGTTGTATCTTTCTCTTATAGATACCAAACATTCAAGTTTTGATAGATAATTATGCAATTCTCATCTTCTTTAAGGTAGGATTGAGATATTTACACCATGATATCTTATTCATTATGCTCTTTAGATTGTCTGAAAATGACTACTCACTCAGAGTAATATAAAAGATAACAATCTAAGAGTTCCATATTTACCTTTTCTTCAATAATTGAATACTTGGCCAGGGGACCCAAGTATTGATATTAGGCAGTATGCACCATATTTTTATGTCATATTTCTAATTTTGACATCATCCTAGTCCTAATTCCTAGTGTCCCTATAGACTCAATGAATCGAAAGCTTTGATACCAACCTGTTAGAACCCATTACACTAAATGAGATTACTCAAAACATAAAACACAATCAATCACTAATTAATCACATACCCAAAGATATGGATAAATTAAAACCAATTTCTACATCAACACCCGCTTAGAAACATTTGCATAAGAGCCCAATATCTTTCTTGTATCCATACTATGACAAGAATTTGATACAAATTGTTCTATCACCTTAACCACAACATATATACACAGGATAACAATATTTTTATATGCTACACAAACAAGCATTAACATTCTAACAAAATTCTGATTCGTTTGAAACACCATATACAAACTTTTCCTGCCCGGACCTGAGAGTACAGGGATGACTCTAGGACACACTAGACATCTAATCAACTTTGTCAAAGATTCATTACTGTAGTTCCTCTTTACTTCCATGGTTCTATTGTCATCACTATCGATTACCTAAAAAAATGTGGCGAACCACCAGGGTGAGACCCATGTCCCAGCAAGAGATATAACCTCCAACAACGTGTATTGATTCTGACATTTTTAGGTAATGAGACAATTTAAGAAGTTTAATCATATATAACAAATAAGCTCAAAAACACTGATGATGAACAAAATGCATAAAGGAGTAGATAATAACTATCTTCATTTGCCATAGTATTCTCATATCCCTATTAATAGTACAAGGAGTCTAGCAGCATGAGCATCTCTAACATCATGAATAAGTCTAGTATCATATGCATAGCTAACAACATCAGCATGTCTAACAGGTTGAACATATCAACATCATAAGAAGACCTAATAACATAAGCACAACTATCTGGATAAGCATGATTAGAAGTATATGCATCTCTAGTTACGAAGGCATGGCTAGCATGCTAAACATAACTAACAACATGAGATAGATAGCATCATGATTATAATCAGTAGTAGTAATATAGTTATCAACATAAGAATAGATATTGTATGTACGCATATACAATCTTAAGCATATCCACAACCTAAGTATATCTACTATTTCTTAATTGCACTAAGCATCATGTTTATGTAAATATAACAAACAAGGGTTATCATCCAATGTGAAACATCGTGTATAACCCTAAACAAATATGCTACATGGTTGTATTACATCTTTTATTATGCTCTAGGGAGTTTGAGTCATACCACTCAAAGTCCAACTGACCACCACTAGGTCGAAATCAGTTCCATATAGGATCTAGGAAGAGCCAGACTCCAAGGTATTCTCCATACTCAGTCAGTATGAGTCTGAACCGCAGTGACATATAGTCAAACTGCAAAACAGCGACATATATTCTTGTAACTAGCCCATCTTGGTACAGGTCATGATGCTAGCATCTAGGGCATTCAAACCCAATCACTGAGGTACAACCACAGTTGTCCTCTAATCACATCATGTTATAATCACTGAGACCCGATCAAAGTCATTCTCAAAAAGTAGGCTAGGTATGACTGCAGCCATCCTCCTGAAACACTTGGTGTTAGGATGACAAGCACCCTGCATACTCAATAATATGTGCTATGAGTTTTCCTTAGGAATACTCGTTTCACCATCCAACAAGTTATGACACTTAAGATGGTTCTATGGCACATGGCACTACATGATTATAGTATCACTTGATTAGTTATCTCCAATTAGATGAATTAAGTCTGCATCAAACAAGTGGACATAAAACCCCTAATTCACTCCTAGAAAGCATATAAGTATCACAACTTCAAAAGATATAAAAGGTGTAAAACATAATTTCTCATATCATCATCACATTGTACTATTCACTTTCCATTCATGAGACCACACTAGTAATCATACTATCACAGGATATGAATTCTTTTCACAATATCATAGGGTATAAATCCTTGTCAACATAAGAGGATTACACCTCATTCAGGGCTCAACCATGCCCATAGGTCATTAAGACCATCATACTATTCCCTACAAGATCATCATTATCTTTTCATGCCTTATAACAAGGCTCAACAACATCACTTACATATAATACACCGGATCAAGAGAATATTGCATTAATGAGTTGGGAGATATTCATAAACAATCATAGCATGGTTATATTAGTATTAAGAACATTCCTTTATTACCTCAACATGCAAGGAATCTAGATATGATTAACCTTCATCATATTCATAATGCACATGTTTAGCTTAAGAAAGTATCAACCATGTGGCTATGATAACCACCAATTAACACATTAAGGTTATGATCATATTAAGGAGATTATTCCACTATCATGCCATAATATAAGAAGGTTAAACATGAATACTCATATTTATCTATTTGCATTAGAGTTAGATTCAACAAGATAAATTATATTAATATTACTAATCAACACTCATACCCAAACCCTAAATCATGGAATCCCCATTGATGCATAAGGTGAAGCATCACCATCAAATTCCATACCATTCTTACGTATGGATTAACACATAACTCAAGGTGTAGCCATCAGGTCATATCATACTAAGGTTCAACCACAAAAAGAGAGTACTCCATGATTCTATTCACCATTCAAGGACTATTCATAACCACTTACCAGCATTTGTTTATATTAAGACTAGGTATAACAAGCTATACCTCATTAGGGTTACATATTAACACAATATGGTTATTATCCCTTCTATTCATATGAGTGAAAAGGTACGACTACCTTATTAAGGGTAATCATCCATTTGTTCCATCATCTTTCAACCCATACAACCATACCACTATGTCACTCCAAACCATTGGATGTTTAAAAGGTAAGATCATTGGTTGTTTACATAAGTAAACACCTTGGATAAACCACCTATTAAGTCCTTGAGTTTTTCTTTCGAAAGAGACACCATTTAACCCTAGACATCCCTTGATTAACAACATTAAAAGTTCCACTGAGAGTAGGTAAAACCACAAGCGATTGTTTATTTAAAACAAGCCATCAATAAATGAGCAACTTAAGTTGATCTCATAAAGGAAGACATATAAATCACTTTATTGGGACCAACATATTCCATCAGGCATCCTTCCAATTTATTGGGTGAAGAATCGTTAGATCTCAACCATTGGGTCAAGTTCATATATTAAAACCATCAATTGGACTATAGGTCCAACCATTGCATCAAATGACCCAGTAACCATTGGTTTAAGGCTTAATTGATTCTAAAACTATATACTTAACTCCCCATAGGTTGTGGAGACCTGATCCACCATCAGTAGTGACCATTACATCACCATAGGTTGTTAGATCAACATTATATTCATTAATCATCACCGGATATCTAATGTCACCATTGATTGATATAATCGTTAGGGTACTTAGTTGTTGATCATTAAGATTATAATTAGGCCAAAAACTGACCTAAGGGGTGAATGTCAGTTGACACCCTTGGTCACCATCATCAGTTGTCATGAAGACAACACCATCATTTGTTGCAATGGTACCACCATTGGGTCATGTGTTTATAGAAGAAATTAGCTTTAAACCCTAAAATTGACCATTGTTTGATGGGTGCTTAGCACCACCGGTTGTCAAATCAACCTGATCCAAGACATCTTATATCTTAGGAGGAACGTACACATGATTACAAGTTCATCTAGAACTAAAATCAGAACAGGGAACATCATAAAAATCAAAATCCAAGTCAAGCATAGCTTTTTAGTGCATGGATCATCACATTAAAGCAAGAACATGAGCTAGCAAGCTTATGGTAAGCAATAAATATGGAGAAAGTTATAAAACTTGCCTCTAATTAGAAGATAAAATCCCAAATAGAAGAAAACATGAGCAGGTAGGGTAGAAAATCCAAGCATAAGTTGTGAACTCGTCCATCTAGCACATTTCTTCATCAAATGAGCAAACCCTAAGCATAAGGAGCAAGGGAGGTAGGGTTTTAGAGCTTTAGAGCAATTTTTACCATGGAAAAACAAGGTTCCGACCTGGAGAAAGGTTGGAGGAAGGATAACAAAGAAATAAATGGAGGAAAGAAGGGTATTCTTACTCATTTAGGTCAAGATCACTAGTAGAAGCTTTTTAAATCCTAAAATAGAGCAACACGAAACCCTAGGAGCTTCCACCAAGAAATTCACCTTCTTATTCTACCTTGGATAGGTCCTCCACAGATAAATAGATAGGGAACAATGTTATTAGAAGTAGAGAAGTGGTGGAAATCAAAAGTTTAATTTGGGAGCTCAATATATATATATATATATATATATATATATATATATATATATATGGTTGTTCATTCGTTGCCCGGCGGGTAGCCAGAATTTTCACTACCCGCTGGAGTAACTCGGGTCAAAAGAGTAACTATATGGTATGCTGGAGTAACCCGTATGAATAGCAAGAGTAACTATATGGTATGCTGGAGTAACTCTGAGTGCAAAAGAGTAACTGCGCAGAAAATATACAGTCAGTAATATATATGGACGGATTTTTTTATTTTGGGGGGGCAAATGATATTGTTTTTTGATCAAATTGTTTGGAGAGCTAGACAAAATTATCCTCTACAATTGCGAAAAAAAATATCAGGAAGTGTGATATATATATATATATATATATATATATATATATGTGTGTGTGTGTGTGTGTGTGTGTGTGTGTGTCTATATATATATACATATATACAGTCAGTAATATATATGGACGGGTTTTATGATTTGGGGGGGGGGGGCAAATGATATTATTTTTTGATCAAATTTTTTGGAGAGCTAGATAAAATGTTCCTCTACAATTGCGAAAAAAATAATAAAAAAAAATATCAGTAAGTATGAAAAAAAGTATCAGGAAGTGTTGTCAGGCGGGTATTAAAGATAAGCCATATATATATATATATATATATATATATATATATATATATATATATATAAAGCTCTAGGATAAGGGAGAGAAGAAGCATGAGGTGTCTAAAAAGCTCTCCATGCATCCATGGCCTTAAACTATAAGGATATACAAGCAGACACAAAAAAAGCTGACCCACCATCCATGGATACCTATTTATCCCTCGTTTCTTGATTTTGCAAGAAAAGCACATAAACCATTTGCTTGATAGCTCCTAAAGGTAGCTCATCCATAAAGGGGTAAACCCTAAAATACCCTTGGAGAAAACACCTTCAAAACAAGGTTAAATAGGAGCTCCATGGATCAAAAAGATCAAGAATGATAAGATAACATATAAGAAACATAATTAATGTGAAAATTTGCAAGGAAAACCCCTCAATTGGGTAAATTGTAGAAAATTCCAAAATGTACATAAAATTGCATAACTTGCTCAAACAATGTCCAAATTGGACCAAATTTGAAACTTAAGTTTTTCTTATGATTTCAAAGCTTATAACAAGGTTAGGTTAGGGTTATAAGAATTAAATTATGATAATTAAGCTTGTTAAACACTTTAAGCAAGTTTAGGGGTCTCACAACAACCATCCAACCATGTATAAAGATCTAAAGGGGGTTATTGTCCATAACCACACTAACATCCACCATGAAAACTAATTTTAGGATGACACATGGAAATTGCATATATTTATTTTTTTTATTTTTTTTATTTTTTTAATATATATATATATATATATATATATATATATATATATATGTGTGTGTGTGTGTGTGTGTGTGTGTGTATGTGTGTGTGTTGGGATCATATGTGGTATTTAATTGAATAGATACATTCATTATTTTAAGTATCCACATCATATTCTATAAATAACTAATAGAATAGAAATATGATCTCATCGATTATATCCCAAAGCATAGTAAATTGACATGGCTCTGATACTAATATCGGGAAGTATGGCATCAAAGCAAGAAGCATTTTTTTTAATTGCCATATTACCCTTAAACTGTAGATCATGTCACCAACTATGTAATGGGAAGGAGGGCTCCAAGGTTTATACATGGTTCTGAAGCAAGTCCAGCGACAATCCCTTACAGTGGTGTGTGACTTTCTTCAAGTTGCACCTGGACAACAACAACAACAGCTTCATGGTTGATCACCACAAACATCAGTTGTTTGTGTCCTCCTAGAGGATGGTAACAACCTCCTCGCCTCTGTAGTAGTCTACACAGACCACTAGGAACTCCTATCATTCTAGATGAATGGGCATGATAGAGTTGTCTCTCCTAGTTGATGTGGTAGCGTTGACAATTATCTCTCCATTTTTGTTCTTCCCTTTGACTAGTAGAACTTGCTTAGGTTCTCACGTTAAAACAATTGTGAGAAGACAATAATTATCAAATCTTATTGTTGTGTTTCTACAAAGCCTCGGCTACCCCTCTATTTATAGGAGGGTCAGGGTCAAGATTTCTAGCCTGAGAGGGAGTCAAAGAGATGGAATAATTATGAATTTTTGTATCCTCCAAACAATGGAACAGTCGATTCAACAATGAACTGATTGGTTAGCATGTGAGTTGATCAGTTCAACCCTTAAACCAATCATTTCACTGTGTTTACCAATTCTAATTGTATTGGAAATTAATATTTGATTAATGTGCAACATGACGTCAACATCAATCCTTGATCTAATCAAATTGATCAACCATATGGTTAGCTCACAAACTAAACTAGTTCGTTAACGAACCTGAGCCAATCGATTATCTACCAAATTGGTCATCTCATGGTTTTGATTGCCAATGTTGCTTCAATTGACCTGACACTTGAATCAATCAGTTCAACACTTGAACCGGTCAGTATATAGTCTAGTCAGTCAACTTTTAACTATTGTTATATTCTTGTTTACGGTAGGTCGTCCCCTAGGGTTAGCGGGTGATTTGCTGTTGCGCATGAGAGGTGGGGGCGCCGGAAGCCGTGGAGGCCGCGGTACAGGGTGTGGAACCTTCCACACTGTCCATCGTGCTAGTTAGGGCTAGGTCAACATCGAGATTGACGACTCGTTGTCGCTGCTGGACGGCATGGAGAACCCAGACGACGTCAACATCATGGAAGAAGGAGACCTTGCTGGCAGGCGCAGCCCCGACCCGATCTCCTTCCGTGATGTCCTTACAGGCGACGCTAAGCAACCTATGATCAAGCCAGCCTCCCTCAACGCCCTTAAAGCTTTAGACATATGTGTTGATCAAAGTGGAGCCCTGGCGGATATTAGCATCAACCCTGATGCATTGCTGCTGCTAATAGAACCATGGTGGTTCGCTGTGGTAGTGAAGGTAGTTGGCATGAACGTCGGCTTCACCACACTCATCAATCGTATCACATCCCTGTGGAAGCTTACTGAGCAGTTCTGAGTCATCGACCTAAAGATGGGCTATTTCATCATCCAACTCAGTAGCAAGCAGGCGTTTGAGCGAGCCATGACTGAAGGTCCATGGACCATATTTGGAAACTACTTGTCTGTCCAATCATGGTCTGTAGATTTCCGCCATGTTGATCACATCCCTAGAAAGTTAGTGGTGTGGCTACGCATCCCTGAACTACCAGTTTACCTCTACCAATATCAACTTCTAGCGAGCATTGGTGATATCATTGGCAAGACGATAAAATTCGACACCACTAGGTTGTCAGGCCATAGAGGCTAATTTGCAAGTCTAGCAGCCGAGGTAGATACTCTCAAGCCTCTGCTACTAGCCATCTAACTCAATGGAGAACACTACAGCCTAGAATATGATAACTTACCTTCCATCTGCATGAAGTGTGGTAGAGTCGGGCATGTTGACACTGCGTGCACTTTTGTCACGCCCTTCTCGCCCGCTGACCCATCATCGACATCCGGCCCCCCTTTCCTTAAGGAGGTGCAGTACACTGCCCAGATCCATGCAAAGAAGCTAGAGAAACGCATGCCCTCTAACAAGAAGGGCATGCAGCCTGGCAACATGACGCAGACGACGTCGGCCACCCCGAGGACAGAAGATGTTGTTGTGGAAGTGCTGCCACAACCCACTCTAGGCATCCAGGAAGCGTCTGAGGAGGAATGGCATACTGTCCAATCAAGGAAATAGAAGAAGAAGGCTAAAGCAATGTCTCGGACACAGTCCGGTGCAGGGCAAGTCGCACCGCTCAAGGCCTCATTGGCGGGTGGTGTCGTCACCAACTCATTCAACACAAGCATCACACTAGCGAATGATGACACTTGTGTGGGAAGAGTGTAGGAGATGGGGCAGACACTCCATTCCAATTTGCAGCCACAGACACTATCCATGCTGACTCCCAACGCCTTTTCCAATGGAGTGATAAAGGAGGGAGCCACAGACACTATCCATGATGACTCCCAACGCCTTTTACCAGACTATCAGCCCTAGGAGGGAAAGGAAGAAAGGGAAGCTTGCCCAGCTAGTCAGAAATCTAGACCAAGGTTCAGATGTTAGGCGTGCCATTGACTTCAACAATGAGTCAGTGCCACCTCCAGATGATGCTATGGTTGATGATGATCAATATGTCGGCCTCTGTGTGGCAATTGCCTAAATTTCCCACACCTCTCTCTCTCTCTCTCTTTGTGTTTTAATGTTGAACATCCTCTACTAGAATATTCAGGGTGCCTATTTTAAGAAGAAGATCTGCCTCCTTAAGGATCTTAAACGAAGACATCGACTCCATATTATGGCCATTGTCGAATCACATATCAGTGGTTCCAAGGTTGATAGCATCATAAAGCAACTGGGTTTCCCTTCTTCTCATCGGGTTGAGGCCATTGGCTTTTCTGGTGGTATTTGAGTGTTGTGGGATGATGCTCGCTACTCCGTCAACATCATTCTCAACCACTGAAAATTCATCCATTGTTGCATTAATGATACTTGGCATCTAATGTTCGTTTATGGTGCCCCCAATCCTAGTAGACGAGACCTTCTCTGGAGTCATTTATAGGCCATCTCTCACTCCATCTCTGGTGCATGGGCAGTACTTGAGGACTTCAACACCATGCTCGACGTTTCTGAAAAAACAAAATGGCAGCTCCTTTGATCGTCGCTCTAGTAGGAAGTTCAAATCTCTTCTCATGCACACTGGCCTAGCGGACATCAAGGCTAATGGCCCCTTCTTCACTTTTAAATGGCTCCGGTTGTTGGAAATACTTGATAGAGTCATTGCCAACGACGATTGGCTTACCATGGACAATAATACTTCTGTCACCATACTCCTGAGGCTCTACAGCAACCATAGTCTGATCCTCATCCATGATGCTTTACACCGCCATGCCCACCCCAGGTCCTTTCATACTAAAGACAGCTGGTCGCTAACTCCTAATTTCAATGACACCATTCTTAAATCTTGGGACTCGACAAAAAATTTCCTTGATGCTCTCCCAGCTTTTGCACTGCTGCATCTGTGTGGGACTCTAAACTCCAAGCTTCTAACAACAAACGCAAGAACAAAGTCATGCGTCATATCAACAACATCTAGGTATCTACTAGCACTCTATCCCATGTTACTTCTGACCTTATCATGGAGCATTTGCAAGATGAGTACAACAACATTCTCCTTCAAGAAGAAGTTGATTGGCATCAGTAGGCTAACATAAACTGGCTTAGCCTTGGCGATGCAAATACTAAATTCTTCCATACCTATGTCAAAGCTCGTCATCTCTTCAACAAGATTACACACCTCAAAGATGACGCTGGTAACTGGGTGGAGGACCCAGCTTTGTTGCTGTTGCATGTCCGTAGCTTCTTCCTCGACTTGATGACTGCCCCGCGCCCAAGCACTCACACCAGCACTGTTGTCGGTGACTTCAGCGGCACCTTCATCCATCCTTCAGATGCCATAAAATGTGCTCTTAGTTCACTCCCTTTGGTGGACGAGATTAGGTGCACCATGTTCATGATGGTGCCCAACAAAGCACCTGGACCCGGCGGCATTTGCAACTTCTTTGTTCAAAAACATTGGGACACTATTGGACCATCTTTCATCCGTACGGTCCAAGACACCTTCTCCTTGGGAGTCATAGAAGACCACATTTCTGACTCCTACATGTGTCTGATCTCGAAGACTAGACAGCCCCAAACGTGCAGTGATCTCTGTCCTATCTCACTTAACAACTCGTGCTTTAAGTTGATATATAAAATCATTGTGGAGCGCATCAAGCCCCTTCTGCAAGGCTGGATTTCTGAAACTCAATCTAGTTTCCTCCCAGGATGGCATATTACTGATAACATCATTCTTGTATAGGATGTTATTCACACCATGTGCATGAAGCGCAGCGGCAAGGCTCTAGCTTGCATTAAGATAGACCTTGCTAAAGCTTTCAATAAGATGAGTTGGGTGTTTATCCACGACACCATCAGAAGGACCGGCATCCCGGCGATATTGGTCGAGTTGATTATGCAAATCATTACTAAGGGGTGTACATCAATTCTTTGGGAAGGATGTCCCTTAGAGTCCTTCAAAACTTCACAAGGCATTTGCCAAGGTGATCCCATCAGCCCATACATCTTCATTCTATGCATGGAAAGACTCAGTCAAGCCATCTCACTCTCCATCACTCAAGGTGATTGGAGGCCTATTCGCCTCTCAAGGCATGGTTCACTACTATCACATGTTTTCTTTGATGATGACATCCTCTCTTTGGCTGAGGCTTCCGATGGGCAAGCTAAAACCATTAACAAAGTTCTCCAAGCTTTTGCACGTGCATCTAGGCAAAGGGTCTCCACGGCCAAATCGCGCTGCTACTTCTCACCTAATACCTCACGTCAGATCCGGGACGCCTTCTGTAGGCGCCTCAGCATTCAATATACCAATGATTTGGGTTTCTACTTGGGTGTTCCCATCCTTTATCATTGAGTTAATAAGTCCACTCATGTTGTGATTGTTGACACCATGAACGATTGCATGACAAGCTGGTCAGCACGACAGTTATCCCTTACAGGAAGGATCACTCTTGTAAAATCTACTCTTCAAGCTATTCCCAGCTATGCCATGCAGTCGGTGCAGCTCTCCCCTACCCTATGTGATGACATCAACAGGCACATTAAGAACTTCCTTTGGTATGGTAGCCGGTCACACCACAGCCTCTCCTTGGTCTCGTGGAGTAAGGTGACCATGGCAAAAGCTGATGGCGGTCTAGGCATCAAGGATGCATGTTCACAAAATCAAGCTCTTATGCTTGGCAACGTTTGGCGGTTCATGAACAATAGGCAAGTCCTATGGGTCCGAGTAATGTGTGACAAGTACATGCACAATGACACCCCTATAAAGAAACCTTGTTCTTCTGTGTGGGCCTTTATAAAGAAGCACATGCCCTCCATCCAGCATGCCTCGGCAGTGACTATCAATAATGGTGAGTCTACAAACATATGGACTGATAGATAGCTTCATGGCCTATCAATAAAAGAGCTTGATCCCACATTTGTACCACTACCGGACCTCATTGACCTTAAAGTCTCGGCCATGGGCATGGATGGTAATGGCTGGGATTGGGACTTCATTCAAAACTGTCTTCCAAGTAGTTCATGGTCGCACATTCACCACACCTACTTGCCTAACCCGATGTCGGGTCATGATACACGCCAATGGCATGGCTCACCTTCTGGTCTTCTTACTGCCAAGTCTCCCTACCAATGGTTGTGCCAAGATATTGCCCTGCCCTTACCTGGAATATGGGATACTATATGGAAGTTGCCCATTCCTCTTCATATCCATACATTTCTATGGTTGTTGAACCACAAAGCGCTGCTCACCAATGTAGAGAAGTCCCAACGGCACATCCCTGTCAATGACACCTGCCTGGTATGCTCTAATGCAAGCGACACGATGATGCATTCTCTCCGTGACTGCCACTATAGCAAGGAAGTTTGGGTTGCCTGCCAAGTTGCCCCTTCCTTCTTTCTTCTCCCTGAGGATGACTGGATTGTTGATATTCTCTCATCTAAGTGCACTGATTTTCCTTCTATTCTACCCTTGGCCGCATGATGGGCAAACTGGACACAAAGAAATGAGTTCATACACAATAGGAAGTTGCAACCTCTCCACAAATGGGTTTCCTTCATCAAAGATAGGGTGCAAGCCATCATGGCAATCCTGACGCTGTTCTCGACACCCACCGTGGTGTGCAGCCATGTCCAGAACCCCCCAACTATTAGAAGCATTGTCATGTTTGTTGATGTTGCTTACAATGTTGTTTCATCTCGCATCGGGATTGGAATTCATGTTGTTGACAGCCATGGAAGTTTTCTTCTGGGCCACAGATCGCCCAACCATGCCAGCTCGGCATTGGATGCAGAGGTACAAGGTATTATATGTGCCTTGGAACTTTGAAAAATCACAGGATGGCATACTCCTACCATCCTGTCTGATGCCACCACAGCGGTATCCATTACCACCGAGGGTGCATCCGCAACAACCATGTTTTCCCCCCACATGCGTCGACTCTAGAAGCTCCAGGAGGACATCAGCCAGCCTTGCATTTCTCATATTCCTAGATTGCATAATCATGTAGCTGATTTTATTGCCCACTTTTCTGTTCATGCTAGCACTACCTTTACTTTTCACACTGATGTGCCCCAGTGTCTCACCAACAATCTAGATGTTAGTTTTGCAAACATTTGGCCTACAGTAGAGAGAGGGACGAATACAATCTGATCTCTACGTTGACCCAAAAAAAACTTTTAACTATTGTTGTTTATATTGAATGCTTAACACCTTACTAATCAAGTTTAAACTTCATTCATGAATAAACTCCTATTCCAAGTGTATCCTATGTGTGTGACCCTATAAGTTCCAAGTATGTTAACAATGAATGTACATAACCAACTTATGACATCATAAGAAATGATTGGTATCTAGAAAACATCATTGCTACCCAAGTAATAGGATAGTTTGAGAACAACTTCAACCTACAATCTATGATTGGTGTTACAGTGATCGATAGTTACTTTGTCTCTGATATTCAGATTGAACTCGATGCATGGAATCGTCATCCTTTTCAAAATTCAATCCATGTTCCTTGAACTAGAGAAGACTTTCAGAGATATATTTAAGATGAATATCATATATTGACTCACGTGAGCATGGACATACATTTCTTAGTTTCGTTTATCAAGTGGCCATGATATCAAACTCAGTATGAGGGAAAAATCTCATCTACACCACTCATAGTCATCCCCATGTGTCACAATGCACCTGAGCACCACCTTGTTCAAGGTCACGGTGGATGATGTCAAAGTACATTAAACAACATGTGATGAGTGTAGTGACTTTAGGTCTGAGAACCACAATCACCACTATCACTATGAGAGCATATTCTATCTACCATTCAATGGTTCCATGTATCACTCTCAAGGTGGGTCTGTCTGATACACTATTCTCTAACAAGTATCTATGTGTTTGGTTTGATATCACATATCATGACTAATAAGATTTTGTCATCAACCACCACGCATTCTAGTCTTAAGTGTTATATTTGTTTATCAACCTTCCACAATAACTAGGGACATAACAAGAATGTATATACTCTTAACATCCTTATGATCTAATTGTTCATGTACTCTACTTGAAGACATACATCATTGAGTAATATCATTCTTTAGACAGTTATTATGTTACATCATTATGTCATAATTGAATAAATGAATTAAATTGGAAGATTGGCTATATTACTAATCAAATAGTTTACAAGATATGCC
This sequence comes from Alisma plantago-aquatica, assembly GCA_963693085.1. Classification (NCBI taxonomy): domain Eukaryota; kingdom Viridiplantae; phylum Streptophyta; class Magnoliopsida; order Alismatales; family Alismataceae; genus Alisma; species Alisma plantago-aquatica. Next base: position 555,008,483 of record OY856409.1, read on the forward strand.
ATAACAATCATCATATGATTGGATCTTTGGGCATACATACCAAAAAAATCATCACACCATGGAGACTCAATGGTAGAATTTTCATGTGTTCATCATTGGAATAGGAATCATAGATAATGATGGGATCATCGTCAATGAGTTGTAGGTAAGATAGGTGATTGGACACCATTTTCTTCTTGTACTTCTTTTTGTGGGTCTCCAAGGCGCACTCATGGAGGAGAAATATATACTAGATAATGTGAGGTTTTTCTTGCTTTTTTGCTACCAGCAGTAGAGTGCAACATGTTTAGTTAGAAATACACTTTATGTTACACCAAGTAGAATCTAAACTTACCAGAAGTGTATATAACCACACATATATCCTTCTTTGTAGTATCATAGTTGATAAACATAAAGTCTAATTGATTTCCAAGCACTACTGTATAAATTATTGGGATGACTAAACATGATATGAAAAGAATATCTTTGGTTGTGCCAAGGCCAACAAAATGCATACCCTATTATGTGCTACATACACAAGATTTTTCACTAAATGTCTATTTTCCTGTTGCCCAATCATGCAACACAAATGATATGTATAGACGTTTGTCTTTCAAATAAGGCATTTGTCAATTCTAGTACATGACAATCGTTGATCATATCCACCATCTAATATTATGTAATGCTCTCACCTAGGCTCATCTTAGAGGACTTTCCCCCTTCATCTCCATCCATCTAGAGTTCATAAATGTACCACAAGGTGGAAAAGCATGGATCCCCTCTTTATCAATGTTGGTTATGAAGTCTCATTCCACATGATGAAGGTGAGGAAGAAGGATGAATTCTACTTGTGGTTCAAGAAATCCTACATCATGATCAATCTGGTCAAACAAACCTTATTTTCATCAGAATATGATGTATATGGTCTAAAAGATCTTGAAAATCACATGGGATATTTTTTTTGAAACACAATTGATATTCTATAGTACTTAAGGGCATGTTACATCATGTTCAACCACTTCAAAAGAGAAATTGTATGACTAAAGACGTTCTTTTTTAATATGAGGCCAAGGCTAGAAACCCTTTGACTGACATTGTTACCTACTCTCAGCACATGGTATGTGGTGATGGAAGAGAAACAAAATTTGAGTCTATCTATAATGAAAACCTACATAAGAAGGAAGTACCCCTCTCATGTTTGAGTCAAAATTCTCCTCACATATCTTCAACCTTTTACCTTTATCCACCTTTAAACTAACAATAATTACATATGATTCAGCACAAAAATCTCATATTTCCCTAATATATTTGGTTGCCCTTTAGTATACCCACTCCAATATATTTTATGGAAACAATTCCCAAAGTCACTGCTAATAACCCTGTAGTTGCATCATCTATATTTGTTTTAATGAAGTGAAACACAAGATGAAGTCAACAACAAAAACATCTAATAACATACACTTTTTTGGCTTTTTGTTAAGAAACAGCCTATGTATGTATTCTTATGCCCAATAAATAATCCTATATGTTGTGGTGATTGTATTAATAATTGGTTTGTTGAAGATAATATTATTCATATTAACATTGGTGGGTAGATGATTTTTCCCATTCCTCCATAAAAAATGTTATAATGTTGGAGGAAATTTTAAATCCATATCTTCTTTCAATATTTCTTCCTCTATTTTTTAGTTCTTCATATCCATTTTTCATGGTTTTCACTCTACCCTATCTAGTAATAAATTGACATAGAATTAAAAACACTACTATCTAGGTAACAACAAGTGACTACCTCAGGAGTTTTATGTAAGAGGAAAATTGGTATAGTTAGCATGAAATCATTCCTAGAAAGTTGATTTAGTTTATCTTAATTCCATGTATTGCTTCCTTTATTGATAAAACCATTACTCAACCTAGGTTTTAGTCTCTAACTTTGCCTTCTATCTTTTATAATCCATATATAGTATGAAGGCAACAATCCATCTATGTATACAACTTTTTACTATCACCCACATGCCATCTCAATCCTTCCATGAATATAGCCTTTGCCCCCTACTCTTCTCCAAGTCTAGCTTGGATCATAGCCTCTTAGAGCCTCCATAATATTTCCCCTTTTCAAATATCTACCCTTCCTAACTCTATAATCTAGAGAGTTCAAGTCTTTGAGAAATATCTCAACAATTTTTGTAAGCAAAGCAACATTGAATAATTTTAAGTATCAAAATCCCAGACCCCACTACTTTATGGGGCAAAAAGTTTATGGAAAGAGTTCATAATGATTTTTCCTTTTATCATATGACCCTGACCAAACATTAGTTATCAAGTGATTAATATCATCCAAAATTCCATTTGGTATGCGCATAATCCCCTTCATATAGAAAGGAATACCTTGTATAACTGATTTTATGAGGAGTTTCTTCCCTAACTTTATTAGAAGCTTCTATTTCATCCTCTTATTTTTTTCTAGATGTTTTCCATCATATTATGAAACACTAGTTTACTTGACATTCTAATCTTGATATGAAGATCATATGTCTCTCATATGTGCATACTTTTTTAAAATTCATAGATGTCAATATATAGTTCCTTTTTTGCTTTAACCACATACCTATCAAAATATATATCCATCTTATTGGTTTTAATTTACTTCTAAGATGCCTATTTGTAGAAGGACGTTATCTTGGCAATGTTTTGGTTTCCTAGAAATTTTATCAAGAAAAACATATGCTATCATCAACAGAAAGGAGTTAGGTGATCTTTGTAGGGAAATATGGGGATAAAGACAACAATGAAAACAAAAAATTTCTATCGACATTTCGTAACTAGCTGATTGCATCAACAATGATGTATCTAGAAAGAGGGTGTGAGATGTACCTTGTCTTAATGTAAGTGCAACAAATATCATTGCATGGTGATGTGCTCCCTTCTCAAGTAGCACATGGACAATAGTTGATAATGTCCTCTTGATGTGATAACCACAAACGGCGGCTGATGATGTCCTTCTATCATGGATACAATGGCTTCAGCACCTCTAGGTAGTCCGCACAGACCACTAGAAACTTCACATCACACTTCTAGAGTCGACAGAAAGGATTTGTCTTTTCATTTGTCAACATGATAGCATCAAATTCCTTCCCCTTATTGTCTATCCCTTTCTTGGGTAAGACTTCTCATGCTCGCTCACACATTACCACAACTGTGAGAAGAGAAGTCTTGTATCTTGAGAGACTTGGTCACATTCCTTATATAGGGGTAGATGGGCTATGGTTCCAAAACCTAGGGGATATGAAAGGCCAAATGTCATGACTTGGAGGCTGTTGCGCACGTCTAATTGGTAGACTGGACACTCTAGTCGATTGACTGGCATGTATCTAACAATGCAATAACATTGACTTAAATATGATGATTAATGTATGTCATTACGCCTATCATTAATCATTTGACATAGTCATACTAGTCAATTTCACATCCAGTTGGTCAGTTGGACACTCCAATCGGTCGATTGAGTATTTTGACAATCCACTGGGAACATTATTTAGTCAGTTGGTTGGAAACTCCAACCGGTCGACTAAATGGTTCCATCGACCAGTGTCAAATGAAATCGAGTCGGTCAACTGGACACTCCAGTCGATCGTGTGTCACACCGGTCGGTCAACTGGACACTCCGGTCGATGGTGTGTCACATCGGTCGGTCAACTAGACACTCTAGTTAGTTGACTGACTACCAAAGTTGTTTAAGTTGGTTACTTCAATTATTTAGTAACCATGTTAGATATTGTCCATGAGTAAACTCCTATTCCAAGTGCATCCTATGTGTGTGACCCTATAGGCCCCAAATTATGTTGGTAGTAAAAGTCCATAACCAAATTATGATATCATAAGAAATCAGCAGTATCTAGCAACACATCATTGCTACCCAAATTATTAGAAAGTTGGAGAGAAACTTCAACCTACATATGTTATCAATGTTATTGTGATTGTATAGTTCCTTTGTCTCTGATATCCATATTGAACATGAGGCATGGAATCATCACCCTCTTAGCATTCAATCTATGTTCCTTGAACTAGAGCAAATTGTTTGAGATGCATGTGAGTTTACATATCACATATTGACTCGCATAAGTATGGCCATACATTTCTCAGTATTATCAAGTGGCAAGGATATCAACTCTAGTAGGAGGGACAAATTTCATCTACATCACTCATAGTCAAACCCCATGTGTCACAACGTACATGAGCAACACCTTTATGACACCCCCTATTCAAGTTCATGTTGATGGTGTTAAAGTTCATCGAACAACATACGAGAGTGTAGAGACTTCAACTCAAAGAACCACAATCACCAATATCACTTTGAGACCCAATTATAACTACCATTCCATGATTTCCATGTATCACTCTCAAGGTGGGTCTATCGGGTACATTGTTCTCTAACATGTACCTATGTGTTTGACTTGATATCCACTATATCATGCCTAATGATACTCTATCATCATTCAACACACATTTTAGTCTTAAGTATTATTGTCAGCTATTTTTCTTCCACAATAATATATGAATACGGATATAACAGGAATGTATGTACTCTTATCATACTTATGATCTCATTGTTCAACTCCTTAACTTGAAGACATATGTCATCGAATAACATCATTCTTTATACATATATCATGCTTGTGTCATCATTTCATACTAAGACTAACATAATAGAATTAATTATCCATTGTTTATCAAATCAAGTATATGATGCCCCAATACAATCATCATATGATTAGATCTATTGCCATACATACCAACAAACTCCCACTAGCACTTAACATGACCATCATGTTTCTACTGTGCAACTGATTTTGTTAGTGGATTAGCAACATTTGCTTCTAGTCAGTACTTTGCAAATCTTCACATCTCCTCGCTTAACGGTCTCTCATATGAGATGGAAATGTTGTAGTATTCTATCTGGATTTCTTAGCCGATCTAGTAGCTTCATTGTTGTTATAGTATTTCTACTACATCATCAATTGTTGGAGCCACCCCGAGTTCATCCTATGAAATTCTTGATCCATATAATAATCTTCTACTATTGTCAAATCAAAAAGGTACTTGGCTTCTATTATAGAATCCACAACTGTCTCAGAACTTTTCCAGCTTATAGTTCTGTTTTATGGCCAAACAAAAAAAATAAATTGTGATAGATAATCATATTTTTCAATTTGGAATCTTGCATAGGTGTAACCCTTTACACCTAACTCTTCCTTATCACCATAAACAAGGAATTGATCCTTAGTGTTTCTCAAGTACTTAAGGAGATTCTTTACAAAAGTCCAATGAACTTCACCAAGATTTGACTGATATATTCTCATCATGTCCAAAACATATGAGGCAACAAGACAAGTTCATAACATTGCATACATGATAGATCCAATTTCATACACATATGTCATCTTGCTCATGCATTCTCGTTCCTCACAAGAACTAGGACATTGGGCTCTAGGGAGACTAATTCCATGGGAAATGGACCAATTATCTCTCTTTGAGTCCTACATGTTGAACATTTTCATCACCTTGTCAATGTCTTTGTCTTAGGCCAAGAAGCCTTCTATATCTATCTATATAGATCTTAATTCCAAAGATATAGGATGTTTCACCTAAATCCTTCGTAGAGAAAAAGGGTACTTCCTAGCATGTTCATTACCATCTATAGGTTAGCCATGTCATTCCCCATCAATATGAGGACCACACCTATGCTCCCACTAACCTTCTTGTAAACACAATGTTTATCTTCATTTTGACTAAAGCCAAACTCTTTGACTTTCTAGTCAAGTCAAAGATTCCAGCTCCGAGATGCTTGCTTCAATCCATAATTTGACCTTATCTACTCCAATGGCAAGCATAATCATGATGGATTTAACCATGGCAACTAGTGAAAAGATTTCATCATGTTCAACACCTTGAACTTGTTTGAAACCCTTTGCAACCAATCTACTTGTATATCTTTGTAGATTACCATCCATGTTAGTTTTCTTCTCAAAGACCCACTTGCACCCTACAGGTTTTACCCCTTTAGGTGGATTCACCAAGGTCCATACCTTATTGTGTACATGGAGTTCATCTCAAATCCCATGTCCTCGAGCCACTTCTCATATTCTAGTCCCTTAATAGCTTCTAGGTTGATTGTTGGCTCATCATCTATGACTAACTCCTCACCTTCTTGAGTCATAAGATATCTAAATTTTTCAAGCTCAAGGCATTTCCTACTAGATCTATTAGGTTCATGTGTTACATGAGGAAATAAACTTTCAACAACTATTTGTAACTCTTCTTGTTCCTTATGTACATCTACAAGTTCAATTTTTTCTTGTTGTTCTCAATCCTCTTCGAGTTCTGCTTATCTCCCACTGGATCCTTTGAAAATAAATTCCTTTTCTAGGAATACTGAGGTCCTAGAAACAAGGACTTTGTTGTCAGATCGAGTGTAAAAGTGGTATCCCTTAGTTTCCTTGGGATATCCAGCAAAACAATATTTATTTGATTTTGGTCCAAGATTTTTTAGGAAACTATTTTGTCACATATGCTTCACATCCCCAAATCTTCATAAAAGACACATCGGGTGCCATATTTCATGTGGTGTCCTTCGAACCAATTTAGATTGTACATGGTCTAGTAAAAAGCATGTCCCCAAAAGGAGGTTGGAAGATCAGTTAGACTTATTGATAATAACACCATGTCTGACATGGTGCAATTCCTTCTTTTTAATACATCATTATGTTTCAGGTGGAGTTTAATATGAAATAATACCACCGTATCATAGAAGGTTCTCAATCTCTAGGTTCAAATGTTCACTACATTGATTGAATCAAAGTGCTTTAAAACTAGTAACCACCTCTAGCATTTTTTCTAAAAGGTATACATACATTAGTATGTACGAGTACCAATAGATCACCTACTCTCTCACTATTTCTAGTGAAAAGTGATTTTTTCATATTGCAGAATAAATAAGACTCACTTGTCTCTTTTGGTTAAAAGCTAAAAGAGTCTAGATAACCATCTTTATAGAGTCTAGAAATACATTTCTCATTTATTTTCCCTAGAAGACAATGCCATGTGTATCTTCTATTTGAGTCATTGAGTCATTTACTATTTACATTATATACACTTGTCTCTAGAATCAATGAGTATAGATCATGATATATTGGGCCACTACCATAAAAGATCTTCTCTTTAAAATAGAACATTGTTCATTCATAAAATGAAATTCAAATACACTCTTGTCCAAACAAGATACAAAAATGATGTTTCTATTAATGGCATGTACACAATGACAATTCTCTAATTCTATTACAAGCCAGTTGGGCTGAGATAATGACAGGTTCCAACTATAGTGGCAACAAGTCTTGCTCCACACAGTTCCACCTTATCTTCCTTACTTCTTTTTAGACCATGCACATTTAACATATGTGAGATCCTCATCCAATATCCAATACCAAATATGATGAAGTTGACACATTTATATCAATAACATGCATACTTGAAGTGGAGATCTCCATCCCCTAATTATTCTTCCCGAGTTCCCTATGTAAAGAGGGCATGTCCTTTTCCAGTATCCAAGATGGTGACAATGGTAGAATTTCCTTTCCTCACTCCTCCCTTTGCTTTAAGTGTAGAAGACTTGGGTTTTTTGCTGGCCTTACAAATCTTCTTGGCCTTACCTTTGCCTTTGGACTTCCCCTTTCCTCTTCTGATCATCATCAAAGATCTAGGATTGTCCTTCTTCATTTGTGCCTTGATAGTTCTCAACATGCCAAGTAATTCAGACAATGTCGTAGCAAAATTGTTCAATGTTATAATTCATGACAAATTGGCTATATGATTTAGGAAACAATTGTAGAACCACTTATGTGGCCAACTCTTGGCCTAAAGGACATACCAGTATCTCTGGGTTTTCCACATACCCAATCAACTTGAGCACATGGGGCCCTCCTAGATCTTCCTCTTCCGTATTGCACTTAAACAATGCCTTGGAGACATCATATCCCTCTTGCCTTGCTTGATTTTGGTACATGTTCTTAAGATGTGTTACAATCTCAAGAATGTCCATGTTCTCATGTTGTCTTTGCAACCCATAGTTTAAAGAGCATAACATCATGCATTTGATGTCTACGACATCATTCGAATGCTTCTTGTAAGCATCCCTTTCAGCCTTAGGCACAAAAGGAGGAGGTTCCTCTAGTCTACTGTCTCCAGGACATAGAGCTTAAGCTCATGAGTGAGAACAATTCTTGAATTCCTAAATCCGTCATGAAATTGGTCCCATTTAGTTTGTCCTTCTCAAGAACTAATCACAACAAAAAAATGTTTGTGGTTTCCATTTGTTTCTATAAAAGAATGTTTACATTTAGTCAAAACACTTTTGATTTGATTTAAAAATATTGATGATTAGGGCTTTAATTAATTATCACTCCCACTATATTCTTTAAATTGATAGACCTCACCATCAACTCAAAGATTTCAATGTGTAATCCTCTAGTGGTCAAGGATCCAAAAACATTAATTTATTACCCAACCAACGTCAACATCCATAACCAATTATTAAGGTAGGGAACATTTTCTAATCTCATTCAATGCAATTATTAGATAAACAGTGTGCATAACTCTTTGTCACAAACCATCCATATGCTTCTAGAAACTTAATCCTATTAAAGTCACTTAGTTAAGACTGACCCTAAAGCCAAAATGATAGAAATGCACCTTACTTTGGTAGACCCACATAACAACCATCACACTTCCACGAGATTGCCTGTGCACCATGCTTTGGTGTGACCACGCTTAGTCGATCAAGCTTTTCATATGTGCTTCTTATGGAAAGCATCTTTGACTTAATATTTATTGAGGGATTTCATTTATAAATGCATATACATATCGAATAACCACATGCATATAATATGTATCATATGCATACTACATTCACATATAAAATATGCAATCACAAATATGCGAGCAATGGTTATGGCCACTCTAATGCAATTCTTTGGAGCGGAAAAGAATTTATATCCACCTAAGGTCATACATCACTTGCATTAATATGTAGTAGTAAAACTTTGTGTTGGGAATAGGTCAATCGATCAACTGGACTCTTCCAATCAATCAATTGGACCTCCTATCAGTTGGCTGGTCTTCATCGATCGGTTAAATGGCTCTTGGCTGAATCACTTGGCTAGATTCCTCCAGTCAGTCGGTTGGGCCTCCAGTCATCCAATCAGCTCTTGCTCTAGTTGAGTGACTAGATCCTCTAGTTGGTTGGAATGTCCGGTCTGTTGGCACCTCCAATCGATCAACTTGAATTCTAGTAGGTTAACTTCCCTTGATAGAACACCTTCTCTTGCCAAAATTAGAAAGTAATGTTAACCTAAATATTTATTACATTGTGTAAAAGTAAATACCTTGAGTTACATTCAAGGGGAGCACAAGGGGTTAAATGTTATTTATATTTGTAGAAGAGAGAGAAGGCTTGGTGTGCAAATTGAATTTATAAGACTAAAAATAAACCATTCTACAATGCACAAGCATCCAAGATGTATAGGCATGACCACACATACATCCACCATCAAAACACTTTTAGGGCGACACATATGAATTGCATATATATCATATCATATATATAGAGGATCCATGGGACATTCCTAAGAGTATATGATATTTAATGGATATGAACATTAACCATTTAAATGTACACATCATATGCAAAAAAATAGATGATAAAACAAAACCCAATTGTATCAATTTAAATCTTATAAATCATAAATTGATAAGGCTCGGAGACCATTGTAGGGAAATATGGGGATAGAGATGACAGTGGAAACAAAAATTTTCTGCCCATATTTGTTAGCTAGCAGATTGCATCAACAATGATGTATCTGGAAAGTGGGTGCAAGATGTACCTTATCCTAGAGAAAGATCAATGACTATCCTTGCATGGTGGTGTGATCTCTTCTTGAGTACCAAATGGATGGTAGTCAATGGTGTCCTCTTGATGTGTCAACCACAGACAGCGGTTGATGATGTCCTCCTAGATTATGGCTTCCATGCCTCTACGTAGTCCACATTCACCACTAAGAACTACGCGTCGCACTTCCAGAGTCGATGGGAAGGAGTTGTCCTTCCATTTGTCAAGATACTAGCATCAAGTTCTTTTCCCCTTACTGCCTATCCCTTTCTTTAGTAAGACTACCCAGGCTCTCTCACATGTTACCACAACTGTGAGAAGAGAAGTCCTATATCTTGAAAGCCTTGTCCACCCCCTCCTTATATAAGATGGATGGGCTAGGGTTTCCAAAACCCAGGGGATACAAAAGGCCACATCTCATGGCTTGGGAGCTACTGTGTGTGTCCATTCGACTCCAGTAGATTGACTGACGTGTGGTTAGTGGTGAAGTAACATTGGCTTTTAGTGTGATGATTAATGAATCAATCAAAAGGACACTCCATTCAATTGACTGATGTGTGGTATGTGGTGCAATAACATTGGCTTTTAATGGGATGATTAATGCAAATTGTTACACATATTATTAATGATTTGACCTAGCCAAACTGGCCATTTTGAATTCAGTCAGTTGGTTGGACATTTGAATTGGTTTACTTTGTATTTTGACAATCTATTTGGATCATTGTTTAGTCAGTTGGTTGGACATTCGAATGTTGGATGTCCATTGAAAATTTATCTATGATGTAAATACTTAGTTATCCTATAGGTTTATTACTGAAAAATATTTCTTAAGCTTTTTTATGGAGTCATGTGGTTTCTTTTCGTCTCGCCCTCCTATTTCAAGCAAGATAAAGTTGGGATTACACATACCAATTGGGCTAGTCGAATCAAACTTGGTATAACTCCTACCATTACAAGAATCTTGAAGATGAAACATTAGATCCAACCAGGTGGATAAACATACTCATAGCTTCCCTTATGGACATTCCAATGTTGGATGTCCATTGAAAATTTATGTATGATGTAAATACTTAGTTATCCTATAGGTTTATTATTGAAAAATATTTCTTTTGCTTTTTTATGGATTCATGCGGTTTCTTTTCATCTCACCCTCAATAAAATTGGGATTACACATACTAATTGGGATAGTCAAATCAAACTTGGTATAACTCCTGCCATTACAAGAATCTTGTAAGATAAAACCTTGGATCTGACCAATTGGATGAACATACTCATACCTTCCCTTATGGTTTCTAAAACGGTACTTAGACAAATTATCTTCCACTTTATTCTTTTAGCCACAAGAACAGTGTAGGCATCCCCCTATTTTGTAAGCTATTTTATCTTCTCTAGCCAGTAGCCATATTTCAGAGTGCATATGACTCCACTAGTCATCATTGTTGTAGCATGTTGATAATCAATTTATACCACAAAGTTTACAAGTTTCCTCTCACTATTGTACTTCATAGCCATGTATGCCCTCCAACTCAACTTTCGTGGCATTCTTTTTGTTCATGTTATCTCCATATTCCTAGATCGTATGGAATTCCTCATTCATAATGGTCATATCTATAAAATATCTTATGTACATACAGATGCATCCATTTTCACTTTTGGGCACCTTGGCGATGGGATTTTCCATGAACCTTCCCTATTAACTCTTTGATTCGACTCAGGCCTACTGCATGTAGTTTCTGAGAAGTTGAGTTCCTTTTCGTGCATTTTTAGTGGAACACCTGCTTAAGTTAAATACTTGCATGTAACTTCAATAATGTTTTATTGCATTATTTCTTTTGTTTATCCTACAACTTTGAAATCCCCTAGCACCGCTTTATTGCAAAAAAAAAAGAGTGTTTAGTTTTAAGAAACACTACACCACACATAACTCTCCCGTACCTACAGTGAAAATTATGAAAGCACAATACTCATGTTGAGTGACTCAGACATAATCGGGCATCAACAGTGGTAGGAACTCCATGCAAGTTGGATAATCCTTTGCCTAAACATATTAAATCTCTCTTACTAAGAATTTATTGTGGTCAATCTAATCAGAAGGTACATCGAGGGTAGGATCCAACTTGGTGAACCTAGAGACACATGTAGGATTGAAGTAAATTGTACCCATAGAAAAGCTAATGACGTCCATTTCACCTACTATAGGGACAAGTGTAAAAAGGTTGACGAAATATTTGTTAGACCCAAGGGATAAAAAAGGGAATGCATTTTTCTTGTGACACATGTAAATATTTACCCACTCTTACTTTTCAACACCAAATGTAGAGCCATAATGTTGCTCAAATTTTAGCTCATTGGCTAACCTTTCTAAGAAAACTGGTCTACATAATGCCCACATAAGACATTGATTTTAGTCAATACTTTTATATATTTAATATATAGATATATTTTTGACCAATTTTGTCTCCTTAGTAAAACCTTTTGAAAATTCAAGCTACATCATGCGCATGTGAGGCATCAATATCGACAGAGCCTCCCTTTTCAAACCCAAGACAAAGCCAAAATGAAGTCCAAATTTTGGCTTCTTGCTGTAAACAAACCCTTTTTTGAAAACTTGAGATACATCATGCCCGCATGAGGTGGTGACATGAGTAAAAACTCTTATGGAAAACTCAATACATATCTAAACTTCTAAATTCTTTTTGTCTCCTTCGTTAAAAAACCCTTTTGAAAACCCGAGCTACATCTTGCATGCATGAAGCATTGCTCTGTGTAAAACCTCATTTATAAAACCCAATTAGGATGGTGGTTTTAAATCTTGTAAAATTGTTGATATGTTTTTAGAAAACCCAGGACACATCCCAATGAGATAATCTATAATCTAGATATCATATCAAACCCATAGGACAAACTCGTATGAACTCTATGATGAGGAGCAAAAACCTAAATCAATAACGTATCAGAATGATTGATCTAAAATTTCAGACCACTTTTAAGTAAAAAGCCTACATAAGCAAACAACCAAGACTTTTAAGTAAGTAATAAGAGATGAATCATTTTCAACTCATTCTAACAAATAAATGTCTATGTACCAAGAAATCACCACTCTTCCCTTTATGATCCATATGGAGGCACATTTAACAATCCTTATTTTGACCTATCATCACACTTGCTGGAGTGACCCTGGAGAAATGAAAAAAGATCCATGGACCAGATTCCTTAAAAGGGAGCCTCACTCCCGATTTAATTCATCCACAAATGACAATTCATTTAATTTGAAAATTCAAACTTCCAACCATGGAGCATGACCACACCCTACCACACATGCATAAGGATAAAAGATATAAGTTCAGAAAATCTCATTGCACAAACTATAATGAGACTAACTCGATCCAGTCTTTGGATGCATATCCTGACCATCCACAAAATATACTCGAAACTATCACTAGTACATTCATTTTACTGTGGTGTTGAAATCTACGATGTCAGTTTGTTGTAAAACCAACACATAACACTAAAATGTTGGTTTTTAATATGTAAGTATCATAATAAATATGAAGGGGTCGTTGAAGAAAAAATTTGTATATTGATTATGTTATCACGTTGGTTTATGTAGAGAAACTAATGTAACATATAGTCTGTGAAATTTATTTTCCTAGATAATTTGTAACAATAACATGTTACATCTATTTCTTGTAAATCCACATTTTAATCATGTTGAGATGCTCCTAGATAAATTATTTATTCACTCCAAATTATCCTATGTCATAGGTTTCCAAGGTTAAACCAATGCGTAAGATTTTTAAACTATAATTATTCCCTCCAATATAATTGATGCACATAATTACTTGCTATGTTGGTTTCACAAAGAAAAAAAATTCAAAATGTCTAGGTTAACTAATCATAATAATTCCTTGAAATATCCTCTTAAGACGTTTTGTGTGGGTAATTTTCCATTGAAAGTATGTGTATAATGATTCAGCATGACATCAATTTTAGGACCAAAACCAACATTATAAGACTTCATTATTATGTCAATTACTGAAGGAAACCAAAGTCAGGCCAAAACTCAGTGTCATTTTGCCTATTTTATCAGTTTGTGCCTTTGAAATGGTAGTGTTGGTATTTTAATAACACTAAAAAAAGTTTACTTTACCCATTTTCCTCTTATTCTTCCCTAATTTCCACAACCATTGTCTCCTTCTGCTACTGGAAACCCCCTTTGACACCCTATTGTCGTTGTTGCAAGTGGTAGTTGCTGTCGTCGCCCCTACTTCCTCTACTACAAGTCATCATTATTTCTTTGGGGTGTTGTTGGTGCCACTGCTCATCCCACCACCACTACCCCTTGCTTCCCCTTCTTCCACATCTCAAAGATTCTACTATTGTAGGTCTTTATTTCCATTGCTTCTGTCACTGATACTACCGCCACTGCTCATTGTTGCTAGTGCCATAGTCACTATCGTTGCTAATATTGTCATCGATAACTGCTACCACCGTTGTTGCTTGCTATTGTGAGGTTTTTTCATCTTGCAAATTTCCATGCTTCTTCTTTTTTTGCTTTATTTAGGGTTTTGGGTTTTCATTTAATTATAATTGGCTATATAATATCTTGTATAATAATAACTCATGTATTAAATGCTTGTATAATTGGAACATGTATAATTTCTTGTATAATTGAGTGCATTGTTCAATTTGAATGTAGTATGTCTAAATAATCACACCTAAGAACTCATAATTTGAATTGATATGAATCTACCTAAATTAACCTGATTTAGAGTGAAATTTTCATCCATTTACCTAATTCTAAACCACTAACCCTATTTTAAACATATATCTTGTTGGTCTAGAAACGCATACAAGATTTACTAACTAGGATGTATGTGTATAATGTGTATTGGGTTTTCAAGAATTTCTTGACAATAATCTCCCTATTTGTTCTCTGGGTACATATGCAGGTGGGTATTTTCCCATATACATTGATGTACTTGGAGAACTATGGGAAGTGTTGCCTAAATATTATTGAGTGCTGCCTAAATATTATTGAAATCCAAATAGGTATTATATACTTAATCGTGATATTAATTGTTCAAGAATGGGATAGGT
Source organism: Alisma plantago-aquatica (assembly GCA_963693085.1). Classification (NCBI taxonomy): domain Eukaryota; kingdom Viridiplantae; phylum Streptophyta; class Magnoliopsida; order Alismatales; family Alismataceae; genus Alisma; species Alisma plantago-aquatica. Next base: position 555,023,499 of record OY856409.1, read on the forward strand.
GGTACAAATGCATCAATATGAATGCTAAATACATTTCTAATAATTTGGTCTCAACTAGAGCACAATTTATTTATAATACTTAGCGCAATCACAATTTATGGACATAATGGATCGACCTTGGATGTCCATTGAAAAGTGTTGCATTGAAGAGTTTAGAAGCAGTCTTGATGAGTCTATAATATATGTAGAGGAGAATATGAGACAACTTGGAGATTGGTTCTATAGCCCCTATTGTAATTTTAGTACAACTTGAAGGTCAACACTATTAATGCAATCAAAATTCATATCATGCACAATGGGGATATATATGGTTATACAAAATGGAATTGACATGGAGAGATTCCTACTATGAGTTAGTAAATGTGAATAGTGGAACTTGTGTGGAAAAAGAAATAACCCTCGTTTTTGATGTCAACAAGCCAATTCTGAATGACATGGTTGATGCAATGATAGATAGTTGGGGGGTAAATCTTACTCATCCACCTTCATTATTTACAAATATTGTACACAATCTTAAGAAACTGTTATAGTTAGTTTGTACCAAGATAACAAGGTTAAAAAGATATGTGCATGCCTAAATGGTTGTGTTATTTCAAAAGGACTATATTTATTTGAAAGATAATACAAAATGTGGGGTGTCAAGATACAAAATGAAGACTTCAGTTAAGACTAAGACGGACTCTCTTGCTAAGTTGATGTGGCACCTACCTATAAAACCACAGTTTCAACGCTTATTTGATAATCATGTAGATGTGCAGAATTTATCTTGACATGTAGAGGCAAAGAAAAATTACAAAGGGTTATGATGAAATGCATATGATTCCCCACAATGGAGGAAAATTGATTTATTATACCTTAAATTTGGTTAAGTCAGAAATTTAAGAATTTGACTTTGTACTAATGAGATGAATCCATACAGTACATTAACCAACCAACATAGCACTTGGCCTATTATAAAATGTCATATACAATCTTACTCCTTGGTTGTGTATGAGAAATAGGTATGTCATGCTATCAATGTTGATATCATGGCAAAAACAACCTGGCAATGAGGTTGATGTTTACCTTGAACCTTTGGTTGATGAGTTAAAGAAACTATGGAATGAAAGCATTATGATTTATAATACTACATATGGAGAGACCGTTAATTGGCATGCTATGTTGTTTTGCACAATAAATGACATTCTTGCATTCAAACAATTATTTGGACACATCATAAAAGGAACCAAAGCCTTCCCTATAGGAAAATACTGATTCCATACAACTAACATATGGTGGTAAGATTGTATAACTTGATTATTGAAGGTTTATCCCAAACATATATCCTTACCAAAGGTTGCACGGAGCATTTAATGGCTCAACTGAGGAATGGAGTCAATTCCAAGGGAGGATGTTTGTGAAAGAGTAATAGGCATTTTCAACAAATTTGGTAAGAGACCATGGACTACTCCCACATGTGATATAGCTTTATTCAAGAAGAGCTCAATATTCTAGCATCTTCCTTATTGAAGTTCTTTGATAATTAGGCATTGTGTCAATGTCATGCATGTTGAGAAAAATGTATCTAACAACATCATTGGGACTCTATGGAATATACTAGGCAAGACTAAAGATGACATCAAATCCAAAATGGACCTACATGCAATGTGTACAAGGAAAGAATTAGTAGTAGAGGTTATTAGCGATCGCCACACATATTTAACTCATGCTTGCTACACTTTGTATAGACACGATAAAATCTCTTTTTGTGAGTGCTTGCTTAATGTTTTAGTACCACATAGATACTCTTCCAATATCCATAGATTGGTAGCAATGAAGGATCTGAAGCGGATAGGTCATAATTTTCATAATTTTCACACCTTAATGTCGCAAATATATCCCTTGGCTATTTGATGTATACTTTCAAAGCATGTAATGTTTTTCAATCCTTAGGCTTTGTTTCTTCGTCAACACTTTATGCAGAAAAGTTATAGATCCTGAGAATCTTGATAAATTTCAAAGAGAAGTGATTGTTACCTTGTTTTATCTTGTAATGTATTTTCCTCCTTTATTCCTTAATATTATGGTACATCTTATTGTCCATTTGACTAGGGAAGTGAATATGTTGGGCCCGATTTCCTTATGTTGGATGTATCCTTTTGGATGGTGCATGAGAGTGTTTAAAGTTGATATTCAGAGTTGTTATTGGCCTAAAGGAGTATTTTGAGGATTGTGTGGCCAGGACGGTGATGAACTCTTGCAATGATTTTCTGACTTGCATGAAACTCCTATTGATGCAAAGTGTCATCATATTAACACTTATTTTGGCAAAGAAACTTTAGAAGTTACAAGAGAAAGGAATTAGACATGGGTTATTGGAACAAGTACATTTGTCCATTTTATGCAACATCGATGAAGTGGGTATTCATATCACTAAAAACTCCCATTTTTATCAAGAGGAAGTATCCTCGAACTAGTTTAATGTGGCTTGTTGGAGAGCATAACTGAACATTTATTAGGTGGTTTGAATATAAAGTCTCCCGTAAACTATCTCAAACATCAAATAATGTTGTTGAGAATATCAAATGGATCACTTAAAACCAAAAGTAGATGTTATATCTTACAAATGGTTTGACATAAATGGATTTTTGTACCGTACAAAGTGACAAGATGATAAGAGTGTCATCCAAAACATTGGGGCCACACTTCAAGTGTCTTCATTGTATTTTTCTAGAGTGAAGGATAAGAGTCCACGAGAAGGTAAGATGTCTTGTTACAATGTGATCAAAGACATGCGAATTTGAATACATTGAGTTCAAAATGCTGATATTTGGGTGTATTTGGGATTATAACAACAAAGAAGTTCAATTGGATGAGTTGAGATTCACATCAATGAATTTTTTAAAAATTCAAAATAAGGATGAGCCATTCATCTTTTTTTTGGATAAGGTAAAATATTACTAAACCATCAAAAAATCTACAAAACGTATAGGAGTATAGGAGTATAACCCGAGGTTATGTTGATGTGGGGTTTGTTGTGACCTTGTTGAGCCATTCATCTTGGCATCATAGACAAAGCAAGTATTCTATATTGATGAATCTACAAATAAAAAATAGTATGTTGTTCTTCATGAGAAAAGGTGGTTCATTACAAATCCTATAGATGAATAAGAAACTAGAACAAGTATGATGAATCCAATGTATTCTCAATGGGATTGCCAAGTGTAAATGTTGAATTTGAACACTAATGAATACTATTTGCATCAAGATCATACAGAAGGAATTGAAATTGAAAAGTAATCCAATCAATACTAGAGGCACACCTTTTAGAATACAAACCAAGTTCTCCAAGTCTTCATAATCCTAAGTACCATGATTGAAATATATCAAAATCCACTCATGATCCTTAAAGACTATAAATCCCAGTTCTAGTTGAAGATAGAGATATGCTAGAATGCTACCCAAAGGGGGAAATATTATACCCATGATCTCTAAGATGACCTTCACCATAAATGATGCCTAATAGACTTTGATAAGTTAACCAAACTTGAGATCTTAAAAATGACATTGTCCATTTCTTAGAACTCTAATTAAAGGTTACTGAAATACATTAAAAATAGTTCAAATAGTTTCCACTTTGTATCTTCCAAAGTTTATCATTCAAAATATTTTATAAGAATACCAATCCAAAAATGACATCCCAAAAAGCGTTACCCCCATATGTTTCAAGTCATGACATTGAAATTATGTTAAAAGCCAGTTTATTTCAAACCACTCTCTTCACATGCATGGTATCTTCCACTTGTAGGTTATTTCATGATCTCTTTAAAGTGCCACTAATATGATGATTAATACCCTGAAATTTCAAGATCCATCTTCTCGACATAGTTCAATGCCAAAAGGTTGCCCTATTCTATAACCATTCCACTGAGGTACACATACATTTGATATGTATTCTTAATGTTACCCAATGAGGTGATATCTAATATAATTCTACACACCTATTCTAGATTTATTCCCCTCCTGCACAACCCTATTTTACAACAAGATACACATTTTCCACTTGCCTGATTCCAACCTAGATTCCTATAATCTAATGTCACATATCCATGCTCGATATACATGATCTTGTGCTATATCTCACTTCCAAACAAACATGTAGTATTTATGTGTCCATATCATAATTAAAAACTCATGGGATGTACTTCATTGTTGTGTTATCTAAACTCATACATTATAATCAATGCCATAAGCATGTTGATATCTCAACCATGAATAAATATTAGTAAGTAATTTAATCCATGACTCATGCTTCATGCATATCGGTCACTATTCCAATACATTGGATCCTCTGAGTAATGGAAACTCAATCCACTAGTGTGATGCATTCTCATTTCCATCTACCTTAAATTCATATGGTCTTAGAATGTCACTTGAAACTTTATCACTTTGGTCTTGTTCAATGACCCTAAACTAGATCATTTCATTATAACCTATGATGTTAGAAAACCATTGGGGTCCCATACAATGACCTGAAAATATCTCACATCATCACAAATTGTACCCTTAATTTGAGTGTTGACCCATTCCTATAACCTAGACTAATGAAGTTTCCTCCACCCACATATGTCTCTCAAAAAAGAGTGACCCTAGACATCTACCTCCATATAGGTTGGACTAGAGAACAACTTGATTATATATGGGTTGTGAAGAGAAATTTTGATTATGAGAGAATTAAGGTTATAGAGGATCATACATATATCCTTGTCTTAGAGTTTGATGTATCGGAGACACAACATAACATAAACTATACCAATGTTAGTGGGCTTAAGTAGAGGAAGACCAAATAGCTAATACATAGATAATAAATTACAGAAAATACAACAAACACTCCCCTTCAAGTTTGAGAATACACATCAAATAATCCCAGTTTGCTACACATATATTAGAAGGATGAAAGTGGCAGTGTCTTGGTGAAGATACGAACAATATCTTCTTATCACAAATAGGTCTCTCACAAAATGGCAATCAACCTCAATGTTCTTAGTATGTTCATGAAAAAATAGATATTAGCTATATAAACTGCAATCATATTATACATTTGAGAGTTGTTAGAGATGAGAGAGGAAACCAAATTCTTGAAGAATAGAAGTCACCCATTGACTTTTAAAATGAGCATGTTCCATGGCACAATATTCTACCTCAATTCTAGAATAAGACACTACATAATGCTTGGTCTACCGCCTGACAGGATGATCACCCAATAGAACACAAAACCCAAATATGGATCTACTACCATTCACATCTCTGGTCCAATCAAAATATTCATAGTAGGTCAAATATATGTCTAGAGATTATGGTTCTTGTAGAGGAGACCTCTATCAGGTGCACTTTTCAGATAGTGGAGGATACATTGTACTTGAATCTAGTGGCACAAAAGAGGTTTTGCCATGTGTTGAACAACAACACTAACAAAAAAGTAATGTCTAGTTAGGTAATCCTAAGAGAGATGAGTTTCCTAATTGTGAATCTATATGATTTAGGGATTGGAATAAGACCCCTACTTAGACATACACTAGTTGTATTAGTCCATAGGTGAAGAAATAGGTTTAGAATTCATCATAACGGAGTCCTTCAGGAGTTTAGAACATACTTATGTTGAAATAAATAAGTGCCCTGATGAGAATGTAGCACTTCTATACCCAAGAACTAGCAAAGTTGTCCCAGATGCTTGGTCCAAAACTATTGTTGGAGTGTCTATTTCAATGCTAAAATTATGTAGGCATCACTACCAATTATAATGATATCATCAACATAGACGATGAGAATGATGGTTCCAACTTGAGAAGAACAGAAGGAGAGATTGTGATTGCAGGACAATCTAGAAAAAAAGACAGGCTCGCACAAACTTCATTGTGTCTGTAAACCAGACACACAATGATTGCTTGAGGCCATACAAAGAGCATTTGAGATGAGAAACTCTTTATGAAGGCTTCCCTAAGTACAAAAACCTAGAGGCTGCTTCATATACACTTCCTCCTCTAAATCACCATGAAGGAAGGCAAGACTAATGTCAAGATGGAATTGAGGATAGTCCATGTGAATGGCAAGGGAGATTACAATCTCGAGAGAAGCAATATAGGTGACCTATGAGAAGATTTAAAAAGAAAATATACAACATATGCTTGGTTGAATCCTTTGGCAAAAAGTAAAGCTTTGAGTTGTTCTAGAAATTAAATTTGATATAGAAGACACATCTAGAATTAACAATATTTTTTTCTGGAGAAGGAGAGACAAGATCCTAGGTGCTATTTTCACACAACACTATCATTTCCTCAAGCATCGTAGCTTTCAAACTAAGGTGTTGAATGACAAAATAAAATTTTAGAATCTAGATAAAGTGGAGCTATTGGGAAATGGATTTAGTAGTATGGGAAAGCTTGGAGTAAAACAAGTATGAGATATAGGATCATGAAGAGCACAAGAGTGTGTAACTTTTCAAAGAACCATGAGGCATGATAGATCCTCAGACTTGAACATTGGTGTTGGGTTATGTGCCGGTGGAGGAATGGTAGGTGGATGTGTGATGGTTTCACGATCCACTAGGTTAGAAAGTCAAGCTTGATGAACTCAACTTGAGACTGAAGTTAAGGTGAAGAGGATGGTGATGCAGAATTAAAGAACATATCTAATTCAAAAAATGTAATGTCGATAGAGATACACATATGATAACTGCTTTGACTAACAATAATAACTTTTCTAGAGGGTAAAATAGCCAAGGAAACTATTTTGATAGAACATGAATCAAGTTTATTTGCTTTTGGACAAAAGTTATTCACAAAAACAACACATCCAATAACACACAAATGAAGATAAAAATCCATTTTTGTGGGGAAAACAACCAAAAAAAGGTTGTGTTTTGAAGAACAGATGACGATTGTCAATTGATAAGGTAGCAGGCAGTGAGAATAGTTTTATACCAATAGGGCTTAGATAATTTACCTCGTAACATAAGAGCATGAGATATCAAAAAAGTGAATATTTTTAGTTCTGCAACCACATTTTATTGTGGGAGAATAGGAAAACTGATGGATAGTGCTAGATCTAGAGCAAAACAAAGACACCTGAGTTGAAACATACTCTAAATCATTGGAGGACAAGAATATATTGATGGATTTAATAAATTGTGTTAGGATCAGTTTATGAAGGTTCTAAAAAACATCAATCATCTCATTATGGGATTTAAAAAAATATATCCAAGTCATGTGAGAGAAATAATCAACCAATTTAATGAAATAATAGAAAAACTAGTGGTTCAAAAAGGACCACAAATGTCAATAACATCAAAAACAACTTTATAACATAGACTAGTTTTTCTTAGAAAGGAAATCATGTGATGCTTTCTAGAATCACATGAGTCACATGGGAGACTTTCTAAACTAGATTAAGAAGGATCAAGTGCTTCAAATTGTCAAGAAAGGGGTGACTCTAATGTTGGTGAAATTGAAGGGGTGTGCTCATAAGAATGGAAGAAGAAGAAACACCATCACAAAAGTAGTAAAGGTAACCAACTTTAGAACATGATCCAAACGTCCTGAAAATTTGGGAATCCTATATCACATAGACATGTCTACCAAATCTGACATTGCAAGTAATTGCATCAACTAACTTAGCAAAAAACATTACATTAAATGGAAAATAAGGAATATAGGGAACAAATTTGAGTTTGGGACTAGGTGAGTATTAAGACCCCTGCATTGTTGAACAATTTTACTAGATCCATTTGTTAGGGTGACAGAGGATGTAGGAATATGAGGTTAAATAGAGGAAAGGGGGTTCTCATCTTAGTCGTATGCTGGGAGGCTCCAGAGTCAACAATCCAAGAAGAATTGGATGCAAGCATGGAGGCTCCGATCTTACCTTGGATGGAATCTAAATGTGCCAAAGATGTCAAATCAGATTGCATGATCAAAAAATCCCTAGTTCAGTGGATTACAAACGAGTTGTTGATAGACCTACATAAGTTTCTCATACCCAATTGAAGATATGGTGACAGGTGGATTCTCTTATCCTTGAACAACATGGGCAGCCCCAATGCCACGAATGTGCCCATAGCGATCGTCATACTTCTGATTGCACTTCTCCTCTAGATGACCCAACTTGTTGCAAAAAGTGTGCTTTGGCCTCAGGGAATGTCCACTGACACATCCATAAGAAACAAAAACAATATCCATGTGTGATTTTTGTGGTGTGCAAGATAAGAGATAGACATCTGACAAATGGAGATGAGAGAAGACATCTTCTAGAGTGGAAAAGTTGTCACCTACCAAAGATTATGCTATGGACAGGAGCATAGGCTGGATGAAGGACATTGAGTTATTTGGCTATGACAAGGTTGGCCTTCTCTTTGGTTTGTTCTTCATAAGATATAGGCTAAAAATAGTCAAGATGGTTAAACAAGTTGATAATGAAATCAAAGTATTCATCAATCCTATAACACTGACTTTTACCAAACAACTTATCCCAAATTTTATGAAGCCTCAAGGCATTCTTCTCCTATAGTGATGATGGGCAACATCCCACAGTTCCTTCACCGTTTTTTAAAGCATGTACTTGGACACAATATAGGTTCCATGTTTTCCCATAGACAACTTTTTACTTGGTTATTTCCCTATTTCCACTTAGGGGTATCCTTGGTAGGTTTTTCTATGACTTTCACCTTGTCTCTGGATTCCAGGATAGTTAAGATAGAATTCATTCCATAGAAGGTAATTACCTCCATTCAACTTGATTATGTAGACACGATCACAATCATTATAGACAATGGTGTGAGATGAATTCTTGTTATCAGAATGATTTCAGACATGATCAAAAGTCACACCAGTAGGTAGTAGTAGAGAAATATATCAAACTAGTCACACCGGTATAACAATACTTGAGAAGGATAGTAAGGCACTCACACCTATATACCAGTGGAGGATATGATCAACCACTAGTAAGATGCACAATAAATGAAAAGAGAGAGAAAGATAGAAATAATTACAGTTGAATCACTATCACATGAATAAGGCACTTTGATAGGTAGGAAATCATGGATCCCTAACAATTAACGACATGCACTATGTACATGGGGATAATACATGGGAGGAAACTATAGAAAATAGAGGGACGCGGTTGTTTCAACCTTTTTTGCCTAATTGGATACCATGCCGAGATGAACACACCGCCAACTAGATCTGGTGGGTGATAGATAAGGGAGGAGTACTAGTCAGATTCTCATAGTGGTCACTACGCCATGAAGCATCCATTTAAGGGGTTTACTTGTACAACTCCAAAGAGGACAATAAACTACTACTCCCATACCAAAACATCTAGCAAACTGGTGTAGAGCACCCCCCCCCCAAAAAAAGTAGTAGAGAGGGAAGACTGTGGGGAATCACCTACCATCTAGACGTAGGGAAGCGACTGCCTACCCTAGAACATGCCTCATGGGCAGAGACGACATGCTAGCATGCTATTGTAAGCCACATGGCTGGTGGGCAATAAAGGTCACTAGCAAGCACACATCTTGGGTGTCGGCAGTAGGGAGCAATTACGGGAAGTGAGCATGGCACAGTGGGAAGGGGCACATGCTGAGGTGAACCAAAAGGAAGAAAATGAAAAGAGTAGAAGAGATGTCACTTGGAGAGAGAGAGGGGTTGGGGGCTGCTCTCTGGAAATCCTTAGGCTTAGACCGCTACTTTGATACCATGTGAAGAGAAATTCTTTTTATGATAAAATTGAGGTTACAGAGAGTCACATATATAGCCTTGTCTCAAGGTATCATGTATTGAAGATACAGCATAACATTAAACAAAACCAATGCTAATGGGCTTAAGTAAAGAAACCCCAGTTAGCTAATACATAGATAATAAATAAAATAAAATACCATCAACAAGAACATCATAGGCCAACAACATCAATATGTTACTTACCTAATAATTAGGGCCCACCCTAGGGATATGAGTAGGCGAGGAAGGAGCAACAATTAGAAAGTCCATCCTTACCTCAGGGGCTACCAACATCCAGCAGGGTTCATATCAGTTAAAGAAATTTTGGGTTTCATTTGTTGTGAAAGAGAGACCCACCCATTCCATTACACTCAGGCAACATACTGCAGCATATATACGATGTATAATGACTAACCTTGTCAGAAGAACCACATCTAGCAAATATGTTTCACTCGTAATGACCAAGCTAGTACAATGGAATCGATGGGTCTCTCTTGCGCAATGGTTGAAACCATGAATCCCCCCACCATAAACACACACACACACATATATATACATATATATACATATATATGTATATATATATAAGAGAAAGAGTCACAATAGAATATAGTCAATTGTAGCAAAGACACAATACAATGTGTCATTTTTCCCTTATAAATGTTATTTTGCTCGTAAATTGAGTCCAACTGACTTAATTATGGTTTGTTTTATTAGATATATTTGGAGAATATATAAGTGAATGTTTTCAATAGTGTTACAATTCAATTAGTTTAGTAAAAACTCTTTGTACCCTTAGTTGTGGAGATCATTATTACATATGGATGAAAATTTAAGTGGTACCCCCATGTCTAACTTTTTGACTTATAGTTACTGATTGGTCACAACTTTTCCCCAGTATATTAGAACAAATATCAATATATTTTAATCAAATGAGATAAATAGGATTTTCTTAGTAGTAAAAAGAATACTTAACGCATGAAAAGTATCATTGAAGCTATGAAACTAAGTTTCAACAATAAAATTAGAAGATTTTCTTTATGGAACATAGATAGAGGGGGATGGGAGGAAGGTTTTGCAGTCCCTCCTCATGATAGTAGTCATATAGTCTATATGCACTATTGAAATGGATCACCAAGACTAGACTCTTGATTGTCTAGTGGGAGAAGGAAGGTAACACTACTGGACTTGGAAGTATTGATTATGGACTAAATATGGGTGAATCACATAGGAACAAAGGAAAATAGAAATTTTTATATGCCCAAACTTTTGGGTTCATAGATTATTGTATAGATGTTATGGAGGGACAAAGTTTACAATCTATATGAGGTCCCTATAAAAGAAGAATATGGGAATGTTTTTTAGTTTGTGGTAGTTGGGGTTTAGTTCAAGGAAATGATAACACAAAATTTTAAATAAAAAAATAAATGCACTTTCCCACCACCTAAACAATAAGAAAAATGTCCAACTTCAATACTTACATCAAATTTATCCAAAGTACCATAATCCACACTGAATTTCTTCCATTCACCTGCATGTTAGTAGTGATCACTTATTTGATTGGGTGATGGTTTGGATGTCCTACAATAAGGATGCTTGTGGTTAGTTTGTGGCTTCCTGTGACTGCACAACTATTTAAGAAAAAATAAGTACAACTAGAAATTTACAACAAGTGGAATAAAAATGTGCATAGATAAAATAATTAAAAAGACTTTAGGTGAAATCCCATGCTATTCTCATGATGAAAATGGATAACAACAAAAGATTGTGTCTAGATGTGCATTCATTTCCATCTTTTAAGAAAAACTTTCCATTTGTAGTCCATGGAAAATGGTATGTGGAGCCAATTTTGGAAGTCCATTATCTTTATAAAAAAAACAAGGGACATAACAAAAAAACATGTTATTTTTTCACTTTTGCTCCTTGTTTTGTGTGAAATGGAGAAATGAATTCCCATTTTGGATCCTAAACTGACTCCACACAAAATATCTTGTCCAGAATTGCTTATTCATATGCCTTGTACAGCCAGAAAACACACTTACATATGTTGTTGATACGACTTTATACACATTGGGGAAAATCATCAGTTTACATGGAAATATGTGGGATACCATGTTAGACCAAAAATATATGTTTAGTACCAACTCTAATGGATGCATTTAGTAATTTTGAATATATGAAAATGAAAACAAATCAGCTAAATTCAACCCATTTCCATCCCCAGAGTATAGACCTTTTATGCAAACAACATATAGAAATGGGCCATACACATAGATTATATGCACAATGGATCCTATCTGTATGCAGTATCTTCTCTAGGCCAATGACACTTGGGTCCCTATAGGTGGGGGATGAGATGGTTGTCCTCTTTCAACTTGACCTGGTAAAGATAGTTTGGTTGCATACTTTTGGCCTTAAAAACATAATTCTTATAAAAAGGACTATATTTTATTTTCTCTTTTTAAGATAATATGAGTAGATTATGAAATGAATCATTGATTATAAGGTGGATGAATACCAAACTAATAAATTATTCATTTTAATGGGCGGGTTACTAAAACATATGTGTCAAAAATATAGATGAGGGAATTTAGAGATGAAAAGTAGGTGATAACTATTTTTATTAAAGAAATCTATGATGGTGTGTCCCATTTTAATCTTCAAACACCATAGTAGGAGCTTGGTGGTGGTGTGTAAATGGATATAATAAGTTAATTTCCATTTGAATCCCATCTCCCAAGAGTGTCATTTTTTGACTCAAGGTCTAAATTGACTAAACCCTTATTTTGATGGTGACTAACCATTCCATTCACTTGTGTCTAATGGTGCTACTTGAGTGATTACATATTAGGTATAGATACATTCCAAATGCCCTAACTTGTGCATCCTAATTTGGAGAAAAGACAAGTCAAAATCAATACAAGTGTACTTTTGTGGAATATGATGTAAATCCATTAGAGTTATGTTATAAATCACTTGTAATGATTGTATGACTTGTAATTAAGCTTAGAAAAAATCAGGAGCACTTAAATCAAATATTTAAGCACTTCAATGACATTTACTAAAATTCATTACATGTTGTTTTTCGGTCAAGTTACAAGTTCAACCGATCCCTTGATGGATTTTGAGAATTTCCAGGTTCGGTCGAGTTACAAACATGTATAGTATAGATACCAGACAAATTAGTGGTTTACCAGAATTTTTTAGAATAAATAGATTTCTGGATATGGTTACGAGAAAGGGCCAATAAACTTGAATTCTTTATTTCAAAAAAGATGGTAATACAAATCTTACGTGCTAATTTAATTAAAATTAGTAAATATTCCAAAAAAAATCGCACTCGGTGCGCTTATTGTGCTTAAATAATTTTGCTTTTCATTATTTCTAAAATAAAGAATCATATGAATAATGAAGAAACTCCACGAAAGGAACATTAATCGGAACAAACCAATAACCAAATCCACCTATCATCACCGACATCACCATGAAAAAGACCGATTCTTGCACTGGGAAAAATTAAATTTAAGTGATCGATCGAGTTTCATCTAGGATAAATTTGACTGATGCTTCAAATTTTCTTTGTCGCATAGTGCAATCAGTCGAGTTTTCTAAAAGTAAACCCAACTGATTGCACTGTACAGAAAGTGCAAAAAAAGTGTTTCTAGTCATTAGAATGTTGCAAAACTTAAAAATATATGTTGCAACACTCCAAACATCTAGTATTCATCCTTAAGTGTTTCTACTGGCCTAGTAGGAATCCCCAACTATAAATAGGACCCCTTGTGCTTCATTCCATGGTTATCATGCACTTTGAAGGTCCTATTCTATAGTTGAGTGCATCCTGCAACCTTCTATCTCTCTCTAAGCTTAATCACTTGCTACATCCATTAGAATGAGTAGGGGATTTGTAAAAGAGCTAGTCCTACATGTATATATTGTGAGACTCTCACTTGCTCCACTCTTAATCTCTTTTTTTAACCATGAATATGAAGATTCTCTCTCTTGGCAAAGAGAGGTCAATAAGAAGGAAAGCTAGAAGACTTGAAGCAAGAGTGGGTAAGCCCTTGGTGAAGGCAGAAAACTACTTATTCAAGTGGGTAAGTCCTTGGTGAAAGCTTCTCCTTGGAAAAGGTCAAGTCAAGGCGGAAGATCCAAGAAGAGTGGGTAATTCCTTGAAGGTCGAAGACTTGGTGCAAAAGTGGGTAAGTGCTTGGTGAGGGCAGAAAACTCCTTGCACAAGTGGGTAAGTCCTTGGTAATGTTGAAGACTCTTTATATTGTATAGGTAAGTCCTTTGGTAGGTTGTTGGCTCCCTTACCCTCAAAGGGAAAGTTGGGTATCCTTGACCCAGAAAACAAAGGTCATATTTTGTAACTCTTATAAGTGAACATAAGGAGCATATATGGTTTAGAAATCTTAGATTTAACCTCTCTAGGTAGTGGACTGAAAATCTCCTAGTTTAAAGATTGCAACCACTCTACATAGCATGTGTTCTTGTGCTTGTTTCAATATCTCTCATCCTTTCTGTGTATTTTTACTTGCACTCAAATTCCATATTAGCAACCTTATCTTGTTAAATATCTTGAAGGTCTAGTAATTTTTTTAAGTGCATTCAGCTCTATTCACCCCCCTCTAGAGCCCATCCTAGATCCAACAAGTGGTATCAGAGCCAGGTTTTCTCCAAGCGTAATTCCACAAGTAGGAGAAGATGGGTGGCTGTCAAGGTGGGAGGTACCTCATCAACATTCCAATCTTTGATGGGAGTAATTTCCTTTATTGAAAAAGAAGGCTACAATTCTACATCCAAGGATCAAGTCTTGAGCTATGGAAAATGGTGGACCATCCATACAAGCTACCAGAGACAAAGATAGAAGAATGAGATGAAGCTACCTTGAAGAAAGCCACCTTGAATGCAAAAGTTGTTGGATCAATGGGCTCTAGAGGGGGGTGAATAGAGCTACACACACTTCACAAAATCAATTAGACCACCAATTTAAACTTAGTGCAGAAACTAAACCAAGCAGCAATTTGAAGTCCTAATCTAGCATTCAAAGCAAGGATAAGAGACAATGAATAGCAAGCACTTGGACAGGTGGTTACAGTGGTTCCACATCCTAAACTTAGGAGCGATGTCAGTCCACTACCTAGAGTTGGTTAGACTCTAGGATTTGCAACTTGGTTCTCTTATATATCACAATAAGATTACAAGATACATAAACCACACAACCAAGGACTTAATATCTCAATCTAAGATCGTCTACCTATCCAAGTACTTACCCACGAAGCAAGATTCTTCAGCCTTCGTCAAAGGACTTACCCAATCTTACCTTAGTCTTCAGCCTTGCAGGATTTACCTATCTCACTTGAGCTTTGCCTTGCACCTCTCCTTCTCTTGGAGAGCTTCTCCACGTTTCACCTTCACCAAGGGATCTGGAGCAGCAAGCTATCTTCACTCTTGAAGATCAGCCATCATCTTCACCTTCACTCGGAGAAGAACAGCAGCAACCTCTCTTTCACTTGGAGAAGCAGCTTCAATCAATCTTCAAAGGGAATAGGAGGTAGGAAGAGAGAAAGGAGAGTTGTACATCATACAAGGGATAGCTCTCATACATAGGGACCTAACTCACTCATAACTCATGAATTTATCTTGAAGGTAGAGAGCGAAAGGGGCTCAAGGGCTTGGAACACTCTCAACTAGGCTAGAACCAAGTTTGCAATGGAAGAGCAGCTTGGAATGAACTCCAAGGGGTTCTATTTATAGTTGAGGGTTGCCCTTTAAGTTGTGGGACACTTGGATGCAAAAATAGCCATTTTTTGCACAAGAAAACGACTCTATTTTTGCCTAAAACACTTCACCAACGGTCACATTACTTTTTCTGCAAATTCCGTACAGTTCAATCGGTCGAGTTTCAATGGGGGTAACTCGACCGATCAAGTAAGAGACAAAACCGATATTCAAATGATCGGTCGAGTTTTTCCTGACAAAACTCGACCGACCATTTAAACTGGAAATGGCATGTTACCTGATCGGTCGAGTTCTGTGAGTGCACAACTCGACCGATGCAATCTTCAGAAAATCGACCAAGGATGATCGGTCGAGTTTCATGCCAGGGAAACTCGACTGACCAAGTGCCTGTAATCCATTTTCTAATTTGCATTTAAAGTGATTAGCACTTGGTGAATTTTGTCCCAAACATTTTTCACTTCTAAGTTACAAGTCAATTCATCATTACAAGTGATTACATGGATGTTCTAAGGTCGTTTACATAGAAATCCCAAAACGCACACTTGTAGCCATTTTGACTTGAACTTGACCCATTCTAGGGTTTTGGATTTTAGATCCTTTTCATGTACCTAATGCCTGCAAACAATCTTAAACGCACATATTAGATACATATGAGTGGAATGGTTAAGTCATTATCAAAATATAGGTAATGTATAACCTCTAGGTCAACATTCTCCCCCTTTTTGACAATGACAAACCATTCCTCAAACATATTGAAAAGGATAAGAAAGTTATACCTTTGCCTTGTGAATTAGGGGGATTCATGATAAGAACAATTTGAATTGTTCCCCCTCAAACTATGCTTCCTCTCACCTACATGTTAGTTTTTCTATACATAGCTATACCAATATTCGTGTGCTATGTAATCCTTTGCAAGTCACATGATCAACAACAAATTAACAAGAAAAGGATCACCTAAGCAGGAAAGCAATAGTATAACAATAAGAAACAATATGATTGAGTCTCAAACCACAAGATATTTCTCCCCCTTTTGAAATTATCAAAAAGGTAGGGGTAGAAGAACAAAAACATGTCTTCTCTACAACTCAACCAAACAGATA
The DNA here is from genome assembly GCA_963693085.1 of Alisma plantago-aquatica. Lineage (NCBI taxonomy): Eukaryota > Viridiplantae > Streptophyta > Magnoliopsida > Alismatales > Alismataceae > Alisma > Alisma plantago-aquatica. The sequence goes on from OY856409.1 coordinate 555,040,093, forward strand.
TGCAAGGTAGTAAACAACAGTGTAAAAGCATATAGCACACAACCACGGAGGAGAACACACAATCCAAGTCAGAATCAAAATATAGCTCAAGAAGCACCAAGCATAAAAATAACACAGAGTAAATAGCCAAAGTGAATATAGATGATATATCAACTCAGAAAGATGTCTTCATGAACAACAACTACAACCATAAAGTGAAAAAATAGAAATAAGAAAATAGTACAGCTCAGAATAATGTGCCAGGATGTTGCTTATACAAAAGAGTCTAGAAAGATGTATATGATGGACATGCTAGACTATAAGCTAAGAAACCACCTAGACATCTAAGCTATCTATATCAACTATATCCTCATCGTCCTCGCCAGGGTGGTAGTCTTCATCTCCGTCTGAATGCGGAGCAGCAGTGCCAGCATCAGATCCAGCACCATCATCACCATCCTTGCCAGAAGCATCCTCACCATCACTGTCTTCAGCATCAGCATCCTCAGCCTGGTCAGGCATCTCCTCGTCATTAGGAGGACTAAAGGAGAGACCAAGCCAACGGGCATTCTGCTCGGCCCACGACATACCAAGAGTAAGAAGCTCCTTGGCTTGTGGGAAGGACGAAGCAGAGTCACCCAAGGAGGTGAGCAGAGTGGCCAGGGGGCCAGCATGTAACGGTAGGAACGCAGGAGCAGAACTACCAACAGCATACGGAGGTGGAGCAGCAACAGAAGGCTCGGGAGCAGGGAAGTAATGCTTGTATGCATAAGAAGCATAGGCACTACCAGGGTATGGCTGGTAGATGGGGTAGGGTGAAGCACAGGAGAGGTTCATGGTGGACATGATTGAACACAAATCATGGTGCAGGTGTTCCTGAACCTGACGGTTGTACGCATGTTCATGCATCATATATCCCAGAAGGGTTTCATTTGATGCACGGAAGGACGCATGGCTGGGTCGGGGATGTGGCTGCGGAGGTGGAGCATGGGTGGAGGAGGGAGGGACAACAGAGGCAGAGGTAGAGGCAGAAGCACCAGCGGCAGGGGAAAAGACAGGGACAACTTTCTGAAGGGTGGTTTCACTAATACAAACTCCTTTTCTAGCAACCGGGTAATGGAAGTCAGAAAAGAGGGATTTATCAGTGGCGAACTGGAAAAGACCACAAATCAGAGATGGGTAGGGGGTGGGTGCCCTTGGTGTTCTTGCCGGTGTCGAAACAGGTCATGTGGTGCAAGATATATCTAGCCCATTTGACACCTATATTGTTTAGCAAACAATATATAATGACCGCGGTATTTTCCGCAATGTCCGTTTGATTTCGCTTAGGATGGACATTACAGTTAATTACCAGGGCCAATATGTGCCTCTGAAGATCAAGAGACGATGAGGACAGGGTTGACTTCTTCTTGTAGGCCACGTCAGGTTTCTTTAAAAACCGATGAATATCCGGGAGCATCAATTCATGGTGTTTATAAAAACCTTCCGGGTCAAGAAAATCGAAATACTCGCCATCGTCCTTACGCCAAGTGTTGTTTTTATCATCTCTGGCAAGATAGAAATTGAAAGTTTCCTCAAAGATTTGAAAACGTCGACCGGCGGTCATCGAGGTAAGAACTATTTCGGTATTCGGCGGGGGAACGAGCGTATCATAGTTCCAACGCAGGTTTGCGTAGAACTCGTGCACTGCCTTTGTGCTAGACAACTGATTGTTAAAGCAGTCACGTTCGATCGCAAGGGCTGACAAGTAGTGGTTGGCGAGAAGCCTCGAAACAGAGGTAATAACTGCTTGAAAACGATTGGCGTCAACCAAGGGGCGAAACAGAAAAGGAGATCGGGGAAGAAGATCCTTATACCGATTTACCGCCTCAATAGACACAAAGGAGGTGTTATCGAATGGAATCAAGCGATTAGTCAAGGAGGAAGCTTGAGCATTGCCAGGAGCAGGACGTTTTCGTCTATGGGAAGCCATGGAAATGAAAATAAGGAGAAAAACGTGCACACGAGCAAGATCAAACCTCAAACACCGAAGAAAACCCACCACGAGCGCCTGGGAAGGTCAAGAATGGGTTGCCAGGTCACCCTAGGGTTAGGAACGGGGGGGGTTAGGGCTTGGGGTGAGAGCACGGGGCTTAGAGACAAGGAATCGGTCGGCTATTTTCTAGTTGCAAGGGAAAATAGTCGGCCGATCCTAACTTTTAAGTTGGCACAGCCCGTCGATCGGTCGAGTTCTGAGGGTGGCAAACTCGACCGAACGGTCCACTGAAGAATTGCTCTCAGCTCCTGATCGGTCGAGTTTTCCAGGGAGGAAACTCGACAGAAGGTCAACCTGACCTAACAGTCTCATTCTTAGATTCTAGCCATATACATGCCAATTAAATTCATTTTTCCATTCTATTTTGTATAATTAACATACTTAGGCACATTTAGCTCATCATTGGGCACTATTTAGCGATAAAACACAAAATTTGATAAAAACCCAAAAGCAAGCAAAAACCAAGCATGTTGATAGGCAAGTTAAGCACAAATAAGCATATATAGGCAAAGCAAGGTGAAGATAGACATGAGCAAGCATATAGGAAAGAGACAACTAGTTAGATCACATAGCAATATCATTTAAATCAACAAAGAGCAGTTTAGATCGAATAAAATTAAATTGATCTCTAGCTAGAGGTTTTGTAAAGATGTCCGCCAACTTATTTTCCGTGTCCACATGTGTGATATAGATATCTTTCTTGGCAATGTGGTCACGAAGAAAATGATGGCGAACCTCTATATGCTTGGCTCTACTATGCAATATAGGATTGTAAGATAGATTAATTGCACTAGTATTGTCACAAAAGATAGGAGAAGCATCAAAAATATGTTAAAGTCTTGGAGCATTTTCTTCATCCATAGGACCTGTGCACAACAACTCCCGGCTGTAATGTATTCAGCTTCGGTAGTTGATAATGCCATTATACTTTGTTTCTTGGAGAACCAAGACACTAAGCATGGTCCTAGAAGGAAGCAAGTGCCACTTGTGCACTTTCTATCAACCAAACACCCTGCGTAATCCACATCACTATATGCTCTAAGAGTAAAATCCATTGATTTAGGATACCATAGTCCAAAATTTTGGGTTTTGTCTAAGTACCTCAAAATCCTCTTAACAGCAATGAGATGCGACTTCTTAGGGCTAGATTGAAAGCGAGCGCACAAGCCAACACTAAACACAATATCAGGTCTAGAGGTAGTTAAATAAAGTAAACTTTCAATCATACCTCTATATAGCTTCTCATCTACCTTTTCACCTTCTTCATCTTTGTCAAGTTTGGCGGTGTTTGACATGGGTGTATCCATCAGCTTCATGTTCTCCATCCCAAAGCGCTTGAGTAGTTCACTTGTGTACTTGCCTTGGTTGATGAAGTTTCCTTCTTTTGTTTGCTTGATTTGAAAGCCGAGGAAGAAGGTCAACTCACCCATAATTCTCATTTCAAACTCACTATGCATAAGAGAACTAAACTCCTTGCAAAGATCAAGATCAGTCCCGCCAAAAATGATATCATCAATATATATTTGAATTATAAGAAAATGGTTAGAAGTGTGTTTTAGAAACAAGGTAGAATCAACTTTGCCCATGACATACCTGTTATCTAACAAAAAGTTCTTTAGTTTCTCATACCAAGCTCGAGGTGCTTGTTTGAGTCCATAGAGAGCTTTTTGCAACAAATAAACATGATTGGGTAATTTGTCATTTTCAAAGCCCGGAGGTTGAGCAACAAATACTTCCTCCTCGATTGTACCATTCAAAGACACACTTTTAACATCCATTTGATATAACAAGAAATTTTTGTAACTAGCAAAGGCAAGTAGCATACAAATAGATTCTAATCTAGCAACAGGAGCATAAGTTTCATCAAAATCAATACCTTCCTGTTGGTTGTAATCTTGTGCGCGCCACTAACCTTGCTTTGTTTCTTACCACTTTTCCTTGCTCATCTAGCTTGTTGCGGTAGACCCATTTGGTGCCAATGATTTTCTATCACTTGGTCTTGGCACTAGGGTCCACACATGATTCTTCTCGAATTGCTCTAGCTCTTCTTGCATGGCAAGGATCCACTCATCATCACCAAGGGCTTCTTTGATGTTCTTTGGCTCTAGTTGGGAGATGAAGGCACTATCTACTTGTTCTTTGTTGTGAGCAGCTCGTGTCCTCACTCTCTCGAACGGGTTGCCAATGATCAACTCCTTGGGGTGATTCTTTGCAAAGCGGGGAGTGGGATCCTTCTTTTCTTCTTCTTCTTCATCTATCACCTGCTCACCTTTGTTTTTGATGTTGAGGTCTTTTACGATGAGAATTAATTCATCTACAACATCATCATCACCAATATGCTTGCCAACAACAGGGTTAGTTTCAATAAACTTAACATTGATAGATTCTTCAATTTTAGATAATTCAATGTTGAATACTCTATATGCCCTGCTAGTAGTGCTATAGCCTAGGAAGAAAGCCTTATAGGATTTCGGATCAAACTTGTTGAGAGAATCCTTCGTGTTTAAAACAAAACAAGGACATCCAAAAATATGAAAGAAATCAATAGACGGCTTCCTACCACGCCATAGTTCATAGGGGGTTTTCTTGAAAGAAGGATATGTGAAAACTCGGTTTTGCACAAAACATGACGTGCTAACAGCTTCAGCCCAAAACTTCTTAGGAGTGTCATACTCAAGAAGCATGGTCCTAGCCATCTCTTGTAGCGACATGTTCTTCCTCTCAACAACCCTATTTTGTTGAGGTGTGCGAGGAGAAGAGAAATTGTGCGAATAACCAAGTTTTTCACAAAAATGCTCAAAAAGATCATTTTCAAACTCTCCCCCATGATCACTACGGATAGAAACAATTCGGAAAGAAGCTTCGTTTTCAACCCGTTTACAAAAGCTCGAGAAAACATCAAGAGTATCGCTTTTAGAAACGAGAAAGAAGGTCCAAGTATATCGAGAGAAATCATCAACAATAATAAGACATTACTTGGAACCACGAAGCGTTTGTGTTCTCATTGGTCCAAATAGATCAATATGAATAAGTTCAAGAACTCTCTTGGTACTCATGACTCCTTTGGATTTGAAGGAGGATTTGGTTTGTTTCTCTTGTATACAAGGTTGGCATTCCTCATCCTTATCAAAATCCAATTTAGGAAGTCCTCGAACCAAGTCCTTTTTGTTCAACTTCTTCATTTGATGCAAATTCACATGACCCAAACGACGATGCCAAAGAGAAAGATCGTTTTTATCCACAACCAAGCATCTATTTAGTATGGGCTTAAGAGCATCAAGAACAATAACATATAGATTACCATTTCTAGTTCCCTTATATATAACATTGTAGGAGAGGGAATCTAGAAGCAAGCATTCTAAAGCAGTAAATAATACAAGATATCCATTATCAAAAAGTTGACTAACACTAATTAAGTTGTGATGTAGGCCATCAACAAGCAAAACATTTTTAATACATAGCTCATTGCCTACATCACCCTCACCTATAACCTTACCCTTCTTGTTGTCCCCGAAGGTTACCGATCCTCCTTTCTTTTTCACAAATTTGTTGAAATGGCTGATTTCTCCAGTCATATGCTTAGAGCAGCCACTATCAACAATATATTTCTTTTTAACCTGCAAGAAAAGAGGATGTCAGAACCCAACTCAAACTTTGGGATCCGGAGTTAGCTTGGGGACCCATTTCATCTTTGGGTTGGTCCCCTTGGGCTTGTAAGGACAATAGGTGGAGTAATGGTCATCACATTTGCAATGAATACAAACCATAGGGTTCTTAGAGCTGGAAGACTCTCCATGGAAAATGGGAGGTTCCACACTCTTCTTCTTACCCTTGTTCTTGTTCTTTTTCTTACCTTTGGGAGCAGTCCCATCATATCCCAAACCACTAGTACCAACCTGTTTGGTAGAGTGTTCTAGGACATCATTGAGGGATTTCTTTCCCGAGAGAAACCATTGCAAAGTAGATCTTAACTTAGCATTATCATCACTAAGATTTATAACCGTAGTAGAAAGACTAGCAAGATCTTCTCTAGCATGCAAAAGGTCGGCCTCAAGACAGAGGGCTTTAGTAAGAAGGGAATCCTTTTCTAAATTTAAGCTAGCAACTTCATTTCTTGGCAAAACAGGCCTAGAAGATAAATCACTAACTTGAGCAAGCAACTTGGCATTTTCAGATTTAAGAACAACAATCTCTCTTTGATAGGCATAGACTTCATCTCTCCTAGCATCATCAATAGGCTTGAGTTCTATATTTTCAGTTTTAAGAGTATCAAGCTCATCTAGGCACTTTTGGTTTTCTATCTTAAGATCTTCAATATTTTTAAGATAAACACCATTCTCAACCTCTACTCCGTTGTATTGAAGTTCAAGGTCAAGAAATTGCCCTTGCAAGGAATCTATGCTATCAAGATGCAATTTTTCATTTTTATCAAGAATATCAATCTTGGCATAAAGATCATAAACTATTTTGCCTAATCTCTTCATCTTAGACTTACATTTAGCAAAAGATGATTGGCATTCATTAAGCATATCAATGATAGATTCGTTATGCAGCTCTAGCAAATTAACTTCACTTACCTTGCTTACCTCACTTACCTCACATAAATCTTCACTAGTGGAGGCCATGAGAGCTAAGTGGCATTCTCCATCTTCGGAGCTTGAGGAGCTTGAAGATGACTCCTCCCATGCCGCATGAGCTGCATCTTTGAATCTTCTTTCCTTCTTATCTTTCCTCTTGTACTTGGCTTCTCTCTTGTGCTTGTCATCTTTCTTGTGGATGCTTTTGTGATGGCTCTTCTTGGCCTTTGGGCAGTCACTCTTGTAGTGGCCTTTTTTACCACACTCATAGCATCTAGGAGTTGAGGAGGATGGCTTGCTCTTGAAGTGTTTCCCCTTTGAGTAGTTTGCTTCATGATCATTGAAACCTTCATATTCACTTGAGGAAGGGCTGGGAGACTTCAAGGCAAGTTTTTGTTGCCGGACCATTTCTTCAACTTGAGCTTTGAAGGTTGTGTCCTTTATCTTCTTAGACTCTTTTTCTTCTCTTTTCTCTTCCTCTTCTTGCTTGCCAAGCCTAGGTTCATGGGCTTGGAGGTTACCAACCAGCTCCTCGGTTGACAACTCGCTTAGCTTGTAAACTTCTTCAATTGAAGTAACCTTAGGCTCCCATCTCTTAGGAAGAGATCTCAAGATCTTGGCATTAATAGTACCTCTATCCATTACACTCCCAAGAGCTGCCAAGCTATTCAAGATGACATTTAGCCTAGTGTACATATCCGCCACTCTCTCATTCTTACCCATCTTGAAGTTCTCTAGAATACCACCAAGCATGTAGACTTTGGCCTCCTTCACTTGCTTGGTTCCTTCATAGATGACACACAATTTGTGCCATATCTCATGCGCTGTGTCCCAAGAAGAGATCCGGTTGAACTTGGATGGAGTAAGAGCGGCGTAGATGATGCTCACAGCTTTGGCGTTGAGTTGAGCACGCTTCATCTCCACTTCCGTCCATGTGGTGATGTCCCCTTTTGGATCTTCATATTTGAGGTGGACAATCTTCCACATTTCGTAGCTCACACCTTGGAGGTAGAATTGCATTCTCCTTTTCCAATATAGAAAGTTTGTGTCGTCAAAAACCGGAGGTCTCATGGAGAAGCTTCCTTCAAGGTTGAGTGACCCAAGAGTCGAATCATCCATCTTCTCCTACTTGTTGAAGTAGCTTGGAGAAGACCTGCTCTGATACCACTTGTTGGATCAATGGGCTCTCAAGGGGGGTGAATAGAGCTACACACACTTCACAAAATCAATTAGACCACCAATTTAAACTTAGTACAGAAACTAAACCAAGCAGCAATTTGAAGTCCTAATCTAGCATTCAAAGCAAGGATAAGAGACAATGAATAGCAAGCACTTGGACAGGTGGTTAGAGTGGTTCCACATCCTAAACTTAGGAGCGATGTCAATCCACTACCTAGAGTTGGTTAGACTCTAGGATTTGCAACTTGGTTCTCTTATATATCACAATAAGATTACAAGATACATAAACTACACAACTAAGGACTTAATATCTCAATCTAAGATCTTCTACCTATCCAAGGACTTACCCACGAAGCAAGATTCTTCAGCCTTCTTCAAAGGACTTACCCAATCTTACCTTAGTCTTCAGCCTTACAGGATTTACCTATCTCACTTGAGTTTTGCCTTGGACCTCTCCTTCTCTTGGAGAGCTTCTCCACGTTTCACCTTCACCAAGGGATCTGGAGCAGCAAGCTATCTTCACTCTTGAAGATCAGCCATCATCTTCACCTTCACTCGGACAAGAACAACAGCAACCTCTCTTTCACTTGTAGAAGCAGCTTCAATCAATCTTCAAAGGGAATAGGAGGTAGGAAGAGAGAAAGGAGAGTTGTACATCATTTAAGGGATAGCTCTCATACACAGGGACCTAACCCACTCATAACTCACGAATTTATCTTGAAGGTAGAGAGAGAAAGGGACTCAAGGGCTTGGAACACTCTCAACTAGGCTAGAACCAAGTTTGCAATGGAAGAGCAGCTTGGAATGAACTCCAAGGGGTTCTATTTATAGTTGAGGGTTTCCCTTTAAGTTGTGGGACACTTGGATGCAAAAATAGCCATTTTTTGCACAAGAAAACGACTCTATTTTTTCCCAAAACACTTCAATAACTGTCACATTACTTTTTCTGCAAATTTCGTACAGTGCAATCGGTCGAATTTCAATGGGGGTAACTCGACCGATCAAGTAAGAGACAAAACCGATATTCAAATGATCGGTCAAGTTTGTCCTGACAAAAATTGACTGACCATTTAAACTGGAAATGGCATGTTACCTGATCGGTCGAGTTCTGTGAGTGCACAACTCGACCGATGCAATCTTCAGAAAATCGAACAAGGATGATCGGTCGAGTTTCAAGCCAGGGAAACTCGACCGACCAAGTGTCTGTAATCCATTTTCTAATTTGCATTTAAAGTGATTAGCACTTGGTGAATTTTGTCCCAAACATTTTTCTCTTCTAAGTTACAAGTCAATTCATCATTACAAGTGATTACATGGATGTTCTAAGGTCGTTTACATAGAAATCCCAAAGCACACACTTGTAGCCATTTTGACTTGAACTTGACCCATTCTGGGGTTTTGGATTTTAGATCCTTTTCATGTACCTAATGCCTGCAAACAATCTTAAACGCACATATTAGATACATATGAGTGGAATGGTTAAGTCATTATCAAAATATAGGTAATGTATAACCTCTAGGTCAACAAAAGCCATTAACATTCTCTATGCCTCCATGTCCCCCATTGAGTTCAATCGAATATCCTCTTGTGAGATGGCCTATGAGGTATAAAGAAAACTATGCATCACTTATGAAGTGACAAAGCAAGTGAATAAAAGCAAAGTATACATGCTCAAAGGCCTCCTTGAAAACTTTAAGATGGGAAAGGAGGACATGATAGTTGAGATGTACTCAAGGCTCAACACCATTGTAAATGGTCTTGTTGTTCTAGGTCATCCTATGGATAGATGAGAGATCAAATCAAGGATCCTTAGAACTCTCCCCAAGAGGTGGGAATCCAAGGTGACCTCCATTGAAGAATCAAAGTCTCTTGGTGATATCCCTATTGAATAACTCATAGGAAATCTACAATCCCATGAAGTCAAACTTGACAAACAAGATGAAGAAGAGAAGAAGAGAAAGAGGTCAAGAGAATGAAGAAGGCTGAAATCAAGGCACACATTGAGGTTATTGTTGGTCAACCTTCTCCATCCTCTCAAGTTGAAGAAGATGTCATGTACTCCAAGGGTAGACTCTACAAAAGCAAGTCATCCTCCTTCACCTGATGCTTCAAATGTGGAAAGAAGGGTCACTTCAAGGAATATTGTTCACAAAGCAAAAAGACACATCATCACAATAGAAGAGAAGAAAAGTACAAGAAGAAGAAGAAATGGCATAAAAGCTCAAGTGACACCTCCAACTCAAGATCAAGTAAAGAATATGATGGAGGATTTAGATCAAGCTCTAGTGATAAAGTAGAATGCCATTTTGCTCTCACAGCATCAACAAGTGAAGACTCAAATGAGGGAAATCTAAACTCTTTAGATAAAGAATCTTTAATTGTAATTATTCATGATACTCGTGCCTCTATTAAGTATTCTATAAATAAAAAGAAAAATCTTTCTAGAATTGTTGATAATTTACATGTAGAAATGGATGATCTTGAACATGCTAATATTTGTTTGCTAGATGAAAACAATGCTTATCTTAGTCAAGTATTCTCTTAAACTTGCATATGCTAACTTGCTTGACAAAATTAGATTTCTAGAAGATCAACCTCTTAGCCTAGTTCTTATGATGAGCATAGTAATATTATGGATTCTCTCATGCTTGATATTGATGTTCTTGGAACTGAAAATGAGGAAAAGGATTTTGCTTTGCAAGTATTAGAATCTAAAAATAGTGTTCATCTTTCTAAGATTGCTTTGCTTAAAAACGAGAATGCTTCCTTGCTTTCTAAAATCAATGTTCCTGAATCTTGTTCTAGTTCTACTAGTAGAGAGAATAGTGTTTCTGCTCTTCATATTGAGAAAGATCTTTATATGGCCAAAGATCATTGCTTAGAAACCAATATTTTGCATGCTAGAGATAATATCAATCAATTGTCTTCTACTATTACTTATCTTATGCATGATATCATAGTTTGAGATCTTCTATGCAAAGATTCTTAGATGATAAAAGGAATCTTAATCAAATACTAGATCATACTATTGAACAAGTGGGTAGAGATGGTCTTGGACTTGACGGTAGCCAAAGGAACAACAAAGATAAAGGACATTCAATTTGCAATGAAGAATGCTCTAGCTCCAAGGATATGAGATCATGCAATCATTGAAATGAAATTGGTCATTATGCTACTTATTGTCCTTTTAGGAATGCACCCAAGAGAAATAGGACTTCGGTTGCTAAGCTAACCCCTCTAGACCCAAAAATATGATTGGGGACCATTTCATCTTTCTTTTTGTAGGTCATTGATAATGGATTGACTTGAGATATTGATTTGTGAATTGATTTTTCAATCCACATGAAAGAAGAAAGGTGAGATGTGTAGGGGGTGGCAAAAAGTGGAAAAGAAATGGTAAGTACAGAGGTAATGTTATTCTTGCTCACATCCAATCATGTCTATTTTTTCCAAGTTAGTATGCACTATACATATGGTTTTTGAGTTAAAAGTGCTACATTGTGAGTCTCATCACCTCCTTGCTCAAAAATTGTTTCTGATGCTTTCGTAGTGAATTACTAACTTGCTTACACATGTTTGGATATGACTCATATTTTTACCATGCCTCTAGATTTTTTTTTTGCAATATATGTAGTTCTTGACAATAACTGGATCGGTTGAGTTTATCTTGCCAGAAACTCGACCAACAAGAACCAATGTGTGTTTCCAATAGCTATTGTTGGTCAAATTTCCAAAACACAGAACTCGACTGACAACTCCTTGCATAGAATATACAGTTGACCGTTTGGATGAGAATTTCCCTCTCAACTAGACTTTCTCAATCAATAGCCTTCTTCTTTGGCACTCCCTTTGGTACCTTTATACATGAATATTGCCATGCTTTAAATTTTCTATCTTGCATACAACTCTATCTTCTAGTTGCTATAATTTTGGTATCCCTATATCTTGTAATTACTTGTCTTGCGTTGTTGTGTAGGTTTTGATGATGATTGCTTTAGATCTCTTGGTTGTGTCTTAAATTGCTTCCATTGTGCTATAACTTGCTACATCTATCTAGTAGTATATCTCGTTCTGATACAACCTTGAGGTTCTTAGTAGTAATAATCTTTTAGTAATTCTGCATATCTACTAGCGAGTTGCATCCTTTCATGCTTCTAAAACTGTTGGATATTCTTCTACATCTGCTCATAGATTTTTCTATAACTTGTGAATCCTTTGCTATGATCTAGATCCTGCTAGTAGTCCTACCTTGTGATATCATCTACTAGCAATTCATTTACTTGTAGTTTTAGCCTTGTTTATCTTGTGGTATCTAATATATCAAGTGGTAATCAACTATATGCTATGCTTGTAAAACATCCATGCAAGTCACTTAGTGTGGTTCGACATATGAGATTGAATGAATTAAGATAAAATAACAATCCTAGACATTTTTACTGCCACTATCATGAAACGGTTTACCTAGAGCTTTATGGAATCCATATAGATTGGTTGTGAATTCTATGATCTATATTTTAAGTTTGTATGATCAGTACTTTCATCATGATTGGATTTTGAAATAGGAGAGGAAAGAGGTGAAGTGCATGCACTTACTCAGGATTGATCTCATTTAGTCAATCTACACATGTTTCAATGCATTTATCATTCTTATTTGTTGAAAAAAATGAAGAGAGATCAAGTTGGACCATACTTGTAGACAAGTATGTTCTAAGTTTGGGGTGGTGATGCAGCCCTATTTTATGGTTTCATCTTGTGTCTTTTTGCATTTCAATCACATCAAGACATGTTATATTGCAGGATATTTCCCCTAATAAATGGTTTTATATCAAATTCACTTATGAACACTTTTTGCATGTTTTTTAGGTACTTGGACCATGCCTTGGATGGACAGAGATAAGGAAGATGTCATAGGGTTCCTCCACCCATGTAGGAGTCCAAAAGAATGTCTTAAAGCTCCCCGGCCTACCCCTAGTGGACAAGTATCAAGCTAAAGCAAAGGTGTCCATGAAGATCCAAGTTTAAAGCTCAAAGTGCAAGCAAAGTCCTCAATACGACTATGGTGTCACAGGACAACCATCCTAAAAACATCAAAAATCATAGGTTGATCCACAAAATTGTCAAGCTATAGAAACCTAGACAACACGACCGTGCTAGCCAGCACACTTGTGTCAAACAAAAAAACCCCAGCACAGTCGTGCCAGCTAGAATGGTCGTGCTGGCTAGAGGCAGAACATGTGTGCTCAAGGGAACTACTAAGTCCACAAATCACCCACCACGATTGTGCTACCCAACATGGTCATTCTACCTATCCCCCACCATAGTCATGCTACCCAACACGACCATGCTACTAGTCATCAATTTCCCATTTTCATCTTGACATTATTACCCTCCCAGAGTGGTCATTCCTTCCTATCATGAATGTGCTACCTACTACCCAACAAGGTCGTGCTGTCACCCAAAACCTAACGTTTTATATGTTTTTTTCCCATATTACCCCAACTTAACCTAGTATATCCTTACCACCTATATATTCCTAGGCTGCGGTTGTGGCACGAGGTTAAACTCCCCCATCATCCATTTCCACCTACCTTGAGCATTCAAGGAGCTCTCACCTACACCCACTTCATTTCCACCTTCCTCTACCCTAAAACCCTAGTTTTCTAGGATTTTGACCATCATCGACTACCATTCCATTCCATTCATCCAGCTTGGGAGAATAACTGCATGCTCTAATAGCTAGGAGGTGAATAAGGAGGAGTCTTCACCATGTTTCATGACTTCCTACTCCTCTACTCCTTTCTGTAAGGCCCCTGACCTAGCTTAAATGCTAATTTGTGCTTACCTTGTTTAAATAATATGCTTAGAACTTTAATATAATCCTTTAAGGTGTTCTGTTATCATGTGACATCCTTATGTTTCAAGTTTGGTCCTGTTTGAATGTTGTTTGAGCAATGTTTGCTTATTTTGGACCAAAATGCAATTTACCCAAGTTGAGGGGCTATCTTGCAATTTGTCACATGTTGAGTGTTACCTTGGTGTTTTAGCATCATAATAGATATAATGATGCTAAGGGGTGCCTTATTGGACCTTAATTGATGAGGTGGCATCAGGTGGTGAAACAGGTTTCTAAGGTTAATAGGGTTTGCTTGACATGGTGACTAAGCTAGGGTTTCATGATATGACCACTACACCACTTGTGGTAAGGGTCATGATTGAGACTCATGCATTATATTCTATGGTCGTGACCAAGACAACCTTGTGAGAGGCGGGTCGAAACACCTTGTCTTCTAGTGTCTCGACCATGTACAATGGTGACCTAGGGTTTCGACCTAGACATGAAGTGTCTCGACCGAGACAAGGGGGAAACCAACCTTGGAGGTTGTGACACCATTTATGGATAAATAAAATCATTTCATTTTATGCATGTGAGTGGAGGAAAGGCTTTTTCTTTGATGGGCATGTGTCCCTTGATGATCTATTATTACTTCCCTCCTCATTTGGGTATATAACCCCTTCTCTTCACACATGAGCAACCTTTTCAGCCCTACACTCTTTCTTCTTCCTTGGGAATGATCTTGGAGCTTTGGGAACAAGTAAGATAAGATCTTGAAGCTTGGGTGGCCGATTCACCTTGCATGTTGAAGATCTAATGCTAGATCAACTCTTTGGTGGTGGTTTCTTGGAGATTCTTCTCTTGGTAAGTGATCTTAAACTCTGATCACATTTTCCCCTCCTGAAATCTCCATCCTCTTCTTCCTTTTAGACATGGACCATCCATGGTGGCCTTTCTTGGATATCTCTCCTTCACAAGGGTCATAGATCATGTTTTGACAAGATGGTACCCGAGTGAGAAGAAGACATCTTCCTTCTTTCTCCTTTCTTCTTGGTTCGACCTAGGACTATCATTCCCCTTTCTTGAACTCCTTTATTACCATGGATTTATTCTATTTTGAGGTGAACCTTTGACCGAAGCTTGAAGCTTGGTTGGAGTTCTTGGAGCTTGCGACCTTGAAAGTTTGATTCTCTCCAAATTAGGCAGGTTTTGTAACTTTTCCTACCTCTATTATGTGCATCTTCAACCTGATCATATGTTGTTGTTTACATATCTTAACAACATGTACCTTATGGTGTAAAGAATCATACAGTATAGGGTTTAATATTGTAGCATTCTTGAAATAATTATTCTTGTTATAAACCCTAAAATCATAGTACTCAATTCTTATGGTGATTGATTTAGTAATGTGTTCTTTTGGAATGTTATCTATAGATTTGAGATGATTGATATATGGTTTGTTAATAATGAATAATAGTAGATTTTTAAGATGATAAAATGTATAAAAATAGTGGTTGTTTCTCTCTAAACTTTATCCCTTTAATGATCTTCCATGACCCATAGCTTAGGGTTGACGAGCACCATGATCTAGGGTGTTACTCACTCAGTTGACAGTTGGAATTTCTTGACGTTAATCAAATGTCTCAACCTATTTGAATATGTTCAGATGTTGTGCGTAGGGATAAAGTGGGTTTGAGACATCCCTTGGTTCCCCCTTAGGTTAATACCATGCATAGATGGTGATTTCAAACCCTAACAATGCCAAGTATTATTCTTGCACACTAAACTGGTCATAACACAATGTTGTGACCATGCACGCATCGCGGGCGAGATGCTGTGTGTGTTGTGGGCAAGACAAGCTTTGTGTGCATCGCAATCGAGATGATGCATGCGTTGTAGGCAAGATAGGCGCTACACCCATTTCTGGCAAGAGAGAAAGATTATGTGCACATTGCGACTCTGCACGTGTTGTGACCATGCATGTATCACGGTCAAGACGTTACACGTGTTGCTGTTGAAACATGCATGTGTTGCAGGTAAGTCACCCTACATGCATTGCAGGCTGAGACAGAGGTTGCACACATCGCGGGCCATGACACACCCTGCATGCATTGCAGATCACTACACCATGTTGTGTGAGTGAGCAATGTTAATAGACATTGTCATGTACATGGATAATACATAGTATAATGGCTCACATAAGGTGTTGTTATTATAAATGGCTAATCATTGATGATGGTGCTTAATCCTAGTGCTCTCCAAACATGAAGGAGATTATGGGAGTAGGTTTTAGTAGTTGAATAACATTATGGAAACCCTAAATGAGCTATGAACAAACCCTATCCCTAATCATGTGATAATATGATATATGTGCTCTCTCTAATGGAAGATTGTAATCCATGATAGTGTTTTATCTCTCTTATGTTTATGTAACCCTAACCTTGTAGGTGAGACGGATGGCATAGCTATGTAAGTTCTATGGTGAGCCTTGTGAAATACAAGGTGGTGATTATGAGCATTTATGAGATATAATGTGTTACCACTGGGCAAGAATTACATGAACGAGTCTAATAACCTAGTAAGTGCCTTGAACACAATATGAGGTGAAATCCTCTTGAGATGTGATTGAGGGATTGACATCCCATAGTGATGTGATATTGTTAATGACCTTGTGAGAAGCAGTAATACAAGTGTTAGTGGGTCTCAATACCATGTTGATGCATGCTCAATACACTTATATGATATATGGTAGTAACACATGAATGACGTAGTGAGATGATACACGATACATGAATATAAAAGAGATTCTTGGTGTTATTAATATGATGACCTAATCATGTTCAACTAATGATGTCAAACCTTATTCATGTTCCTTAACCCTAATATGCTCCAATAAAGTGAGAAGTGACTTAATTAGGGACTGGTGCAATAACCATGATGTAAACTCTAAATGGCTATGTGAGTAAACCCTCACCCTAATTCTAGGGTATGATGTACTTGCTAAATGTGCATGAATGACTAGCATGTAATTATACTCTCTCTCCTACTTGTATGGTTCCATCTTGCAGGTTAATTGAGTGTCATAGCTAGTGCATGCTATGAAGATGATTAAATGATGCTAGATGATGGCCATGAGCCTTGATGAAGTGCACTAGAATTATAAATATGTGAATGTGCACATTTAGTTATAATTTATAGTGCTTAACCCTAATACACTCCAAACTTATGGAAGGTGATGAAATTAGAGACTGGTAATTAAATAATGTCATGGAACCCTGTGTGGTAAATCATAAATCCCTAACCCTAAATTTAGGGGACATATGATGCATTGCTCACATTACCTAAAGTGTTTAATATGATGAGATAATAATAAGTACTCTCTCTCTATTTGTATATTGTTGATTTTGTAGGTGATATGATTATCATAAATAATGATTGCTATGGAGTATATGTGAGGTGATATGATTATCATAGATAATGATTTCTATAGAGTATATGTGAGGTGATACAAGTGATACTTATATGCCTGATGAGGCATTTTGAGATAATAATGAGCTACAATAATAATGTGATTGGTCTTATGACCTAGTGAAGGCTTGATGTCTAGTGTGAGGTTATATCCTCCAGTAAAGTGATGATGGATTATTATCCCCAATGATGTGATAATAATGATCCACCTGATATGGTAGTGTTAACATGTGGTGATGTTGATGGGCTTTTTTAAGGCAGTGAAACGGTGTTGCTTTGAGATGATGTGACAAGCTCACACCCTTATTCGTTTTACATCTTCTGAAGTTGTTTCACAACTATGCTTGATAGATTGAATTAGGGTTTTGTATGTCTACTTGTATGATGGAGCCTTAATTCACACAATTAACTAATAAAGTGAAACCCTAATCATGTAGTTGCCTTGTACCATAGATCCATATTCAACATCAATATCTAGCTGGATGATGAAACGAGTAACTTCTATGGGAAACTCAGAGTGCATATTATTGAATATGTGGGGTACAAGTGGAGATATCTCCTTGTATCCTTAAATTGTTAAAACATTGGTATGATGTTTTTTTATAGAACAGCCATATGTGATCATGTTCTCTAGTGTTGTGCCATGTACCAAGGTAAGCTAGTTGTTTTATAGGACCATATCTGTGACTATGAGTTGTTGTCTTTACATGACTATAGCTTCGACTATACGTTGTTGTCTTTGTAGTTTGACTATATGCTGTGTTGCAGACTCAAGCTGACTGAGTAGTGCTGGTGATGATCATGGAGTGTGACTCTTCCATTGATCTTGTATGGTACTGATTTTGACTGTATGCCTCAAATCCTCAAGGCATAATAATTAAAGATGCAATACAGTTGTATAGTATTATTACTTAGGGTCACATTCGAAAACATTGGATGACCCCCTTGTTGTGTTTTTTATGTTGTTAATGTTATATAGATGTACATGTTCTTCATATTCCTTCTTGAAGTATAAGATAATCTATTGCCCAATTATAGATACTTGAACTACTTAAACAATGATAATTGCCCTACTTATATCATTGAGTTGAATATGTTATCTGCTAATAGTATTCATTACTATTTAGTTTACATGTGCTTACAATAGAAGTTGGTGAAGAGTTATATCTCTCGCTCAGACTTTGGTCTCACCCCGTGGGATCCATTTTTTAGGTGGACAGACAGGCTGAGATAGAGAATGTGCAGTTGAGATTGATAATAGGCAGGAGTTTGTATCTGTTGGATCATGAATGTGCAATTAGTGTCTAGTAATAGAGTCCTATATGTCGTCCCTATACACTCGGGTCCTTGGGGGTGTTTTGTGAATATTTTACATCGTTTTGAATTTTTGGTTGTATGCCATAGTGGTACATACATGTTTTGTATACATGAGCAGATGATTATATGTAATAGGAGGTGGCTAGATAGCCAGTTAACAATGTCGTATAATACTTTTGATATGAATGAAATACAAGTGACAATAGTTTATGGCTTCAATTGTGAGTTGTTCAGCTGGAAATCCTGACATAAGATCAATTTTAATTTACCCTATTTTTTGGTAATGTTGTTATTAGTGATGATTCCGCACTTTGTGTTGAATAATCTCACTTTGTGTAGCGAAGGTTGTCACACTTTCTACTTTTCTTTGTTTATGTCCAACTATGCCCTTTGTGGTGGGTTGTTTGGGATAAAAATGTTACTTTGATACCATGTTGGGGGAAATAACTTGTAGACTTCCTATATTCATTTTATGATGATTGTCTTCTACTTCTATCTTATTTCCCATGATTATTCTTATGGTTTGTGCTTGAAAACATAAATTGCTTGTTGTTTTATGCTTGAAACCACCTAGGTCTAGGAGAAAATGGCATATGTGAGGCTACTTTGGGATTTGCTCCTAGGTCTAACTAGTAAATACCTAGATAGCACCAAATCTTCCCACACATATATCCCTTCTCTTACTCCTAGGTGTGAGATCTAGTAAGAATTCTTAGTGCAATTGCCTATGAGTTTCCTAAAATCTAGATGATGAGTGTGTGAGGTGAAACACTCTCACCCCCACTCTCCCTTCCTACCTTTGGCTCCCAATTACACTAAGGACACCCACCATAGAAACTAGACCTATAAACGGATTGAATACAGAGCGAATATTGTTATATCTGATATCTAAATCTGGAAAAAATTCAATCTGATATCTAACGGATATCATGTAATAATATCAAATTTTGATTTGACAAATAATACATGAATTCATAAAAATATCTAATTCGAACCAAAAATCATAAATTTATTGTTAATAAATATATTATCTATAGTAAATATTGATAATACTATGAATATACATGATAAAACATCTATATTTTTAAATTTTTATATATAGATAGTATGCATTTAATACTATATGTATATATTCATCATATTCAGATTTTTTTTGAGTGCATACAACCATATTTGATATCCTATATGAAATTTGATATCCTAAATCCAATGCGGATTATGAGGATGTCAGATTTTTTTTCAAAATTTTGGACTCGAATGCGGATTAGATGTGCAGATTATGGATATCCATTTACAAGCCTACTAGAAACCTAGGCTTGCCCAATCCTATTGGAATCTCACCTAAACCTTAGTTCAATTGAGCCTCGCAAGGTTGTATATGGCGTGCAAGGGTGTAGTTCCCCTGCACACACCCTGTACCACTAATAGTTTAGGGTGATTCCATAGCACTTGGCTAGTTGTTTAGTTTGTCAATCTAGAATGAATGGATTGGTCTTGCATGTTATACTCCCCCCAACTAGAATATTAGTAACATCCCCAAATAGCCCACATCTCCATAACTTGCTTAAACCCTAATTTGCTCTTGCTAGTTCATGCTTTCTTCGTTACTGGTTCAATTTCTTCTTAGATAATTGTCTTATTCTTGGTAGATTGAATCTTGCTAAAGTAGTTAGTTCCTCTTTGGATCTTGTTTTGCTTAGGTCGTGTTAATTTATCTCCTTGCTTGTCCTAGTTTGCTATTTGTTAGTTTAGCGTAGCTTCTTGCTTAGACCAACTAGTTATCACTTCTAGGTTGTTAGTTAGCTCTTGCTTTGCTTCTCTAGTATAAATTTCTCTTGCTTACTTTGTTGTGTTCTTGCTTCTTAGAATTAACTTGTTTAGGGTTAACATAGGTTTTGGTTGATTGCACCCTTTTAATTGCTTGATTGTCCAACTTAGATAACAAACAAACCCCCAATAAAACCCTTGAACCCTAGACTCTGCTTTAGGAACTTAACTACTCTAACTTAACTCTACTTTCCCTCTCTCCCTACAGATTGACCCTATTATTTTCTCTTGCCTATAGTATAACATGAACCATGTGCTTTCGGGTTGGTGTGTTGGTCTAAGTGGGTGTATTAGTTTAGGACCCTTATAAATTTCAAAAGATCCCAACTATGTTCGAGCCACGGGGTAATGTGTTGGTCTAAGTGGGTGTGTTAGTTTAGGTCCCTTATAAATTTCAAAAAATCCCAACTATGTTCGAGCCTTGAGGTATGCAACTAATCAAACTCAATTAGTTAGGTGTAATCCAAAACTCCAAATGATGCACAAATCTCGTATTATGCTTAACCCTTAATTTATTCTCCAATATCATGATTAGTGGTTATTGTGAGACGTGGGTGTAACAACTTGGTATCAGAGCTTAGAATGAGTTCTTAGGGACCATTAAGTCAATAAGTTATAGTCATAAGTGTGGTAGTTAGGAGATGGTATGATGATAGCTATGAGGATTTGAGTATCTGGATATCATGGCTCAGTGTCTGAGTACTTGGATCAACCAGTATCAAGCTACTTTGTATGTTCTTTCATGTATGCCATAGCTAGCTATGCATTAGGAGGATGGGCTATAGATAAGCCCTAGAAGTATAGGGTTAGAAGACCAAAAAGAAACAAAATAATAAGAGCATAACAATAGAATGTGATAGAACTTTTGTTCTATACTACTATTTTGATTTGAGATGAATAGAAATGCTCTTATTTATATGAATTCATATATTTAATTTCTAGAAATATATATGGTTCCTTACGATTGATGCTCACTTTGAGGTTACATCAGATATTGTTTATATTGTGTGCATGATGTTGAGTAGAAATTATCTTTAAATGAGTTTACCTAAATAGATATTCTTTTCACATGTTTAAGATAAATAGGAGTTGGTTAATCCTGAGTAGCTCTTGGCTTCAAGATTATAGATTTGGCCTAGTATGGTTGGCGATGTATTACTGGGATCTAATGACTGCTATAGTATTTGAATAAGAATATTATATGATGATGCAATATTAACATATATGAGGGGTATGAGAATACTAAGATAAATAAATTCAAAAAAATGTTGGAATAAATAAGAAAAATAAGATGCAGCTCGTACTCAAGTGAAGAACTGAAATGGTGATAGATCAACATAAGTTCAAGCATATAGAATAGAATAAAAAGGTAATTTAAGCTATGAATGTACATAGATCACATCAAACAACAATTCGTGCCTAAAATAGGTTACAAGATCTCATGATGGTGTTTGAACTATAATTGAAATTGTATAACAGTGTAAAAATTCAGAAATGCCCATAATTGATTGGGAAGTCTTTAAACTAACTGATAAGATGATCCGGAATTCAACAAGTAGACTGACTAGTGAAGGGAGTGTTTGACTTGCTTAGGTACATATAGAATTGTTGAAATAGAATTTACAAAGAGAGAAGTAGCTATAAAAAAATAAAAAGGGAAGTGACTGAAATTTGTGTTAGGAGATCGAATTGTCAATTTAAGACAAGAACCCTAAAAATGTGTTAATGAACAAAACAAAAGAAGCATAAATAGGAGAAATTAAAGGATGAAAATGGATTTAGAAGAATGAACTACATAATTGAGTGTCATATTTTGTAGTCCTTAATTGAGGAAACATTAGATGAAAAGAGAAATGGAACAAACTGAAAAGTCCACTAAAGAGGAACAATTCTCAAAAGGATAGAAGTAAAGAGAATTTTACCAAAAGAGATGAATTACCAAGATGTGAGACCAAGATTATAAATTTAGATGAAATAACAAGAATAAAGAAAAACATTTTTCACAATGTATATATAAAGGATTGTTTGGTAAGATGAATATATCTAAACATAAATGCATCCCATGATAAATAGAAATGTATTCATCCTTGTTTCCATTTTATATAGATGCTTCTATCGAGTAATTGGTTGATTTTATTTTGAAATGTTTGAATAGTCATTTTTGGATGGATAAGTATATGAATGATGAAGATGATGTCCAACAAATGAATGAGTCACGTGGATATGAATTGATATTACCATTGAGAAGCATGCTTATTTTTGCATGAGACATATAAGTTCAAATGAAGAGAAAGTCATGTATTAAGTTTAATAAGGTGAAGTTAATTAGGAAAATTTTGACTCAGATATTTAATCCATGGTGAATAGTGAGAACTATACAGACCATGGAATTATGAATTTGCATTATGTCTATGAGAATTGTCTAATAAGAGATTAGTGAAGGCTAGTAGTAGATGTAATGAATAGAGCATAGAAAGAAAATGATGATGAACAAGACATTAATGATATACATATGATAAATTCATATATATATCATAATAAGGGAAATATGAGCAAAAGGAAAATGTCAAGTAGTCAATTTTCTTTGATAAGAAATGATTAGATCCAGACAAGACAAGAATACTAAGATGATAAGGAAAAAGTATTAGTGAATATTTGAAGGATAAATTTTGAAATACTTGAACTGTCATCCTCTATATTACCTTATGTGAAAGTAAAATGTGGAGGAATGCCTATTGGAAATGAAACATATGCAAGTAAGAGGGATATTCATAAAGTTAGTTGAATATGAGAAAAAGATAAGAGTGGAGCAAAGTAATATATTAACTCAGAACAAGTAATGTGCATATACATATTTATGGGCCCCTCAATAGTGTAAGAAAATGAGTATATAAAATTGTTGGGCCACATAGCCTAAGAAAAGAAAGTAGCATGATCTAAAATTTGAGATTTCATCAAAGGATTAATGGTCAAGAAATTATATGTTGTAGATTTTTGGGATGCTTGTATTTTTATCCATATGAATGTATTCTTGGATCTTGGATCTTACTACAGAATTGGATAACTATGATCATAAAAATGAGTAATTTAAATTCCTAAATAGGAATGCAATACAAGGAAATAATTATTTTGTAGCTTAAACATCATGAGAGATATATCATGTAAGAGTAGTGATGATACATCGTAAGATATAATACTCTACTTTACAATTAGAGAAAGTTTAGGACAAAGAAAAGAAGATGATAGTATATGAGAAATTCAAATACATGTGAATATTTAAAGAAGAATGGATTTTCAACATAGTAAAGAAAGAATAACCTAAAGTGGATAAATTTGTAGACAAAACATACATATTAGGATGTATGGGTTTTGGCAGCTCAAGGAATGTCCATAGCAACTTGACCTTGGATGTCAACATGGTTAAATGAGGAAACATTGAAATAAATACAAAGAATATGAAGTAAATGTTAACAAGAATTTTAAAGCATGAGAGATGCAATTCAGAAATGTGAGTGAAAACTATGGGAATGATTAAGATAAGAGAATGACAGATGCATTTATAGTATAAGAGATGCAAATTAAATACAAGTTAGGAATGATAAGAAGTCTATGCCAAGTCTTGAGTATTTGAATACTCATAGTCAAATATCTCTTCATAATCCAGTGAAAGAGTAAAAATAAACAATAAGAGATAAGTAATGATGGATAAAAAACAAATCAATAAAACAAGTTATTTTACTTTAGTGATGCTCAGATTAATCTAAAAATATAGCTTGTGAAAGGTGTTTCTACAAAAGTAGACTTTATTTATGTGTTTTATGATTGTGCATGAACGTAAGCTAATTAAGTGAATGAGTTGATATACCTATTACTCAAGCATCAAAATTTCAGCTTAGTAGTAGAATTGTAGATTACACTAATCTCATGGCTTATGTAGGCTTTATGGTTGAGATACAATAATAAAAAAATAGTTACTTTAGCATTTTCAATTATGCTATAGAACTATAGTAGAGAAATAATTTTATAGTTGATACAGTATAGAATGAGATACATGCAAAGAATAAACCTCAAAAAATCATGTACCATACTGAAAGAAAATGCATTATTAGAAATTGGTCATGAACCTATGCTTTTTTATTCACATCGAGATGATTTGTTACAAGTTGATTGGGACTCGAAAGATGAAAAAAAAAAGAGAATTCAGTGTGGAATTTAGTTATCATATAAGAGATGCAAGAATAGAGAGACACCAAAATTCAGAATATAGGAAGAAATTTTGAATGAATCTTTTTCTTTATGTATGTAAGTTTCGAGGATGAAATCTTTTTAAGGGAAGAGATTGTAATGGCCATGTCCCTCTTAGTAGGTAACGAGGGTTATAAAACTCTAAGCTCAATTTTGTGATGTTCAATGTGAATTTGATACCAAAAATAGATGGGAATGCTCCTTATTCAGATACATAGAAATCCTATTGTACAATACTTTTATCTTGTTGAAGATCAATGCAATAATTTTGGTAGCATGTTAAAAACAAAAGTGATGAGAAATTCAGTGATTAAAATATCAGTTGGATAAATAATTTTTATATTTTATTGGTAGCTCATATTATTCTAAAAATTGGATTTATGTTAGATGACTTTCACATGATAATCTCTAAAGTTTCAGATTTTTTAATGTAGTGATGGACCTATTTATTAGCTATGTTTATCAGTAAATTTTCAGCCAGGCATACTAAAATATGAAAACCTTATCATTATAGTATTAATTTTTAATATTTTAGTTGTAAGTTTGAATTGGGTGAAATTTAGATTGTAGGTCTGAACATGCATTTTAAGACATTATGCAACATTTTCAAAAATTTTGGATTTTATTTAAGAGGTAAAATAACTAATGTATCAGCTAACTTTTCTGACATACAATTCTATTAAAATAAAATATAATATAATATTGCAACTGACCAAGTGCCTCAATTGATCTATATCAATAACCTAACTCCCTAGTAGCTCTTATAATTCATGATTCATCTCAGAGAAATAAAATCCTAGAGAGAGAACAAAAGTTAGGGTTTGGAGGAGGAAAGGAGTGGAGATGTTGCTCTTGGGTTCTATCTTCCTATAAGTGATGAAATCAAGTAAGTTAATATTCTTTAGATTGGTTTTCATAGTGAATGTTCTCTCACATGTATAAATTTTGGTCCTCCTCTGATTTGAATCTAAAGGATATCAAATCATTATCTTTCTCTTTCTTTCTCCTCAATCTCCATTTCTAGGATTCTTGAGTTGAAAGGAGGAAGAAAATGACTAGCTTCTCAAAGTTTGATTTGGAATTAAGGGGATCAGTTGTTGGGCCACGTGTTTGATGTGTTCAACACTTGAGGTGAGTGGGTAAAATAATCTTTCTGTCAATTGCACTTAATTAGATAATTCTAGTTGATATTCTCAATTTCTTCCTAGATGATAGTAAACTAAAAGTTATTGTTCTTGAATTTAGTTTATGGAATATTTCAATACATGTTCTAAATATGATTTGAAAATGTTTATGTGATTAAAAAGATATAGAAATTCATGTATCTTGAATATTATAGAATTAGAAATTTATTTGAGGATCTTCTAAAAATATAAAATTCCCAATTGTTTGGGTGTTTGAACAATAGTTTAGCTGAAATTCAGATTAATGCCTATATGGTCATGCTTATGTGATTCATGTATTTTAATTATACATGTTTGATCATTGTAATTCTATAGATGAACAAGTAGAGTTTTTTATTGCAACAATACATATTTCATCAGGTAATTAAGGATGGAAACCCAACCTAGTGTGCTTCTAAAAGCATACATGTCTGCTAGTAGTAAATGGCTGATTGAAATGATTCATATATATTTTGGGTTGCTAGCTGAATAGTATCTTATATGCATACATGTTTTAATTCATGATATGAAAAATCTATAGTTCAGATCCTTGCTATGAAATGCTTAAGTTGTTATGCTATTGCAAGTAAACAAAAATAACATTCCCCCAGATAGGGATGTTATTGACGCCATGTCTAAATACGAGAAATGATGAATGAGAATGCTTATATCATTAAACATGATGATTGTTTAAATATATGAGAAATGTCATATGTCCATGAGCAATGAGAAACCCTGATAGACGGGTGATCAATATGTTATACATTCAGCTAATAACATATGTGAAATCAATTTAGCATTCCAAGTAGTCAGTAAAATACAAAGTTAAAAGATATCAGTCTAAGAGAAAGATATAATATAAAAAATATATGGTAGTAGTAGATGACCTAAACACAATATAGCCCTCCCTGTAGGTCTATAGCTGGATGGGTGAAACAGGCTATGAATTATCATATATAGGAAGAAGTGTCTGAAGCTAAGTATACAACACCAACATACTGGGTATAGGTGGTACCTTAGTTTAGTAGAAGAGTACCCAAAACTAACTAGAGATATCGATGGTATTCTTTTAGTAGCAGAGTTCCCAACAATAATCAGAGATCCTGGTGGTACTATTTTAGTAGCAGGGGTATCCAAGAATAATTGGAGATCTAGTGGTACACACCAGTTGGAGTATATAGCCCTTGTGGACCTACTCATTCTATTAGTTACTCCGTATTGTGTGTTAGATCTTGAGAAACTACATTATGTGAGGTGGAGGTTTTATAGACTAGAGGCGCCCCTCCTGAGTACCCAGATGAAGGGGCCATATGTATGACCATCTATTAAGTCATCATCAGCACTTATGAGGCTCCCTCGATGCAAATGGAAGTAGTAGTGGAAGTCTTAAGGTCCCCAAGTTTACCTTAAGACTTGTAGGGTGAGTCATGTAGTAGTGGCTTTCACTTGGATGGTATGATCCAAGAGAGTTTAGGGGTAAATTAAAAGAGAAAATGAGTTGAGTTCCATTTAGTTCAGATAAAGAGTTCAGTAGTTAGATTACTCAGTTATGTTCAGTTGGCCAACATAGTAGTAGTCAGTTCAGTAACCAAGTCAACTCGAAGTTCATGAAAGTTTAGAAAGAAGTTTACAAGGAATATGTTTTGATACTTGCTTATTTAAAGTGATGCTCGCTTCAATGTTATTTGTAAATTTCAAAATAAGTAATATTTAAATATGAATTCTTGTCTTGATATTATTTTAATTATTCAAGAAAGCTAAATGCCTAATCCAGTACTTTAAATTGTGTTTTAGTTTTACTTGTTCACTGGGCAAGTAGGCTCACCTCTCTACTCACATTTTTTGGGGAAAACATGTGGATTGAAGATGTCAATGCATCATAGTAGATCTACCACGAGAGTTAAGTATAGATTAGTCAAGTTATGTTGGTCCATGTCACTCTAGGTCATGGTAAAGAATTAAGAGAGTTGTAAAGGATGGCGTATAACATTGTATCTCTATTGACAATTTATGTATCTAATTATCAAGACTTGTGTAATATCCTAAGCTTTATGATTTCATAACCCAATGGAGTCTGCATGTATCAATAGACCCTCTGATCATCCAAAACCCTAGAAGAGGACGAATCAAGATGTATTAGGCCTCAAAAAGGGAAAGGGGTGAAACATGTTTGTTATGGAATGAGATATCATAAATGACTATCTAGAACTAGTCTTAGCATGTGGTGAGTGATGAATAAGGATAAGGATCAAGTCATTAAATCATATTGGTGAAATTATGTTAGTAGTTACCTATTCATTATGGTTGATTGGTCATATTGATTTCTGAGTACAAGTTTATGTCATTATAACCCTTAGAGATCATAATGGGCATGCAAAGCTAATACAATATACTTGAGAATATTTTGAGGTACTTTGGAAAGCCGATGAATTAGTCTTATGCCCGAGCTTGTTACCCTTATGTGCAAGTACATCACAATTAGACTCTATTTTTTATTAGGCTATTAAGGATTCTATATTTGGAGATTCATACATATAAGTATGATTGAGTGTATCTATCCTATATGAGAGTGAAGTGTTGATATACTGATTTCTTTGATATGCAAAAGCTCATAGTGAAATTTTAAATACCTTGCATGGGTATACATGATATTGAGAACCTTAAAGATACAAGATGCAAACAATAGTCATTGCATGCAGATCTTAGACTTGATAGGTTGAGAGTCCTCTTAAACCTTCACTTATATTGGAGTTGATAAGGATCTCCCAATGCAATCTATTCTGCTAGAATGGGGACTCCAAGACATGTCAGGACTCCCTAAACTTGATCCCCACAACAAGCGGATGATATAAAGCCATTGCAAGGATTTTCTCAATAGGATGGAATGGACCATACATCCCCTTTAAGTCTGTTCTTCATCGACAATCGCAGAGAGGAGCCAAGATGTATAAGGGGCTCTATTTTGATACAAAGGGTTGATGATCGCCGTCCCTTCTCACTGGCTAATGATGATACATAATATCTATGAAGAAAGGGTGATGAGTCAATCTTCATCCTCCATCCTAAAAGAAATAGAGGAGAGAACCAAAGCAAGGCACATAGAGGTGGCAAATTGTGAGGCGCCTCCTAACCAAATCATTGAGATTTGTTGTAGTCCAGTAGTGTCGTGGTCTTCTCCTTCACTCAGACCATAAGATGGAAACACCATGCGGCTTGAGGATGGATGCACCTTGCAGCTTAAGGACACCTTACTAGAGATCTTGGCGCAACACAAGGGGGTAGTGACATCTTCTCTAAAGAGGGTTCCTTGACCCATAAGCGGTAATGGCCTTAGAGAAGGTTCATGTCAACCTGAAAGACATAGGAGGTGGGATTGGATCTGACCCCAACATAGATTCATGGAAAGAAGAAGGACATGGAAGAGAAAGCCCCTAGATCTGACCATGCATGATGCATGGTTGCACTATCCCAACTTACAAGACACCCTCTTGGTGTTTTACTTCTTATCTAGACGTTTTTAGAGGAGGAGAAACTAGTGAAGTTATTGTCCAGTAGTGGGTTTGTAGAGAAGTATCAACACAAGGTGACTATAGCCAAAGAAAACGGTCAGAGATGACCATACATCAAAGAGGCCTCGAGGAGAATCCATAGTCTTGATGGCAAGGTGAAAAGGATGTGCCAGAGCCCTAGGAGACACCCCAACGTCCATAAGCTATGAAGTCGTCGGTCCCAGGTGACATGTCGCATAAGCGGTCCCCCATTCCTTTTAGAAGGCAACAAAGATAACACTTGATGGATTTCTTTGCTTGAGAAACCCTCAACACTGGGACCATGCACCCACTTTCTTAGGGCATTGGCAGAGATGCCACTATTTTGCCTTATAATGAGGAAGCCCATTATGATAGGAAGACCCATGGTCCGTGATGACGATGGAGGCATCATGTGCAGTCTTATACATGGAAGGAACACTACAAGATGAGGGGAAAGTGTAGCGGGCCAAGGGGATCATGACTAGGACAGATCCCGCTCCAGATCTAGTTACCCAAATAAGGTGATTAAGTTTTGATTCACTCAAATAATGTTTCTACCTTGTATAAATCAAAGCTATGAATTGGTTGGTCCAATGGGGTCAAGTCATATATGGATTTTAATCTATTTTTCAAGATCTACCCAATGAGATATGTCACATGTCATGTTTTGGCTTTGTATTCAAGAAGCTTCAAGACTTAACCTAATTAGGGTTTATGAATTAATAATTAGGATTCGAGTTATAATGATAGAAAAACTAAAGTCTTGATATCATCAATTTGGGAGCAATGGTTCTTACTGAATTAGGTAAGTGGTTCATTCCTTGGGTTTCATATACTACATCATTCACTACTAAAGAATGGGGATACAACATCGGGTATTTTAGATTTATAGCGTCGGTTTATTGACCGACACCTAAGTGGGTGATGCTAAAAACAAGTACATTTTCGTCAGTCAACTTACCCGACGGTGTTGAATTTGTCATCGGTTAGTAGTTACATTCAGACCAAATACATAAAATGCAACAACTATCGAAATATTGTTTTCTCTAGTACATACTGCATCGATTATGCAATGGCACCAATAGAGCATATGTTTATCAGTAATGAACAATGAAAAAAAGAAGTATTCATCATCGGTTATTGTCATTTCATCGATGTGGAATGTCTATGTAGTCGGTTTTTTTATAAATAACTGACGGGAAATTAATATATATATATATATGTATATATATATATATATATATATATATATATATATATATATATATATATTATAGCAGGTCTGCAGAACTGTTGTCCATGCCTACAAATACCTGCCTGGAGCTAATGTCCTTTAGAGCTGAAAGTTTTGAAGAATACGAGGCTCTCTACAAGCACCACGGATTAACAACAGGCCAACAAACCTATAGGGAAAAAATCATATATACAATACATGCACAAACATGCCAACATACTTCAACATTTTTTCAAATACACATCACAATCCATATTCCAGTCAACTCTTCAAAAAAATCATATGGCATTTCTTTAATTCACATTTCAAATACACATCACAGTCAACTCTTCCAAAAATCTAACATAATTATAGTAGACTTACATAATATTGCAGGTAGCAAAAAGATGTCCAACTCTATTACATAATTGTTGTAGACCTTACATAATATTTATTAAAAATCTTAGTGTGACGGGTTGTATGAGCCAGGGACATTGTTCAAAGATCTAATGACTATACTTCAGGATATAGTCATCTCTGATGATGGTACTATCAGACACGTGTGCAACAATTCTATTGTGCAGTTTGAATATGATGTAGAAGTTGCATCTATGTGTAGAACTATGAATCTTCTTAAACACTATTCATACGATTCACAGTTCTACACATAGATGCAACATGCAACAAATTCAAACTACGCAATAGAATTGTTGCACATGTGCATGTCTGATGGTACCATCATAAGAGATGACTATATCCCAAAGTATAGCCATTATTTCTTTGAACAATGTCCCTAACTCATACAACCCCTGCATAAGTCACCATACTCTTCCCATAAGACAACAAAGTCTTCTTCGGTGTCCTCTTCATGAGTAACATCTATGGCCTCTTCGATCTTAGAGCACGACATTGACATTTACAAAATAAAAATTTTAACATAATAAATAAATACAAGTTTGAGCACATGGTATAGTAATTTGTTCAATTACCAACTAATATCACTCACCATATCACTATGGTCCAATGTTTATGGCGGGACCATCCTATCTTCCTTTAGATATTGAAGGAGTGACTGTCTTTTTCTGCCGCTTTGGAATGAGTGTTACATGTTCAAAACCAGGCAACAGTCCAATATTTATTGTAGGATATGATGATTGTTGGTCTTCTGACTCCTATGAGGAATCATCTTCTGACTCCTCTTAGGAATCATCGGCCCATAGAAGGTCAGGTGCTTGTTTATCTCCAAAATAAAACTAGTACTCCCACATATACTCATATTCTTCTTCAATATAAAACAAATTGTGGTAGTAGCTATCACATGAGGCGATAGCAGTATGGAGATAACGTGATGCTACAACAAAGCGTTGGCTCAAGAGTTTGGTGATGGAGCATTACATCGACATTGACAAAATAAAATGTTTAACATAATAAATGATAAATACAAGTCTAAACACGTGATAATAATAAATCTCATCATAATCATCATTGCTTTTTCACCACCACCACCACCACCACAACCACCACCACCACCACCACCACCACCACCACCACCACCACCACCACCCTCGTCATCATCATCATCATCATCATCATCATCATCATCATCTTCATCATCATCCTCCTCATCCTCATCATCATCATCATCATCATCATCATCATCATCATCATCATCATCATCATCATCATCATCATCATCATCATCATCATCATCATCATCATCATCATCATCATCATCATCATCATCATCATCATCATCATCATCATCATCATCATCATCATCATCATCATCATCATCATCATCATCATCATCATCATCATCATCATCATCATCATCATCATCATCATCATCATCATCATCATCATCATCATCATCATCACCATCACCATCATCATCACCCACCACCACCACCACCATCACCACTATCATCATCATCATCATCATCATCATCATCATCATCATAATAATAATAATAATAATAATAATAATAATAATAATCATCGTCGTCGTCGTCATCATCATCATCGTCATTGTCGTCGTCATCATCATCATCATCATCATCATCATAATCATCATCACCACTTCCTTGTGATGGTGATGTTGATGGTGATGATGGTGATGTGATGATGGTGGTGGTGGTGATTATGGTGATGGTGGTAATGATGATGGTGATAATGATGATGATGATGATGATGGTGATGATGATGATGGTGATGATGATGATGATGATGATGATGATGATGATGATGACGATGATGATGATGATGGTTATGTTGATGATGGTGATGATGGTGATGATGATGGTGGTGATGATCATAGATTATGGTGATGATGATGATGATGATGATGATTGATGATCACAAATGATGGTGATGATGATGATGATGAAGATGATGATGGTGGTGGTGGTGGTGATGATTCCGATGATGATGGATGATGGTGATGATGATGATGATGATTGATGGTCATCATCATCATCATCATCATCATCATCATCATCATCATCATCATCATCATCATCATCATCATCATCATCATCATCATCATCATCATCATCATCATCATCATCATCATCATCATCATCATCATCATCATCATCATCATCATCATCATCATCATCATCATCATCATCATCATCATCATCATCATCATCATCATCATCATCATCATATTGGTGATCTGATGGTGATGATGATAATTGAAGATGATGATGGTGATAGTGATGATGATGATGATGTACGATGATGATGATGGTGATTGATGATGGTGATGATGATTGATGGTGATGGCGATTGATGATGGTGATTGCACAATGATCATACAATGAAAATTGTGGTATTGATTTTGATGGTGGTGGTGCTGATTTTGATGGTGGCGGCGATGATGATGATGTTGATATCATCAATCATCATCATCATCATCATCACCACCAAGATTACATATATTATGAGATCCTGGTAATAAAAGATTGAAACCTAAACCCTAATCACTCATTTATTAATTCTAAGAAAACCATCTCAATAAAAAAATGGCATCAATAAAAAATGCATATAAGTGGTCCAAGGCATCAAGCTACAAGAATACAAGATTCTCAATAAAAATTGATCATGAAAACATTTCAACATATGAACAAGAAATATAGGACGAAGGAGGAAGAGGAGGAGAGCAAACCTGAGGAGGATAGAAAACCTATAGCAACTGAGGAGGAAGAGGAGACCGCTAGGGTGAGGAGTAGTAGCTCGGGGGCAGCAACAGAGGAGACAACATGATGACAACAGTAGCTCGACATCATAGTAGCTCGATGACAATAGTAGCTCAGAGGCGAGTGCCAACAACAATGGAAGCTAATCGATAGCGTCAGCGTCTTGGTGGAGGAGAGCTGATGACTATGGCAGTGACATCAGGACAAGACCAGGAGGAGGAGTAGTGGAGGAGAGGAGGCAGTGGGGGAGAGGAGGCAACAATGAGGAGGAGTTGGAGGCAGAGAGGACGAGGAAGGAGAAGTGGCTGAGAGGATGCAGCAGTAAAGAGGAGGCAGTGAGGAGGAGCTGGAGGTGAAGGAGCAGTCTGTCACATGAGAAGGAGATGGAGGCAGAGCAGTAGGAGAGGAATCGATAGAGTAGGTTTCTAGAGAAATGTGGGGTAGGGTAATGAGGAGGGCAAGGGTTTCGCGGGGTTAAGTAAGTTATACACCGTCGATTTGTTATAAAGAAACCACTGAGAAATATGATGTGGGTGGAGAAAATTTCACGGGTCACATGGTGCAAACATCTTCGTTGTTGATCATTCAGGAAAGTACCAACAACAAAGGTCAATTTATTCCCGTGGGAAAGATGGCACGTGTATATCTTTCTCTCGGTAGTTACACTAAAAATGATGGTATAGGTTTTTGGGGGCAAATGAAATGCTCCCAAAAAATTTGCATGAAATTCTAATTTTGCGGGTGATATGCAGCGTCGGTTGCTTTAGGAATAGACCGATGGTCAAAATAAAGTGCAACCCACATTTTCTCAGGTGGGAAATCTACGACGGTTGCCGACCTAGAACTGACGGGAAAAATAACACAGTGGGTTGCATGCAAAAATATAACCGACGATGCATCCCCATTCTATAGTAGTGATTCAATTTTGCTCGCTTAATAACGCTTGAAGTTCATATTATATATGTTATCATGTGAGCACCTTAAGTTTTAAGAGGTATTTATCATATGCACATCTTATTAAGATTTACCACATTTGGATTCATGTTAAGATTAGATCAGTTAAAAGAATTGACCTTTTCATGTTTAAGATCAATAATGCAATTATGTGTAATTACCCTAAGTAAGATAAGATCGGATCACATTATATTAAGAAAAATAATCAGGCCCTAAGATAAGATCGGATCACATTAGATTAAGAAAAATAATCAGGCCCTACTCATGAACATTTTTTATGGAAGGTTGGTGCCTCACGATCCTCCTTCATTTTATGGGTTCAAGCCCAAATTTTTTCACTTTCAATGCGTTCAATATGATAATCTTTATTTGCATTCAATCCCAGTCATGTTCACTTTTAGTGGGTTCACAAGCTTGCACACCTCGTGTGTGTTGTAAGATCAGACCAAATAATATTCATCGAGTAGGTGCCTTGATAAGAACTCTTAATTACGTTGCAAATACATCCTAAAGCCATCATTAACATTTATGCAAAATTGTATCAACTTTAAGATTTATTTGGATTATGTTGATATATTTACCAAACCCAACAACTTACAAACGGTTTGTCAAATGCATGCCTATGTGTGGATGCACATATGTTGTCTACAACATGGTATAGCTCTCAGGAGATGGATCTAAGTACAAGTTCTGAACCCACTGGGGTGCCATTTGTAAGATCCAAGGAGGTGTAACCAGTTCACTAGTTATATCATGTATTATTTTTCCTTGTTGTAAGATTTGTGAAAAGAATATGTATATGAATCAATGTATCTATATCCTATTTGAAGTTTTTTTAATATTACAATGAATGATATATACTATTTGTGACAATCTCTGAGTATGATTTTCTTGGTCCATGCTTCCGTATTGTGTATATATGGATCACACTTGGGGAATGATACAACTCGTATACATATAAAGTTGAGAACTAGAATGAATGTTTAGATATGTATCTTTATTCTTGAAACTATATTAGAAGAATCAAGTTTTAGTTCCCTTGTAAAGTTAATTTTTCTGTTGAATATGAGAAAAAAAGAGTTTGAAATCAAAAAAAGTTAAGAGTGACCATGTATTATGTTTCATCCTCAATTTATGCCCTAATCTCATGATTAGTGGTTATTGTGAGATGTGCGTGTAACAAAAACCATAGATTTTGAGGCTATGGACAATACACTGCTAATATGTTATTATGGCCTTCCGTACATGAAACTCGCGTATCTCGTTGCTTTTCATGCCAATAAGAGCCAGTTTGAAGACAATCATCGCCATCATCCATATTATACTTGTGGGAGAGGTCTAACACCTAACACATGTTGCATGGTGATGGCAATCCATTGGTTTTGACACAACTTGATCATCTGGACTACATTGAGGGATGAAATGCTCAAATAGCTCAATTATGCAAGGAATGAAAGTAAGCTGTGGTCTATTTCTTGTGATTACATGTCATTATCGAAAGTGGCCATGAGCAGGCTATTAGTAGAGATCAATACTCTTTGGAGAAGAGACGACTATCTGTGAGGATGACTTAACCTCGCAATAGATAGTTGTAATCATGGAGGAGGATGGATGAAATAGCTCTTAGGTGGAATTCTTTTTCCATATAAGTTTTGAAATCTACTGTGTGTGTGTTAAGATAGTACTATTATATATTATTGTATGTGCTAAGCAAGTTTCTTGTAGTACCTATACAACTTTAATTCTTTGATTTAGCTAATGCATTATATTACTAATCAAATGTAGTTTACATGATCAAAATGGTACTTCTCAAGCTCGTAAGTGCATATGTGGAACATTAGCAGCACTGTGTATTAACACCAAAGATGTAGGATCATATGATTTTGGAAAGGCCGAGATCGATACTTTCATGTGGGGGGTTGAACTTCCACCTACTTCACGATCATTGCAAGTTGAGATCAAGTTATTTAATAACAAATAAGTATGTCTGGGTCAGAAAGTGAATATAAAGAACTATGTTGAAATGAATCACAAAGTAGAATACGTGTATTGGTCAAATAAGATTGAGTATAATGCACTATATGTAGAAGTCAATAGGTTGAAGGACAACAATCACACTTTGACATACCTTTCCCTACACTACCCCCTTGAACTAAAATGAAATTGATGTAAACGAGACATTATTTCTAATTTGTGTATAATCAATTTGCTTCCTTCGGAGCTACAACTTCGTGTACGTGATGTTTTTTCTTCCATGTAGACTTATTTTTGGATATGTTAAACTTACATTCTCATTTGGGCACATAATTTGTCCACATATTTACACATGATCGCTAAGTTGAGATGTGAATTATACATAACTTCCCCCGTGTTATGATTTCTTGGCATGATTTGGATTACTATGGGATGATATATCTCTTATTTGGAAATACCCAATATGACCCCACTAAGTTGTATTGTACTTTCATTTCAGATGAACAGCTACATATTATTTTGAGACATCAATATCTTTGAAATTATTTTGCAGCGGGTTCATGTTGAAATGAACCACTTTTATTGGAATCAACGAGCAGATGACACTCCAACCACTACATTAAGACGTCAATACTATTCAAACATAATTGTACACTGCCATTTCACCCGACAAGCTTGGTGGGAAGCCCTTCGTGATTTTCACACCACAAAGGGGATGATTGACACAACTATTAGATGGACAATTTTAAAACTTATTGAGGTAATTCCACACACCTTCTGGATTGTTCATCAGAATTATCCATTAGGACTAGTCTACCAGCTTCAACAACTCAAAATCTCTCAAACGAATTCATTAGACTTGCATTCAGATTTAGATAGTTCACACATTAGCCAGACATCACTTGCTGAAGATGGACTGATTGCGCCAAGCAACAGTGAACATAACCCCTTGATGGTTGGCGACATTGATGGCAATGAGAATGAATAAAGATGGTACTCATCACTATCAAAGGTTGTATAGGGCACATGTCTTTGTAGAAAAACATTGAATCAGATTATATATTTATTACAGTTCATTTCTTAGTTACAATATTTCAAAATTCCTTAACATAACTAGCTATCATGTAATATTCAACACTAGTTGACAATATTAGACTCAATTTGCAGCTAGCAGAAGTTCAAGTTGTATTATTGTATTATATCCCAAATGATGACTATTATATACTTTTCAGTATGTCGGGAATGCTACATGTGCAGTTTTGTTGTTATCATTATGTATTAATGCAATGTTACTAATTTGTGAAAATATACGCAAAGCGCTGTTTGTTTCTTGTATTCATCATATAACATCTAATTAATGTGTTTTGATGTGAAACACCCGTAATAGTTGAATTGTGATAAATTCTCTTATACTTAGGCTGAAATGGATTTGAGTGTTCGGAAACCTTTCATCCTACATGGATTAACATTTTTGTTCAGTGACACCAAAACCAAATGTCATATTGCTTTTTTATTGCCGTTGCTAAACATGTGCCATTACATTATCAGTAAAAACAACATGCAAACATATAATAGAACAAACATATCTTAGATAACGTGACATATTCTGAAATACATATATTAAACAGGTATATATTCACTACTCGCACAGACAACTAATTTTTGTTACCCGTGGATCTATTTTGTAATAGAAAGATACCTATATGTAATGAGACATACATCGTTTGTATTAGATGACCAAATTTGTAATACAAATATTTGTTTTGTATTACACGTCTGATTAATGATATTTGTAACAGAAACAACGCTGTAATACAAAACGAGTCTTTGTATTACAATTTTTGGTCATCTCACTACAATTTTGATTGTCTGGTTACAAATATGTATTTTTCTATTACAAAACTAATCCACGGATAACTAATCTTATCTACCCGCACGTGTAGCGAATGAATGACCTATTAAATAATGTATGGATTAGTGTGTACCATATATGTAGTAATATTCAAGTACAACTTTGCACATAAAACAAAAATAAATGTGAAATTTATGAATTTAATTAGCGGTATGTATTTTTACATCTATATATGTCAACAAAATATTATAAACACAAATTCATTGGTCTGGTATACAAGCTCGTAGCACTAATCCTGTCCAACTACAACAAATTTACCTAAATCCGCCTTCAACAGAGGCTGGACAACACGATCCTCAAGTCTGACTTCGAGGCCCGCTGGTTGATGCAGACAGCCCAGTCGGCCTGCTAGAGGAGCGAGCTGCCAGCGGCATTAATGGGCTGATTGAGGAACCCTAGTTGCTACTTGCTAGCGCGGTTCATTTCCGCGTTCCCCGTTCATCCGCTCGCTTCTGGTGCGGCGTTAGGCCGGGGCTACGACTCGGAGTCGGAGCAGGCGTCGACGCGACAGACGGCGAAACGGTGCCACAGTGAGGTTCGGTTGGGTTCGTTCTCGTTACCTCTGCCCACCCCACCGAAGCTGCGACGAAGAAGGTGGAGAAGCATACAAGAAAAATCCAGGAAATTCAAGGAGGAGGTGGCGAAAGGCCCACGCTGTTAAGAAGGCTCACCACACGTACGCTCATTCCACCCCTCTCTCGCCCTCTCGCAGAAACCTCAGCGAACTAATGATGTGCTGCGTCGAATTTCCTGTCGGTTAGAATGGGTAGATTTTTCATCTAGTATTTTGTTTTACCGAAAACACCGTGTATGCATTGCATACATGATCAGTAACAAAAACTTAATGTCTCATTTCTTCAGTGCGCTGCCCGACAGCTTTATGTCATAGGAAAATGTTGGCATACTATTTGCTCTGAAACCCAGCACTTCAGGAGAATCCTGCATATAAGTCGCATAACATGTGTGATGAGGGGAGCTAGTCGCTGAGATTTTATGTTGGTGTCTAAAACGGTGTATCCGACCCCACTTGGGTTTAAGGTTAAAAAACACAAATAAAAGTGTTCAAGGTGGTATTACTATAGAAAGAGCAGGAATAAATGCAGCTTAACCATCGTCGATGGGAGTTGCTGTTTCATTCCACACGACATAATTTGACTAGGAATTACAATGAGGGAGTGACTAAATAAGGAAAACTCAAAACAAGTTGTTGCTCACAGGATGTTAACTTGTCTCTTATGGGGATAGAACTTCCGACTCACTGAACAAGTATCCAGCTGTAGTTTATAAGCACCTTCAGGCCTTCTCTTGATTAACATTTTTAAACCCCATTAGTTTATGTATAACGTGCTTATAGGTTATTATATAGGAAGAAAATCAAACCAGACCGCAAAACCTAACCAATCCAAACCGACCAGTTTGGTACCATTCTGGAGATGTGATTGGTTCAGTTTGACTCCAAAAAAATAAAAAATGAGTAAGGGATGGTTTGATTTGGTTTCAGGCTACAGTTTAATTAAACCAAACCAAACTGACACACACTCCTTCACTATCACCATGGTTGTCAGAACCGAACCGGTCAGTGAACCGGTGAGGCCTCTGGTTCTCGGTTCACTGGTTCAACCAGTGGTCAGACCGGTTCAACCGGTGACGTCAGCATGACATCATAAATAATTAATATATATAAAGTGTATAATTTTTTTAGCCAAGTCAATACATAAAGGAGACATGAGCAATGAATCATATAATGAAATGCACAATTTCAAACAGGTAATCATCTATAATCCAATGATTCCAATCACTCAAAGATTCAAGACAATCAACTAAAGTCTAAACCCAACCACACACAACAATAGTAACCACAAATGATGTAATTAAGTAATTAACAACATATGAATAGAAACAAGAAGCATGTTAATCTAGTTACGACGAGTTATAACACCAGTGAGATTAAGCATAAGAAGTGGAAACAAATGTTCAAATTTATGATCAATACAAAGACGCAATCATCTAATGAGTGCATTAGTAAACGAGATTCGCAATCATCAGACACTTTTTGGTGCATCAGTTATTGGGCGTGGGATTATACAAAACAGAAACCTCACCTCAAGGATGAAGAAGAGAAGCGCTCCACAGCACATTCGGAAACGAAGAGCATCTACTCAGCAGCAAACAATAAAAGTATAAAACTCTACAGCATCACAGCAAATAGAGACTGAAGAGGGGAAAGAAAAAAGAAAGAAGGGAAAGAAAAAAGAAAGAAGGGAAAGGAGTATCAGTAGCCGTCCAATTAAGCAGAGAAGGGGTATTACTGTATCAGTTGACGGAAGAGGAGGGGAAAGGACAAACAGTTAGAGAAGAAAAGTAGAGGAAGTGCCAGAAGAGGAAGAGGAAGAGGGAGACGAGGAGGAAGAGGGAGAGGAGCAGCTGACCTGGTGGTGGCGGAGTAGCACGTGATGGCATCCAACAGCTTCAAGCGCCGACAGCAGGAAGAGCGGCGGGCTGCAAAGCTTCAAGGGCCGGCGACATTGGCGGTAACGGCCAAACCTGAGGGGACGACGGCGAGCTTCAGGCCTTCAACAAACATCAGCGGCCATGGCTCCATCAAGAAGCAGCGAGCTAGGGCTCCTGCGGAGGGGGGGGGGTCGGGGGTTTAACTCACGGAGCGCTGGGGTGTCGGGGTATCGGGGTAATAGGTCGGGTTGAGGCGCTTAAGTGGCCAAGGAACAGACTCGGCCGGTTGGACAGAAACCAGACCGGTTCGCCGGTTCAACCGGTCGGTTCACCGGTTTTGGGACGGTTTGAAGCCATTTCCGGGTCTTGGAGGGAACCGAACCACCACTGTGACCGGTTCCCGGTTCCCGGTTCAACCGGTTGAACCGGCCGGTTCGGTTCGGTTCTGATAACCATGACTATCACACAAACACATATATATCATATGAATGTATTGTAATATGATTATTGCTTTGTTTGAAAGTAATCGGGCAGCGGTGGAAAGTAAGGGAAAATCACGGGCAACCAGCAGGTCAATCGTTACCAATTGCTTTCCCAAAGCACACGAGTGAGTTTCCATTTTATATTGTTTCTTCTGTTACAATGATCAACAAATATCTACCAATCGCTCATTTTCATCGCGAGAAATTGTTCTGATGACTATTTGGCTATGAGCATCGGCGATGGGAGCAATTGCTTTCCCAAACGCTGCAATATATAATATTATGTTCATAGATGTTGTAATTTGAAACAAATACAACTTAATTTTGAATAAACAAAAAACCGTACAAACCTGTGCACTATATATGTATTGAAGTCGGATTATGTTGACACATAGTTTTATATGTGTGTTTAATATCCCCCGTCGATGGTCGGTGTTTAATTGTATCATGTGTTTATCCCCTCAACAAAGTCAGTGTGTCATCGATGTGTTAAATATAAATGGGTTAGATGGTTACATTTGTTGATGCGATGGCGAACAAATAACTTCATAACTCTCAGGCAACAGTTTGAAACCTAATTAGATCGAACAAAACAAAGGAATAGTTTGGTTTTGTTTGGTTTGCCTCCGAAGTAGTTTGCAGCTTGGTTCTATAAAAAAAATTACTAACCAGTATGTATGGTTTGGTTAATAATCTTACTGGTAGCAAAACAATCGAACTACACCACCCCTACATTGGTGCTTGTATGTGCAATCTAATTCCTCAAAAAAATATCTAATCGATATGTGGCAGTTGTAAGGCATGTTAGATTTGAAGAACTTGGTAAATGCCACTATATGCTTCCCTTTTAAATTATTTCTTATTAGCATCCGACTGAAACATGAACTGGTTATTGCAACTGGGAATGGAATGACAACTCATTTAACACTTTAAGCACCAAGATTTCCTGTGATAATATTCAAATGCAACATTAGTGTTGCTTCTTACATAAGCAAATAGTCTCTATTCTCTAAACAGGACGAACATCTTCATGTATTATGTTCATGTGTCTCTATGTTTATACCTCCTGAGTGACCTTAGTACTTCAATCACAGTCAATCTCTCTTTATAAGCCTATCACTCATCTTTATGCTTTTACCTCCTCTCAGGGCGCATTAGACCCATAGTATTATTAAATGATCAATAAAACATTTCAATAGGAGATGGAAACAAGTTTTTAAATTTAATTTCATTTTCTAAAAAACGTTTTATTTTAACTAAAAACTTGGAAGTGAGTGGGTTATCCGAATCGAACCGGTTGGACCAAGAATCGGTTAGTGCAGCAGTTCATTCCACTCATAGCAAAAAACAGCTGCACTGTTAAAAGAACCAGTGACTTGGTTCAACCAGTCAACTGGTCCAATTTTCAGTGATTGACCGGTTGTCTCCAGTGCCCTTCCCCCGTGTCTGCTACACGTGCCACGCTAGGAGAAATGATCCTCAACCAATGTCACTGTCCTAGCAATGAAGAGAAAGGTAGTCGCTAGCCAGGAGCTTCCCTATTGCTGACGCCGCCTTTGTCAAAGGCACCTCCTTCCGATGTCGTTGTTGTCACCAATACCTTTATTGTGGCCAACACCGTCATTGCTGTCACCATTACTATTGGCACCTTCAGCCAAGTGTTACAGGCACATTCCTCTTCTACTTTGTGTTCCTCGTGTTCTATGGCTTTACCTCTTCTTCTGCTCCTCCCCTTGCACGCTTCTTCCTCTTCTTCTGCTGCTCCTCCCCTTCTTCCACACCCTCTTCCTTTTCCATCTCCTCTTCTTCTACACATATACCATGCACTGCTGTACCTTTCCCCTTCTTCCTCTACTAAATCCTTTTCCTTACAGGCTTACACTAATGAATCATTTAAGTATTTTGATTTTGTTATCTAATTCTCTCTGTATCAACCCCCCAGTCACGCCACACACTTGGTTGTTCTTGCTGAATGCTTTTCTTGAAGCTTCTGCTTTGTAGAGACTTGCTGCTGTTGAATTGTTATGGTATTGTTTTAGTGCCATTTGTTTTGTACTCTGGTTGCAATTTGATTTCTATGACTTTTATTAGGTAACACTTCTCTATCTA
Organism: Alisma plantago-aquatica; assembly: GCA_963693085.1. Classification (NCBI taxonomy): domain Eukaryota; kingdom Viridiplantae; phylum Streptophyta; class Magnoliopsida; order Alismatales; family Alismataceae; genus Alisma; species Alisma plantago-aquatica. The sequence goes on from OY856409.1 coordinate 555,083,541, forward strand.
CAAACCATTAATTTCATCGTGCTATCTTTATTTCCATGTCTGATAATTTGATATAGGAACTGAGCAATGTTTTAAAAAATGTTAAGCGGTAATCGTGCGGACAACACCTTGTAACTGGTTAAGCGGTAAGCGGCCGATTAAGCGGCCGATTTTTTTTAAAACGGGTTTTAATTTCCTATATAATTTTATACAAAATTACATATATATGTATATAAATACTAATACTCTTTGAAACTTTTATATATATCTAAAGATTCTAAACACTCTACCCAACAGTAAAAACACCCAATTAGTTTATAAGATAGCTATAAGACAATAATTATAGCCATAATATAATAAATAATAGATTTGACATAGATAAAATACCCCACATACATGATTCAGAAATATTTTTGCATCACATGTTTACATAGTTAAGCAGTAAACAATAGACTCATTATTGGATACCTTTCTAACTTATTGTTATATGTGCATATCATCAATTAGTCATACATTACAGCAGTACAATTAACTAAAGTATGCATTCTAAAATTAGATAATAGTTACATATATTTTACTTGTATAAATTACACTTTACAACAGTACCCTATTATCCCAACTTGCATACAGTAAACAATAGACTCATTATTGGATACCTTTCTAACTTATTGTTATATGTGCATATCATCAATTAGTCATACATTACAGCAGTACAATTAACTAAAGTATGCATTATAAAATTAGATAATAGTTACATTACATATATTTTACTTGTATAAATTACACTTTACAACAGTACCCTATTATCCCAACTTGCATACAAGTATGCATTCTATCAGACTAGGCTTATCATAGGATATTTAAGTTTAATATATTATAGTCAGTAATACTTGGGACCATATAGTTTATATAAAGTTACAGGTGTACAGCAAAATTTAAAATAAACGGACAAAAAACGGCCAAAAAACGGGAAAAAAACTGGCAAAAAAACGGAAAAAACGGGTGAAAAACGGGAAAAAACGGCCGATTAATTACAAAAATGTTAAACAGCGATTTTGCCAAAAATCGAACGGCTGGGCCATTGGGCCGATTAAACGGCCGTTTAATCGGGCGCTCAGCCCGTTTTTCATTTCACTGGAACTGAGTAAAGTGGTCAATTATATTATTGTGTGTAACTGTGCTCTTATTCATGTTTCATATGTATGTTAACCATGATTTTCATATACTCTTAGATTTTAAAATTATTTATGATGTCATACTGATGTCACCGGTTGAACTGGTCTAACCGTTGAATTGAGAACTTAAGGTCATACTGGTTTGCTTGTCGGTGTTGTTCTAAAAACTTCTCAAACATTTGTTAGTTTTTCAATTGCTTGATTGGCGACTAGGTGCCAATAAGACCCCTAAGAGATCTGTCTTTAAACCAACTAATTCACCAAACAACCAATTTGTTAGCCTTTTTGTTTGTCTTCATCAAAAGGATATACTAATGGTATTTATACCAATATGCTAATTGTGTTTCTTAGAATATCTCGATCTCTATGGAAAAACTATTCTTTTACACATCTTCATATGATTGCTAACATGTTTCTTTACTTAAAATGAAACTCTTTTTTTAAACAATCAACCATCATCCTCCTAATAGTGTTTGCCTATCTAGACCTTTTTTTTTGCAAAATATGTATGTTGATCTTCATTGTCATAATAATCGGCCATATACCAAATTTGAGCCCAATTGGGTGAGTTAAAGTCACTCATCCAAGGGTGACAAAATTGACGCACAAAACTAATTTCAAACACATCATTTTTGCTCTCTTTATATGCATGACCTATAAGTGTCCAAAATAGCTCAAGTTTTATACATACATTATTCATAAGATGTTGAAGAGGATCAACGGTTTAGATTCTCAAAAAAATGTGACATGTTGGAAAACCATTGAGGAAAAAATGTGACATGTTGGAAAACCATTGAGGTGTATGGCGTCATTTATACACTTGAGTGTATTTCAGCCTGACTCTCTCTCTCTCTCTATATATATATATATATATATATGGGATGCATCTATGTGGCATCTATGTGGGATGCATCAAAACAAAGCAACAAACTTATTACATAAGCCAATTATCCAAACTCCAAACTTAACATGTCATTATCATTAAAAATTCAAAAATAGAGTAACAATCAGTAATTTAGTACACTAGTAGTAGTAGTGTTGTAGAAAATCAATAAAAAATGGAAATGAGAACATCAATGTTAACAAAATAAGATGTGCATGTGTTAAGAGAATGTCTTAAACTCTATAGAAACGCTTCCTTGATGAACCAAACGTCTACACCAAGCATCGACATCTTCAGGATGCGTTTTGGGCACCTACAAGTGTATTTACAGTCACACTTCAGACCATATATGGTCTGCTTGGGTATTTGCATTTACGGTCCAACTGGACCATATACAGTCTGGGGCTGGACTGTAAATGTTGCTGAATTGAAAATACAGTCTGTGTTACAGACCATATACTGTCCAGTCGAACCATAAACACGGTCGGAAAACGACCTAATGACTTTGGGACTTTGGATGTGGGTTCTGTTCTTATAGATGGACCCCCAACTCATCCCAAGCATGAAGAGCAACGAAGAGACATAAAAAAAGGTTGTTTTTCTAAGACCTAGAGTCACAGATGAACCTAGGACTTTCCTTAAGGTTTCACGCCTCTAAGAGCTCCTCTCCAAGCAACTGTATTCTTCAGTTAACTTTTAGGTGTAAAAGGGGATTGAGTTCTTCTTCTGTCTTCTGTTATCATCATCTTTGTATTCTCCCTATCAATAATATTATCTCTGCCAGTGAATGTAGGCTCTCGCATTGGAAATTTGCCGAATCACTATAAATCTTATCTTTATAGTTGCTTGTATGTTCCGCTGTTGATCTTCGTCGTACATATTTGGTTTGGATTGCTCGATCTCACGCTTCCGCATCTTCGCAACAAGTTCGTCAGGCCTTGTCCGGGGATCTCATCACCACCATATCCCAACAAGTGGTATTCGATGAATTTAACCTTCAGATCTCTAGCATGACGTCAAAGTACAACATTGAAAAGTTTGATCACTTGAAAAGCTTCTCTCTGGCAAGTCAAGTGCGAATCTTGCCTCACGCAAGGAGTCCACAAAGCTCTTCTCAGAAAGGAGAAGAAATCAAAATTCATGACGGATGAATGGTGGGAGGAGATTGATCAAAAGGCTCGTCCATGCATCTTTCTCTATTTGGAGGATGCAGTCCTCCTTGAGGTTGTCCATCTGAAGACCGCAAAGACGTTTGGGATGAACTTGAAGCACTCTACATGAAGTCCTCCATCACCAGCGAGCTTGCGCTAAAGGAGCACCTTTTTATGCTTTACATGTAAGAAGGTGGTTCCTTGACGTCTCTTCTTGGTGAGTTCAATGAAATCATCCAAGACCTCAGGAAGATCAATGCGAAGATAGAGGACAAGGATCAAGTAATTCTGTTGCTTTGTACCCTTCCACCGTTCCACAAGAATCTCGGGTGTATGATGATTATTCAGTGAGTTAAAGATTATCTCACTCCATGAAGTCAAAAACGGCCTTGACGTCTCAAGTGAAACTAGAGAAGGATCTTACTTTATCGAAAGTAACAGGTGAAGCATTGGCCGCTAGAGGAAGGGAACATACACGTGACAAAGACCATGACAGTTCAAAGCAAAAGAAGAATAAGTCAAAGTCACGTCAATTAAAGAGGTGCAACTATTGCAAGAAGACATGTCATACACAGGATGAATGCTACAACTTGCAAAACAAGCAAAAGCATGAGAAATCAAATGATGCAACAACTCATGCAAAGGTGGCTCATGGAGGTTCTGAAGACGAGGACTGCGTTCTTGCTTCATTGTCATCCTACAATTACAAGAATGCACGCACAACATGACTGAGCATAAGGATTATTTCCATATATATGAGTCACATCAAGGTGAAGATGTCTTTATGGGTGACGATCATCCTTGCAATATGATTGGTGTTGGCACGGTGAAGATCAAGATGTTTGATAGTGAAGTCAGAACATTGATGGACGTCTAACCTGTTTTCAGGTTGAAGAAGAATTTCATCTCATTGAGCACACTTGAAGACGAGGACTGCAAGTTCTCCAGTGAAAACGGAGCTATTGATATTCTTATAGCTGATCGGGTCCTTATGAAGGCAATTAGAAATTCACACAAACTGTACATCTTGCAAGGTTCCACTATCTCAAGCTTCACAACGGTTACAACTTCATCTAAAGACACCACAAGGCTCTGGCATATGCGTCTAGGACATATGTCTGAGGAAGGGATGATGCTTCTGAGCAAGAGAGGGTTGTTGTGTGGCGAAAGCATATTGGAAAGTGAGATTTCTACGAGCATTGTGTTATGGGGAAGGCCATACACAATAGCTTTGATACGACAATTCATTCTTCTAAGGATGCTCTAGATTATGTTCACTCTGATTTATGTGGCCCTTCTCATTTCCTTCCAAAGGTGGTGCTATATATTACGATGACCTTCATTGATGATTGCACAAGGAAGGTTTGGGTATATTTTCTCAAGAGCAAGGACAACGCGTTCTCTACTTTCAAACAGTGGAAGGCTCCTGTTGAGAATGAAATCGACAAGAGCATAAAGACTTTTCAGACAGATAACAACTTGTAGTTATGTTCTAAGGAGTTCAATAATTTCTGCAGTGATCATGGAATCAAAAGACATCATACAGTCAGTTTTCAGAACCGGACCGGTGAGCGAACCGGTGAGCCCTCCGGTTCTCGGTTCGCCGGTTCAACCGGTAGTTGGACCGGTTCAACCGATGACATCAGCACGACGTCACATGTAAATTACACACTCTAAAGATATATTGAGATCATGGGATATTTAATAATGAAACATGAAGTGACATATGGATATGCACATACTAGCATTACGCCATTACCACATTATATAGTATTCAAATGAATTAACTAATTTATTAAGAATACAACTCAGTACACTTAAATTTCCCACAATCAGCTTAATTTAGTAAGAAGTCTCTAATGCCATAATTTGTAACCACAAAATTGGGGACACTAACATGCTAAATTATACAATGAAATCAACCACAACAATCAATTTAATAAGTTCTAGAATGTGGATACTAGATAGAGAATTAATAACAAATCAAATGTAGCAATCAGATTAATGAAATGTAAATAGTGAGAAGTATTACCAGTGAAGTGGTGCAAAAACAAATTGCAACCAAGACGCAGCAGCCAGATTAGTAAAAAATCAGCAACAACTTTTAATTCAAAAGCCACCACGTGATGCTATCCATCAACAGAGATAGCTGTGCGATCAAGCAGGATGATAAGGGAGCATTTGAGAAGAAGAAAAAATTAATTGAAGTAGAGGAAGAAGAAGATTATAGGAATAAGATGAGTACGAGTAGAAGATGCTGATATAGGAAGAAGGAGAAGAAAAATAAAATGAGGGAATGACTACAGGAAAGAGAGGACAACAAGAAGCAGAGCAAAATTGAGACGAGTACCTAGGACTAAGAGTAGAAGAAGAAGCAACAAAATACAAGGAAGCGGGGAGGAATAGAGGAAGGAGCTTGTAGAGGAAGGAGAGGATGAGTTATTTGAGGAAGGAGGAGAAGAGTAGAAGAAAGCGGGAAGAATCGGAAGACTTACCAAGTACGGCGACAAGCAGCTACACGACCGCTGTAGAAAGGAGCAACAACGACTGCCGCCGGCATCCAGTGTGGCGGAGGTTAGCGGCGGCATCAGGTACAAGTACAAAGGAGGTCAGCAGTAGCATCAGGTGCGGTGAAGGCCGGCGTCGCCTCCCGGTGCTCCTGCCCAGCTAGGGCTGAGCCGCTGGTGCTGTGAAAGGTCGGGGTCGGGGGTCTGGCCGAGCGAGGAACTGATTTGCTTCCACAGATTAGTAACACGGGTGCGGATATGCGAGTGAGAACTGACCGGCCGGTTGAGCAAAACTCGATCGGTTCGCCGGTTGACCGATTGAATCGGCCGAGTCGTCGGTTATTGGGCGGTCAGACTGCAATTGCGGGTTTGAGTTGGGACCGAATCGCTGAACTGACCGGTTCCCGGTTCGGTTCGGTTCTGATAACTATGCATACAGTGCGTCTCACGCCCCAACAGAACAATGTAGTAGAAAGAATAAACAAAACGTTGTTGGAAAAGGCTCGATGCATGCTTCTCAATGCGGGCTTGGATAGATCTTTCAGGACTGAAGCTATATTAACCACTTGTTATTTGATGAATCGTTCTCCATCATCTTCAATTAATTTCAAAAGAAGATATTAATAAAGCTATATCAGCTTCTTCTTTGGTCAGGTAAACCTGTTGATATTTGAATATGCGAATATTTGGTTGCCCTGCTTATGCACATTGTGATATTGGCAAACTAGAACCTAAAGCTATAAAATGCATATTCTTTGATTATGCTAGGTGAAAGGATACTGTCTTTAGTGCAAGGATCCTTCTTCACCACGTTTCTTGGTAGAGCACAACGTTATTTTAATGAATATGCCATGGTGTCTCTACTATGCAAGACACGCATAGCTCTTCTACATGTACTCTATAGGGCGTCTCACAACAGGTGGAGACCAAAGAAGATGACGACTCACAAGTTGATGAACAAGATCCCTCTTCTACGTCAGATTATCAATGGCTACTGAAGATAAAGAGAAGATTCTAAAGAGTTCTCTACAGTGTTGTTAAATGCAAACAGAACGTCAAACCACTCCAACGCTATGACTTTGGTGACTCCATGGTAGCCTATGCCCTTTCCAATGCCGTTGACATGGAAATTGGTGATGAGCCCACCAATTTCCGTGATGCAGTCGCATGTCATGATGCTCCGTAGTGGATTGATGCAGTGAAGGAAGAGATGGAATCTCTTCACAAAAATCAAACTTGGGAGTTGGTGGTATCTCCCAAAGGCAAGAAAGTAGTGGGCTGCAAGTGGGTTTATAAGAAGAAAGAAGGCGACAGATACAAGGCATGCCTTTTTGCAAAAGGCGTCAGTCAAATTGAAGGCATTGTTTATAATGATGTCTTCTCACCCGTCGTCAAGCATAATTCCATTCAGGCACTTCTTTCCTTGGTAGCCATTTAAGACCTAGAGTTGCAACAACTATGCTATTCTACATGGTGAACTAGAAGGAAAGATCTACATGCAACAACTAGAGGGTTTTGAAGACAAAGAGAACCACATGTGCTTGCTTAAGAGATCACTCTATGGGCTGAAGAAATCTCCTAGACAATGGTACATGAGATTTGACTCTTCCATGACGCACAATGGATTTTCCAAGAGTAGCTATGACGCTTGTGTCTACTACAAAGGGCTGGATGATATTTCTTTTGTTTACCTACTCCTATATGTTGATGACATGCTGATCGCTTCTGGATACACATCTGAGATTGCCAAGGTTAAATCTCTTCTAGGTGGAGAATTTGATATGAAAGACGTAGTTGAGGCTAAGAAGATTATTGACATGGAGGTTCAAAGGGACCGGAAAGTTCGAAGGCTTATTCTGACACAGGAGAAGTACATCAAGAAGGTTCTACACACATCATCATCATCATCATCATGTGAGCCTCAGTCCCAACCATGTTGGGGTTGGCTACATGGATGCTTCTTTTCCAATCAACTTTGTTATGGGATCATATTCTAATCAAGATGTAGAGATTCAAAATATCTCCATATAAGCTATTCCCTAGCGAATTTAGACCTGCCTCTTCTTTTAATTTCGATTGACTCAATAACATTGCTGATTTGCTTCATATAGACGCGTTGGTCAGTCTGTGTTACACGTCCATACGATCTCAAATGGCCCTCACACAACTTGTCCTCAATACTCGCCACCCCCACTTTGTTTTGATATTGTCATTTTTCAAGCGTCTTTTTTTGTCTTCCCACATCTCCATCTCAGCATACACATTTCAACCACATTCATCTTGTTGAGACCTTGTTTCTTCACCGCACAATATTAACTCCCATTTAACACTGCTAGCTGTATGGCTGTTCTATAAAACTTACTTTTTAATTTGAGAGGGACCTTTCAGTCACATAATACTCCAATTGCACTCCATTTCAACCATCATATAATGATCCTGTGCCAAACATCATCTTCAACATCCCCATCCATTTGAATAGTAGAACCTAAATAATGAAATTTATCACATTTTGGTACATCCCCACCGTTGACATTTATAGATTGGCTGAAATTGTGATGCATATACTCAATTTTACTCCTAATCATCAATCCATTTGATTCCAACACATTTCCTCAAAGTTTGATTTTATCGTTCAATTCATCTTCAATTTCATCAATTAACACAATATTGTTAGCAAATAACGTGCATCAAGGAATATCATCTTGGACATGCTTTGTCAACTCATCCATAACAAGAACAAATAGAGATATGGGCTTAGTGTTGGTTCTTGGTGTACCCCAACTGTTATAGGAAATGTTGGTGTTTGTCCTCTAGAAGTCTTCACACTTGCAGTTAAGCTATCATACATGTCTTTAATCAAGTTAATGTATTGGATTGATACACCTTTCTTCTCCAAAACCATCTACAACACTTCCTTAAATACTCAATCATAAGCCTTTTCCAAATGAATAAAAGCCATTTGAAGATCTCTTTTGCTCTCTCTCTATACTTCTCCATAAGTCTCATTATCAGAAAAATGGCATCTGTTGTTGATCTTCCTAGTATGAAACCAAATTGGTTGTCTGATATCTGCGTTATAGTAGATCTTAGCTTTTGCTCAATAATCCTCTCGCAAGGCTTCATAATGTGATTCATCAACTTGATACCTCTGTAGTTCGTGCAACTCTGACTATCTCCTTTGTTCTTGTAGATGGGGACTATAGTACTACTTCTCCACTTATTTGGCTTCTTCTTGGTCTTCATAATATTGTCAAAAAAATTTGTCAATTACATAGCTCCTTCATCCCCAATACTATTTCATACATCAATGGGAATACTGTTTGATCCACACACCTTTCTCGTTTTTCATATTTTTAAAGCATTCTTGATCTCTAAAAGTGAATTCTGTCGGGTGTAAATGATATCACTTGTATGCATGTCACACGAGTCTCCTACATTATTCACAACGTCTCCATTGAAAACCTTATCAAAGTAGTTTCTCCATTGGTTCTTGATATCATCATCCTTCACCAGCACTGTACCATCTTTGTTTTTGATGCATTTTACTTGACTCAACTCTCTTCCTTTCCCTTCTCTTATATGAGCCATGTTATATATATACTTTTCCCCTTCTCTTCTGTCTAACTTCTTATATGTCTCTTCAAAGTATCTAGACCTTGTCTCTTGAACAACTTTTTTAGCTTTTATGTTTGCTTGCTTGTATCTCTGAAAAGTTGCATCATCTTTGGACTCCCCAAAACCTCTTTGGCAATTTTTTCTATACATGAGCTCATATTATGCCACATTGTGTTAACATCAGACTTCAAGTTCCAACTTCCAAGTGCCCTCCTTGATGGGTTTATCATAAAAAGTCATTTTCTTTTCTCCATTAATATTGCACCACTTGATCCTGCTATCATTGTTTCCGTTATCCATGCCTTTGTTGATCTCGTTAATTACCAAAATCACCAACCTATTTTAGGTGGTTAGTTCTTTGCTAGGGATCACTTTATAATCCTTGCATACTTTACGATCCGCCCCCTTGTAAGGAAGCAATCAATTTGGATACAACTGCGTCCACTTTGAAATGAGAATCTCTTTTCTTGAAATGGGCGTTTGCCAAAATCATATCATATGCAACCGCAAAAAAGATCTAAGACTAAAAAATTCAATACTTTTATTGTTTATTGTTGGATCATGCAAAATCTAATATTCTCCATTTTTATTTCCATAAAGAAAACCACCATGAGCTCTCTCATATCGAACATTGTCACTCCCCACATGGCAATTTTAATCACCCCCAATAATGATTTTCTTGTCCTTCAATATTCCTTGCATCATTCATCCATGTTATCTCAAAAATCCTTCATAGCCTCCTTGCTAAGGCCAACTTGAGAGTATTTGCGCTAATAATGCTAAAAGTCTCTCTCAAGAACAGCCTTGATAGTTATGATTGTATTGCCCATCCTTGTGATGTTGATAACATCATCCTTCAACATCTTATCAACAATCATGCATACATTTATATGCTTGTCCATATCTGCATACCAACTTTTGTACTCTCTGTTACCAATCTCTCTGCATTGTTCCTTTGTCCACTTCGTTTTCTACTAGCAAGCTATATTGACTTTTCTTCTAATCATGATATCTACTATCTCCAATGACTTTCCTGTGAATAGCCCAATGCTTCAAGATCCCACTCAAATAGCCAATATTCTGAGATCCCACTCAATTTCCTTTTTGTTGAACTTGCTTCTTTACCTGCCTCCGTAAAAAATGTTGCAATTGCACATTTCCAATACATCCAGACAATAATGTAGCATGGCTAGCTTCTTTACCCGCACCTGTTTAAGATATGGAAACCTTTGCATGTCCTTCAACACAATAGGCGCCACTGTGTTGAAACTCCTTGCATATATATCACTGCATCGGGTGCTAATGTAGGCACGCTTCAACGAAACTCTTATAAGGATCCATGTTATGGAAAGAGTGACAAAGTTTTATGACTAACTGTGAACTTACTGGAAACACTCTTCTACCGGGCTTGGGACCGGTCACATTTACATAAGATGTATGTAACATAGGCGGAGTTATATATGTATATATCTCTGTGTGTGTTGTGTGTTGCGTGTGCGTGGCGCGCACACGTGTGCGGATGCGTGTTTCTTCTTCTGGTCTCCTCCAGTCCTCCCACCTTTAGATTATATATGTTTTGTTTCTTTCTTTGATTCTCGTCTTCCGTACCCCTAGCTATTTTCATTTTGTTATTTGTTCTTCTTCCTCTACCAATCTTCTTCTATTTTACATATTTCTTCATGATTTCACCATAAGGTTCCCATTGCATGCTGGTCAATTTTTTTTTCATATTTTTTTGTTTCTCATCATCCTCCAACCTCCTTGTTTTCTTTTTGAAATTTGTTCCTCCTCAACCAATCTTCTTTTTAATTTTCCCCTCTTCCTAATCCCTTCTGATTCATATATTGCTCATGGGTTAGCACATAACTATATACGTGCGTGTATATGATTATATATTCATCAAAATAAAAGAAAGCTATAAACGCCTATTCTTCCACCTAGGCCCCTAGGCGCCTCTTGGGAATGCCTAGCCGCCTTGCTTATGCGACCTTGCTTGGAATTTTGTACATGATGCAATGTGTGTTTTTATAGTAATAGAGATGTATTTTTGTGATATTCTCTATTATATTGTATCTACATAGTGTAAAGAAAAGAAGCAACAATTTATATATGTATTTCTTATGTAATGGATTATGCGTTGTCATTGTAATAAAGTATCAGTTTGATGTTGTTTAGGATAATGCATATGTTTAACTCTTTATGTGGATTATTATCCTTCCAACATTACAATAAGCATATATGTGGCAATCCACAACCTTAAATACATATCTTTATGCTATAATGTTACATATTGAACATATAGAGGCTCCTTCATGTATTATGTTTTTTTGAAGAGAATGTCAAGTTAGAAGGAAGGTTGAGTGCAAATATCACTATTTTTAGACATTTAAGGTCTACGAAATACAAGCGAATTATATGTATTAGCTAATAAGAAGCTAGTTGTTTTTAATGAACGAAAAAGTCCAAATAACATGTTGGATGCGACGGTTGACCTATACCCTGACATGAGTGCTTGATGTGATTATCATATTATTCTTAGCCCATGTAATTTCTATTATCATAGACATTTCTCGATATGCATCATTTTGAACTCTGAAAGAAACTCCATTTGGGCGTTCTGTTGTTCTTCTTCAAAGTCAATTTGACTTTGGCACTTGACTTCATGTGAAGGTTGGGCAACATCACTAATGTGACACCGTTTTTCTCTATCGTCATTTATTGCTACACGATCTTTAGATGGAAGAGTGAATTCCCTTGTAACTCGTTCACATTAGTGGGATAAATATAAATGGCATAATTACCATCTATATTTGTGGGAATAGGATAATATAAGAAACGTGGCTACCAATACCATGTCATTCATGTGCATTTTGTATGGGATACGTGTAGCAAGTGCCATATATAACCAACGATAAGATTAGAGAATTACAAAATTTACAATAGATTATTTGTGTCTATGTTGCTAAAAGTATGCTAAATACTACTACTAATAAGAATATATGTATAATATTTAGGCTACTACTAAAAATGATTGCAAATAACTATAAATGGCATAATTACCATCTATATTTGTGGGAATAGGATAATATAAGAAACGTAGCTACCAATACCATGTCATTCATGTGCATTTTGTATGGGATACGTGTAGCAAGTGCCATATATAACCAACGATATGATTAGAGAATTACAAATTTCACAATAGATTATTTGTGTCTATGTTGCTAAAAGTATGCTAAATACTACTACTAATAAGAATATATGTATAATATTTAGGCTACTACTAAAAATGATTGCAAATAACTATATTGTACTCGTATTTAGTGGAGTATATAGGCATATTAATATTATAATGTATATTAAGAGAAAATGATTTAGATATAAATCACATACCTATATGAAGAAAATTAAAGATTTAGATTGAGGGATCTTTGTCATTTAAAGACTTTTTTTGATGAATTTGTACTTTAATTAAGATAGATGAGGTGTAACTTAGGAAATGGTAGAAAATATGAAACATACCTTGCATTAAGCTTATTTGAGTTCCAATTGTGCAAGTCCTTTCTCGCCCTTTTTCTCTTTTCAAACAACAATATCAGATAACAAAATTGGTATATTTGTAGGCATGTTGGCAGTTTGTCGAAATTCGGTGGTGTTTAGTGAAATCTGGTGGTATACCAATCTGTATGCCGAAACCTGCGACCGTATTTCTCGTAGTAAATTGTATCCAATGGTGTCGAAATCAAATTTGCCTCCTTGACATGCATATCCATTATTGCTGTAAATTAGCACTTTAGCCCCATCGCTCACATATCTTATTCGATCCTGATGATATCCAAATATGATGTTTAATAAACTCTTACGCCTGCTAAAAAGGTACTACAAATAAAATAGAAATATCACAAGAAAATGCTGAAAAGCCTGAGAATTGAGCTATATGATATCCCGTATTTATATTTGGGTAATTGTATAGTGTATAACTGTATGCATATTATTCCATTTCCCCAGTTTTCTAGCTATTATCTGCTGAAGTACTGAATGGTGTCCTGGTGGCTGGAAGCATTTTGGATAAGTGAGCATCTCTTTGTACCTACTCATCGAAGGCTTCAAACTCGGCCATTTTGGTAGTCCTATGGTCACCATTTACATGCTACTTGAACCTAATAGACACTAATATGATGTTTAGTAAAACTCACACTGCTGAATAAACTTAGAACTACAAATAAGATACAACTATAACCTAGGAAGCACGGATACGGATCCGATACGGGTACGGGTACGGGGATGCGGCAATTTTTGAAAATATAGGATACGGGTACGTCATGGATACGACAATTTTCTAATATTTATTTTATTATTTTAAAAATAACCAATAAATTTATTTAAAAATAGATGAAGACAATCAAATTTCATTTAAAAATCATAATATTTCTAAAGAAAATGAAAACCAATACCATAATATAAAACAATGATTTAAAATGGGGTCTTTCATTCATATTAATGTGAGACAGAAGTTACAAAAAGACATGATAATATCATATTCTAAACCTTTCACATTTCATGTATCATGTAATGTTGTGTTATAAAGTGAGTTGTGTCATCTGTGATACCAAACTATCTTCTGTCATATATGGCTAGCTACTATGAAGCACGGATATAGATACAGAAATGAATACGGGTACAGAACGGGGATACGACAATTTTCGAAAATATAAGATATAGGTACATGGATACAACAATTTTTCTAATGTTTATTTTAAAATTTTAATAGAAAATATCAATTTCATTTTCAAATCACAATACAATAGGGGGAGTCTAGAGTTGGAAGTCACATGGTTTTAGGATTTTGAGGGATCACACAAGTGGGGTGCTCTCTTGGCTGCTAAATGGGTTGGTTGTATCCTCGTTGCATTGAGGTCATATCTTGCTAATAAAAAAAGGAATACGACTGAAGAAGTATTTGGTATGTATTAGAGAGTATCTAGGGAGTATTAGTATCAGATATGCATTCAGTACTGGTAGGACACCTATTTTGGAGTATCGGTGCTTGGAAGTTCTTTAAAAAGTGAAATCCCAAGAAACAGAGTAGGTACAAACAATAAAGAGAAGAAGGAAGATTGTATTTAGCAAGATGAATGGTGACTAACCTTGAACTACTTCAAGGAAGCAACTGTGACAGCCTTGCTGCAAGCTATTACTTAGCAGAGAGGGTTGAGACACGAGTTGGTGTCAAATGCTAATCAAGCAACATCATGCCCAAAATTTTTTTCTAGTTTTTACCAACTGGATACGGCTTGGATACGGATGGATACAAATTAGGAGTATCTGATACATATCCAGGAGTATCCACGGAGTATTGGTATCCGATACGTATCAGATACGGGTACGACATCTGTTTTGGAGTATCCGTGCTTCATAGACTATAACAAGAAAATATTGGAAGACCCGGAAATCGAGACACTCCATAGAAATGAGCCATTGTTTTTCTTGTCAAAGTTTCAAGTTAAATCAATCCAAGTACGAGAAAGTTGGTATGGGAGTAGTATAAGAAGAGAGTATCCTTTACTTTTATATATCAATACCGTTTGAATAGATTTTCTGTCAGGGCTATTGACTTTTAATGTCAATAACACATACGCCGCGTGGGCACACATCTACATATGCTCTTTCTCTCTCTCACACGCACACACACAGAGACATTTTTTGGGTTTATACCATCATAATATACATGTTAGAAAATAGTTTTCTTATTTATGTATCTCTTTACTATTTCCTTTTCCTGTTGGGTCCACTATGTAAATAGTCTTTCTCTATATAATAAAGGAAAGCACACTCTAACCGGGTATCGCTTTGACCCAAATCCTCTCACATGGTATCAGACCATATCCGACTGCTGCAACCCTAGCCGCTGCCTCTTCCTCCCCTTCGTTCGTCTCCTTCTTCCTTCTTCTCCGGTTGCATCCTCCGTCGCCGACGAAGCTGGACAACCGGTGGAGGTTCTCCTCACCAGGCGACCAGTCCTCCTCCGATTCGTCAAGACACGATGGCTGCTTGAAGGAGTGGAGGAGAACCCCTCGTTCTATCCCAAAGAGAGGAGCACCTTTCTTCTCACCCTCTTTCCTCTCCACGTAGTCCCCGTACGTGGATGACTGCCCACATCTCTCGAGGCTGCTGATGCGTTAGTTTCGCATCATCAAGTGATTTGTGATGGCGCTAATTCCCGTCACCCCTCCCCGACACATCTTCCCGAGGCCATCCTCTCTCCGGCGCGTCTTCCCGAAGTTGTTCCTCACCGTTTGACGAAGCCAATTCCCGTCAACGTATACGTCTGTCGCTGCCAAACACGGCGTGTATTCCAGGCGACACGACGTGTTGCCGTCAAAGACTTCTGTTCTGATGACGCTGTTTACGGAAGACACGACGTGTCTCATCCCTGACGCGACGTGTCGTAGCTGGTGAAAGTTACGCCTCCGAAACTGGACACGGCGTGTCCCCTAGCAACACGACGTGCGAAAACTCTGTCAGAGGTCTCTGTCAACTCACGACGTGCGAAAATACAGACACGTCGTGCACTACTCAGACACGACATGTTCCGTCCTCGACGCGGCGTGTCATTCACTTTGTATACTATTGTCTTCTTGATTTTTCAATATAGGAGATGCCAAGCCTGCTTCATCTACTACAGTCGTCTACAACGACCAATCTCAGATCACTTCTGTGAAGCTTAACTCACAGAACTATCTTCTTTGGATGAATGCTATCTTCACTGTGCTTGAATCTTGTGAGAAGGTGGACAATATTGAGTTGGAGCCTCCTAATGAAGGCAAGAAAGACTACCCTAGTTGGCAGAAAAACAACGGGCTAGTGAAGTCATAGCTATGGAATAACATGGAGCCTCATATTGCGTCTAGATTCGTGTTCTATTCTACAACCCAATAAATCTGGGAAGTTGCAAAGAAACATTTTTCTCATGAGTAGAATGCTCTTCGTATGTATACAGTTTATGACCGTCTCTTTGCAGAGAGACAAAATAGTTGTTCTCTTGAGGATTATTTTGGTACTATCCAATCTATTTCTCAAGAACTCAACTTTTACCAGCCACTAAAGACTGATGAACAAATGAAGGACTGAGATGATCTAGTGATAACATGGTTTCTATTAGGCTTAAATCCTGTGTATGCCTCAACTAGGAGTGTTATTTTAGCCACAGACAAATGACCAAATCTTGAAGAAGCATTTGTACGAATTCAACAGTCATCTTTTGAATCCTTCTCCGCCACTCCAGGAGACCACCACACTGAGACTCAGGCGTCTCTTGATGCTGTCGCCAAAGGAATGGGACGAGGTGCTGGAGGCAATCGTTCAAAATGTACTTTCTGTGGGAAACTTGGACATGTAGAAGAAAAATGCTATTCTAAGCGTGGTCGACCTCCAACTGGAGCTGCACACATAGTCACAAATTCGGTATTCGGGATACGTACGGTCGTGCTGAAAAATTCGGAAAACAGGAATTATGCGGAAAAATCGGATAAAAAACGGTCAACGTACGATAAAAGTACGGTCAACTATTCGGAAAAAAGTCGGGAAAAACGTATGTATGTATATATATATATATATATATATATATATACACGCACACACACACACACACTTATATACACATGCACACACATAATTTGGGAAACATAATTCAGTGATGGAGAGTAAGTCAAGTTGCTACAAGTGAAAATCAAAGTTGAAGATCAAATCGATGACCCCTAATATTTGCAATGTGCAAGTCAAACATAACAAATCAATATTCATTGAAAATCTAAAACAGGTGAAAAAATTCATAACTAATGGATTAATTGCAGATTTCAATTGCAAATAAGAACAAAAAAGAAATATCGGAAGAAGGGTACAAACTTACAGTGGTTACAATGGGTGATTTCAAAGGAGGGGAATTAAAAGAACTGAATAAGGATGATGGAGAGAGGATAAGAGGATACAGATTAAATGGGAAGTTGGAAAATCTGGAGAAGGGTCTAAAAGGATGTAACTAGCAAGGGGAAATAGTGGTAGGGGGGAGAAATGAAAGCAAAGCAATTAAAAGAAGGAAAAAGGTGGAGCTAGGAGGATGAAGGGGGTAACACAGAAGTAGAGGGGGAGGAAGAAAAGTAAGCAGAAGGAAGATGACGAAGAAATGATAATGGAGGAAGAGGAAGGGGAAGAAACAATAAGAGAAGATGGAGGCAGATGGGCAGAATATAACAGCAAGCATAAACAGCGAGAAGAGGGGAACCAAGGAAACAGAGAGGAAGAAATGTAGCAGCAAGAAAAACAGGAAGATGAGGGAACGATGGAGGAGCAAAGGGAAGAAGGGGTAGCACAATAGGAGGATGATAGATGTTTTGTCCTTTGAGGGATTGAGGGTTGCACAGAAAAAATCCTATGAAAAAGGGGAAGCACGCAAACAGAACCCCTAGAGACAAACGTACAAAACTGTAAAAAATGGGAAAAAACGTATAAAACGTGTTTAAAACGGTATACGGGTATAAAACGCGAATAAAACGTATTAAACGGTTTGGAGTTTTAAAAGGACGTCACATACGACAGGGGAAAAATGCGTTTTAAACGCGTTTTTTTCAATAAAACGACGAATATTGTGACTGGCTACACATCATACTGCCAATTCATCTGGAGCATCTGCAGCTGGAGGTTCTAAAATGGTGCAATTAGATGTCACAATCTCCAAGGAGTATGGCCGTCTTCTACAAGCTACTCAGCATGCTTCCCTTGGCGCCTCCGTCAATTTAGTTTCAGATGCGGGTAACCCGAGGATTTCACTTGTTGCCTCTCATCCATCCTCTACATGGGTAGTGGATTCCGGGGCCTCCCAGCATATGACAGGTATACACTCTATGCTTCTTTCCTGTGACACTAGCTGATTGTTCTGTCAGAAGCGTCCAAGCATGTGGCACCTACAAGCGTCATCTAATTTGACTTTACAATCTGTCCATTATGTTCCAAACTTTCCATTTAACTTAGTGTCAGTTGCTAAGCTGGTTGATTCTTAGAAATGCTTGGTAATCTTTGGAGACTCTTTTTTTGTGTTACAGGATCCCATGAGTTGGAAGATAATTGGTGGTGGATCCAGGAAAGGTGATCTCTACTTCTTTGAAGGTGGTCACCAGCTCGCCAAATTCCTTCCACCTCATCCACCGTTTTCAGTTGCTCTCCCTTACAATGACATTGTCGCTATGGACATCCATCCCTAGAGAGTCTTCAGAAGCTTGTCCCATGCTTAGCCTCAATTAAGTCGTTGGAGTGTCAGTCATGCCAGTTAGGCAAGCATCATCACCTTTCTTTTCCGAGTCGCATTGTGAAACGCTCTAAGTGTCTTTTTGATCTTATTCATATTTCATAGTGATGTCTGGGGTCCTGTTAAAGAGCCAAGTTATAATGGCGTTTGATATTTTATGTCTTTATTGATGATTTCTCCCGCAAGACTGGGGTTTATTTACTTAAGTCTCGCGATGAAGTCCTGCATGTTATTCAAACTTTTCATCAGTTAATAAAAATTCAATTTGATGCTCATATTAAGACTCTTTGTACTGATAATGCTCTTGAATATGTTCAAAAGGCTGTTTCTACATTCTGTAATTCTATTGGCATGATTCACTAGACAACTTGTCCTCATACACCCCAACAAAATGGGTTTGCTGAGCGCAAAAACCGTCACTTGATGTCGCCCATACTCTGTTGTTTCAAATGTATGTTCCCAAGAGATATTGGTCTAATGCTCTTCTTACCGCTTGTTTCTTGATTAATCGTCAGCCATCTTCTGTTTTACAAGGGGCTACCCCCTTCTCTGTTTTACGACTTGACGAGCAACCCTTTCCTGTTCCTCTTCGTGTGTTTGGATGCACTGCGTTTGTTCACATGTTTGATCCACGAGCTGACAAGTTGTCTCCTCGCGCAGTTCACACCGTCTTTCTGGGATATTCTCCCACACAGAAGGGATACATGTGTTATTGTCCTCATCTTCGTCGTCTTTTTGTGTTGGTTGACGTTACGTTTCATGAGTCTACTCTGTTCTTTAGTGACTCTGTTCAGAGTGAGGGGGAGCACAATCTTGAGAGTGACTACATCTTTGAGCGTGAGAGAGAGCCACCTCTTCCTGTGTCGTGTGATGAGAGTGTTATCGATATCACCCCACCATCACCACCGCCACCACCCCTCCACCGTCTCCATCCTTTCCTCTAGTTTACACTAGGCGAGCAGGGCGTCGCCAAGAGGATGTAGCATCACCAGTCCAGCAGCATGCCTCTTCATCGTCTGCCACTCCTGAGGTACTTGTTTCTACTGAGAGTTCTCTTGATGCTTCGGTTTCATATTTTTACCTTTCAGATGCAGCTCGAAAAGGTGTCTGGTCATGCACTATTCATCATCCTTTGGCGAATGTATGTTGCTTGTCTCATTTGTCAACTACAACCCACACATTTGCTCTTCAACTGGACTCTACGACTGTTCCTTGTTCTTATAAGGAAGCAACCCGCTATGATGGTTGGGTCCGAGCTATGGATAGTGAGATGGCAACACTTCATGAGAACTCTACCTGGGACTTGGTGGATCTTCCTCCTGGCAAGTCTGTTGTAGGCTGCTGTTGGGTTTACACTGTGAAACACAAACCCGATGGGTCTATTGATCGCTTGAAGGCGCGTCTGGTGGCAAAGGGGTACACTCAGACACATGGTGTTGACTTCTTTGAGACTTTTTCTCCAGTGGCTCGGCTAAACTCTGTGTGGATTCTTATTTCCGTTGCTACTCATTTTTCCTGGCCTCTTCTTCAATTGGATGTCAAGAATGCCTTTCTTCATGGTGATCTTCTTGAGGGGGTGTACATGGAGCAATCTCCTAGGTATGTTGCTCAGGGGGAGTGTCAAAAGGTGTGCAAGCTCAAGAAATCTTTGTATGGTCTGAAGCAGTCACCTTGGGCATGGTTTGATAAATTTAGTGCTGCACTTATACAGTTTGGGTTCATCCGGTCTTCTACTGATCACTCACTCTTTGTGCATAAGTCTTCGAGTGGCACCATTATTCTAGCTGTTTATGTAGATGATATTGTCATCACCGGTGATAACTCTACTGGCATTCTACAATCAAGACATGGCTGCAAGCACAATTTCAGCCGAAAGATCTGGGTAATCTTCGATATTTCCTTGGCATAGAGAACTCCTACGCTCCAAGAAAGGAACAAATCTCTCTCAGCGAAAATATATCCTTGACCTACTTGCAGAGACAGACATGGCACAATGTAAACCTATCTCCACACCTATAGACTATCATACCAAGACTTCTATTTCTGATGACAGTGAGTTTTCTGATCTAGCAAAGTATAGAAGGATTGTAGGGAAATTAATCTACGTGACAGTTACTCGACCTGATATTTCTTATGCTGTTGGAGTTGTTAGCCAGTTCATGAGTGCGCCTAAGATGTCACATTGGATGGTAGGCACCCAGATTCTTTGGTACATCAAAGGATCTCCAGGGAAGGGCCTTACTTTACGGGGCAGAACCTCACACATGCATCCTTAAAACTCACTGGGTTCACTGATGCTAATTGGGCTGGTGATGTTGGAGTAAGACGATCTACTTCTGGATATTGCGTGTTTCTTCGGTCACATTTTGTGACTTGGAGGAGCAAGAAATATAATGTGGTAGCACGATCTAGCACAAAAGTCGAATATCGAGCCATGACACATGCTTGTTGTGAGTTACAATGGGTTGTATATGTTTTGTTAGATATAGGCGTGTCTGTTCAGACCCCTATTTCTCTCGTGTGTGATAACCAGGCAGCTAGAAGTGAACAACTGTTCATATTGCTAGCAATCCGGTGTTTCATGAGAGGACCAAACACATAGAAGTGAACTGCCATTTTGTTCGTGATTTAGTGCTCTCCAAGAAAATTCAGACTCCTCATGTTAGGACTGGTCAGTAAGTGGCAGATATCTTCACTAAGCCACTTCCATCTTCAGCTTTCAAGGATATGACTTTCAAGCTGGGCATGCATGATGTGTATGCTTCAGCTCGAGGAGTGTTAGAAAATAGTTTTCTTATTTATCTCTCTACTATTTCCTTTTCGTGTTGGGTCCACTATGTAAATAGTCTTTCTCTATATAATAAAGGAGAGCACACCCTAACCGCGTATCGCTTTGACCCAAATCTTCTCACAATACCATCATAATATCATTCCAGTGCTGAAGTAGATGTACTTCCATCTGAATGATATTTTCTTCTGCATATAGTTCTTAGTTGCAGCCTGATATATTAAAGATCTGTTCCTTTCCAACTTGATGTGTTGAACATTCTGTATCAGTTTTATTTTGCATTTCCTTTTGTTTATGCAATTTATTTTCTTATAGGAAAACTTGTGAGTTATTGGACCTGCATCTGACATAACTACGGTTTTTACAGCTGTGAAGTCTATAGCTGATTTTTCATAATGTCGATACCCAGCCCGGACATAGATGAGGAACTCTTTAATGACATATATGGAAAAGCTTACACTCCTCCTAGCTCCACTGCGAACAATGGGCCTCAAAGTTCGAAACCTGACAAAAAGCCTGTGAGTGACATATCAGATGAGGAAGATGAGCCCAAAGATCCGAATGCAGTTCCCACTGATTTTACAAGCCGGGAGGCTAAAGTGTGGGAGGCGAAAGCTAAGGCTACTGAAAGGAATTGGAAAAAAAGAAAAGAAGAAGAGATGATTTGCAAGATATGTGGAGAATCAGGGCACTTCACTCAGGTACAAAATGGTCATGCTGATGTGCTGGGCTGTTGCAGTGATTACTCATAAGATGAATATTTTGTTATATGGTTCTAGAATGCGTTATTAGAAAGCTTTCAATGGTCTCGCTAAGTTACTAACTTAGCATCGAGTAGTTATTGTAGGATTAGCAACGGAGACTGTAGTAGATATGGAAGCTTACTTTTTTTCCTTCTATTCTCTCTTTTCAGTTGTGGTATATAATTTTATAATGTTTACTCCATTGACTCTGTTAGAACATCAATAATCATCATATCTAACTAATCTTATGCTCTTATATATATATCTCAAATTCCTTTTGTTTCTTTTATTTGATTTTATCACTATCAAATTTATTATCAATACTTCAGATCCACTGGCTCTCTTTATTACACAATCATCGTAAAAAAGTGCACCTAGCTGATTATTTTGATATCTATGCTAAGATAACCCCGTTCTGATATTTCTCAAATCATAAGAAGTTAAGAACTATTTCTTAATTTTAGATTTGCATCAGCCTTACGGACTTGTAAAGTTCTTTTTACAAGATCTATCATATTTCTGGTTGTGTTATATGATCTGATTAGTCTGTATCAATTTGCAAACACCCTAGCAAATTACCTGGATGTGGAAAAAGGCTTGATATCCATGTTATGAATGTGTTTTTATTAATCATCTGGAAATATTGGACTAATATTTTATTAATTTTATACACATTCAGTTTATACACACTCTCACTCCACTTTGAATTTGAAAGTTTAATAATATTTGATGTAAATTTCATGTTTTAAATTTATTGGTTAAGTTCAAGCTTAAAAATGTGACGGCAGGGATGCCCGTCTACACTGGGTGCAAACAAAAAATCAGCTGATTTCTTTGAGAGGGTGCCAGCTAGAGACGAACATGTGAGGTCATTATTTACAGATAAAGTGATTCAGAGAATTGAGAAGGATGTTGGCTGTAAGCTAAGGATGGATGAGAAATTCCTATTTGTCAGTGGTAAGGATAGGCTGATATTGGCGAAAGGTGTTGATGTTGTGCATAAAATTATCCAGGATGGTAAAGAAGATGACATTAAAGGAAACTGTCCAGCAAACATGTCCAGGTCTCCTCCAGGGGTTAGGTCTGGGTCTACTCCAAGAAATAGGTCGAGGTCTCCACAGAACAGGTCCAGCCCTCCAAGGAAAAGATCCAGGTCTCCTGCAAGGAAAAGATCCAGGTCTCCTGCAAGGAAAAGAGCCAGGTCTCCTCCAGAGGACCGCCATGTAAGCTCTCGCTTGATGCGCTCCGATTCTCAAAAGTCTCAACCTAGTCCAAGAAACGCCTTCTTTGCACGCAAAGATCTCAACCAAGAAAAGGGTTCTGAACCTCAAAGATCTCAATCTACGCCAAGAAAGGATTCATTCTTTCCTCGCAGGGATTTCAACCAAGAAAGGCCTTTCGAATCTCAGTTGCGTGAAGACATAAAAAGGTTTTCAAGGGACTACCCACAAGGTAGGGACCTTGTTGAATATTTTTGTGGGCTCAGTTAAGAAATGGTAATTCCAAGAACGACCTTAATGGTTCATGAAATATGTAGTTCACATACTTGTAGTCGGCATTAAAATTTTTCTCATTTTGCATCTCCCTTATTTTGCAGCAAGAGGTAAGTTGAAGCTTTGTCGTGGTTCTGGGTCAGACAGATCTTCAGTTGGCTATTCCAGATTGTATCTGGCACCTTTGGTTGTTTGAAATAAAGATAATTTAAAATTAACCACCTATGATCATTTGGGACCAAGGGGGTACTCACTGATATTTCTTCATTTGATGAAGCTTTCAGCAGTCATGAAGGTAGACGCCATGCAATTCTTTCGAAGTCTCCGCATACTGCATATGCATATGAAAGATATAGTTCTGTTGAGGGTCCCCGTGAATATGGGGGTATTCAGATGGCAAACACATGGGATACTCAGAGTCAACATCCAGATCTTCACGTAGGACAACATTTTAATCTTTCATCTCAAGTGGAAACATATGAAGAGTTGGAAATGGAATTCAAAAAGGAGATCATGGAATGCATTAGAGTCCGTGACAGTCAAGAAGATGAAGAAATATGTAGGCATTGGGAGGTATGAGTTTACTCTTTTGATTGATAGTAATTATAGGTACTTTTAAGTGGTGTTCTACCCTGAAATGTGTTATGCTAGAGGTATGCTTGAGGCTGTTAAGTGTTAACTGATGTCAAGCAAATGCGTGCACACAGTTAACTATTTGTTGTCTGTGTTTGTTAGCTGTTTCTGTGTGGTAAATTAAGCTCTCAGACCTACATCAGTACTATATAAATAACCCCTTTAAGACCTGGGTTCTGCTGCTTGCACGGGTTCCTGTTCCCCACTTTCATATGCTTGGCGATAGTCAAAATGACTCACGTGGCCTCTATTATATCACCCAAGTACATATATACTTAATTCAATAAACATACTAGGTTAATCTTCGGAGTTAAGTACATTAATCTAATCAGATACACATATCCTTTGGTATTCTGATATATAAATTAAGGTCTCTTCTGATGCCACTTTGCCTATGGAAAATATAAAACTTATAATATTTCCTTTTAGAAAGCAATGTCATTTCTTAGAATTTTGATGATATGCTCTCTGTTCGGCTTCTAGAACATTCGTGAGCTCCGAGAGGGCTATATGAAGGAAGTAGCTATCATGAGAACAAAGCACGGAAAACAATGGGAGGAGTTTCTACAGCTTCAGATGCAAAGGCGGCAGTCTGCACACTTTATGTCATGTGATCAGTCGAGTTTTGGAGACTATGACCGACCATCTGGTAATCCTCACTACTCAGGGAACAATATTCCAGTGGATCCGCGGAACCGATACCAAAACACAGCCGATGAATATTATGGTTCAGGAGCAGCACATGAGGGTTCTGGTGAACATCAGCGTCAGGTACATGAGGGTTATGGTGAATTTCAGAGTCAGGCACATCATAGCTTTGGCAGATCATATGGCAGATAATGATTCAGAGTAAAATGGTGGTAAGTGATTTTCTACCACCTTGACCTTCTAAGTAGGAGTGACACTAGACGAGTTGTTTAGTCACCAAGGGATCCAAGAACACCTATACTTATCATGGCATAAATCATGCCTGGTATTATCTGTAAATCAAGGTTGTTGCTGACACTTATTTTGGACTACGCCCTTTTTTTGCAACTATCAGCTCTTCAGGGGCATATGCTAAACGAGTCAGATGTGCTAGCAAAATGATATGTAATTGTTATTGTTATTCATTCACCTAATCCATTATAAAATTTCCAGGATGCATGTCTACGATGGTGTTCAGGTTAATCATGGCTGTGACCCTTTTGGTAAGTAATCTTTGGTCTAGTACGGGGAGGACAAGGATGTGCTTTTATATTAAATACACCCACTTCTGGGTCATGTTGACAGTTAGCAGCACTTGTTTTAACTTCTAAAGGAGATTGCTTTATATGTGTATCCGTCACTGTTGTATATCCTTGATACATTCTGGTTGGCGTATGCCTCCAGGAACAATCGTAGTTTTTTTTCCTCATCGGCTTGTTCCTTGAACTGTATCTTCTTAACTACAGTGTTGCTTCTTGATCGTATAGAATCGTCTTACTTAAACCATTTGGGCTGCCGGTAATTTGCAATTGAATCTTGTGAGGGTCGCCTCCCAACTGTCAATAGTATTGTCCAGATCAGTTTCTGTCCCACCAGTAAAGGAATTCATTTTCTGTGCCTGTAGGATTGCTTAAATAAATTCCCTTAACGTCTATGCATAACAACAATCGGTGGAGTTTGTTTTTTCCGGGCATGTGATGCTGACTTTACATGCCTTGCAAGAGTCTATAAAAGACTTGGAACGTAGTTCTGGTTTTCGTGGTTGGCTTACAGTGGTAATGTAACTTGATTGTACTCTGATCAATGCGTTCTAGTGGACGGCAGTGTAACTTGCATGCAATGCTCGCAAGAGCATAGGGCACTGCCATTTTAAACCCAAGTTTCTGTATTTGAATTGCTTGGGAAGTTATAATGTTATCTACAAATTTAAACCATCTCAGCCGACCATTTGTATACCGAAGTTCGTTTAACTTGTGGTTTGGACCTTAAACTCAAAAATATTACATGGAAAAAAAATCCAAAATTTCAGCCGGGAGATGCACTAGAGTGTAAGGTAACACTATCAACCAAAATCTAGTGTAAGGCGACGCTATCAACCAAAATTTGTTGTTACACGACACTATTACATAAAGTCGCGTCAAAAATATAATTCAGGTAGATAGCTAGCAAAGTTGTGTCATATCAAGAATTTAAAGCTGGTGGGAGAGGTGTAAAGTCCATTTTTATGTATAACCGTTATTCGGCAATGTGTATACTCGGCACATATTGATGCTAAATTTCAGGGGAAATTGATAGTCTCAACGTCGTTCTAGCATTTAATCTACTGATTATAATTTCAAATATGCAATTCAATAATTTTGATAGGCGTAAAAAGTGATTCCTTAAATTCTGAATCAATATGCAGTAGATGCGCTGCCACAGCATGGTTCCCTGCTTCTTACATATTGGTCCCTGTTAAAATATATAAAAGTTTAGCCAGTTTTGCAAAGGCTAGAGGTGCAATTTAGATGAAGAAGAAAGATCAGTGATCGACATAAGCTGTATTAAATAATAACTGTTTTCGAATCCTCTAATGTAGCAAGTCAATCAATGTTCATTCTAAACAGCGGAGTGAAAACTCAACAAAACACAGTTTGGTGCACAAAATAATGAACAAAAATGAATACGAATTGCTTGTGAACACCATCTTTTTCGGGGGATGGTGTCGAGGATTGTATTTTTTTAGCCTTGATGTAGGGGAGATTATATACGCTAACAAGATGATATTGCTATCACGATGCCTCGTGCAATAATAATAATTTGATGATTATAGTTTCATGAGCTGTCTCCATGTCTTCTGTACGAACAAGATATGCAAATCATTTTTTTGGGATAGTGGGGAGTTCACCCCTGTCCAAGGTATCAGGAGAGAAAGAACAACCAATAGCTAACACCAAAGGCCTTTAATCCCTTCATGTAGTGTCCCAACATGATGTGCTGAGATTCAATCCCGCAACTTGCGCTTCACAAGCAGCTGGCACGTGCAAGGTATGCAGATCATATTTGGGCTAGTAATACACATTGCCTTGCTCTGTTTGAGCAATATAGCTCGATTAATGCTTGAAGAAAGAATGTCTCAGATTTGTCTAATGTGCTCACCCTCCAAATCTGCTCATAGTTCTATGAGCTTCAAATCATGTTGGTAACTCAACATCCTTAACTCATAGATTGTCCATACTGTCTGCTAACCCTAACCTTCACATAGCTTTCATTCAAATACTATTGAGTGATGACCTATCCTACAAAGTGATGTTGAAGAGATCAACATTGACATGCTTGTGACATCCATGCATCTCACAAAGTCTGTAGCTTTTTGATGCATTCTCATCTAGTTTTCATAGGGATTGTAGAATATCAATATCAATTTTTTAGTCACAAAGAGTCCATGCCATCTTCCTTAGGCACGTCTACAATGCAATCTAAGGTGTTAACTAGGACACAACTTCTCTACACTATTCTCGAATCCACTTTGGCGGTCTTACTATTACTAGTGTTGGGGAGGTTGGTTTCATCCTAAGCCTTATAACAAAATTGACCCAAACAAGGGTGTCTTAACGGCTCATAAAGGCATGATAGGTTGGATGACTATAACTAGTCTTTCTCCACATGTTTGGGACATCCATGTTTCTAAACCCAACACCTCCTATTTGGGGTCAGCGTATATTATAACAATCAGTCACCCTTATCACTAACATTCATATGAAGGCTTTTGCTAGATCTGTGTTACCCACTACACCAATATTTCTAACAAAGTTAGCATGCACAATGGTTGATACATCTATATGATTGACATCATTGTTGAAGAGCCCAAAGTTTAGGCGTGCAATGGTCAGCCACACGTGACCATCATGGCCATTATGAAACCTATCTCAAATCAATAAAAATGATGGTTCTAACATCTCTAAAAGTGAGTGAGTCCCACCTAATAAGGGTCATGTCTAGTTCTGTAAAGACTCCAACCTGACTATGTCTACCAAGTGTTTTTGTTTCAAAAACCATGTCTCCTCTTCACATGGCTACAACACCCACCAACATATAGCCACTGAGAAACTACTCATCTGAAAAAACCAACAAATGACACTTGCATCTGACATCTCTATCTTTAAGGAGCCTTGTCCAGAAACAATACTCTAAAAAGAGTCCTTGTAAAACCAGCCTTGGTTGTCCGACCAACATTAAATACAAAAGAAAGCAAAGGTCATGAAGAAGTCGATGATAGGGTGACAATTAACTAGCAACATAATTCTGATGATGGTATTCACAATAGAAACATTACATAAGAAATTATGAATGATGCATCAAGCATCTCTATACTTTCACAAACTAATGGTCACTACCCTCTTTCCTTCAATATTATCAAGAATCGCATATCTTGACAAGATTGCCCATCTTTCATAAACTTTGCTGAAAGCAATGGAATAACTTGTACTAATTCTCATAATGCTAATGAGGCTCTTATTGAGCTTGAGTTTGATCTAAGATGGTCCAACATGTTACCCGAGACTACTACTTAGAAATAGCTAAATTCCTTGTATATTGGTTAATTTCCACTTTCCACACAATGTAAGATTGTCTTGGTGTTTATCTGTTGTTGTTTAAATGAAGACCACATCTTTGAATGTCTATGGAGTAGATCTATAAGACATTATATCCTGCAAAAGAAGATTCAAGTGACCACTATTCATGAGACTTATAAATGTCTCATTACCACCTTGCCTAGATAGCGGGTCATTATATCACTCATTGGGTCCATAAACCTTCAAATGGACTTAATGATGACGTCCTTGTGGGCAGATATGGCTTAAGTATCATGTCACAATAGTCAAACTATAGATTATCCCATTTCACTTAATTTGTACTCGACTGTTGAAAACATACAATGATACTTCACAAGCATATATGGGGAGTCAAATAATTATAAAGTTGTTTTTATATATGTTTCTTTCGTGGCTCACTTAAGGTGATTTCAATTGCACTAGGTTCATATATGAAAGATTGATCTTTACAAATTCACATCAAAACCATTTATAATTTATGATTCATTTGAATACTTTTATTACTGATGCCCACTCATCGATACAAGTGTTGGCAACACCCATATTATGTGATATAGAAGATTATCATATGCTATTCTAGATTTATTTATGTACACACCTTCAAAGGATGACCTATGTTCATTTAGTATGATGCGAGCAAGTTCAAGAGTTATATCAGATCACATGCCCATTACTTTTAATACGAAATATGCATACTAAGGCCCCAATCCTTTTATATTTGATAGGTTATGGGATCGATACAATCAATTTATCACAATTATATCTCAACACTGGATCATACAACATAAATAGAAACCAGTTAATGAACTTTGCTAAAGCTAAGAAAGATTTTTGAAAATATTTAATCCCTTGGAATAGGAAGACCTTTGTCAATAAATACAAAAAGTTAGAGTGTGAGAACCCATTACACTAAATGAGATTACTCAAAACATAAAACACAATAAATCACTAATTAATCACATACCCAAAAATATGGGTAAATTTAAACCGATTTCAACATCAACACCCACTCAAAAACATTTTCATAAGAGCCCAACATCTTTCTTGTATCCATACTATGCCAAGAATTTGATACAAATTGTTCTATCGTCTTAGCCACAACATATAGATACCGGAGAACAATAATCATATATGCCACACAAAAAAGCATTAATATGCTAACAAAAGTCCGATTTATTTGAAACAACATATACAAACTTTTCCTGCCCGGACCTGAGAGTACAAGGACGACTCTAGGACACACTAGACATCTAATCAACTTTATCAAAGATTCATTACTATAGCTCCTCTTTGCTGCCACATGTTTGTTTTCATCACTTTTGATTACCTAAAAAAAATGTGGCGAACCAAAAAGGTGAGACCCATGTCCCAACAAGAGATATAACCTCCAACAACATTTATTGATTACAACATTTTTAAGTAATTAAATAGTTAAGCAGTTTAATCATATATAACAAATAAGATCTGCAGTACTGATGATTAACAAAATACATAAAGGAGCAGATAATAACTATCATCATTAGCCAGACTATCATCCTTTATCTTGTAAACAATATAAGCAATTCAGTAGCATATGCATATCTAGCATCATGAGCAAGTCTAGTAACATAGCATAGCTAACAACATGAGCATGTCTAATTGGTTGAACATATCAACATAATAAGAAGAGCTAAAAACATAAGCACAACTATCTAGATAAGCATGATTAGCAGTATATGCATCGCTAGTTACAAAGGCATGGCTAGCATGCTAAACATAACTAACAACATGAGATAGCTAGCATCATAATTATAATCAATAGTGGTAGTATAGTTATCAACACAAGAATGGCTACTATATGTAAGCATCAACAATCTTAAGAATATCCACAACCTAAGTGTATCTACTATCTCTTAATTGCACTAAGCATCATCTTTATGTAAAGATAACAAACAAGGGTTATCATCCAATGTGAAGCGTTGTGTATAACCCTAAACAAATATGATACATGACTATATTACATCTTTTATTATGCCCTGGGGAATTTGAATCATACCAATCAAAGACCAACCGACCCCTACAAAGGGCTATTTGGTTCCATATAAGATCTAGGAGTGCCGGTATCCTAAGATCTCTTCCCCTCGGTCAATACGAGTAAAAGGTAGTGACATATTAGTCAAAGCTGCCACCACATCGACATATAGTCCTGTAACTAGCCCACCTTGGTACAAGTCACGACACTAGCATCTAGGGTATTCAAACCCAATCACTGAGGTACAACCACAGTTGTCCTCTAATCACATCATGTTATAATCACCGAGACATGACCGTAGCCGTTCTCAATCACATCAGATATATGAGGCATGACCATAGCCAACCTCCACAATCTGCATTGTGGATGACAAGGATATATCCTCAACCTGCCACCCCCACATACTCAATAGTATGCGCTCCGAGTTTCCCTTAGGAATACTCATTTCAACATCCAACAAGTTTTGACACTGAAGATGGTTCTACGACATAGGGCACTACATGATTAGAGTTACACTTGATTAGTTATGCCAGTTAAGTGAATTAAGGCTGCACCAAACAAGTGGACCTAATTCACTTCTAGAAAGCATATAAATATCACAACTTTGAAAAGATATAAAACATGTAAAACATAATTTCTCATCTCATTATCACATGGTACTATTCACTTGCCATTCACGAGACCACACTAGTCATAATACTATCACAAGATATAAATCCTTTTCAAAATATCACAGGGTATCAACCCTTATCAACATTAGAGGATTACACCTCATTCAGGGCTCAACCATGCCCAAAGGTCATTAAGACCATCATACTATTTCCTGCAAGATCATCATTATCTTTGCATGCCTTATAACAAGGCTCAACAACATCACTTACATATAATACACTGGATCCACACAATATTGCATTAATGAGCTAGGAGATATTCATAAAAAATCATAACAGGGTTATATTAACGTTAAGAACATTCCTTTATTACATAAACATGCAAGGAATCTAGATATGATTAACCCTCATCATATTCATAATGCACATGTTTAGCATAAGAAAGTATCGACCATGCGGCTATGATAACCACCAATTAACATATTAAGGTTATGATCATATTAAGGAGGTTATTCCACCATCATTCCATCATATAAGAATGTTAAATATGAATACTCATCTTTATATATTTGCATTAGAGTTAGGTTCAACATGATAAATTATATCAATGCTATTAATCATCACTTATACCCAAACCCTAACTCACAACATCCCCATTGGATCATGGATGCATAAGGTGAAGCATCACCATAACATTCCATACTATTCTCAAGTATGAACCCAAACATAAATCAAGATTTTTACCATTGGGTTATAGCATACTAGGGTTTCAACAACAATAAGAGAGTACTCGATGATTGTATTAATCATTCAAGGACTATTCATACCCAATTACCATCATTTAGTTATATTAAAGCTAGGTATAACATGCTATACCTCATTAGGGTTACATATCCACACAATATGGTTATCATCCCTTCTATTCATATGACTGAATAGGTAAGAATACCTTGTTAAGGGTAACCCTCCATTTTTTCATTCATCATTCAACCCATATCACCATACCACAATGTCACCCAGAACCATTGGATGTTTAAAAGATAAGACCATTGGTTGTTTACATAAGTAAACACCTTGGATAAAACAACTATGAAGTCCTTGATTTGTTATCTATAAAGAGTCACCATCTAATCCTAGACATCCCTTGATTAACAACACAAAAAGTTCCATTGAAAGTAGGGTAAAACCCATAATCGACTGTTCATTTAAAACAAACCATCCATTGTCAACAAGTAAACTCCTTAAGTTGATATTATAAAGGAGACCATCTAAATAACATTATTATAACCAACATATTACATTAACCATCATTCCACTTTATTGGAGGAATAAACATTATATCTTGACCATTGGGTCAAGTTCATATATTAAAACCATCAATTACAGTATAGGTCCGATCATTGCATCTAGTTACCCAAGAAACCATTGGTCTAAGGCTTAATTGATGCTACAACTATATGATTAACTCACCATAGTTTTTGGAGACCTGATCCACCATCATTAGTGACCATTAAGTCACCATAGGTTGTTAGATCAACACTATATTCATTAATCATCATCAAATATCAAACGAATATCACCATTGATTGATAGCATCATTAGGGTACTTAGTTGTTAATCACTAGGCTTCTAATTAGGCCAAAACATGACCTAAGAGGTGAACGTCAGTTGAAACCCTTGGTTACCACCATCAATTGTCATGAAGACAACACCATGGGGTTATTGCAATGGTAACATCGTCGAGTCATGGGTTTATAGAAGAAATCAGCTTAAAACCCTAAAATTGACCATTGGTTGATAGGTGTTTAGCACCATAGGTTGTCAAACCAAACTGATCCAAGTCATATTATACCTTAGGAATAACGTACACATGATCACATGTTCATATATAACTGAAATCAGAACAGGAAACGTTATAAAATTGAAATCCAAGTCAAGCATAACTTTTTAGTGCATGGATCATCATTTTCAAGTAAGAACATGATCTAGAAAGCTTATGGTAAGCAATAAACGTGGTGCAAGCTATAAAACTTGCCTCTAATGAGAATTTGAAACCCCACACAGAAGAAAACTCGAGCAGGTATGGTAGAAAATCTAAGCAAAAGCTATGAACTCGTCCATCTAGCACCTTTCTTCATCAAACGAGCAAACCCTAAGGAGAAAGAAAGGTAGGGTTTTAGAGATTCAGAGCAATTTCTACCATGGAACAACAAGGTTCCGACCTGTAGAAAGGTAGGAGGAAGGATAACAAAGAAATAAATGAGGAAAGAAGGGGATTCTTACTCTTTTAGGCCAAGATCACTAGAAGGACGCTTTTTAAGCCCTAAAAGGAAGTCAATTGCAACCCTAGATCCTTTTTCCAAGAAGGTCCCCACTTTCTTCTTCCTTGGATAGGAAAATTCACAGCAGCACAGAGGGAGAATGAGGTTGGGAGAAGGAGGGAAGTGGTGGAGAGAAAATGGCTCGTTTTGGTGCTTAGGGATAAGTATATGAAACTTTAAGATAAAGATAAAGAAAAAGTTGAAGTTCTAGTATCTTTCCAAGTGTCCATGGCCTTAAACCATTAAGAATATACAAGCACACACTCAAGGAGCTCCCCAACCGTCCATAGAGACATGCTTATCCCTCGTTTCTTGAATTTCCAAGCAAAACAAATAACTCATTAGTTGATAGCTACTAAGGCTCCTATTGGTTTGGTGTAAGTCATGAGTTCCGTGGAACTCGTTTTCTGGGAACTCTAGTTCAGTTTTTGGAACTTAAATTCCATTCACTTCCATGTGATTGGTTTGTTGTAAGTGCAAATATGGAAAATACTAAAAATATTGTTAATTTTTATTGTATAATATAAACAAGAGGATGGCAAACACATAAAAAAAGAATCATATCCATAAAAAATCATAATATTCTTAAATCATAATAACCACAACTGGTTATGGTGCAGATGTTGCTCTTTTAAAAATATTTTATTATGGTACAATTATAACTCTTAAAAAATATTATGATTGAAGTCACATCACAATATTTTTATTTCACTTTGTGTATACAAAATATTGTAATAATATTCACATTTTTTGTGTTTGTAAATAAAAATTTTGGTTAATAATTATTAACGCAATGTAGAAAATTAATTTTTACATTATTTCTATAGGGAACATTTACTATATTATTCGTACATGGTTATAATTAATTATTATTTTTCAAATCACATTGTTTAAACATGAAGAATAAAATAAATTACTTAAATCACATTGTTTTCACATGGTGTTGTGTGTTTCTTTTTCATGATGTTGTATTTTTTATTTTGTAGGTCGTACTGATAATGGTGGTTATAGTGTAAAATATTTCACGTAGTGCGATTATAGTGTATGATATTTTGTCATATTATGTTGTGATTTTAGAAATGAACTATGTCCAAACTGCTAATATTTCTAGTCATAAATATTTTACATGTGATACTTATAACGATTGAAGAATATCATTGTATAACAAATGATGTTAGTTGTCCCGAAACTCATTTTCTGCTCTTTTTAAGATGGAACTCAAGAACTGTGTTTTGTATGTAAGTCTCTAACTCACTGGAAGTCACGAAACTCAAGTTCCAACACTTACTTTAAACCAATCATAAAAAACTACTCAAGGAACTCTAGTTCATAAGTTTTCTAGACCAGTTATGATAAACCAATCGGAGCCTAAAGGTAGCTCATCCATGAAGGGGTAAACCCTAAAATACCCCTAGAGAAAACACCTTCAAACCAAGGTTTAAATAGGTGATCCATGTTTCAAGAAGCTCAATAATGATGATAAAATATTCAAGGAACATAATTCAAATGATAAATTGCAGAGAAAATCTCTCAATTGGGTAAATTGCAGAAAAGTCCAAAATGTGCATAAAATTGCATAACTTGCTCAAACAGTGTCCAAATTGGACCAAATTTGAAACTTAAGCTTTTCTTATGATTTACAAGAATATCACAAGGTAATATTAGGGCTATAAGAATTAAATTATGATAATTAAGCTCATTCAACTCATTAAGTAAGTTTAGGGGCCTTACAACTATAAACCCCTAACAGGGATTTCGCCCCCGAAATCCAAGGTAAACAAAGATGGGTACTTCCTTTACACCTCATACTATTACCTTCACATGGTTACTTACATATCATGGTGATGTCACATCATTCATACATATCTCATCTTGGGTCAAAATAAAACCCCCACCTAAGAAGACATTCTCAATATGGAATGTAGAAACTTGTTGTGTCATCTGTACAACTCTAGTAGTAATGTTCAACTTTAAATTCTATCTATCCTCCTAAAATTACATCTATTGTATCAACAAATTACTCAAAGTCATACTTGCTAGCTTTTTACCAATCATGGCATGTGTCCCACACCATTCCTTGAAGCAAAAAAAGGCAATGTATCCGTCCCTTTTTTTTACACTGACACTAAAACTCTTGTCAATTCTTTTTCAGCATCAAAAGAAATGCTGACACTAGAAACTGTCATTCCATACAAGGAAACATCATTCCTAGTCAACCTTGTTAGGGGTGAAACAACAACACTATCTTCACCTTACTAGGATTTACACAACCTACTTAGAAGACATATCATGATCCCATAAAGAAATTTAATCAACTCCATCTCATTCGTGTTCAACTTGTCTCATAGATATTGCTGCTTCGGCAACCCTAAGGTTTTTGAAGAAATATTGATCATATTTTTGACCATATTTGAAATACTTTGACATGTCATCATTCAAAGTTTGATATAACTTATATGACATGACTGGAACACTCTGTTCCTCCTATTCATAAATTCTATTTGTACATTGGTTAGTCTATAGGACCTAACTCTAAACTCATCATGGTCATGTGAATTATGTCATCCAATCTAACTCTTATGCATTGATAATTGATCATAGGTTTATCTTAAAGGAACATGGTATCACATATCTATTGACCAACAAACCATCTATCCTTGATAGTGGTCTTGCCCAGCTATCACTGAACCATACACAACATTATAGAATCATAACATTATAGAATCACTTTTTTTCCAAACACATTTAGAAGGTCATCATCAACTCTCTTTCTCTCTCTAAGGGAGAGAAACATTTGGAATGTTCATTTAATAAACATCTCCAACCTTCACATATTTCTCATACCGTTGATACATCTTGGATACTAGGATTCATTACCTTGGTATCCACCTCATGTACTATAAGGAACTCACATCATTATCTCATCCACTTTTACCAACATAACAAATATCAAAAAATATGAGAGGAGTCTTCTTAATTATTGGAAGGCTCAAAAGAAAACTCATCACAAACTTTATGATCTTGGAACCATAGTCCAAGCAACCTTATGCTATAATAAGCTATCCACCCTCATGTTTACAACAAATCCACACATACCAAGTGTCAATGATCCACTTGAAAGTTGTGCCCTAGAAAGGAAAGACACAAAGGGAAACATAATTACCACATCATAACAGCATTGTTCTGGGGTCGCTAGCAAAAAGGTAACCAATTCTATTTTCATTATGCATATTACAACTTCTTATGTATCATTTTACCTTCTTCATTTTTGGTTCCTTACCATTAGCATAGGAATCATCATGATTAACATATCTCATTACTCCTTCCTTGAAGAATATTTATCACACTTGAGTATGTTTTCTTATTTTATTATATTTTTCAACCACTTATCAACATGTAAATACTCATATTCCACATTTGCTTCATTAAATCGGGATCATCTCCCTTAATTTCTTTCACATGCCATGTTGATTTTTTCATTAACACTTTCTCACACACATAGGTTGGTCTGAGATTAACTCAGGTTCCACCTTATTTCTTTGCCATTGTTCCCATTCATCTTCTCATTTTGTACTTGTTATAGGAGTTCTCTCTATCTTATGTGGATTTCATACCTTGATTCACTTTATAAGCATAGACTTATCTATCTTTTACTTTATTATCTTCTTGAATCACATCTTCAAGAACTCCTCTTTTCCTTATTTGTATTCAGATTTAGATTTCATGGTGTTGTATCTCTCTCTTATATTTACCAAACATTCAAGTTTTGATAGATAATGATGCAATTCTCATCTTATTTAAGGTAGGATTGAGATATTCACACCATGATTTCTTATTCGTTATGCTCTTTAGATTGTCTCAAAATGACTACTTGATCATAGTAATAAGAAAGATAACAATCTAAGAGTTCCATACTTACCTTTCTTCAATAATTGAATACCTGGCTAGGGCGCTCAAATAGTGAGATTAGGTAGTATGCACTATATTTTCATGTCATGTTCCTTACTTAAACATCATCCTAGTCCGAAGTCCTAGTGTCCCTGCAAACTCAGTGAACCTAAAGATCTGATACCAACTTGTGAGAACCCATTATACTAAATGAGATTATTCAAAACATAAAACACAATCAATCACTAATTACTCACATACCCAAAAATATGGGTAAATTAAAACCGATTTCAACATCAACACCCACTCACAAATATTTGCATAAGAGCCCAACATCTTTCTTGTATCCATACTATGCCAAGAATTTGATACAAATTGTTCTATTGTCTTAGCCACAACATATATATACATGATAACAATAATCATATATGCCACATAAACAAGCATTAATATGCTAACAAAAGTCCGATTTATTTGAAACACCATATACAAACTTTTCCTGCCCAGGCCCGAGAGTACACGAACGACTCTAGGACACACTAGACATCTAATCAACTTTATCAAAGATTCATTACTATATCTCCTCTTTGCTTCCACATGTTTATTTTCATCACTTCTGATTATCTAAAAAAATGTGACGAACCACAAGGGTGAGACCCATGTCCCAGCAAGAGATATAACCTCCAACAATGTTTATTGATTACATCATTTTAAAGTAATTAAATAGTTAAGTAGTTTTATCAGATATAACAAATAATATCAGCATTACTGATGATAAACAAAATACATAAAGGAGCAGATAATAACTATCATCATGAGCCAGACTATCATCCTTTATCTTGTTAACAATATAAGCAATTTAGTAGCATATGCATATCTAGCATCATGAGAAAGTCTAGTAACATAACATAGCTAACAACATGAGCATGTCTAATTGGTTGAATATATCAACATCATAAGAAGAGATAAAAACATAAGCACAACTATCTGGATAAGCATGATTAGCAGTATATGCATCTCTAGTTACAAAGGCATGGCTAGCATGCTAAACATAACTAACAACATGAGATAGCTAGCATCATGATTATAATCACCAGTAGTAGTATAGTTATCAACACAAGAATAGCTATTGTATGTACGCATCTACAATCTTAATAAGATCCACAACCTAAGTGTATCTACTATCTCTTAATTGCACTAAGCATCATCTTTATATAAAGATAACAAACAAGGGTTATCATCCATTTTGTGAAACATTGTGTATAACCCTAAACAAATATGCTACACGTCTGTATTAAATCTTTTATTACTCCCTGGGGAATTTGAATCATACCATTCAAAGTCCAACCGACCCTTGCGAAGGGCTATTTGGTTCCATACAAGATCTAGGAGTGCCGATATCCTAAAATCTCTTCCCCTCAGTCAGTATGAGTAAAAGGCAGTGACATATCAGTTAAAGCTGCCACCACAGCAACATATAGTCCTGTAACTAGCCCACCTTGGTACAGGTCACGACGCTAGCATCTAGGGTATTCAAACCCAATCACTGAGGTACAACCACAGTTGTCCTCTAATCACATCAAGTTATAATCACCGAGATACGACCGCAACCGTTCTCAATCACATCAGATGTATGAGGCATGACCATAGGCAACCTCTACAATCTGCATTGTGGATGACAAGGATATATCCTCAACCTGCCACCCCCACATACTCAATAGTATGCGCTCCGAGTTTCCCTTAGGAATACTCATTTCAGCATCCAACAAGTTCTGACACTAAAGATGGTTCTATGACACAGGGCACTACATGATTAGAGTTGCACTTGATTAGTTATGCCAATTGGGTGAATTAAGGATGCATCAAACAAGTGGACATACAAAACCTAATTCACTTCTAGCAAGCATATAAATATCACAACTTTGAAAAGATATAAAACGTGTGAAACATAATTTCTCATCTCATCATCACATGGTACTATTCACTTGCCATTCATGAGACCACACTAGTCATCATACTATCACAATATATAAATCCTTTTCACAATATCACAGGGTATCAACCCTTATCAACATAAGAGGATTACACCTCATTTAGGTCTCAACCATGCCCAAAGGTCATTAATACCATCATACTATTCCCTACAAGATCATCATTATCTTTGCATGCCTTATAACAAGGCTCAATAACATCACTTACATATAATACACTGGATCAGCACAATATTGCATTAATGAGCTAGGAGATATTCATAAACAATCATAGAAGGGTTATATTAATGTTAAGAACATTCCTTTATTACATCAACATGCAAGGAATCTAGATATGATTAACCCTCATCATATTCATAATGCACATATTTAACATAAGAAAGTATCAACCATGCGGCTATGATAACCACAAATTAACATATTAAGGTTATGATCATATTAAGGAGGTTATTCCACCATCATTCTATCATATAAGAATGTTAAACATGAATACTCATCTTTATCTATTTGCATTAGAGTTAGGTTCAACATGATAAATTATATCAATGTTACTAATCATCACTTATACCCAAACCCTAACTCACGACATCCCCATTGGATCATGGATGCATAAGGTGAAGCATCACCATCACATTCCATACTATTCTCAAGTATGAAGCCAAACATAAATCAAGATGTAACCATCAGATTATAGCATACTAGGGTTTCAACAATAATAAGAGAGTACTCGATGATTGCATTAATCATTCAAGGACTATTCATACCCAATTACCATCATTTAGTTATATTAAAGCTAGGTATAACAAGCTATACCTTATTAGGGTTACAAATCCACACAATATGGTTATCATCCCTTCTATTCATAGGAGAGAATAGGTAAGACTACCTTGTTAAGGGTAACCCTCTATTTGTTCCATCATCATTCAACCCATATTACCATACCACAATGTCATCCAAAACCATTTGATGTTTAAAAGGTAAGACCATTGGTTGTTTACATAAGTAAACACCTTGGATAAACCATCTATGAAGTCCTTGATTTGTTATCTATAAAGATTCACCATATAATCCTAGACATCCCTTTATTAACAACACAAAAAGTTCCATTGAAAGTAGGGTAAAACCCACAATCGACTGCTCATTTAAAACAAGCCATCCATTGTCAACAAGTAAGCTCATTAAGTTGATCATATAAAGGAAACCATCTAAATCACATTATTAGAACCAACATATTACATTATCCATCATTCCACTTTATTGGAGAAATAAACATTATATCTTGACCATTGGGTCAAGTTCATAGATTAAAACCATCAATTACAGTATAGGTCCTACCATTGCATCAAGTTACCCAAGAAACCATTGGTCTAAGGCTTAATTGATGCTAAAACTATATGATTAACTCACCATAGGTTTTGGAGACCTGATCCACCATCATTAGTGACCATTAAGTCACCATAGGTTGTTAGATCAACACTATATTCATTAATCATCATCAAATATCAAACTAATATCACCATTGATTGATAGCATCATTAGGGTACTTAGTTGTTAATCACTAGGCTTCTAATTAGGCCAAAACATGACCTAAGGGGTGAAAGTAAGTTGAAACCCTTGGTTATCACCATCAATTGTCATGAAGACAACACCATAGGATTGTTGCAATGGTACCATCGTCGGGTCATGGGTTTATAGAAGAAATCAGCTTAAAACCCTAAAATTGACCATTGGTTGATAGGTTCTTAGCACCATAGGTTATCAAACCAACCTGATACAAGTCATATTAGACCTTAGGAATAACTTACACATGATCACAGGTTCATATATAACTGAAATGAGAACAGGGAACATCATAAAAATCGAAATCCAAGTCAAGCATAGCTTTTTAGTGCATGGATCATCATTTTCAAGGAAGAACATGATCTAGAAAGCTTATGGTAAGCAATAAACGTGGAGCAAGTTATAAAACTTGCCTCTAATGGGAATATGAAACCCCACAAAGAAGAAAACTTGAGCAGGTAGGGTAGAAAATCCAAGCAAAATCTATGAACTCGTCCATCTAGCACCTTTCTTCATCAAATGAGCAAACCCTAAGCATAAGGAGCAAGAAAGGTAGGGTTTTAGAGCTTTAGAGAAATTTCTACCATGGAAAAACAAGGTTCCGACTTGGAGAAAGGTAAGAGGAAGGATAACAAAGAAATAAACGGAGGAAAGAAGGGGATTCTTACTCTTTTAGGCCAAGATCACTAGAAGGAAGCTTTTTAAGTTAATTGCAACCCTAGATCCTTTTTCCAAGAAGGTCCCCACTTTCTTCTTCATTGGACAGGAAAATTCATAGCAGAAAAGAGGGAGAATGAGGTTGGGAGAAGGAGGGAAGTGGTGGAGAGCCAATTGATCATTTTGGTGCTTATGGATAAGTATATGAAGCTTTTAGATAAAGAAAAAGAAAAAGTTGAAGTTCTAGTATCTTTCCAAGTGTCCATGTCCTTAAACCATTAAGAATACACAAGAACAGACACAAGAAGATCCCACACCATCCATAGAAACATTCTTATCCCTCGTTTCTTGAATTTCCAAGCAAAACAAATAACTCATTAGTTGATAGCTACTAAAGGTAGCTCATCCATGAAGGGGTAAACCTTAAAATA
Organism: Alisma plantago-aquatica; assembly: GCA_963693085.1. Lineage (NCBI taxonomy): Eukaryota > Viridiplantae > Streptophyta > Magnoliopsida > Alismatales > Alismataceae > Alisma > Alisma plantago-aquatica. The sequence goes on from OY856409.1 coordinate 555,125,838, forward strand.
CCCTTGGAGAAAACACCTTCAAAACAAGGTTGAAATAGGTTCCCCATGTCTCAACAAGCTCAATAATGATGATAGAATATCCAAGGAACATAATGAAAGTGATAAATTGCAAAGAAAACCTCTCAATTGTGTAAATTGTAGAAAAGTCCAAAATGTGCATAAAATTGCATAACTTGCTCAAACAGTGTCCAAATTGGACCAAATTTGAAAATTAATCTTGTCTTATGATTTCAAAGCATATCACAAGGTTATATTAGGATTATAAGAATTCAATTATGATAATTAAGCTCATTCAACTCATTAAGCAAGTTTAGGGGCCTTACATAGAGGAAAACTGAGAACTCTTACATGATCAAAATATACACTTATTAGGATCAATTTTGCATTTAGCAAACAAAAATTGGTATTCAAAAAATGCTACTTGATGAAGAAACTACATGCAAGTATATATGTAAATACAAATGAATTGATGAAGGGCACTTGAACAATTTTTTTCTCTCTATAGAAATTCAATGGTCATAAGAGAAACTCAAACACGAACATGCTTACCTTTGATCATACTAGCACTTAATAGAGAGATGACATCATTCACAACGAGAAAAATCTTTTCAATAATCTCTTTAACCACAAGATATCATTCTCTCACCCCTTTCCTTTTAAGTGGTATAATATTTATAAGAATACCATTGATAAACTATATTATTATTATTATTCCTTCTCCTTAGTGGATATCCAAAAGGCTATTTTAAATCTTGGTCTAGACAAATCTCAAGACATTGATGGTTTTAACATGTCTCTTTACCATCAAAACTAGTACACAATGAAAAATACCATTTTCAATATTTTTTACTACATACACTTGGAGTGCGTGTGATCTCAAGAGATATCAACCTTAAATCAATTGCACATAAATTTATTTTAAGAGGTTGACAATCCTTCCATAATAAGACAATCCAGGCCCATCAATCTCATTAGAAACACTTATAAGATCATAACCAAGGTTTTTAGCTCTAGAATGAGGCTTCACATGGACAATGGTATGAGTGTACAACACACTACTTTCCTAAAAGATATACACATTCAAGATGCCTATTATGAAAAATGATGGTCTACACACATGTAATAAAAATAATAACTCCCATTTTAGCCTTGACACTAGACCTTGAAGTCCTTTTACAATATAAATTGACAATTTTTGCATGAAAGGGTATACATTTTTGAAGATTTGGATTGATTGCATATATAAATGCATCAAAGCTAGCCATAAACCTATTTTTATTAATGGACCCCCTTTGGAAATTTCAAAAGTTGTAATGCTAAACTGTTGTCTCCTTATCCATTTGGTGTTGTATAATCTATTTTAGCCTCCATGTTTTGCCTTTCTATGCCAAATAGTTTTGTCCATATACGATCTACATGTAGGGGGTGAGAAAATCATGGTCCAGAACACAAAACTGGATCGGACCGGCTAGTTCGGTCTGGTTCGGTCTTGGATAGATTTGAGTTCGGTCTGATCTGCAGTCCGAAAATTGTGGAAATTCAATCCGCTGTCCGGTGAGGTCGAAAACCCGCCAGACCGTGGAATGGATTGTGGGTATTTTTTTTAATGTAAAATGCCTTTTAAAAATGTAGTTTTATTATGACAAAAGTACAAATAAATCACATATTATAACACTAGTAGTGCATATATTTGATATTAATGTTAACGAATTGTTAGAAGTAACTAAAATTTTGAAAGTTTCAATGTTAAAAAAGTTAGAAATTGCTAAAAAGTTATGATTGCGGTCCAGCTTTGAAACGGCTTGGCTCTGGTCCAATCTTACTTCAAAAGGTCCGATCTACAATCCATAGTTTTGCACAAATACGGTCCTTGGTCGTCCTATCTCCTATCTACATGATAGGCATATAATGCTATTTGCTAATGACACCATCATGTTCACAAGACCTATTGATGACAATCTCATTAAACCTTGAGAATTCTATGTATGTTTCATAACTTTTTGGTCTTATAATAAACTTTAAAAAATCATCTGGACAGAATACATGTTAAGAACATAGATTTAAATAATATTTGTTGCATGCTCCAATGCCGAACACAACCTTTCCCATAAAATTATTTACACTTGTTCCCTTATCATCCTTAAAATTACCTTCTCAGGCATGGCGATCTATCCTTGATAAAATGAAAAGCATGGATAATTTGTGGCATATGAAAAGCCTCAATTAGGTTGGATATATTACCCTTATTAATGCATCTCTTACAAGTGTTCCTTCATAATCAGTTGTATACTTCCACCCACAAAAATATAAAACAGAATTTATAAGATGAGAAGGAATTTCATGTGGGGTCGAACCATTGAAACAAAAAATATCAACTTTGTTTATTGGATGACATCGTGTTGTCCAAGACATCTAGGAGGTTTTTAGGCATCATTAATGTTATATTACATTCACATTGCATGCTTAGAAAAGTGATAGGCTCAATTATAAGAAGATATTCTTGCACTTGGTTACATTATGACAAAATTAAATTCTATATACCTCCTTGTATCGGGATAAAAATTGTTTGCACTTTGGAGATGTTTAACAAAAGGTTACCATCTTATTGGTGATACTATTATAGCATAACCATTCTATTGATCACATATGAGATTTTGGTCTGATCCCCACTCTAAATTGGGCCACTTTAGTTAGTACAACATAGACATACATATACCACCATTCATCAAATCCATCAACCTTGATTGTTCTCTTCAAATGCCGTATTTTATAAGCAATAACATTAAATGTACTATAGTCTCTTTGTGATTACTAGACTTGACCCATTACCTGATATAAAACCTTACTCAACCATCCAATATGACAAAAAGTTATGTCCTTGGGGTGACTTCTATAATGACAAAAAGGCCTATCAGCTCTTTATTCATCATGAACACAAATCACACTACATAAATTTCTTTGGGCGCATTAAAAGTCCTACTAAAATACATATTTTTTCTTTAGTATATTGGTCATAAAAATTTCTCTTAGGAATTGTTCATGTGTGTACGTTACAACCTTCTATCTTCTTATTTTGTGGCCCCTCAATTAATTTAGACCACATATTCTATGATTGTCTATCTAGCATCAGAATATAGTTACATTCTTACAAGGACTATCCTTTGTTTATTTTTTTGACATGAACAAAGACTATATATCTTGTTGAATAAGGTGGCTTGCATTGACAATAACCTTACTAAGCACTAAATCTCTCTTACTACTTACATCATATGGCATGTCTAGTTGGAAAGAAATTATATATATTGAAGAACAAATGTCATCACTATAATAAAAAGTTCACTAATTTTTATATAAACTTTTTTCGTGGTATAATTTTCCATTGAGGTGATGCCTCCTCCACATTTAGTATCAAGAAAGTTCCTTATGTGTTTTCCATCATTAAATAAGATGAGGTACTAACTCCTACAGTTTGACCAAGTTTGGTGATGATAATGATGAAGTCTTATTGCATGAAAACCCAATGGTATCATAATCAATTTCATTCCTCTTGGGTGACTGAATTGCTATACCATTTTATTTGGATTTTGTATCTTTCTGATGTGGGTTGTCATAAAGAGAATCACACCCCTCCTATTTTGGACAAAACAAATCAGGCTTTGCCTACCACTGTGGGTTGTTTTGATAGGGGAACTCACCTCATGGTACCCTTAGGGCATCTCACCACATTTTATCCTTCTATCTATCTCAATGAGGCCACCCATGATGCTATCATTGATTTTGATATTCTAGTATTTATCTATTACTATGATTTATGCATTTGCATCCTCTATCTTTAACATCAGTATAATGGAACTTATCTATTTTTTGCATTGGTTTACAATAGGTAGGAAACAATGGTCTTCTATAAATCTGTGCCTTTCCTTTAACCCATTTTCTATCATTTGTATTTTGGTTAATCTATAGATAGCTAGTTAGGTTTGTAAAAATAAAAATATTATATGCTATAATTAGGCTTTAAGAAGTATTACAAACTGCATGGCTAATGAAAACTACAACCTACTTCAGAATGGGTGATATGATGCACTTGAGAAATATATATAACACCATACATATTATTCATTATTATTACTTAATTCATCATGTCAGGGTTAGAGTTAGGTATTTACTTTACCTAGTTAATCCTTGGGCTCCCCTTCATGTTAGATTCATTACTTCCAACTTCTTTTATATCTTATTAACTACTACCTCTAGAAATAAACATTCTCAATTCACTTTACACACACCATTTCTTCCTCATTAAAATCCTTCATTGCCTAATTTAAGCGTGTTTCCTTCAAATTAGGTTTAATATGAAATCAATAAGTATAAACAAAATAAACATTTCTTCATAACCATTTTGATAATATTTATACATTACTTTCATCCGAATTCCAATCACTGTTTATCATTTACTTTCTTGCATTTGAATACTCATGTTCCAGATCATTCAACTCCCACTACTATTTTGAAAATTAAAATGATTCTTACTAAATCTTATAAAACTATTCAAATTAAAAAGAGAACAAATTAGGATCAATATCAATAATTTCTAATCATCTTCTCAACTCGTTAGTACATGAATTATAGTTATAGTTGCATTCATAAGGAATCCACTCTACTATAATAGGTGTTGTAGAGTTGTGTCATTGTAAGGAGTGGGTTCCAAGATATGATCCACTCCTCACTAGATCAAATAAGATTCATCCATAAGTAACATGCATACATTTTTCATTGTTCCATGAGTGACTTTTATTTGATCTTTCATAAATGGGTATCATAAAGACCAAAATATAGACGTGGAGGTAAAATATCCTGACTATTTTCAATTTCACTAGATAACATAATAATCTTTGACTAGGGGCTTACATGAAGGCAACAACTTCAAGATCTAATCTGAAGGATATCCAAGCAATCACAAGTCTACCTCCCAAGAATTTTCTCCACCAAGACATGTCCTGATCATCCTGCCATGTCAACCATGCCCTTCACCTATGGGGTTGGAAGCATATCCCATGAAAAAAGATGTGGATGTTATTAACACAAAAATGCCGATATGAGCACCTAAATAGGGATCAAGCAATATTAGGAAAAAGGACAACAAATATTTTTTAATCACGGCTTCCAACAAACAGGGAAAGTGAACACCCAAATGGATATAAAAAAGAAACAATATACGTTAACAAACAACACACTTTTGATACAAAAACAAATCATCATGTGTGACATAAGAACAATAAAGTAAATTAGGGCACATAAACCATCATCAATAGTAGTCAACATGAATGCAAGTGAGATAAACATAGAACTAGAGAAATATAAATAAACAATGGTAGTTAGGACACAACTCGAAATACAATAGAGAATGGAACATAAGAAAACACCCCAATATATAAAAGTGGGTACAACACTTAGGTATGGGGCACATAACCTCCATCCCAAAACACAACATGGACACATGACCCAAAAACAAAAGTACTTTAAATAACTCTAGGGCAACTGAATAAGCAAACACACATAAATGTAGAAGCAAGTAAAAAGTACAATCACAAAAATAGAATTAGTGATATTTCCATCACACAAATGGATAATATGAAACATTCACCATATAAGTAGGCAAATTAGGTTTCCATCTCACAATGAGAAACAATTTAGACCAATTCCACAATCAGGGTTTCATCAAGAAACAAATTAAAAGTATAAAGTCCAACATGAATTATAGACAATTCAAGAATATTGGGACTCAAATTCATTAAGATTAGACCCAAATAGGTCATCAAGTCAAGAAAGAGAAAATTCATCACCAAAATACCTCAAAGAGGCCCAAGAGAGAGAGAGAGCAAAGAAAGTAATTTCTCAATATGAGTCATAGAGGCATGCAACATACCTCATATACAATCTACCAAGATCCAAGCTAAACCCTAGGTCCACAACATGGCTTCAATAAACATATTATTCACATATATATAGAATTAGGGTTAAATTTGCATTAATTACATAAACCACGAAAGTCTCCTTTTATTAATATTATTAAATTAGGTTATAAAACTACACTATATCGTAGATTATATATATTTTTTTATTCCATATCATATTTTACATTATTATTATGATTTATAGATTACTAGATATGGATTTAGAAATCTAAAAAAGTTAGAAAAATTCTTAAAAGCTACATATTATATACATTATAATTACGCGATGAAACCAACACTATTGGAAGGAGGAAAATCTCATGATTTTGAAACATATTTTATTTTATTCTTATGATCTATGGATTAATTACTATGAGCTATCTACAATAATATTGTTTACTGATTTGATAAATAAAATGTGTCCAATTACCAGCTATCCCCGCTTTGCACATCACCGACTTGGTGCGTGATATGGTAAACATGTAAAGTTTCCAACTTCGATAACCCATGACATCATTAAAATCAATCCAAAAAGGCTACCTTAATCATCGTACACACGACATAATAAATCAGATACCATGATAGAATAATCAAATTAGGTGAGCGATGCCTATTTGTAGAAGACATGTGAAGAACACATACACATCAAATATAACTTCAAAATAGGCTATCAAATTCAAGGCAGGGCCTCTCTTTGACACCAAGGATCACAACATCATTTGTGCTAGAGCACTTTGGTCTCAAAGGCCCATAGACCATATTGTGGGGTCACTAGAAACCCCTGAAAAAACCCAAGATCCAAATTCCATGGTCGAAAAGAAGCCAAAAATGGGGAATGAAGGAAAAAACAATGAAGACCAACAATGGGGAAGATTCAAAACCTCAAGGCAATATCAACAATGAAAAAAAAAACAAATGAGCAACCATACTGGAAAAGAGCACCTGGAATCACATATTAGTGAGGAACAAAGACACAAAGGGGGAAATAATATTATACCTTGAATAGGAGGAAATTAAGGCAGTGGATGTCTTCATACAACCTTCACAAAGACCTCAGTGGTGAACATGTCCCCCAAGAGTCAGAATTTCGGCAACAACTCTTTGGTGGTGCCCAGATGCCAATGGATATGAGGAGGTATACTCTTGGATGAGTGAAGGAAAATTGGATGGTGGAATATATTGGGTTGTGGTGAAGGTACATGGATTGTTTTACAGAGGTTCAGGGACCCACAATTTCCAGGTGAAGGATAGAGAAAAAAATAGGAGAATAACATTGTAGGGGAGTGGCCATATATTGTCAGAGGATTGGAGCAAACAATACATAGATAAATTAGGATAAAAAGTTACAAAATCAAATAGGGAATGTGTAGCAAAAGAAATCATGAAATTTCATGTACGGGATAATGAGAATTTTGTGTTACAAGATCAAGGAAACGACACACTGCTCAAGCACATGCGATCTCCTACTCAAGGTAGGAGATAATGCTTACGACGTTTGATCTTGATTGTATGGTGTTCATGAGGTGCACCATCATTTAAAAGGCGTACACTAGACATGACAAAGAATATTATCTGAACTACAGAGAAACCATCCAAATCAATTAAATAATCTGGATATTAGGTAATTAAAACTTATCTTTTATTTCATACTTTATTTGAGGGATAAAACTAGTTCCAACTAAACTAAAATTTGTCTCCTAGACTATTTAAGGCATGTAGAATCCAAATTTTATATATATTTTTTCATTTTGGGTTAATCTATTATATTATCCAATATTCTAGAGTTCAACTTATATTTAGTTTATTAAATAAAATGAAGGCATCTAGAATTATTCAATTAATCTCACACTTGGCATCCGGGCTAAATGGGTCTCAAAGAATATATGATTTTGGATTCACATTTCTGATTTGAAGTTTCCTTTATGATTTCAAGTACAATTAGGGTTTAGGCTCATTATCCTTGTATCTATTATAATGATATATCATGATCATCAACATTCGTTCATTGGAGTCTTATTGAGATGACCCAAACCCAGTAATCAGGTTTTAGGCCTGCCAAAAGAGGGATTAGACTAACAATTCATTTTTAATCTCTAACTAAAAATTAGCCTTATACACTTCTTTCCTAGATTTCATAGAATTAACAAAACCTCATGTTAACTAAAAGGATAACATCTGATTAATGCACAGACATTATATGATCATAATTGATTTGAAATCTTACATCATATCAAATTGAAAGAAACTCGATCTTGCTTAATTTACATCAATCACATCGTATTGCAAAACTACCCTCAATACTCATGCTCACATTCCCAGGACCTAAAGAAGGATAAGAGAACATCTAACTAACTAATTACTCCTCTCGAAACCTCAGCCGATCTACTCTTGGTGATAGCTAGCTTATGACTCCTCCTACTGAGATGGATATGTTCTTGAAAAAATGTTTCAGTAGTGTGTGTGAGCTACTGGCTTAGTGCATGGACAGTCAACAAGAAACCATGATAATTAAGATGTATATTATTAATAGAATTAAACATAGAAGAATATAAACATGAAAGTTGAAAACTATAAAACATCCAACATGGTAGTAGTTCTGATGTAAAGTACAATAAATATACAATGTAATCCATTAATTATCTTTTCTTCCTTTTACTGTGTCCTGGACCCAGATAAAGTGTACCACAACATGTGGAAGCATTGCAAAAAGCTACAACCTCACTGTATAAGACTTAGACTAACCATAGAACTACAAGTCTACTAAATTAGCTCCCTATTTTGTAATAGGGTTCACCATGTCTGACCTTGATGGTTAAATGGCAAGCTAGGTGAACTAGTCTGCTCCTTTGAACCTAGGTACGCAGGAGGAGAGTCAAAGAACTTAGCTTAACTACCTACATCAGTGGTTTCACAAGGACTGACCTACTAAGTAATATCTAAACTAACTGAATGATATGGGTGCCATTGAAATCTCTAGTTTATGTTTGGAACCTCTCTAATTTAAGAGTCTGTGCTTGATGTCTTAGTCCCTTGTACCACTTTAGTATGCTCTAGCTACCTCGTCCTGGATTCTTCTAGTCGATAGGCACATTTCCTCCTTCATGGTGCAGACCTCCATGATGGATCTATGGTGTTCAAGGCATATAATTTCTAGTTGATTCATTAATTTCACTGATAGTCATACTAATGTACTGTTCTTAAAATAACTATGTACTTTATACTTATGTTTTTTCTTTCTAAACATTGAACTTAGATTAGATCACTGGCATCAATAAAGTATTTTGCCTAAACTGATAAAATGAGTATGTTATTGATATTATAACGAACTATACTTTAAACTTCATTAGTATCTAATTGGAGATAATCATCGACTAGATCACATATTCATAATATGATTCAATGTTATAGAAATTAGGGCAAACCTCAGTTTTGAGTGCTTCTAATTCTACTATCAAGATATACCACAATCTCATAACAAATCATTGTAAATCTGAAAGCATCTATAAGTCATCATAATTATGTTTGAACAAATAATAAGATAACTAAAGTCCTAAATCTTGGTTTAATACATCAAATACAACAATCACCACATATAAAAATACATGCATTTTATGATTTTCAGACATGATCTCTATAAAATCAAGATTTAGAGATGATTTTTCAATCACCTGAATATGTTCTAGCCTAACAATGTCATGCATGAACTTGATATACTTCAGATCTCAGACTACAAAGCTCAGATTTAAGCTCAGGGCTACAAAAACCAACATTGAACATCCTGACTGTAGGTAGACAAACCTAAAAGAAGCATGCTGTAGGTAGAAGACAAAGGAATAAGGTCAACGAAAACCTTCAACAAATTAATTAGGGAGTTGCAATAAAGGGAACACAAAGAGAAGGAAATATAAATGATGTAAAACTACTTACCAAGTAAAATCTATAACAAAACCTTTGGATTCCTCTATTGTTCATGTTCTTCTCCAAATATCACCATAAAAATCATCTTACAGTTCATATTTTATGTGGTTTAAGGCTTTGGTTTTCTAGAAAATTGGAATACAAATCTAAAGAAGCTAATTTCATTAGATTCCAATAAGTATAACAAAAGTTACGGTCAACATTGTGATTGGTTAATCTGGGAGGCTGCACTGGTCACCATTGGTCAAACCTTCAATCAACACCATCGTAAGACCAGACTTTGGAAGCCCACCATCAATTTGTCAACTGATGGTATGTCTGGGAAAAAACTAATAGTGCCATAACTTCATCATTTTAACTCCTATTTGGTTCATTCTTTTTTCCTTGAATTTGTAATTGAATGATCTACAAATTTTCAGACTAAGTTTGATAAAAATATTGATTGATAATTTATTCATTAATTAATTTGTTAAATATCTATACTGTTCTTCCTCATACATGTGTGATCTATTACTATATCAACTAGGGTTCAAATCCTGATGTATTCACAACACATATTTTATTAAACTTATTAAAGAATAATTTTAAGTTAAACTAAAATATAAAGCAACCATTTAATGATGCAAACTGTTAATAAGGTAAAATAAAGGTGTAAATAACACAAGAATTTTCTTAAACCCCCAAGTTATTAGTAAGGCATGGTATGGGTTGTAACGATCTTCCCCTCTAATAAAAATTTTGTCTCAAAATTTGTAGAAGGGGAAGGGATACTTATTACACATCTTAGACTTGGACTCCCACATAGATTATTCTACACCATGGTTCCTCCAAAGGACTTTCACTAAGGACATCTCCCTCTTTTTAAGCTTCTGAATCCTATGATCTAGAATTTGTATATGACCTTCAACATAGGATATATCTTCTCTTAGTTGTACTAGTTCTGTGTCTATGATCTTCTCTATACCTAGATGATACTTCTTCAACATGGATACATGTAACATATCATGTAACTTGGATATCTCATGAAGCAAATCAAGTTTGTAGTAATTGGTCCAACCTTCTGAATGATTAGATAGGGACCAATATATCCATATGTTAGTTTTCCTCACTTTCCAAACCTCAATATACCTTTCCATGGTGATACTTTCAAGTAAACCTCATCCTCCACCTTAAACTGAAGTGGTCTACATATTTTCTTTGCATACCTTTTCTATCTGTCTTGTTCAAATTTCAACTGTTGTTTGATCACAAATATGTTTTTTGTTGTTTCTTCCACCAACTCCGGACCTAGAATATATCTTTCGCCAAATTCATACCAACAAATAGAAGATATACACTTACTCCCATACAAATCTTCATAAGGGGCCATGCCTAAACTGGAACAATAGCTATTTTTATTTGCACACCCCATAAGACTAAGGTGATTATCCCAACTTCCACTTAATTGTAGTACACATGCTCTCAACATGTCCTCTAGGGGTGTAATTGTCCTCTATGATAGTTCATCTGTTTGAGGATGAAATGTTGTGCTAAACTTCAAACCTGTTCCCAAGGTACAATGTAGCTGATTTTAGAATCTAGATGTGAACTTGGGGTCTCTATAATATATAATAGTGATTGGTATTCCATACAATATAACTATCTCATCTATATAGACTTTATCCAGTTTTGGTGCATCCCAAGTTGACATAATAGGTAGGAAATGAGTGGATCTAGTTAGTATATCCACAATCATCCATATTGAGTCAAAACCATGTGTCATTCTAGGTAAGACTACCACAAATTTCATGGTAATATGTTCCCACTTACACATTAGAGTAGGGAGTACTTGTAGGGTTCCTTCTAGTTTCTGGTGTTTATCCTTAACTTGTTGGCAAACACCACACTTTTCTACATACTCAACTACATATCTCTTCAATCCTGACCACCAATACAGTTCCTTGAGGTTGTTGTACATCTTGGAACTATCTAATTGCATTACATACATATTAGAGTGAGCTTCCTTAAGAATCTGCTTCCTTAACTTAGTGTTATTCAACACACAATCTAACCTACTGCTACAACATCCCACCATCTAAATCTCTGAACTCTATCCTCTTCCCTTCTATCATGTCATGCATGTTTTGTTTCAATTCACTATCATTTTGTTGAAGCTCTTTGATTTGTTAATAAAATATAGGTCTAACATGCATCTGTACAATCACCCCACGTTGTTCTGACATCATCAAATGTAAATTCATTTCTCTTATTTTGATTAGTAAATTTCTTTTTACACACGCCATAAAAACATTTATATGAGTGACATAGACTTCCTACTCAGAGAATCTGACACAACATTTGACTTCCCATGGTAGTAATCAATGGTAACATATAAACTCTAGCCATATGCATTGTATTGGGTTGAGATCATTTTGTGTGAAAATGTTCTTTAGACTCTTATGGTCACTAAAGACCTGGCATGACTTACCATAGGGGTAATGACACCATGTCTTTAAGGCATGTACTACTATAGAAAGATCAAGATCATGACTTGGATAATTCTCTTCATTCTTCTTGAGCTATTTAGAAGCATAAGACACCACCCTTCCTCCCTGCATAATGACACATCCTAAACCTCTCATGGATGCATCACAAAACACCATATATCCCTCATCTGACTCTAGTAAAAGCAAAACTAGTGTTATAGTTAATTTCTTCTTTAATGTTTGAAAGATTTTCTCACATATTTCAGACCAAACAAAAGGCATATCCTTTGTTGTTAATCATGTAAGAGGTGCTTCTAAGATAGTGAAGTTCCTTACAACTCCTATAATATCCAGATAGCCCTAGAAATTTTTTGATCTCTACAGGGGTTGTGGGTTGCACCCATTGAATAACAAATTCCACTTTCTTAGGGTCTACACTAACTCCTTCTCCTGATGTAACAAGTCCAAGAAAGGAAACTTTAGACGACCAAAACTTATATTTTTTGAACTTTGCATATAACTATTGTTGTCTCAAAAACTAAAAATCTATCCTAGATGCTACTTATGATGTACTAAATATTTGGAATATATAAAGATATCATCTATAAACACTACTATGAACAAATCTGGATACAGTCTGAAAACCCTATTCATCATGTCCATAAAAATGTAGGGACATTTGTCAGCCCAAAATACATAATTACAAACTCATAATGTCCATATATTTTCTTGAAGTCTGAATAAGGTAGATTTGATGCCTTTATCCTCAACTAATGATAACTTGACATGAGATCTATCTTTGAAAAGATTATTGCTCCATGCAATTGATCAAACAGATCATCTATCCTAGGCAATATGATATTATTCTTAATGGTTATCTTATTCAGTTTCCTACAGTCTATGCATAACCCTCAGTTCCATCTTTCTTTTTCACAAAAAGCACTAGAGATACCCAAGGTGATGTAGTAGGTTGAATGAAAAACTTGTCCAACAATTATTGTAACTGAGTTTTTAATTCCTTTAACTTGTAGGTGCCGCTCTGTAGGTTGGTAATGTTATTGGATGACTACCAGGTAGGATCTATATCTCAAAATCAACACCTCTCTCTGGAGCTATACCTAGTAACTTATTAGGAAAGACATCTTAGTACTCACATACCATTGGAACATCATCTATATAAATTATTGTTTTCTCTACTTTGCATCTACTACATGTGATAAAAATGCCTCACCCTTATTGTCTACAACAACTAATGCTATGCACATGAGTAAGACTTTCTTATCTCAAGTGAAGATATAGAAAAACCCACATTGCTAAAGATAACATCTTTATTCCAACAATCGAATTGGAAATGTATGTTTCAAGGCAATCCATATTGAAAATTACTTGAAAAGAACTAATGTCTAAGGCTATGAGACTAACCACTATGGTATACCCACTAAAACTCAAAAGACATCCGGGACATACTGTTGACTTGATATTTATACATTGCCCATATTTTGATAATGACTTAACCATTTCATTCCTATGTATCTAATATGTTTATTTAAGATTGATTTCAAGATTTAGGTACATGAAAAGGATCAAATTACACAAGCCCTAGCTTGTTCAAGTTCAAGTCAAAAGCAATGCAAGTGTGAAATTTGAGAAATCACTCCAAATGACCTTAGATGATTTTTGTAATCACTTGTATTGATGATACGACTTGTAACTAAGATGAGAAAAAGCCAGTAAGGGAAGAAATTTTTCTCCCTTCTGCTAGCTCCCGTGATCACTTGGGCGATTTAGGGCTAGCTCCAGCCACCGACCTTGCCTAGGGGGAGGCAAGCTACAAACGCGTAGCTTCTCCTCTCCCCCTGGGATTCTCCTTCCTTGACTGTTCATGGAGCTTCTCCGATTGGTGCCTCTTCTACATGCTTTCATATTCTCATCCTCCTCAGTGGTGTTGGTGCTGTGCCTCATGGCTGGCAACTGTAGAGCTGGTGGTAGTGGCGGGTTTCTGCCCTAGCGGGTTCAGGAATCGCTCGGGCAGCGTGAGGTGTGGGCGAAGTGCCCAGATCGATAACCTTTGTGGGTGTCGAGTTTCCCCCCTTCTTCTGTCTTTCTGGTCTTTCCCTTTTGTCTTTTTTTGCTTCCGTATCAGTTGGTCTGGCCCGGGCCTCACGGTGGTGCTAGAAGCTTTCTTTGGGGCTTGCAAGGATAGGGAATAATCAGGGGTTTTAGGATTGGAGGTGGATGCTTTCACCCCCTATTCTTTCCTTCTCTTCTCAAGCTACTGCTTGAGTTCTAATAGGAGAGTTTGTGGGTCTGGAAGTGGTGGTGGGGTTCCCTGAGAAGTACCCCCCATTGACATTCCTTCCTCCAGTCTATTTTTGCCCCCTCTGCTTGTTCTTAGTTTGTAGTTTTGTTGGCTACCTGTAGGTACCTTTGTGCGGCTTTCTTTCATTTGTGTCCTATTTTTTGGTTTTAGTTTGTGTTCAGGTAGTTTAGGTGTCGTTGGGGTCTTGGGTCTTCTCCTTTCAACTTGTCTAGTTGTGTTTGGTGAGAGGCCAGTTGATGTTTTCCTTATTGCATATGAGAGTTTGTGTCTATGAAGACGATGGTTTCTACGATGTTGATTGTCACAATAGAGGTTCAGTCCGTACAAGAATTACCCTGGATCATGGAAGGTTTCTAGTTCAAAGCTACTTAGTTCAACATATTGGGGAGGATTCCGTGCAGAAGTGCTTTACTCTATTTTGATCTCTCTTATTTTCTATGGGTGTACCTTTGGCTATGATGTTGTCTATGCTGTTTCAATATTGTGTCTTTGTAGATTCCGTATGGATCTTTTAATATATGGCTATTCTTTCCTGAAAAAAAAGATGATAAAAAATCAAGGACACTTAATTCCAACGTTTAATCACTCAAATATCAATTTAGAAAATTTGTTACATGTTGTTTATTGGTCGAGTTCAACATATTGGGGAGGATTCCGTGCAGAAGTGCTTTACTCTATTTTGATCTCTCTTATTTTCTATGGGTGTACCTTTGGCTATGATGTTGTCTATGCTGTTTCAATATTGTGTCTTTGTAGATTCCGTATGGATCTTTTAATATATGGCTATTCTTTCCTGAAAAAAAAGATGATAAAAAATCAAGGACACTTAATTCCAACGTTTAATCACTCAAATATCAATTTAGAAAATTTGTTACATGTTGTTTATTGGTCGAGTTGGAAACTCCACCGATCCAGTGATGGATTTTAAAGAAGAGACCAATCGATCGAGTTGCACACTCACAGAACTCGACCGACTGACTCACTGAGCAAAAATGATTTTAGCTCATCGGTCGAGTTTCCTAGAACAAACTCAACCAATAGTTTGAAAATTGGCTTTGTTTCTTAGTGGATCACTCGAGTTATCTTTATTAAAACTCGACCGAATGTACTATACAGAAAACATAGAAAAAGTGATTATAACCGTTGGTGAGTTGTTTTGAGTGAGAATAGATCTGTTACAACTTGGAAATGGCTATACTTTGCCCTTAAGTGATTCCACACTCAAGGGAACACCCCATCTACAAATAAGACCCCTTGGAGTTCATTCCAAGTTTGCTCATTCATGCTATTCTAAGTCCTTGCTATAGTTGAGTGTGTTGCAACTCCTTGAGCCCATTTCTCTCTCTCATTTACATAGCATTTCATTATTATGAGTGAGTTAGTCCAGTTGTAAGAGAGCTACTTCCTTGTGCTTATAAAGCTCTCATTCCATTCCATCTTCCCTACCCCTTTTCTAAAAAAAAAGCAAAGGTGAAGCAAGCTACTCCAAGTGAAGGTGAAGCTGTTGCTGTTCTTCTTTAAGGTTGAAGAAGAGGTGAAGATCTTCTCCAGGTGAAGGAGAAGGCAAAGTCTAAAGATCCAAGAAAAGTGGGTAATTACTTGGAAGGCTAAAGACTTGTGTAAGAGTAGGTAAGTCCTTGGAAGAAGGCAGAAGACTCTTTGCGAAGTGGGTAAGTCCTTGGTAAGGTTGAAGACTCTTTGTAATGGATAGGTAAGTCCTTTGATAGGTCTTGTGTTGTAACTCTTATAAGTGAATATATAGAGGAAAGCATTTGCAAAGTCCTAGAGGTTGACCTCTCTAGGTAGTGGATTGACTCTCTCCTAGTTTGAAGAGTGGAATCACTCTAAATGACCTTGTCCAAATGCTTGTTTCATTTTCTCTCATCCTTGATGTGCTTGTTAGTTAGGACTTCAAATTGCACTTAAGCTATTGGTTTTGATTGATATAATTTGAAGGTATAACTTATCTTGTAATAATTTTGAAGCTCTATTCACCCCCTAGAGAATTTTGCTAGTGCACATCCTAACTTGGAGAAAAGACAAGTCAAAATCAATGCAGGTACACTTTTGTGGAAAAGCCCTTAAATCCATTAGAATCATGTTGTAAATCACTTGTAATGATTGTATGACTTGTACTTAAGCTTAGAAGAAATCAAGAGCACTTAAATTGAATATTTTAGCACTTTTATGACACTTTCCAAAATTCATCACAAGGACTTTTGTCAATTAAGTTTCATCTAGGATAAACTTGACAAACACCCTTGATGGATCTTGGGAACTGCCAGGGTCGAATGAGTTTCCCCAACACAAACTTGACCGACACCCCTACACATGCAAATAAATTTTAAGCTATATGACAAGTGATATAAGCCATTTCAACAACTTCACCTAAAAGAAAGGAGGTTTGGTTACCTTTGGGGACAACAAGAAAGGTAAGGTCAAAGGTGAGGGTGATGTAGGTGAATCCTTGTGTATCAAGAATGTTCTTTTTGTGAATGGCCTACATCGCAAATTTAATTCGTATAAGTCAATTATGTGATAATGGTTACCTTGTGCTATTTACTTCTTTTGAATGCTTGATCTAGATTCCCTCACCTATCAAGTTATATATAAGGGAACTAGAAGTGTAATATTTATGTAATTGTGCTTGACTCTATTAAGTCTGTTGTTGGTAGATGCCTAGTAGTCAAATGATATTTCTCTTTGGCATCGTCAGCTTGGTCATGTAAATTTGCATCCGTTGAAGAAGTTGAGCAAAAAGGACTTGGTCAAGGGACTTCCCAAATTAGATTTTGAAAGGATGAGGAATGCCAACCTTGTACTCAAGGAAAGAAAACCAAGTCCTCCTTAAAATACAAAGGATTCCTTGGTACTAAGAGAGCTCTTGAACTTCTTCACATTGATCTATTTGGACCAATGAGAACTCAATTGCTTTGTGGTTCCAAGTATTGCCTTGTTATTGTCGATGATTTCTCTAGATATACTTGAAACTTCTTTTTCTTTTCTAAGAGTGATACACTTGATGTTTTCTCAAGTTTTTATAAATAAGTTGAGAATGAAGTTTCTTGTCGGATCATTTCCATCCATAGTGATCATGGTGGAGAATTTGAAAATGATCTTTTTGAACATTTTTGTTAAGAATCTGGTTATGAAAATAACTTTGTTTCACCTCAAACACCTCAACAAAATGGGGTTGTAGAGAGGAAGAATAGGTCACTACATGAGATGGATAGGACCATGCTTTTAGAGTATGACACTCCAAATAATTTTTGGGACGAAGCTGTCAGTACCTCATGCTTTGTGGAAAACCGAGTTTACACATCCTTCTTTAAAGAGAACCCCCTATGAGCTATGGTGTGGTAGGAAGCCTTCTATGGAGTATTTCCATATTTTCAGATGTCCTTGTTTTGTTTTGAATACAAAAGATTTTCTCGACAAGTTTGATCTGAAATCTTACAAGGCTTTCTTTTTTGGCTACCGCACTACTAGCAAGGGTTATAAAGTGTTTAATATTAATCTTGCTAAAGTAAAAGAATCTATAAATGTTAAGTTTATTGAGACTAACCCCTCTATTCCCAAATATATTGTTCCAAATGATGATGTTACAGGTGAGGTAATTCCTATTCTAAAAGAGCTCAACATCACCCAAAAGGGAAAAGAGGTGGTCATTCATGAAGAAGAGAAAGATGAAGAGAAGAAGGATCCAACTCCCCAATTTGCAAAGAATCATCCAAAAGAGTTGATTTTAGGTGATCCATTTGAAAGAGTGAAGGCGCAGGCTGCATTCAACAAAGAATAAGCCAACACCGCCTTCATCTCACAACTCGAGCCAAAGAACGTCAAGGAAATTCTTGAGGATGATGAGTGGATCCTAGCTATGTAAGAAGAGTTGGTGCAATTTGAAAAGAACAAAGTATGGACCCTAGTACCTAGACCAAGTGATAGAAAGATCATTGGCACCAAGTGGGTCTACCACAACAAGCTAGATGAAAGCGGCAAAGTGGTAAGGAACAAAGCAATGTTAGTGGCTCAAGGCTACAATTAGAAGGAAGGTATAGATTTTGATGAAACATATGCACATGTATCTAGACTTGAGTCCATTCATATGTTGCTTGATTTTGCTAGTTATAGAAACTTTCTTCTGTATCAAATGGATGTTAAAAGTGTGTTTTTGAATAGTACAACTGAGGAGGAAGTGTATGTCGCATAACCCATGGGCTTTGAACATGATAGTTTATATAACCATGTTTATTTGTTGCAAAAATCTCTCTATGGACTCAAACAAGCACCTCGAGCTTGGTATGAGAAATTAAAGAACTTTTTGTTAGATCACATGGGTATATCATGGGAAAAGTATATTCTACCTTTTTCTAAATCACACTTCTAACAATTTTCTTATCATTCAAATATATGTTGATGATATCATTTTTGGCAGAACTAACCTTGATCTTTGTAAAGAATTTAGTGATCTTATGCAGAGTGAATTTGAAATGAGTATGATGGGTGAGATCACATTCTTCCTTGGCTTTCAAATCAAGCAAACTAAAGATGGGAACTTCATCAACCAAGGAAGTACACAAGTGAACTACTTAAATGCTTTGGGATGGAGAACACCAAACCGAAGGACACACTCATGTCAAACACTGCCAAACTTGATAAGGATGAAGAAGGTGAGAAGGTAGATGAGAATCTCTATAGAGGTATGATCAGAAGTTTACTTTACTTAACTGCCTCTTGACCTGATATAATGTTTAGTGTTGGCTTGTGTGCTCACTTTCAATGAAATCCTAATAAATCACATCTTATAAGAGGATTTTAAGGTACTTAGCCAAAACTCTAAATTTTGGTCTATGGTATCCCAAGTCAAAGGACTCACTCTTACAATTTATAATGATGCATAATATTACACTGGGTGCTTGATTGATTGAAAGTGCACTAGTGGCACTTGCTTTCTCCTAGGACCATGCTTGGTGTCTTGGTTCTCCAAGAAATAGAGCATAGTAGCATTATCAACCATCGAGGCCGAATACATTGCAGTCGGGAGTTGTTGTGCCCAGGTCCTATGGATGAAGTAGATGCTCCAAGACTTTAACATTCATTTTGACGCTTCTCCTATCTATTGTGATAATACTAGTGCAATTAACTTGTCATATAATATTATCTTGCATAGTAGAGATAAGAATATAGAGGTTCGCCATCATTTTCTTCATGATCACATTGCCAAAAAGGATATCTATATCGTGTACACGGACATGAAAAATCAGTTGGCGGACATTTTCACTAAACCTCTATCTAGAGAGAAATTTAACTTTATTAGATCTGAATTGCTCATAATTTCTTTGAATGAATCTGATATGACTTCTAGCTAGTTTTCATCTATCCCATATGCTCTGCTTATATTTTTGATCACCATTGCTTTCTAATACGCTAAAAATCAGTTTTCATGTTCTTTTTGCCTTGTTTTTCTCTTGTTTTTGAGTATTTTTCACAAATGCTTGTTTTATTGCAAAATAGTACCCAATGATGAGTGATATTGCCTAAGTATGTCCAAAATACAAATGGACTTGAAAAATAAATTTAATTAGCACTCTAATGGCTAGAAATTAGAATTTCTAAAGTTGGTTCAGGTTGACCATCGGTCGAGTTGCCAACTCGACCGATCGGAGACTGAGAGATTTTTTAAAGAGTCTATCAGTAGAGTTTCTAAGTCATAGAACTCGACCAATGGTCGGTATGGAGCAAACATAAGTTAGGTTCGTCTGATTTTTCTCCCTCTCAACTAGAGAAAAATCGACTGATCCAACCTCTAGCTCCCTCAAGCTCTCAACCCTACCCCCAACCTTCCTCTCCCTAGCCCTAGTTTGACCTAGATCGACCTTCCTTGACCTCTTCCCTATCAACCCTAGGTTTGTGGATGAGTTTTGGTGGTGTTCTTCTCATTTTCTCTCTCTCTTTCCTCTCTCCTTTGTCTCCATGGTGTCAAATAGGAGAAAGAGGGCCGCCCCAGCTAGTGCACCATCTTCGTCTACCAACTCACGTCTCGTTCCTATTGATGACTCCTTTATCTCTAATGAGGCACTTAATAGGTACAAGGAGCTCCTCCCTAAGAACCCCTTTTTGTTTGGTGCCTTGTTTGAGCCATGCCCACGAAGACAAGAGGTGATTGATCAAGTAGCTGAGTGGTTATACGACCACCATCTCTCCACCTTGTGTGTTGAGTGCTTGTGCTACAACAATTCCATAACTAGCACAAAATTCATTCATGAATTCTATGCTAACTTGCAATGGAATTATGACACACTCATACCACCACCCAATACTCAAGTAGTCCTAACTTTCACGATCGACGTGAAGAAATTCCAAGTCTTTGAGGATACCATAAACATCTTCTTTTCAGGTACTCAAGTGACTAACACTTGGCGAAAGGACTATCTCGAGTATTTTGACCAAGTCGATCCTAAGGCCTTCTACAAGCAATATGATCTTACTCTCCCTAATATTCATAAGTTGTCGAAGAAGCCTCAATTCCCATATAGGAAGAAGTGCACCCTTCCCTCCTCTACCTTAGACCTCAAGAGACACATACTTGCTTCAGTTGTTAACTACAATATTCATCCAAAGAAAAATAAGACTGCAATTGCAGAAAACACTACAGTAATTATGTACTGTCTCTTGAAGAACATAGGAGTCAAGTGGGAAAGATACATTCTCCACCATATGACATGCTTTGACTCAGGCAAGAACACCCGTGGCACCCACCCACCCTACCCAAACCTTATTTGTGGTCTTTTCTAGCTTGCCACTGGCAAATATCTTTTCCATGACTTGCACTACAAACCCATATAGAAAGGAGTTTGCATCAGTGAGACCACACTTCAGAAGTCTGTTCCTATCCCATCCTCCACCACACCTGGTGCCTCTAACTCAACCTCTAGCCGAGCACCTCCACCACCTCAGCCTATCTGACCTGCCCACGCCTCATTCTACTATTACTTTTCATATGCATGATAATCATAGTTTGAGATACTCTATGAAAAGATTCTTAGATGATAAAAAGAATCTTAATCAAATCCTATACCACACTACTGAGAAAATGGGTAGAGATGGTTTTGGACTTGATAATAGCCAAAGGAACAACAAAGACAAAGGACCACAAATTTTCAATGAATAATCCTATAGTTACAAGGCTATGAGATCATGTAACCATTGTAATAAAATTGGCCATTATTCTACATATTGCCCTTTTAGGAAAGCACCCAAGAGTAATAGACTTGGGCTGCTAATATAACCCCTCCCGACCCAAAAATATGATTCAAGACCATTTCATCTTTCTTTGTGTAAGTCTCTTGCTAATGGATTCACTTGAGCTACTGATTTGCAAATTGGTATCTAAATTCACATAAAAGAAGAAAAGTGAGATATGTATGGGGTGACAACAAGTTGTAAAGAAATGGTAAGAATATAGGTAATGGTACTCTTGCTCATATCCAATCATAGCTTGTTTTTTTTCAAGTTAGTTTGCAACATACATATGGATTTAGAGTCAAAAGTGATATATTGTGATTGTCATCAATTTCTTGCTCTATAGCTGTTCTTGATTCTTTCGTAGTGTATTATTAACTTGCTTATACATGTTTGGATATGGTTTATATTTTTTTTGTCCTACTTCTAGATATGATTTTTTGAAATATGTGTGCTTTTGACAACAACCGTTGTCAGCCAAGTTTGTCCTAAAAGAAACTCGATCAACAAGCACCAATGGGTGTTGCCAACAGCTGTTGTCGACTGAGAAGTTCAACCCAAAAACTCGACCGACAACACTGTGCGTTGAATATACAAATGGCTTTTTGAATGAGAATTTCCCTCTCAACTAGACTTTCTCAACCAATATCTTTATTCTATAGCACTCCCTTTGGTACTTATATGATATGCATATTTCCATGCTTTAAATTTCCTATCTTGCATACAACTCTATCTCTCTAATTTCTCTAAATTGACATATCTATATCTTTCACTTACTTGGCTTGAGTTGTTATGCATGTTTTGATGATGATCTTTTTGGATCTCTTGCTTATGTCTTAAATTGCTTCTGTTGTGCTCTAACTTGCTACATCTATATAGTTATATATCTTGTTTCGATACAACCTTCAGTTTCTTAGTGGTAATCATCTTTTGGTAATGAGGCATATTTTCTAGTGAGTAATATCCTTTCATACTTATGAAATTGCATATCTCTTCGTACAAATATTTCTCTACATATAATCATAGATTGGTCTTTAAATTTGCATATTTTTCTATGATCTAGATCATACTATTAGTCCTAATTTGTGATATCATCTACTAGTAGTCTATCTACATGTAGTTCTTGTCTTGTTCATCAATTGGTATCCAACTATATGATATGCTTGTATCTTGTTTCTTACATACTCAAGTTTGTTCCTCATTTCACATATATACTATCTTGAGTTTCTTGTATATCCTTGTGATGTGCAACGAGCATGGCTACATTATATGTAGAAATTGGAACATCTAAAGAATTTATGTAGTTTTTGAATTTTCTGCTCCAATGTCAAATTTTGATGCAAACTAGTTTTTGTTTTAATGCAGAAACAACCTTCTGAGCAAGACTCATGGCCTTAGTCATGAGCATTCATGTTTTTTTGGGCAAATTACATCATCTTGAGGGTCAAAATCATGCTTTATTAGTCTTCTCCATCACATTATGGTATAATTTTAAGAACCTTTTTGTTATCTTTCCTTGATTATTGTTGGGATCATATTTACATACATTTCTTGGACAAGCTCTCAGTTTTTCTCTTCTACATTCCCTTTTATTCTAACAAGTTGTGTTTTAGCTCTTCAACCCCCTCACTTTTTTAAATGACAAAGGGGGAGAAGACATGTCTTATGTAAAGGGGAGAAGACATATCTACAGAAGACATATAGAGTAGAAGACATAGTTTCTATAAATGTTATGAAAGATAACCATGCATGAGAATTAGCATAAATTGAGGATGAATATGAGAACTCCATGGGCATCAATTGAGGGGAAACATATGAACTCAATTTTATTGAAACCCCTAGATTTCTCCAAAGGTATGGTTTTATTTAAATGCTTTCGATACATTTATGGAATGAATTGTCATCTTCAAAAAGGGGAGAATGCTGTCTCAAGGTCTAAATCAAATAAACCCTTATTTTGATGATGACTAACCATTCCACTTATTTTTCTAATGCTACTGCTTGAGTGATTTCAGATTAAGTATAGACACAATCCAAATGCCTATACTTGCGCATCCTAACTTGGAGAATAGACAAGTCAAAATCAATTCAAGTGCAGTTTTGTGGAAAAGGCCTCAAATACATTGGTGGTAAATCACTTGTAATGATTGTATAACTTGTAATTAAGCTTAGAAAAAATTAAGATCACTTAAATCAAATATTTAAGTATTTTTATGACACTTTCCAGAATTCATTACAAGGACTTTTGTTGGTCAATTTTCATCTAGTATTAAACTCAACCGACACCCTTGATGGATCTTAGGAATTGCTAGGATCAACTGAGTTTCCCCAGGATGAACTCAAACGACGCCCCTACATAGGAAAATCAATTTTAAGCCATCAGGCGAGTTTCATCAAGGATAAACTTGACCAACAACTCAAAATTTATTTATCGCATAGTGCCATCAGTCGATTTACCTTTATTGAATCTCAACAAACCACACTATATGGAATGTGTAGAAAAAGTGTTTCTAATCACTAGAGTGTTGCAAAACTCAAAAAATATCCTTTACTACACCCCAAATAGCTAGAATTCATCCTTAAGTGTTTCTACTGGCTAGGATGCATCCTAAACTATAAGTAGGACACCTTGGGCTTAATCCCATGGTTAGGTAAGAACTATGAAGGTTTGTATATTATAGTTGAGTGCCTCCAAGAGCCTCCTTCCACTCTTAAGCTTAATGACTTGGTACATCCATCAGAGTGAGTAGGAGATTTGTAAGAGATCTAGTCCTACATGTATACCTTATGAGACTCTCACATCCTTCACCTCCCAATCTCTCTTTCTACCATGAAGATTAAGATTCTCTCTCTTGGATAAGAGAGGTGAAGAAGAAGAAGGGAAGGAGTCCCCTGATGAAAGCTTCTCCTTGGTGAAGGTGAAGTCAAAGGAGGAATATCCAAGTCAAGAGTGGGTAATTCCTTCAAGGCGGAAGATTTGTTGTAAGAGTGGGTAAGTCCTTGGTGAAGGCAAAAGACTTATTGCAAAAGTGGGTAAGTCCTTGGAGAGGTAGAAAACTCTTGGTCACAGATGGGAAAATCCTCTGTGAGGTTATTGTCTCCCTTGTCCTCAAAGGTAAGGATGGGTATCATTTTCCCCAAAAAGGAAGGTCATATGTTGTTACTCTTATAATGGAATATAAGGATTGAGACATGGTTAAAAAGTCCTAGAGGTTGACCTCTCTAGGTAGTGGATGTACACTCTCCTAGTTTGGAGTTTGGAACCACTATACATATCTTGTGTTCTTGTTTTTATCAATATCTCTCATCCTTGTTATGTATCTTTATTTTTAGTCAAATTTCATATATGCAATCTTATCTCTTGATATAATTTGAAGGTCTAATGAATTTGGTTTAAGTGTTTTAGCTCTAGACATCCCCTTTTAGAGCCCACCATCCGATCCAATAGTCCTATTATCTTCCATTCCACACCACCAAAACCCAACATCTCCTTTGAGTAGATAGACATCATGATTGATCTACTTATCCTCTGGTAACTCCATTAAACATAAAACCTGTTCCAACTGTCAAAGACACACATATACAATATCTTGGGTATGTTATTCCAAAAATATCATTCCCATTGAGTTTGTTCACCAACTCATAGGATCTGATCAGATCCTTTCTAGTCGATGTAGCCCTCCTATACATCTTTTATATATCCTTTGTCTCCTGAAAGATACGATACATCTTGGCTGCATCATCTCTATCATGTTCACCTTGATCCATTGTATAAGGTCCAGGGACATAGTGGCTCTCATCCGATTCTTCACATGACCATGTCCTCTTCTTCCATCTACATATATACAACATAACATATCTGTTAGTAAATTCGAGTTTTGGGAGGAAAACATCCTATTCCTATTTGTGTCTTACCACCTATATACCAAACCTAAGCTCAACCTAAGCTATGATACCAAGATTTGATGCGACCTAAACCCACTAATAAGTGCTTAGGCCAACTAAAGAGGGATTAGACTAACCATTCACTTTTAATTACATATAACTGATGAGACCTCATGTTAAATTACAGGATAACATTTGATATATGCATACACATCATACATTACATCACATCCAACTGAAAGAAACTAGATCTTGCTTAACTTAAATCAATTACATCATATTACAAAAATGCCCTCAATCCTCACTCTCACATTTCCAGGACCTAAGGAAGGATAAGCGACCATCTAAATAACTATCTGAATACTCTCAAGACCTCAACTAATCTACCCTTGGTGATAGCTAGCCTCTAACTCCTCCCATTGAGTTGGATCGGTTCCTAAAAATGCTTCAATAGAGTGTGTGAGCTACTAGCTCGGTTCATGGAAAGTCACAAGAAACCATGATAATTGACATGTATACTATTAATAGGATTAAATACAAAAGAATATAATCATGAAATTAAAAACTATAAAACGTTCAACATGGAAGTAGTTCTGATGTAAATTATCATAAATAAACAAACTAATTCATTCATTAATATTTTATTCCTTTTGTTATGCTTTGGACCCACACAAAGTGTACCACAACATGTTGAAGTATCACAACAAGATACAATATCACCATATAAGACTTAGAGTAGACCCTGAGACTCTAAGTCTACTAAAATAGATCCTCAGTCTACGTTAGGGATTGCCACATCTGGCCTCAATGGCTAAACAATTGATCGAATAAACTAGACTACTCCTCTAAACCTGGATACGTAAGCACCTTAAGAAATCATGAAATTCCATTGATGAGAGAGTGAGAAATCCATGTCACAAGATCAAGGAAACGAGCACACTATTCACACATAAGAGGTCTCCTACTCAAGGTTGGATACAATGCTTGTGCTGTTCAATCTTGATCGGACGATGTTGATGAGGCGCATCATCATCTGAATGTCACAAACTAGGAGTGACACATAATATTATCCGAACCATAAATAAATCAACCACATTGATTAAATAATCAGGATATTGGGCAATTAAAACTTATCTTTTCTTTCCTACTCATATTTGAGGCCTTAAATAAGTTCTAAACAAAGTGAAATTTGACTCCAAGACTATTTCAGGCATGTGAAATCTGAATTTTAGATTAGTTTCCACTTTTGGGGTAATATATCATATTATATATCATTCTATAGTTTAACTTATGTTTTCTTTATTAAATGAAATTAAGGCATCTAAATGATTCAATTAATCTCAAACTTGGCATCCGATCTAAGTGGGACTAGAAAATATGATTTTGAAGTTATATATTAGTTTCAAAGTTTCCTTTTATAAGTTCTAATACAATTAGGTCTTGGACTTATTATCATTTTATTTATTATAATATCATATCATGATCATAAACATTCATTAATTAGAGTTTTATTATACTGCATGACTTTCCATAATTTACTTATTTAACCTATTCAACCCATTAATTCAATATTAACTTAGACGATGGCACATTATTCATATATATGGACATGAAAGCTCCAATTGTTATTCCATTTCATGTATCAAGCACATTATACCTCTCATTAGACATATGTTAGTCATTATGTGGATATTAGTTCACAAAGGAAACATATGTGGCATATTTCATGCACTCACTTACATGTTAGCACAAATTTTAAGTTATTAGGTTAATACGAGTGTATCATAATATGTGATTTTGATTATCGGACATAGTGTCACTTATATATGCTTTCAAGACTATACAACTTAAGGCTACCTTTGAGTTACTCATATTACATGCATTAACTATATTCTTTAGGGTTACAAACAACTATATCAAAGTATAACCCCTTATTTGTTTGGTCAATTTTATATAACCAAGCATAACAACCTCCTTATCATGGGATTAAGGTTTCTAGAGTTATGATTCTAGGTTTCCGTATGTTACAATCATTCCAATAAAACTTCTCATCTTCAGTTGAGGTAAATATACCAAATCTGAATTAAGACAAGATCATACTCAAGCTAGGGGTTTACCTCTCTTTTACATTATGTTATTGTGTTTTGGGGTTTTTCATTTTGTTAACTTAGTTCATTACATATTTATGCATCATAATAAACACATTAATTTATACATAGTTGTAAACATTTATTATACTAGTAACCTTAATAGGGAGTAGTAAGACTTGTTAAGGCTATTCACAACACAAAAAAACCATAATTTCCACTTCAACAACCCATCCATTAACTTCAAACATACATCATGTCATTGACTCATTCGAGTCAATACCAAAAAACTAATCGTAAACAAGGATATATCCATATAAAACCTTTTCAATGACTTTCATACAAAATACATATTTAAGGTCACCAAGGATTTAGTAATAACAACTAATAAATTCTTTTTATTTCATGCTTATTAAATTCAATATACATTCATATTCATTCCATATGATGGATTATATTCATGTCACAATCCCAATTTTCAACATTAGTAGTTTTCCTAATAAGAACACCATCCCTCCTAAAACCCAACATGCTTTGGTGAGTGCCATTTTTAACAAATTGTGGACAATATGAAAGTTAAGTTTCACATGACCATTTTAGATAGAACACATTTTTGGATGTCTAAAAGCCAATCATGCACATGTTTTTCTTCTTGCTATTCCTATTTA
Organism: Alisma plantago-aquatica; assembly: GCA_963693085.1. Lineage (NCBI taxonomy): Eukaryota > Viridiplantae > Streptophyta > Magnoliopsida > Alismatales > Alismataceae > Alisma > Alisma plantago-aquatica. Next base: position 555,154,374 of record OY856409.1, read on the forward strand.
TGGGTTAGGCCTATACATGCGATCAATGGAGTGTCTTACTATCCTCAGGTACCATGTCATGATTTTTTTCATTCCTAGCTAATGAAGTATGCCTAATTTCTATAAGGCATGCTTGGATGACTTGGAGAGCATGTGGAATATTATAGGGAGATCCTAGGTTTCAACTACATGCATGATATTATTAGGAATGTTCTCTATGATGTAATAAAACACACATGCATTACTGCTAATCAAGAAGCACCTATTAACGTTTGATGTATCCACAGGAGGGAGATCAACACTTAGACCAAATAACATCTTGATTTTAGAATGGGCTGGTGCAAAGCATACATGTGTTGACCTAACTGGGTTACCCTACTAGTGGGCTTGAGGATTGGGGCTTTTAATATGGGACAAGATGCCTTGAAAGTTTCCTAAATTAAAGTGTCCAAGTATGAGAAAGTGTGCACCGACAACAAACATGTTTCCTTACCATTTAGGTTTGATAACTTTGGTTCTTAGCACCATATTCTACACAACTTCCCAAAAGGTTATAAGAAGTTATGAATATCAACAATATGACAACTATGTATGTAGTGTTCCAAAATAATAAAATTTTCCATATAGTGAGGGGTGGTGGCTCAACTTGTTGCCCCCTCACCTTCTATCATATTGTAATTTTATTTAAATCAATTAAAAATTCAAGAAATCATCTATACTCTCATCTTTAAAATGATAAACAAAGCTCTCAGATGAGGAAGAGGATTAAGTGACAAGTCTGATTACGAAATCATCTAGCTAGGTGCCCCAAACTGTCAATTCCCTTGAGGTCCATATTAGGAAATGAAAATGATTTACTAGTAGTAATCATAGGATTATGAGAAGGATTCTAAAATTATGGATCTAAACCTTAAAGGTTAGACCATCATGATTTAGGGATGTGTTACTTGTGAGTGATTATGACCCCAAATCCTTTGATATTGAAATTTGTTTCTATAAGGAAAGAATATGAGGAAATATGTAATGTGAACTATGAGAAATATTCTGAGATGTGATATTCTCTTCTATTGTACCTATATCATGTACGCGAGATGAGGAAGTGATGGTAGATAATCTAGGCACCCTACATGAGCCTCTTTAGGCAAACTTGTGATAGACTAGCATCTATTATAGCTATCTTAGGATGGTTTACTAAAACCTAATAAAATGACAACAAGTTGTTGACATGAGAACTAGGCATGCCGACTTCTACTCAGTGAGATATGAGCCAAGTTGTTTCAAGGAAAATATATAAAACATGACAAGCCATAGGGAAAATGAAATGGACGTATGGTATATTCAATTTTATGAATCTTATGCTATTGGATATATTCATTACATGTGATATTAGTTAATGATGTGGTATTTTATATACCCTCAAATTCTCTAGGGATGAATTTCCTAGATTTTACCTAAACCATGTATGACAATACCACCTTCAAATAGTCATGTCTTCACATATATACCTAAAGGTTGAATCCCAAAGGACAACTTGTTTAAGAACCTTTCTAGTCTAGTCCAAAACTCCAATTAACATCAATATTTAAAACACACATGATTTTTGTTTGGTTAATCTAACTGATATTGAATTTAAAATGAAGCAAAAAAGAGGTTGATTAATTATTCAGAAAACACCAAGGTGAATTTAGGTTTCACCTTCACTACGTGTCCTGTCTCTCACATGCATTTCATACTCATATGGAATTTCATATTCGAACTAAGAAACATCCTTTTATGTTGAGGAATTTATGAGGATATATTTTCCTGTAGATTGCCATCACATTGCCTATGAATTATGAATACATCACCCCATAGAATGATGTATGGAAGTTCTTATACGGGGTTCCACTCTAAGTCATCAATATTCAAATTCTAGTTTTAAAGTTATCTAGTCCTACCATTATAATAGACACAAAATTTAGATTCACAATCCATAAAACATGCAATAAAAGATTAATTATAAATCCATCATCCCAAAAAAGAAAGAAATAGCGATATGAAATCAAAAAGTATAGATAGACAACTTAATCCCACAACCCAAGGAGAAGACTATTCATTCATGGCTAAACACAAGTGGAAGAGGAAGAGGTAGAAATTATCTTCATGACAATGAAGGGGAAGACAACCATGATGTCCAAAAATCTACATGCAATCTAACGGTGAAGACGATCCACAATGACCATGAAGGTTATATCACTTGCTAGCTCTTTCTATTGCTACATGATGGACGCTACATGAATTCTTGGTGATCAAAAGTTGACCCTCACAAATTGGGTCAAATTCGATACATACTTACACTACCGGGCCCACAGAATATCCACTTAAGTGGATTGTCATTGATATGCGTGTGTTGGAAAAAACCAATTGATCCATTCTTCTGCTTGACTTCTAGGATGCTTGCTTCCTTGTTTTCTCAAAAACCCATCGATTGACTGGATGGAGGAGGAAATTCCATGTATATGTGAATGGATGGAAAATTAGTTGACTCATTGTTTGGGACATTCAATCCACTGATGATAAGGGTTCCTGAAGGCAATCCCAATTCGGTCTACTCACATATCTAGCTGATTGACTATCATGTAGATGAGTTCCTCAAACAATCAACCAATTAGTCTCATGTTTAATGAATCATTTTATTAATGAACTAGTCAATCTTATTATCAATTTCATCAATTTGGTGAACCGGTTAACTGGGAAAACCAATGATCAATGTGCCATGCTATTTTTCTACTCTTAGAAAAACAACACAAGTAGTCAACTAGGTGGTCTAATTGATCGTTTAGGCATGTTAGAAGTTTTTTCTTGGCCAGAATCAATTGATCATTGATAATGCCATAGTTTGGGTCTTCATTGTGTGTAATTTTTCTCTCTATTTACAACATGATATGTAGAATGCATGCTATTTATTAATGAATATCATTTTGTGACAAATGTACTTATGGTTGCTCTTGCATGTTTTTATAGATACTTTGGCACTTATTGATGGGAAGAAGAGAAGAAGGATATCCGAGGACTTCCACAACTATGGAGGAACCTAAAGTGAGACGTAAATCTACCCCAACCTACCCCCAAGTAACCAAGAACAAATTGAAGCAGGAAGCACAATAGATGGACATTTAGAAGATCCAAATGCATCTGATTGCCCCAAGAATGATCCAACTACATCAACAAAAACAAAAAGACAAAGTAAAATAAGCACCAAGACCCCTCAAAATCCCTTCAAGTCTTATTAATACCACAACCAGACCATCGAACAATTGTTCTATGCCTAAAATAGCTATTACAAAATGGACAAAATCCACATTCCACTCCCATGTCACCAAAAAATCCATGAAAAAGCCTAAGTCCATCACCTAGGCTCTAGAACACCAATTACAATCACAAAATAGCCATGCTAGATTGGCCTTTTTTGCCATTTCCCTATTCATTCTATCAATTTCCACATATAATTCCATCCACACCCAAAATGACCGTTCCAACTAGAATGACCATTCCCTTTCTTAACCAAAACGGTCATTCTATCTTGATGACCATGCCACAATCATGAAAATAGCTGTTCTACCTCAGAATGATTGTTCCACCAAGCCTATCCATACACTCACTTGGGCCAACACAACCGTTATGCTCCCCAAATACTCGTTCTACCTCAAAATCCTACTACTTTCTATAGTCTATTTCCTAAACTACCCACACTTAAATCTAGACACCCTAGTCCCGTATACATACACAAGTGGATGTCAAGAGACCAACTTTACCACCTCCTAGCTACTATAGATGTATCCTATTCTCCCCCACTCCATTTTGCCTCCATCCAGCCCAAAACCCTAACATTTTTGGTTTTTGGCCATCATACATCCTTTCCTACGCTTCTGGATCTTGGAGGAGGGTAGCACTTGGTTATATATAGCTGTAGGTGAAGAAGGAGAACTCTTCATCAAGATCTATGGCATTTTACTTCTCTTTCCTTCTTCTTTTGTTATTTCTTTGACTATGATAGCTAAGCTTCATTGTAGGCTGTGTGGGGTCAATAGTATATAAATATGATACCATGTTGGGAAATATTTGCATATTAAAATCTTATTCGCTTCCTAATTATGCAATTTTCTTTGTCATTTTCTACCTCTTTCTATGGTTGTTTGAGCTATAGAACCACCTAAGAGATAGGCAAAATGGGTGATTTTGGGCTTTTTGGTGGAGATACTCCCAAGTTCCCTAGTGGAACCTTAGCTATTTCCCCCTTCCAACAATTCCCCTAGCCCTAAGTGAGAGATCTTAGTGACTAGGTGTTCTCTTCCATATACACTTACTCAAGTGAATTTCTTAGTGGTTAGATGGAGCTAGTGGAAGGTGATATTCCCTTTTCACCTATAATCTGCACCATTCCTTGCCCCTAAGTGTATTAGGAGAAGTCCATCTAGAAACCTAGACTTGGATAATTTAGATGTACTACTACCTATTCCTTAGTCAATAGAGCCTCATAAAGGTAGATAGTGGGTGATAAAGACTAGTTTCCCTATACACTACCTTGCCATCCATGGCCAAATAATAGAATAGGATATGCCATCTACATAGATCCTTACTATTTGGTTTGATAGATACTTGCTGGTTGTTTGTGCATGAATATGAACCTTTCCATGGTTAATTGTCACATGTCCCCAAACATCCCACTACCCCGTATACTTTCTCTAACACTAGTTTGCTCCATTTCTAGATAATTGTTTCTTGCTTATTTAGTCTACTTGTTTGCCTTTTTCATAGTAAATAGTTTATTGTGTTAGGTTGCCTAGTTAATTTCTTAGTGTAGTTCTTGCTTATTCTCAGTTCAATTTCTAGTTTAGCTTAGCTAATTTCTCTTGCTTTCTCTCTCTTGTGAGTGATTGACTTAAATTACTTTAATTTCTCTTCTAGTTTGTTTAGTTAGAATTCATTGAGTAGGATTAAATTAGGCTTTATTCTTACTTTCCTTCCTTGTTTCTTGTTAACCAACATATTTCAAACCCCAATAAATCCCTGAAAACCCTACATCCCTACCCTAGAAACCTATTGAAATAAGGATAGCTAGCTGTCCTACCACACTCCTCATGAATTGACCCCTTACTTTCCTAGTCACTATATTACAATCCCAAACCTGTGTGCTTGTGCGATAGAGTTTTGTTTATCAAAGAGAGTGTCAATTAGGGTCTTACAAATAGTTTTTTTCAGCTCACCTTTCTTGTTCTTACCCGCACTAGTCCATTCAAGCTTTACATATCTGTTGTCGGGGAGTGGCTTTCAGGACATGACTAGTTTTTTGTTTTTGAGTTTTTCTAGTAGCCCCCATACTTGCTATAATTTATTCTTTGTTACACTTTTGCATTTTTGATTTCTAACTTGCTTATGATTGACAATGCATGTTCCAAAGCCACTCCTTACCTATTGACACTTTCTTCATAAATCCTAAGACAGACATGAGAAGGTAGAGGAATAGGCAAACTATTCAAGTAGAACAACAAGCCACGTGAGATCACAGAGAAGAAATGCACCCAATTGACCCACCCGTTCAACCCACACCAAGGCCCCTTGATGATTATTTCACACTGAGCAACTACACCTTGGGTATTGCAACAAGAGTGGAGCAAATGCCAAGGCAACTATTTTCTATTCCACCATCCCTTGTGAGACTTCTTCCCAAAGACTATGGATTAGAGAATGAAACCCCTATAAGCATGTTGAAACCTTCTTTAAAACTTACTTTACCTTTTGGACTCCTACTGCAACTGATGATCTGTTCACCTCTCACTCTTTCCATTCTCTTTGAAAGGTTATGCCAAAGAATGGTATTCCACAACAACCAAGGTGATGACATGGAAATCCATGAAAAATGGATTTTGAAAGAAGGTATAAATAATAGCAAAGTTTACTCAAATGAGAAGGAATATCACCTCTTTTAGTCAATGGCCATGAAAAATTTCATGATAGTTGGGAAAGAAACCAAAAGCTTCTAAGGCATTGACCTCATCATGAGGTGCTATTGTGGCAGCTAGTACACTCTTTCAACTCAGATTTGTCTCAATGGGGAAAATAGTGGTAGACTCATCTTGGGGTGGTACCTTCATGGAAAAGCCTCCCAAATAGTCATGAACTCTCTTTGAACACTTGTGGAGAATTCAAGACATGGGGACTCTAGATCTATAAATGATTATGATAGAAACCATGGTGCTTCTATATCTGCTCCATGAACTTCTTCTTCAAGTGAGGCCAACCCACATATGTTGTTTCTTGTGGACACAAAGAATTTGATCAAGATTCAAATGGGAGGTGCCTCAAACAATTATGTGAAATCTACTAATTCTCTTAAGGAGGTAAAATCTATGCAATATTTCAGGAACCACAATAACCATGGTCCCATGTCAAATTCTTACATGCCCAAGTGAAGAAATCACCCAAAATTTTCTTAGAAACAACAAGGTGATGATGTGTAAGAGAAGCTAAGGCCAAATCAAGGCCAAAGTTATTGTTCAAGATTTAAGAGTCAAGTTCTTGGGAAACTAAGAAGTATTTATAAGGTTAAGAAAGATGTGTCCACCCATCAAAAAAGCATCGATTGAATTTGACAAAGGCTAGATCATATAGCCTTGACACTTGTTCATTGTGAGGAGAGGAGAGTTCCTTCCTCCTCATGGCTCCTCCAAAACATGTCTACCTTGGTCAACCAAAACAATGTGACTGGACAAGTAGTCGCCCTTCATGGCTCCTATAATCCACCAACTATGCATGTGCAAATAATATCAAGGTCCCCCCAAACTATATGATCCTCCACCACAACAACCCTGATTCAATTATAATTTCCCTCATCCACCTCAACTACCATGAAAACAACCATATTTCCCTATACTAACACCTCAATAACATCAACTTCTACAACATCCATTCATCCTCCAACATCCATCCCACTACCAGCAACATCTAAGACCAACACCACCACCACCACAAACATCACAAGACCCCCTTCCTCTGCATGAGAAAGTTAATTTGGTGACCACCTTTAGGAGTGTAAAAGTTCTTAAGTAATGCAAAAGGTGTGAAAGCCATTCTAATCAAGGTTATGTTGATATTCCATTGCCATAAAGGTACTGTGATGATATTATGAGTACCAAAAATTCTGTTGTCCCACCTTCTTTTGAGTTTGTGATATTGAGTGCAACAACTTCTATTGACAATGTGATACTAAGTGTTCCACCTACTAGACTGATTGGGAGTGAATTTGTTCCATCCATTTCACTTGTGATATCAACATCTCCACCCACAACAACAAGGATCCTTGTTGTGATAGTACAAGATCCTCCTAGATATTTAAGTGAATAATTGGGAGGTGATCCCCCATTCTCATATGTTTTGGATAAGCCTCCCTCAGAAGGAGGCAAAAGTACAATGTAGACATTCTTGAGATCTTTAGGCAAGTGAAGGTAAACATCCCATTGCTTATAACATCAAGCAAATTCCACTTTTTGCAAAATTCTTAATGGATTCTTTTACTTTCAAAAGAAAGATTGTGGGAATAATGCCAAACAAAGTGAATATCACTATGCAAGAGAGATCTATCTCGCAACACACACTTACCCTCAAGAAAAAGAATAGGAGAGACCCTTTCATCCCATGCCAAATTGGTGGACATCTTGTTGAAATTATTTGATTGATTTGGGTTCTAGTGTGAAACTCATTCCCCATAGAGTTTATCTTGAATTAGGCTTGGGGTTAACTAAACCCAAAAACTTATACATTACAATTAGCCAACTCATCTATCGAAGTCCTAAGGGATAGTGTCGATGATGTTCTTGTGATGCTTGACATGGGAGAATAATGGTGTTCTCGATGGAAATCATCATGACATGGATCAAAATGACAAAAATATTCCCATCATCTTGGTAAGGACCTTCTTGTATACAATTGATATTGACATCCATGCACATACTAGCATAATGACGATCGACTAGATGAAATTGACCTCAACATCTTCAAGACATCATCATCCAATATGAAAGAAGAAAGGAAGAATTGAGGAGGAAAGCTACGAGGACCCTAATGACCTTTGGACAAAAGAACAAGTGTTGAATGCCAATGATAATGCATTATTTTTCAAGAATGTGATTTCAAGTTTCACCAACAGAACAACCATCCCAATTGAAGTCACTAAATTCAACTCTTTTCGGCAAACCACCTTAGTTATATATTTTTTCACTCAAATCCCATGTGGTTATAGTTCTGCTTTGATATTTTCAAAGAAACACACACACACCATACTTAATAGTTTTTCTGCTTTTGATTCAAGTTATAAAAGTAACATAGGAAATGAGGTTGCCTATAAGTTGCACAAGTGAAGACCAAAATTTGATGAAGAAAAGTCTCTAAAATTTAGGGACTAATTAAAACTGGCCAAAATAGAAAGACTATTCTATAATAGACTGACCTTGCTACTTTATCTAGTTTTCCGACTTCCCTGTGATTGTATGGATAAGAATTATGAGAAAAAAAATACCATCCTAGAACTGCCATGCCAGACTCAGCTTCATCACCTTGAGTATAGGAAGATTCTTAAAGATTCATGGACCATATCCCTACCATTTCAAGCCTAGTTTCATACCAAGGACAACATGATTATAAAGCTAGGGGTGGTAGGCTGCTAAGCCCTTGTAATTTTGTCCTTTATCCTATAAGCAATTTGACTAACCATCATACTTTTACATATATACTTTCTTGTTACAACTTACACACTTGCATGTGATTTATCTTAAAGCTTTATACTTATTCTTGCAATTTTCCAAAATTTTGAACTTATTTGCCATGTCACCCATTCACTTTGCATTGTGTGTAGGTTTTTGAAAATTTCTTGTGGGTGACTAGTTATATGTTTCTTTTTTGTCATTTCTTGCTTTATAGCGTACATATTGTTGAGAATAGGGCACTTGGCACCAATTTGCCAACTTTGCCCAAACTTGAAATATTTTATTCCAAAATCTTGTTCTAGCTTAATATCAACCTAGTTTGATTGAGAAACCTAAATTGAATAGTTAATGATAATTACACTGCCTTAATCACTTGATTGTAAATAAATGCTTTAATAATTTGAATTCATACATGGTCCACTTCTCTTGTGAAATTTTGGTCTGTTTGGTTGAATTCAAATTGAGGAAAGACATATACGTTTATCAATCATTTAAGTCATGCAAAAAGAACCTAGTTTACCTAATTTCTCATTCATCATGGTTTCATTAATTGCCTATGTTATATGATTGATGAAGGAGACCTTATGAGAAATTCTACATTATGTAACCACTATCTTGATCCACATTTCTTCCATAATCTCATATCACTCTGACTCATGAAAAGATGCTACCTTGGCCACCATCAAAAAGCTTGGGAGGCCAACACTTCCTCCCCTACGCTTCAATCCTACCACCATATACCCTAGATACTTCAAAGACAAATAAAAATAAAAATTCAAAAATAAAATAAAAGATTCTCCTATGTGATAGATCCTAAATAAAGAAAAGAAGAGCGCTCCTATGAAATAATAATACAATCTCCTTCCACTACCCCCTTCTTCTAATTGCATACTCATTTTCCTAGGGAACATAAAAATTATCCTATCTTACCCTTATTCATATTTATGAGGTTTTTTTGGAGTGGATTGCCATATATGGTTGAATGCATGCAAGTCAAACAACATCCCCATCTAATGTAATAAATTCCAAATGGAACGGTTTACAAAGCTTTGTGAATATTATATCACTTGCATAGTCTTAGTACCCTATATGCAAATACTTTTATGCTTTTTTATTGCATTTGGAATGTGTTATAGGAGATAAGAGAAATGGATTACATGTATAAATTCAAGCTTGAACTCGTATACTCAATAATCATCTAATTGAAAGCATTGCCATTTTTTCATTTTGGAATGAATTAAAGAGAGAGACTCAGTAGAGCATACTTGAGGAAAAGTATGTTTTAAGCTTGATGTGGTTATGGAGCCCTAGTTTGGGCCTCTGTCTTGTGTTATTTTTCTCCTTTATTCACAACAAAATACATAGATTGGATGTTATTTCTCAATAAGTATTCTTTCATACAAAAATGCTCTTATGTTGGGTCATTCATATTTTTATAGGTACTTTGGAACTTATTGATGAATAGGAGAGAAGAAGGATGATCCTAGGACTTCCTCAACCATGGAGGAGCCCAATTTGATCCCTAAATCTACCCAACCTACCCCCAAGTTACCAAAGAACAAATTGCAACAATAAGCACCATAGATAGACATTTAGAAGATCAAAATGCATCTGATGCCCTCAACAATGATCCAACGAAATAAAAATAAATACGAAAAAATAAAATCAAGCACCAAGACTCATCAAAATATCTCCAAGTCCTAAATATACCACACCTAGGACATGAAACGACCATTATATCCTTATAAAGGTTGTTACAAAATTGCCAAAATTCACATACCGCTGTCATTTCACCATAAATCCCACAAAAATCCAATAAAAAATATCTAACTCACCTAGGCCATAGAATGGATGTTCTTGTCACAGAATAGCCGCACTAGATTGGACCCTTTTTCCATTTACCTATCCACTCAATACGTTTTAAAAAATCATTGCATCCATGCCTAAAACGTCTACTCCTACCAAAATGACCATGCCACTTCACATCCATAACAATCATTCTATCCAGAAATGCTGTGCCATAACCATGAAAATGACTACTACATCTTGGAATGATCATTCCACCTAGCCTTTCCATGTACTACCTTGGGCCAACATGATTATTGTGTTCCCAGAATGACCGTTCTGCCTCAAAATTCTACTTCTTCCTATAGTCTATTTCCTAAACTACCCCACTTAATCCTAGTCACCCTATCCCCCAATATATACTCTAGTGGAGGACAAGAGAAAAAGGTTACCACCTCCTATATACTGTATCTGCCACGTATTGTTCTCGTACTCCATTCCATCTCCATCCACTCCAAAACCCTTTTTTTGGGGGGTTTTGACCATTCTACCTTCATTTTCTATGCTTTTTGACCTTGAAAGAGGGTGGTTCTTAGTTATCTAAGGCTGGAGGTGAAGAAGAACAAGTCTTCATTAAGATATATAGAGTTTTACTTCTCTCCTTATTATTCTTTTATTATTCTTTGACTATGAGTAGCTAAGCTCCTTTGTGGGCTATTTGGGGGAAAATATGTAACTATGGTACCATGTTGGGAAATATTTTAGCACCAAACTTTTATTTCATTGACCAATGTTATTTTATTTCTTATTATCCTTCTATACCTCTTGATATGGTTGTTTGATCTATTAGAACCACCTCTATGATAGGTGAAATGAGTGATTTTGGGCTTTTTGGGGAGAAACTCCCAAGTTTCCTAGTGGAACCTTAGCCATTTGTCCTCCTTCCCTTTTGTATCTCCATTCCTCTATTCCTAGGTGAGAGATCTAAGTTATTAGGTGTTCTCTTCCATATACACTTAGTGAAATGTCTTGATTAGTGGCTAGATGGAGCTAGTGGAAGGTGAAATACCCTTCACCTATACTCTACACCACTCCTTGCCCCTAAGTATTAGGGGAAGTCCATATAGAAACCTAGTCTTGGATAATATAGATCTAATAGATTGCTTTGTAGAAGTGTGTAGGATATTGAAAGTGCTTACATAGGGGGAAATCACCATGCATTGAAGTTCACCCTTCTCTCATTCATCAACTAAAATCCTATGGACTAGAATTCCTAGATCGAGACCCTCTTCCACATATTCTTCTTGGATGATGATTTTAGGAGATTGCACATGTTATTACATTGTCTTATTCCTCAAAGGTGTTGACATTGTTGGCTTTTATTTTAATAATGAATTGGCTTAGGGTTGAGATCGTCAAGGACATGTGATGAAATAACCTCAATGTGATGTTTGTTTGACTTTTCCTTCTTTCCAAATTTGTTCATGTGATTAACTGTTATGAGTTCACATGCTCATGGGGGTTCAACTTAGTGTTTCTATGAATGATCCCCTAATTGTTCTTGAGTCTTCTAATGGTTAAATCTAGCTTCCCCATTTAGAGTTCAAGTCCCTTGTTTGATTGGGCTTGATTTTATAAAGTACAGAGGCCTTATTTATGAATATAGAGAGAATGCATTCAAGATGGTCATTCTTCTCAGGTTGATGTGAGTGGTTATCTTGACATTATTGGTGCTACTTTTGCTGATCATTGTCCTTCCACAAAGTTGGGATGATTCCACCAACCAAGAGTGTAAGAATTAAAAAAAGAGGATCATTTCCTGGGTGCTTCTGAAAAAACCTACTCTTCACTACATGCAGTTGGTGGAGTTCTACAACTAATAATGGGGTGAGTGCTATTTTACAAGTGTCACACCATGCCTTGATATACTTGTTTGTCACTTATAGCATTGAGTTTCTTGGCATGGCTGTCAAAATTTATATTCAGAGCAAAAATGGCTTCCACGTAATGATTTTTGCTACAATGATCAGTTACCCTTTCATATTGATTCATGGATATGATATCAATCAATTTCCTTCCTTTACATAAATTCTTTGTCAAGAGACATCCTCCATTGGATACATCAATGGTGGAAATTGTGTCTTGGGATAGACCTCCATAGGGTGTACTCAGTTGTGTGCACTCTGGTAAGTTATAGTGTGGACACCTCTAGAGTATCTCTATGTACCTCTCCTAAGCATCAAGTAATGTATTTTTAGGTTTTTGCTAGAATATGGATTTTTTCTCTCTAAAAAATGATTCTAGTCTAGCTAGGGGAAGGAACTTCTACAAGAAAACTATTAGCAAGGTGTTCCAGGTCTCAATAGACCCTTTCTCCATGCCTTGGATCCAATGATTGGACTAGGCTCATAGTTGAATGGGAAGAGGCGAATGCACATATGGTCATCCCATTGATATTCACTATGTCAAGAAGCTTGAGGAAGTTCTCTAGAAGAAAATTTGGATCTTCATTGACCAAGCCTAAAAAATAATTCTAGTTTGTGATTCCAATTAGACTCTATGTCTTATATGGAGTAGGTGACATCAAAAGTAGGTCTGACAATCGCTGAACTAGACACCTCATTAGGATGAGGGAGGGTGTAGTCAAGCACTATTCTTTCAACTACCATGGTTGAAGTTGGATTGGTAGTGACTTTCTCTTTGTTTTGTTTCTTTCTCCTTACTCACAATCACCAATTGGTTAACACAACTTGGGGTTGGTGAGTATTTTAGAAAATGACTTCCAACTAGACTGAGTATGAACCAAACATGGTTCCCGCTGGATAAAAAGGGAGTTTAGATCCACAAGAGTCTGTATGAATAGCCAGAAGTAAACAAGTGTAAGCAATAAATCCTACATAGTCACACAACTAATTAACACATGTACAATTTGAATATGTCTAGAAAGGAATTGGCTCTCTAACAAGATGCCATAAATTGATTTTGCCTCACGAGGGGTGTGTATACTATCAATAACAAAATAAACCTAAAAAACGCACTTGGTTCCCACAATAGGATGTGCCAACAATAGTATAACTTAAGATCATATTTATAGAGAGACAACACATATCATACACAAATGGATTCAATTAACCATGTGATTCAAAGAAAAATGACTGATACAATTTTGTTTAAATGTAAATGAAGCTTATAACAACATTTATACTGAAAAGTCAAGGAACACACATTTGGTGCCATGTGACCTATTAACCATACGATGACCATATGATGAACATTCACACATATTGATTGAATTTACTCTTTGTCCAGATCTCACACCACATTATGATTAAGGAATCTCACCTGTTATTCACCAATGTTACTATATTGTTATTTTCCAATTAATGATCTCTTAAATTCCTTTAAAGAAAACATTCGCTCACCTTCATTACTTGAATAATAAGACTAACATGTAGTTACTGCTCACCCCTCCATGTAATAGACAATTAGAGCTCTAATTATCCTCCACAAAATTTTTCTACCTCATGGGTATTCCAAATTAGGGGATGTTAGGAACCCTCTCATTAGATTCTCTCTCAAGCAATTATAAATAATTAGAGAAACAAAGAAAATAATTTGTAAATTATAAAGAACTATTCATCACATGACTAATAGGTGGAAAGGCACCAAACACAAGGGAAACTTCCCCATATTCAAAAGTGATTAACAAACAAGATTGTAAACCAAAATTTTAACATGGTACGTGGTTTAAACAATGAGAAAAGGTGTAAAAAAGAAGTAAACCATTATAAAGCACACATAGAGGATAAATCTACTACAAGATGTATAAGAAGATTCTCTAGCTTGGTGAGGAGGAAATCTACTCCTTTGGATCTCTTCTTCATTTCAGTCTCTTCTAGTATGGAGGCATCCTTTGGGTCTAGTATCATTCTTCTCCCATGGTTAGAGTAGAAAGGAGAGATATTCTATCTCAACAACTCTCCCAACATTTTTAATTTTTCAATAAAATTGTAGAGACATGATGTGTTTGGGATGAGACACGACATGTTTCTTACAATTTGCCAAGAGTTGACTTCTACAACCATTCAACACTGCCTATTGTGGGAGTGATACATCATATCTAGGATTACATTGAATGATTGATGATCATATTGCAACTTGTGTTGTTATCCTAAAATATTGTGCCTTGGTGTGGTCTACTTGGCCAATTTATACTAATATAAGGCACTACGACTCAAGAGTATACATCATTCTAGATGGAGTTGAGATTGAGTGCAGACACTATGAGTGGGAGCGACATGCGCTGGTTGAGGCACACTATGTGAAGGTGAAGGAGATAGTAGAACTGTACATTATGAAACACATATTTATATACATTTATGAAATTCAAAAATAAGAAACAAATTAAAGTCGATGATTCCAGAGGAAGAAAAACCATATAATAAGAAAATGATGGGGGAACAAGACATTCACAAATTATATATGATAAAATCATATTTACATGATCATGGGAAGTATGCAAAGTTAGAAAATGTTTCATAATTAAATGTATTTGATTGTAACAGATTAGTTTAGATAAGATAAAGTATAAAGAAATTGTTTGAAGAAATCAAAGTCCAATTTTCTACATATTCCCCATAATCATGTATTTCCCTACATGAAAGGAAGTGGAGAAAAACACCCACAAAGAATGAATTTGTATGGATATATGGGACATATTCATAAAGTTATTTGAATATAAAGGAAGAATATAATAAAGAAAAGTGAAGTTTGAGTCTCAAATAAGTAAGATGATCGTGTTTATCGAGAAAACTCTGACTAGAACAAGCTGATGAATATATATTTCCTTGGGCATGCAACCATTAGTAGAAAATAAACTGACATGAATTACATTGGGATCTATTTTAAGGATTATTAGTAAAATAACATTTACTTAAAATGTGAATATGTTTGTTATGCGTGTGAATATATTCTTGTATTTGGAATTCTAATGATGAAAATAAGAAATCTATGAAGTTTCATAATGATGTTTTAACCAAAATATAATGATAATGAAATGATTCAAAATAATGTGTAAAAAACATGAGAGACACTAGTCGATATTAATAATGATATAATGTAAAGTGTAAACCACAATAATCTAAAGAAAAAAAGCATATAAGTAAGTTGAAACAAAGAGACATTCTTCTGTAAGATATTAATAAATATTCAAGCAAATCTAAAAGGGGAATAAACTTTCAATTTAGGGAGTGAGAATAAGCTTAAGAGAGGTACATTTGTAGATAATGGAAATCTTTTTAGGATATGTTGTGGTTTGGCAACTCAAGGCAAGTAAATAGTGACTTGTATGTGTATGCTAATGAGGTTAATTGAGGAAACCTATGAATAACCACAACTAAGATAAGTTATGTATTTATAAAAACTTAGAGTATAATGGTTTTGCATGTGAAAAACGGATAGACAATAAAGAATATGATAAATGAATTTAAGACACTAGATATTCAATTCATAGAAAATTCAATAGTAGCAAGTAATTCGTGATCACTCTAAATATTGCAAGCCTCACAATCATTCATTGTTCATAATCCAAATATAAGAAAGAATACAAATAACAAAAATCAATCAATGATGAATAAGAAATGAACCAAAAAAACAAGGGTTCAACAATATTAATATTTTCTAGAAATATAGTTTGTGAAATATGTACCAAGTGATGAAGTATTTGTTTATGATATGGTTCCATAGTGTAAGGCAGTGATATATACTAAGTGGGAAACTAGTTGATTATTGTTCCCATGATTTTGGTCTTGTGTACTATGGGGGTTTCAAGATTTAAGTACCAAAACAAGAAAATGTTTTGGTTTTTACACTCATTTATAATGTAGTATAATTGTACCAGAACAAACATACAAGTTGATACATTGCAATACCAAATACAAACATAGGAAACCACAAGAGACTACATATGTCTGAAATAAATATCAATCTTTTTACATATTTAATATGAAGTATAGTCTCTATTCTTATCGATGAAATAATTTATTAGAAGACAACTATAACTTGAACACACATATGTAGATAAAATACAAGAATTCAAAATCAAGAAGAAATTTGAATGTACTCTTCTTCTTACTCTTGTAAGTTTTAACAATGAAATAGTGTAAGGGGAAGATATTGTTACAAATGTAAGTCTTCTTCTTTAATAAATTAGGGTTAATAGATCCTACTTTCATTTGAGTCGTATAATATGGTTTTTTTGCACTACAAATCATAGATTGGATGCATACATGCTTTATTTAGTAATATCTAGAGTTCAGAGTGAAATCCTATTTTTGTTTTTGATATATGCGTAAGACCTAGTTCAAAATTATAGGGTCAACAACTTAGTGTTTTGAGAAATTAATCTAGAAGTAGACAATTTAAATTCATTAGAACTAAAAAACCTAATTTTGAGTCAAGAAGTGATATTGTAAGTGTTACATATAGGGCTGTAGAGGGTGGGGGGGGGGTGAATAGAGCTATCTAAGAGCCAGTCATCTGCCTCACAACATGTCTTACCCACTCTTGCAAGCAACTCTATTCCTTCTCCTAGGACATCTCCTCCTTGAAACAAGTCTTCAACCTTGAGGATTTACCCACCAAGCTCCTTGGATCTTTCACCTTGTCCTTGTCCTTCACTTGGAGAAGATCTTCAAACCTTCTTCAGCCTTGAAGAAGAACAATAACTCCTCCTTCACTTAGAGAATATCACTTTAGCCTTTGCTCTTTAAGAAAGGGGATTGGGAAGTGGAAAGATGGAGAACTTTACAAGGTAACAATGAGGTGGCTCTCTTAAAACATGCCTAACTCACTCCTAATCACGAAATACTTTGTAAATGAGGGAGAGAAAGGGTCTCAAAGGGGTTTAGCACACTCAACTATAGTAAGGACCAAGGATATCATGAATGAGAAACCTTGGAATGAACTCCAAGAGGTCCTATTTATATATGGGGGTGTTCCTTTAGTAATCTAAATGAAAGCATGATGTTTGCATGTCAACCCCAACCTAATTGATAAGTGCATCCCCCAAATAGCCCACACATCACTTTATTTCTTTAAAATCCAAATTGCCTTCTTTCTTATCTAATGTTAGCTTAGTTAGCTCTTTACTTCCTTAGTTAGCTTATTGCCTTGTTCTTACTTTTCTCTTGCTAGTTTAGGTCTTTAATTGTTCCTTTTTTCTACTTGCTAGCTTAGTGTGGTGTAGACCTCTTCTTGCTTGCCTTAGCATGGCTTGTTCTTTTCATTGCTTGCCTTGTCTTTTATTGCTTAGTAGAATTAACTGTGTAGGGTTAATTTAGGTTTTAATCTTGTTTGCTTTCCTTTATTTACTTTCTTGTTCACCATTAGTGTAATCAATCAAACCAAACTTCAAACCCTACAACCCTAAACTCCACAATAGGAACTTAACCCAAAACTAACCTAGCTCTAGTGACCCCTTTCCTCCCTATAGATAGACCCTATACTTGCCACCCTCCTATACCACGACACGAACCCATGTGCTTGCGGGTGTAGTGTTTTGGTTTATGTGAGTGTGGAAGTGTAGGTCCATTGTAAATTTTGAAAGTTATCCCAAGTGTGTTTCAATCTCATGGGGTGCATCTAGTAAAATATCAATTGATTAGTGTGTGCACCTCTGGAGGGACGCACCAGTTGGACATTGGTGAGACTTCATAGAGGAGAAAAGGACATGTGAAGTGATTGCATGGGCATACTTCAAGAGGGAGTTTGAGAGTCAATACTTCCGTCAGTCCTACCAGGACATGATGATTACACAATTTGAAAAGTTGTGACAAAGGATGACTATGAATGAGTATGAGGCATGATTATGGGAGTTTTTGAGGTTATATCCTCACATGGTGCCTACATGGCAAGAGAAGACCATACAGTTTGAGAATGGGATGAGTAACGAACTGGCCAAGTTAGTGCCAACTTTCAACTCATGTAAGAAGTTATCCACCTTTGTGGAGAATGCAGAGGATAGAAAGGACAATCGGTGACATCCATGACCATGATGCTAAGAGTAAGTTATCACATACATCTATATAGTATTCCATGGGTTTGAAGAGATAAATGTTTTCTAGATTGCAAAGACATCACTAGTACTAAAAAATCATAGTAGAGCATTGCTACACTTGAACCAAGGGCATGGCCACAATCACATGGCATCCAATAAAGGGCAGAGGCCAAGGGCTCACACTGTCCAGAGCCTAAATTTAGGGTCAATCTCAGTGATAGGGCCATTTGGGCTGTATAACTCTCCTCATACTATTACCAATCTAGGCACATAAGGATTTTTTCCCATAGTTGAATCAAGAAGTGTCTCAACAATAGGGAAGAACCAGTATGGCTTGCATTAGGATTGTGGGGCCGGTAGAGGATGTATCCAAACTTCCTAGGTAGGATCATTAGGATCCTCATGAATAAGCCTAAGATAAGGAAGGTATTAGACAACATATTGATTCTATGCTATGAGTCAGTCAAAGGGAGTCGTCAACCCATGAGCCCTGACTAGTCAGATGGAACCTTTTCATTATGTGTTTTCTACTTCTATATATTGATTGACTTGGACATTATACACTCATTTATAACCATATACGTAATTATAAGTTGTAACTTGACTTTTAGTAGTAGAGCTGATAATATTCTTATTGAAAATCCTTTGGTTGGTTCTGCATTGTTGTGTGAGGTGTGTCCATATTGCATTCTTGTTTTCCCTAAACACAACATTCAGGCGGATCTCATGCCATTTGACATGCAAATATTTTATGTGATTCTTAGGATGGATACCCTATATAAGTATAAGGTGGTGGTGAATTGTGGATCCATGATTGCAGAGTCCAATAGTGAGGATGTCTCTTGGACTTTACTAGGAAAATGAATATTCTCCTAATGTGTCTTGTATAAAAAATGACATATGAAAAGCTAATGAGGTAAGATTGTGAAGACCTAGAACACATGATAGATACTAAGGGTTGAGTCCTACTATCAAGGATGTACTGGTGGTGTGCAGCTTCAAGATGTCTTTCCTGGTGTTCCACCCTCTCAAGAGATTGACTTTTTGATCAATCTTATCCCTGATACACAACCCATTGAACAAGCACCTTATTAGATGGAACCTATAAAGATGAAGGAGTTCAAGAAGTAGCTTCAAGAGTTGTTGGATAAGTGTTTTCATACAACTGTGCACATCCCCTTGGGTTGCACCAATTTTGTTCTTTAAGAAGAAGGATGGTTTTGTGAGACTATGCATAGATTACCAACTTTCAAACATAGTTAGAGTGAAGAACCAATATCCCTTTTCAAGGATTGATGACCTCATTGATTAGTTGAAGAGTGTTGCAACCTTTTCCAAGATAGATTTGAGACCAAGTTATCATCAATTGAGGATCACAACAAAGGAAATACCTAAGAAAAATTTCACAATGAGGTATAGTATCTATGAGTTTGTGCTCATGCTGTTTGGTTTAACAATGCATCAATAAAGTTCTTGGATCTAATAAATAGAGTGCCTAGACAATACTTAGATCAATTTTGTATGGTATTTATAAATGTCATTGATCTATTATAAGAACAAGTACAATCATGAGTAACATCTTTGTTAAACATTAGGGTTGTGGAGGCATCATTGGTTTTATGTGAAGTTCTGTAATTGTGAGTTTTTCTTAACTGAGGTATCTTTTGTTGGTCATATCATATCTAATAATTGGATTTGTGTAGATCCCAAGAAGATTGAGTTAGTGATGATGTGGGAGCATACGATGACACTTCATGAGGTGTCAATTTTTCTTGGTTTATCTATATACTATGGACGGTTTATTATGGGCTTCCTTACTGTAGCCTTACCATTGACCAAACTAACCAAGACATATGTACCCTTTGTGTGGATAGAGGAATGTAAACATAGTTTCATGTTTTTGAAAGGTTGGTGGACATTGGATCTAGTGTTAGTGTTTCCAACGTCCGAGAAAGGTTACATAGTTTTCTTCGACACGTCAAAGAATGGACATGGATGCATATTGATGCAGGATGAGAACGTAACCTTGCTGGATCCATGTCAACTTAAGAAGCATGAAGAGAATTACCCAAAGCATGATCTAGAACTAGTACTAGTGGTCTTGACATTGAAGATCTAGAGGCATTATCTTTATTGGGAGAAATTCTATATTTTCATAGATCACATAAATATACAATAACTCTTATATTAGGATTTGAACATGAGATAGTGGAAGTGGATTGAACTAATAAAGGATTATTATTGAATGATAGAGTATCATTATGGAAAGGTGTTTGTGGTGGATGGTGCATTAAGTAGAAGATCATCTTCATTACCAATAAATTTGTCACAACTATCTTCCATGGCTTGCAACATGAGAGACATGTTAGTGACTCTGTATTAGATGAATGTAGTGATGGAAGTTTCATTTCTTGGTAGACCGCTTGCTTAGCTAAAGGTCAAAATAACATTGATGCAATATATCACATATGCACAACATGGTGATATTACGACATGAAATATCAGGTCATAGATTGACAACTAGAAGCGTGATATGCTACAAGAGTCATAGGATGGAACAATGTATTATCACAACAAGATGGTAGTTTCTAATGTGTATGGTTTAATGGAAATGGTGCTCAAGGAGGCACATTGTTCTATGTATGCAATGCATCTTGGAAATACAAGGATGTACCACAATATTAATGATTTGCATTGCAACCAAGATTAAAGTATGATGTGACAGAGTTCTTGAAGAAGTGTCCAGTTTGTCAGCAAGTCAAGGTAGGGCATCAAAAGCATTTAGGACATTAAAACCAATGTCAATTCCAAGATGGAAGGTATCATGTGACCATGGACTTTGTGGTTGGTATTCCTATAAAATCTAAGGGTCATGACCTCATCTGGGTGGTTGTTGATCGATTGAAAAAAGTAGCCCACCTTTTACTAATTAACACTAACTACACTACAAAAAAGTTGGCACATATCTGCACAGATGAAATAGTTTTTATAAATGGTGTTCCTACAATGATATTCACATAGAGGGACACAATTCACAAGTAGGTTTTGGGTTCGTCTACATGCAACTTTGTGCACATAGTTAAAGTTTAGGACAACATTTAATTCACAGACAATTGGTCATACATAAAGAACCATACAAACTCCAAATGATCTATTGAGGTCTTGTATATGCCAATTTCTTGAGAGTTGGGATATCCACCTTATCTTGATTGGATTTTCCTACAACATCACATACTTAAGACATCACACCATATGAGGCTTTGTATGGGGGCACTGTAGATTCATCTTTGTTGGTAAAAGGTAGGTGAATATCAGTTTTTAGGCCATGACTTAGTTCAATAAACTACCAAGAAGATCAAAGAGTTCAAACAGCAGTTGAAGGTGGCATTGGACAAGAAGAAATCTTATGTAGATATTTGGTATATGCCACTGCAACTTCAAGTTGGAGACAAGGTATACCTTAAGGTTTTTGGTGTGTATTCCCATAGACCCAATCATATGATGATTGTAATGGCATATCTTGTAAATGATTTGATTAATAACAAAGGAAACTCTGTCCATATGTTTATTCAATTATGAGATGATGATATAACATGTTAGATGTCTAGAGAATGATATTGCTCGATGACATATGTCTTCAGGTTGAGGACTCAGACAATCAACAATCAGATCATATGTATTATAATAGTATATAGATTCTTGTTATATCCCTAGTCTGATATTATTGTGGAAGCTAATTGACAACAATAATACATAAGACTAGAGTGTGTGTTGGTTGATGACATAATCTCATTAGTCATGATATGTGATATCAAACCAAACACATAGGTACTTGTTAGAGAATAGTATACCAGACAGACCCACTCTAAGAAGTGATACATAGATAACAGTCATAATCACATCTCAATGTGATAGTGGTGATTGTGATTCTTAGACCTGAAGTCACTACATCCAACACATTTTTGTTCAATGTATTTTAACATCATCCAACACGAACTTGAATAAGGGTTGCCATAAAGGTGATGCTTGGGTACATTGTGACACATGAGGATTGGTTGTGAGTGATGTAGATCGGATTTGTCCCTACTACTGGAGTTGATTTCCTGGCCACTTGATAAGTGAGACTGAGGAAATGTATGGTCATACTCATATGAGTCAATATATGATATTGAGATCATATGCATCTCTACAATCTACATTAGTTCAAGGAACATGGATTGAATGATTAAGATGATGAAGTTTCCATGCCTCAAGTTCAATCTGTATATCTAAGACAAAGGAAGTATACAATCAGAGTAACATTGATCACATGTCTAGGTTGAAGTTGTTCTCCAACTTTCCAATTAATTGGGTAGCATTGATGTGTTGCTAGACACCACTCATTTGTTGTGATGTCACAAGTTAGTTATGGACGTTCACTACCATTGTAACTTGGGACCTATAGGGTCACACACATAGGACACACCTAGAATAGGAATTTACTCATGAATAATTGGCTGAATGGGAATGTGCATCAACCAAATCATGTATTGGGTCGACTAATTCATGTGTCGTCATTACTAAAGTGTTTAGGTAATCAATTTAAACAACATTGGCTGACAATTGGCTGGCTGGGAATGTGACTCGACTGACTCAAGTGTTGAGTCGACCGATTCATGTGTCGAGTCGACCGATTCAAGTGTCTAGTTGACTGACTGGACAATCAGTAAGATTGGATCAAGGATTGATGCCGACATAATGTTGTACATTTATTGTTGCATTGAAAGCCAATATGTTTGCAAATAGGAAAGCATTTCAGTTGGGCAACTGGGGGTGTAGTCGAATGGATGGGGTTTGAGTCAAATGACTCAAGTGTTGAGTCGTCCGATTCGTGATATGCAACAACTAGAAATTTGTGAAACTCTATATATTTGACTCCCAATTGATTTGGAAACTCTGGTCCTGAACCTCCTATAAATAGAGGGGTAGTCAAGGCTTTTAGAAGAGACAACTAATGCTGACAAATGTTGTCCTCTCACAGTTATGATAACATGAGAGCCTAAGAAAGTCTTACCCATAGAAGGGAGAGACATCAAGGGAGAAAATTCGACGCTAGCATGCTGACATCGAAGGGACAAAATCATTCCAATTGGCTCTAGAAAAGCACAATAAGGAGTTCTCGGTGGTCCGTATGGAATACGATAGGGGTGTGGAGGCCATAACCAACATGGTAGCAGGTTAACATTAGCTGTCGTTTAAGGTGTCACACCAGGAGACCGTCCCGACTATTTTTAGGTGCTACCAGATCTATAAGCACCGTACTATGAGGATTGTTGCCAGACTTGCTCCAGGACCAAGTATATACCTCAAAAACCCTCTTTCCTAAATACATCATTGTTGACGTGGTCTACTGTATAATATACATGCATAAATTTTTGTTTTCACTACCTTATTTACTGCCCAATTTCCCTACAAAGGTATCCCCTTGGAAAGGTGCTCTAAGGTTTGGTAAGAGGGGTAAGTTGTATCCTAGGTTTATGGGACGTTGCACAATCACAATTTGTGTTGGGAAGGTGGCATAAAAGTTGTAGTTTGCACCTAAGTTTCACAAACTACACAACATATTACATGTTTCCATGTTCAGAAAGTGTCACCCAACTATAGAGCAGACTATCCATCCAATTCAATTTCAAATTAATGATGATATATCTTATGTGGAGGGTCCAATGTTGATAATTGAAAAGTGTGTGAAGAGGATGTGGAATAAATATAAAGTGTTGGTGAAGGTGTTGTGGCATCACCATGGTGTTGAGGAAGCCACATGGGAGCTAAAGGAAGAGATGCTCAGAAAGGATCTGGCTTTTTAATTGGATTTTGGGGGTGAAATCCCTATTAGGGGTCTATGGATATAAGAATTCTGAGATGGCTTAATCTATAAACCATGTTTTAATATCTTAGTTATGTACTTGTATTGTATACTACATACTTAGTAGTGATGTAATTTTTTGGTCAACTTATGGGTCTATATGCAAATACTCTATGGTTGGAGGTCCTTCTTGTCATATGCACCTAGCATGTTTTTCTCTTATCTTTTCTTCTCTTTCTTATTTCTTCTTATTTAGATGGACCTTGGATTCTATAAGACTCACCATGGTTTCCCATCAATTGCAGACCTATGAATATATGTAGCTTTGTTTTCCTTCTGTGTTCCATCGGTTGAGGGATACACTTTGCTGAGACCAATGGAGCTTTGCCTACCATTGATCATTCACCATCTACACTCTGTCTATTGATGACACTTGGTGATAGAAAGTCTCTTCTTGTTCTTCATAAGAGAACCAATGAAGGTCATCAGATTGACATTTGATGGACTCCCTGCTTCCATCAATTGTTGAGGAAGCTGGTCGATCGTTACAAATGAAGAACTTGACCAATGTCTACCAATGAGCTTGCTATGCCTATATGGATATGAATCCCTCAATTGTGAACTGATGGCAAGGATCAATGGAGGTTATTTCCTTTTTCGATGAAACTTTTACAACTCCTTCCAATAGAAGTTCCTCCAATTGCATCATTTACTGATGAAGACACATGTACAAAGATTGATGGATCAATATCTGTGCCCATCCCTTATCTTTGATCTTCTCTTCCTTTTGGGGTTATATACACCCCTTTGCCCCTCCTCTTAGATACACATTTTGTCTTTGAAGTACAAGATCTGCATTGAGTTATGAAAACCAATGAGAAATCTTCCCTCATTGACAATAAAAATATCTTCAATTTGTTCTTACTTATTTCTTGAAGATCAAACGACTCTCTTAGTATCTCCTATACTTAGATCCATATAATAAGATTCTTTTCTTCCTAATTCATGATGATCCTTCCACATATTTTTCCTTGATCTCTATTCTTGGTGTTTTCCTTTTAGTGTTTTGGTATTGGTTCTCTGTAATTCTATCTCCCATCTATGCTTTGCCCTAGTTGCTCATAGATCATGTGGTTAGGGATGTTATGGGTTTAGAATGAGAAAAGATCAGATCTTGGGAAGGATGGTGGCTTTGTTGAGGTTCAAAGCTTGTTGGATCATCAAGAGTAAAGTTCAAGCCTTTCTATATGACTTGATGAGTGAAATCATTTTTACTATTTATAAGACACACAATATAACATATGATGCATTTAGTACCTACATGATACATGGAAACCATAATGTGCTAAAATATGGAACCTTTATGCCGACCTAAGTAATAAAATCAAAAAATGGTCTTGCATGTTCACCTTAATCTCTTGAACACTTCCTTGATTTAAATATATGCTTAGTTTGACATGCATATGCATGGATAAGCACTAGCATGCAAGAATAAACTTAGAGGTAGTACCTTCACATGATATTCCCTACTATCTGGGAACCTTTCTGAAATATTGTTAAGGTATTTTTGTTAACCATTATGCTACTAAAAATGTGTGGAAACATGATTTTCCATGTTGAAATAGCTTATTCATGCATATGTTTGGTTTTCTTGTGTTCACATCTTGAGTAGCATATCACTTACAATTTTGGAGTTTAAATTTGAAATTTTGGGTACTATCTTATCATTACTTTGTGAAGTATATACTAGTTTTCTGCTCAAC
Source organism: Alisma plantago-aquatica (assembly GCA_963693085.1). Classification (NCBI taxonomy): domain Eukaryota; kingdom Viridiplantae; phylum Streptophyta; class Magnoliopsida; order Alismatales; family Alismataceae; genus Alisma; species Alisma plantago-aquatica. Next base: position 555,180,543 of record OY856409.1, read on the forward strand.
TTGATGTTCCTGAGTGAACTTAGCCTTATGATAGCTTGACTTTGATATCAATGGAAGGTTTCAACCTTGGTATTGTCTATGATGAATAATAATATGGCCTTGTGCTGCCCTTATCTTAATGCATGTCCTATGTGGTTGAACAATATTATAGTACAATCTATTTTGAGTGTATGATATAGGATGGTAATACATTTTATATCTTTTAAAGTTGCAAACACTTCATTTATCTTTAATCATCTTGTTGCTGATTATATGTAACTTGATTGATGCAGTCTCAAAATGAGTAATTGATCTCAATAGTCAAATGCAATCTTAATCATAGTGCCCCGAGTCCACAAGTCTATTTCCAAGGGTTGTTAGGGAAAATTATGAGAAGATGTTTGGAGACATATATTAGTGAATATATAGGGATTATTGGGGCCAGTGTTCTTTGGGACTCAGTTTTGACCGGTCATCTTGTAATGAGATATATGTTATGGGGGACGATTGTGGTCATATCTTAGTGTTGATAGGTTTCATATACTATGATGCAATGCCATTTCTTATGTACTAATGAAAGACCAATATATGTGGATTCACTTTTGAGCAATTTCCATGATATGCTGGCCTACAAGTACTTATCTTTTGATACCCTTGCTTTAACTTGAGCATGTATGGAGAGATCTAATCAAATCCACTTATCCTTACATATTGTACGGGTTGCTAGAGATGCTTATCAACACTAGCTAGTAGTCAAAGTGGTATGCTACAAAATACCCATGGCTTAATAAAATATGTAACTCAATTGTTTAGAATATCTATTTATGTGTATTTGATGATTAATGCCTTCAGGCCTTGAATCCAACAATCTCTCCTACACCACATGATTTGGGTATGAGGGGATCAAGCAACCTAAAATAGGATTCACCTAAACCCCACTTTTTGTTTACACAGTAAGACACATAAATGAAGTTCTTTTCACATACACAATCTGCAAGAACTATTTGATCACCTCCGATCACTCACCCAAAACGGATACATATTTGGAGTAATTAAACTTTAAATTCATACCCGATACTTGGATACCCACAATGATAATATGAGGCCTTGTTCACCAAGTGGAGTTGAAGTCAGGGACAAGGGTGACAAGATGTAAAGAACTTTAGGTCTTATCTTAATTACGTCTAACTAAAAGGTGATACAGTTGTCCCTAATGGGACAAAGTTATCCAAATAGTTAACTACAAAGAAAAAATAAATTAATAACTATATTAACAAGTCAAGAATGGACTTAGTTCTTTATATGTTTTTAATATATGAATAGAACTTGGGTTGGGTTTCACCATTAAATGTCTATCACCAACATGCAATACTCACACACATTTGTATACCCTTAACATAGTTTACAAGCAATCATCATTAGTGTCTATTTTTTTTATCTTGAGCTTAGGATAGATCTAGACGTAGAAGTGTCTCTCTCTCAAGATGGAAATCCTACAATAAAAACCACAACCATGTGATCATTATATTTAGAATTCCAAAATTCTCATGCATTCATGTTACTCAATAATGCTATATATAAACTAAGACTGCTCTTTCCAGGCATTACTGATCAAACAACACAAGATGGTAGATAATCATGCAAGTGAAGCAATAAAGAACAAGAGCATGGAGATAAAAATGACTGAGAGTATATATTCAATAGAATTAAGTATTTACATGTTTTTGGCAACCCCTAACCCAAGTAAATGGTTTATCCACTCATGGTAGTGAGTGATAAATAGAATTACAGGTGAACAAAAACATGAAGATTTATGGGTGGAGAAGATGAACATGGTGGAGGAAGAAGGAAGAGAACATGATAAAAATGACCATAGGAGGAGTACTGAAGGTTGATGGAGACCTCCTTCTTCTTCTTCGGTGATGACTAGGTCGACTGTGGATCCTATAATCCTTCTTCTCTAGAATTAGGTCTTCGGAATCAGTGGAGGCAAGGTGTGGATGCAAGGGACCTTGGACTTTCATCCTTGGTTACTATAGCTTGATGGAAGAACTTGGAATCTCGTCCTTGCTCATTCAAACATGGATGGAGTGCTAATGGCAGCCAAACTTCAACGTCTAGGAAAAGGTCCTCTTCACTTAGCAAGGGGGTCCCTATTTATAGGGAATGTTATGGTTCTCGAGGTGCTCATTACTGGCTTTACTTGCACTCCAAGATCACTTGAAAGATGCTTCAAGGCACACACTTAACAGTCATGGTGACAACTTGTAGAGGATCCATTAGAAGACAAGATTCTTTCGAACCATCATTTTGCATTGCTCTGTTGAACCATTGTTAGATGCATAAATTGGGTCCTTCAACCAGTGTAGATGATTGGGTCTTCGGTTTTTGAGGTCCAGCCACACCATTGGTTATGAGTGCCTATCAAGCCTTCAATGGATGGGAACCTAGTTGAGGCATCAGTGGATGAGGTCGGAAGGAAGTCCTATGGTAGGTGAAGTCCTATCGAGCCATCGATTGGTAGAACCACATGCTGGACTTCATAAGAGAAATGTTTTCAAAACCAAACCAGTCAGCGAACCAGTGAGGCCTCTTGTTCTCAGTTCACTGGTTCAACCATTGGTCTGTCTGGCTCAATCAATGATGTCGGCATGACATCACTAATAGTTTAAAATTAAATAAATCCATTCATTGATACTCATGGAAATTATCCCTAGAAAAGTTATGAAACATGAATAATATCACAATATCTCACAATTACTTGATAAACATACCATATAATGAATATAATTCTATTCATGGACATACATATACCAAAATTTATATAGTATTCAATATTATTAATGAAAAATAGTAGAAAAAATACGTTTATTTTTTAAGTGAGAGAACCTGCTGGTTGGGCTAAAACTTAACCAGTTTTTCAGTTGAAAGCCAGTCAAACTTCATTTCTAGCATTGGGAGGGGACCGAACCAGTAGAGTGACCGGTTCCCAGTTTAACCCATTCAACCAGATGGGTTGGTTCGGTTCTGATAACCATTCATAAGAGTATATATTCAATAGATGTAAGTATATACAAGTTGGGAGAGCCTTAGTGGAAACTCTCAACCCAAGTAAATGGTTTATCCACTCATGGTAATGAGTGACAAACAAAATTATAGGTGAACAAAAATATGAATATTTATGGGTGGAGAAGATGAACATGGTGGAGGAAGAAGGAAGAGAACATGATAAAATAACCATAAGAGGAGTATTGAAGGTTGATGGATACCTCCTTCTTCTCTAGAGATGGCTAGGTGGACTGTGGATCGTGTCATCCTTCTTCTCTTGCATTAGGTCTTCAAAACCGATGGAGGCAAGGTGTGGATGTGATGGACCTTGGAATTTTATCCTTGGTTACTATAGGTTGATGGAAGAACTTAGACTCTCATCCTTGCTCATTCAAACATTCATGGAGAGCTGATGGCAGAAAAACTTCAACATCCAGCAAAGGTCATCTTCCCACAACAAAGGGGTCCCTATTTATAGGGAATGCTATGGTTCTCAAGGTGCTCATGATTGGCTTTACTTGCACTCCAAGATCACTTGAAAGATGCTTCAAGGCACACACTTAATGGTCATGGTGGCTTGTAGAGGATCCATCTGAAGATAAGAGTTTGTCAAACCATCAATTTGCATTGTTGATGTACGCATTTCATATCTACTTTTTGCATACATTTGCACACAAATTCAGTTCATTTTGCCTCCCATTTAGCCTTTAATCATACTTGCCATCTTTTAGTTATTTTACTTGTTGCATGATGTTGATCACAAGTACATGTCGAAAATGAAAAATTGAAGATAATCCAACCCAAATCTCACCTTAGTTGGATCTCCCTTTGATTTGCAGTCGATTTGAACTTCATCTTGAAGAAACATCACCAAACATGCCGTGTCTTTATTAAAACATGACGTGTAACTTTCCAAAAAGGGATCATGAAGCAAAGGACACGCTGTGTGTTATTTAACACACATGTGTGTAAGTTTCCACTGCCTTGATGCCTGAACTATAGAGTAAAATACACGATCTGTATTTATTAAGACACATCATGTCCACATGTTCAAAGGCTGATTTCAACTTGCTGCCAACACACACAAGTGTGTGATTATAGCACACGACGTGTGCTATCTGACCTTATCAACTCCAGTAGCATCTACATGGCGTATCTCTATTGGAACACACTGTGCACTTATCAAGAAGAAGCAATTTCAGCAACTAGTTACACGGTGCCACACAACGTGTCTTCACACAGACACGCCGTGTCTTCATCAATTTTCTACAGATTTCAGTAGCAACCACCCCTCGTTTTAAAAATGAGTACAGCCACTTGGGGCAGTTATCACTCATCATTTGAGACACTTTTCGACCAATAGATGTTCCAGAGTAGGAGGAGGGCAATTTTTGGGAGGAAGAAGAGGTTTCTTGGAAAGGAACCTCCATTCTTTACCATTTCTTCTCCAAAAGGTGCAACAAAACTATTCTTCTCATTCAAGCTTCTCAGGAGGGAAGATTGTCTGAGTTGAAGCAGCTCCAAGGGTGGAACTTTGTCCTCTAGCTAGAGTTATACTCCTTAGACTTCACCTTTGGTTCCCTTTGCTTTTTCTTCTATTTAGCTATGCAAAACTCCAAAAATTCTACAATGTGCTTGTCTTTCTCCATTATTTGTGAGTAGAACCTTCTTCTTGGGTATGGGAGAGTAACTCCCATGACATTACTCATGTGAGCTCAGAATTTACATTGAATTCTAGTTCATTTGCTTCTCCATGAGTTCCTATGGTGTTTTATTACTTGCATGCTTGGATGACCAACTTGTATACATGTTTTATGATTCCTTGTGCTATTAATGTGAGAATCCATTACACTAAACTTGATTAATCAAAGCATAAAACACAATCAATCACTAATTAATCACATACCCAAAATATGGGTAAAATAAAACCGATTTTAATGTCAGCACCCGCTCAGAAACATTTGCATAAGAGCCCAACATCTTTTTGATATCCATACTATGTTACAAATTGTTCTATCATCTCAGCCACCACATAGATACACAAGAGAACAATAATCATAGATGCCACACAAACAAGCATTAATATGCTGACAAAAGTTTGATTTGTTTGAAACACCATATACAAACTTTTTCTCACCCGGACCTGAGAGTACAAGGATGACTCTAGGACACATTAGACATCTAATCAACTTTCTCAAAGATTCATTACTATAGCTCCTCTTTGCTACCACATGTTTGTTTTCGTCACTTCTGATTACCTAAAAAATGTGGCGAACCACAAGGGTGAGACCCATGTTGTAACATACTCAATTTTGAGTGCTATATCCATTATGAGCTATAATTCTTTATTTATCTAATATTGATTTCATATGGATATTTGTTATTTATTCCAAGTCTCATCAAGCTAGTTTGAGGAATTATCTCTTACTTTGATAGTGCTTAGCCCCCAAGATAAATTCCTTATACTTTTTATCTTCCTCTGAATAATATTTATCTAGTCCCTTAATTGAGTATCATTTGCCATATCCGAAATCACTTAGTGTAATTTGATGTTGTGCCTAAATACTTTGATTAGACCTTGAACCCACCTAGTTCTATCAATTTGACCACCATTGACTGCAATCAATGAAAAATGTTTATCACATTAAAGAGATTGATATTAGAAATAATTATAAGAGTAATTAAGTATATTAGGTTGAATCAAATTGAGCGGGACTAATGCTCTATAAATATTATATATTGTGCCGGAGCATGTGCAAAATGTGTGGAGACATTGTATACAAAAATAGAAGTTCCTATTAAAGTAAGAACATTAATTAGTATAATAATTGTTGGTATAATGGTGAATTACAATTATATGACTCGATACCCACTTGAATGCATAGACGTTTTACTTAGTCTAGTAGCTAATTTGGAATTTAATACGACAAATAATGAGGACGGTGGTCAATAATTCGTGGGTACACCTTAATGTCGAATTAATATAAGTAATATTCTATTCAATTTTCTATTCCTTGGGCCGTCAGTTGACAAGGTCAACATCCAAGGTATAAGTATTAAATTAGCATAACTCATTCATCTCCTCTTGTGGACGGAAGACGAGTTACGGCTGCGTTTCCTCTCGCGAACAGATTGAAACGGCTACGTTTTCATCTTCCGGCCCATCCCCTCGATCTTGAATAAACCACGCCTTGTGGTCGTGAAGATCTAACGCAGAGAAAGAACTCGTCAAACTTGACGGCTTGCCTAGTAAACTGTAAACTCTCCAGTTCCCTACCTGAGCAGAAAATGGCAACTAAGTCAGTCTTAATTCAGACGTTTGTACTTCTTCCGATGAATGAGGACACCTAGAATCATTGCACCATCAGATTTCAAGGAGTTATCCTAATCCAAGCGTCACCTGATTTGCCTATATAAGACCCTAGACACCCCTTCTAGGAATCAACGAGACCTGCTCTGCAACTAATTGCTGGTCGGCAGCACAACTCCTCCCAGTCGCCATGGTTGATCGAGTAGCCACCGCCCACATATGACCTTCCAATCGGGACCCCTGTACCTGAAAACCTGCAAACTCCACTGCCTAAAAATAAGAAGTCATGCTCCCTCCTCGACTCTACCATAGCCTGAGATCGACCCAGTCATATTATATCCCTTGTCCCGCTCTTCCTCACACAGAAGCTCGTCCCTGAACCCGACAACCTGCCCAGGGCCCAGCCCCTGGATCACCTTCATCATCCGCGACAACACGACAACAAACCTGACCCTCCGTGCTCGCCACACTGCCTGGAAGCCCCACCGTCGCCACCCCATTGCCAACTCGTCCCCTTCGGACCCGTAGCGACGTCAATGACAGTCACGACCACTGCCAATCCTCGCCAGCCACCACGACTCCTCGGTGCTTCCACCCCCACTGCACTGCAACGACGACGGTCAGGTTCTGGCCGGCGCACCGCTGCCAACACCCCATCGCGAGGACGGCTGACTTCTGGGCGATATGTCGGGCAGCCACGGCGGAATCTGGGAGCCTTCGACCAGCTGTAGACCTCCACCATCCTAACCCAGCCGCCGCATCTGCAACACCTGTTGCTGCTAAGTCCTGACCTCGCCATGGATGCGCCCCCACCTTTTTAAGAATGCTTAGTTGAATTATCGTCGTCCTCTGCCTCTCACCACCAACCTGAAGCCACCCAGCTACAGCTGCATCCATGGACGCCGCACCAACCACCAGAACAGCAAGGAAACTCCACCGTCCATCTGCCATCACGACAACCTGCAATGTCGCCTTTGATCACGGTGACAGACCTGCAACAATGATCAGTGATCATCAATCAGCACCCACGACAGCCTCACCTTCTTCAACCTCTGCAAAACCCCCCTCCTCTATACCTTGCTGCAACCAAATGGTGCAGTCCACAGACCAACAACTAAACACCGCCATCATCGAAACGTCTTTGCCATTATCTTCCTTCCAACCACCAGATTCCATGCCCTAGCAACCTCCGGTCTGCATCTCGGTGTTGTGTACCCAACGCCGTCCACCTCCCTCGCCAGCAACGAATCTAGACAACCTGCTGCGGCCATATTCAGGAGAATCGGCACCTAGGGTGTCTGCTAGATGAAGCCAACCCCAAGTAGAATCTGTTGACTAAACTGCACATCAGCAGGTGAGTAATTGTGCCTCCTTTCAGTTGTTTTTAGAATCATGTTAACCTAAGGAGGATGACGGCTGGCCTAATATATACTAAGGGTAATATGTATACATCGCTAATCCTAATTGTAATCTATACATGCACACCTTATATTAGTAGTAAATAATTAATGTGCCGTCTAGTTTCAGAATCTATTAGTAGAGGTAATCTACCCTATAATCCCTTGCATGTACCTAATAGAGTGGTAGATACCATACATATGCATCTATAATATAGGTATATCTCGTATGTGGCATTGTCTAACCGGAGAGACTAATGCATACGTACATAATGGGCTAACTCGTAGCTGCAAATTATTACAATAACTGGTTTAATGACTTGGCCGTGCAACTTAAAAGCATGTATGTATAGGTACGTGATAGTATGTTAATATAAGTATAATAGACATATAATGTTTTGGGACCTTATTTAATTAACACAATTATATAAAGACATCGGCTTACTAGATCCATTTCGGATGCACATATGTTGATTCACCATGTTACCATGTTGATACATATACTAGTCTAATAGTAATACAAGTATTTACACTTGAAGGATCTTCATGTAATCTTTGTTTCATGAGATCCGTGAGGATTGTAATAATTTATTTAATACCTAATATTATGAACAATCGTATTCAACTCCAAAATACACACAATTAGGTATATGTATATAGTAGAGTATTAATTTAGTACATTGTAAGTGAGTTCATCTTGTATTCCAATCAAAATTGTGGAACCTTTATATTTTATAACATTATGTCACGTGGAAAACTTTCAAATCATTATGAAACTTATTTTGATAGAAATAAACTATTTTGAGACGGTCAACAACATAATGTGGTGAAATTGATTGGATACGCAATACAAATAGAAGCACTAGAGAGCATGAAATGGGTAACATATGAAATAGTAAACCTAGATGGGAAAATGTAATCCTAATTAAGACAAATTGAATAACATTGATTCCAAGTAAAATGGTGACAATATTATTATTCTTTGTAGCTACCTCTTCATAAACTCTTGGAGACACATTATGATTATGAAATCCTTGGAGCCCTGAATAATTGAGGTACTAAATCTTCTATTTTATTGTTGAATTATTTTCCCTCTTGATGGACACACATATATCTTGATTCGTGGTGAATTCCATATAGTTTTGAAACCTGTATTTATTCTTGAAAGTTCACCACTCTCATTTTGTAATTGATAAATTATTGTTGATAATTATTTTGGCACTAGACTTGATCTATTGGAGTTTTGACTCCCGTGGACTTTGGTCCCTTGGGCTTTGGCCCTATAGAGCTTTGGCTCACTTGAGTGGGCCAAGTACCCCACAACCCTGCGCAGAGGATAGGGATTAGTTGTCCCCCAGTTAACTAGAATAGCTAATAAGGCACTAGTGTCGTTCTCTCCTAGAGTGTGAGAACACAAGGCACTTAGCCCTAGAAAAGATATGATAGAAAGGTGCCAAAACTTGTTAAATTGAATATCTTGGAATTGATATACTTTGTGAATAGCTTGGATACATTTTGCATACTTGAATTATTGAATCTTGCTTAATGATATTCTTGTGAAAGATTTGATATCTTGAAGTTGATAATGGAATATCTTTTTGTTAGCCTTTAGTCCACCAAATTGTCCTTTCCTAACTTTTATTATGCATCTAAACCCATTTTGCACATAGTTCAACGATTGGATTTAGTACCAGCTTTGCTGACCTTTTATTTCCCTTCAATGGGGTCCATGTGTGGTTTCGTTCCCTCTGGGAACTCATGGGCAGGTAATAGATGGAAGAGCTTGAAGAGACATGCACTGGGTAGTCCTCCGTTGAAGACTAGATAGAATGAATTCTATTTTTTTAAACTTGTAATCATATTTGTAAGCTTCCGTGACTCTGATGTACAAGCATGATTGTAATAAAGATTGTTTATGATTGTGATATTATTTTGTAAATATTTGATCATAAAGATCGGGTCTTTACACATGTCCCAGCAAGAGATATAACCTCCAATAATGCTTATTGATTACAACATTTTAGGTAATGAGATAGTTTAAGCAGTTTAATCATATATAACAAATAGGTTCAGCAACACAGATGATTAACAAAATACATAAAGGAGCTAATAACAATTATAATCATCAAGCTGACTATCATCATTTTCCTTATTAACCATATAAGAGATTCAATAACATATGCATAACTAGCATAAGAAAGTCTAGTAGCATATTATCTCTATTATCATGAATAAGTCTAGCATCATAAGCATATCTAACAACATTAGCATGTCTAACAGTTTGAACAAATCAATATCATAAGTAGAGCTATCAACATAAGCATGAGTATTTGCATAAGCATGATTAGCAGTATAAGCATTTCTAATTATAGAGGCATGGCTAGCATGCTAAAGATAACTAACAACATGATATAGCTAGCATCCTAATTATAATCAGCAGTAGTAGTAGATATTAACATAAGCATGACTACTGCATGTACACATTTACAATCTTATGCATATCCACAACATAAGTATAATTACTATCTCTTAATTGCACTAAGCATCATCTTTATGTAAAGAGAACAAACAAGGGTTATCATACAATGTGAAGCGTCATGTATAACCCTAAACAGATATGCTATACAGATGTATTACATCTTTTATTATGCCTTGGGGAATTTCAATCGTACCATTCAAAGTTCAACTGACCCCTACGAAGGGCTATTCGATTCTGTACAAGATCTAGGAGTGCCGGTATCCTAAGATCTCTTCCCCTCGGTCAGTACAAGTAAAAAGGCAGCGGCATATCAGTCAAAGCTGCCACCACAATGACATATAGTCAATCTACTAACCACTAATCCGCCCTTGGTACAGGTCACAACACTAGAAACTAGGGTATACAAACCCAATCACTGAGGTACAACCACAGTTGTCCTCTAATCACATCATTTTATAATCACCGAGACACGACCGCAACCGTTCTCAATCACATCAGATGTATGAGGCATGACCATAGCCAACCTCCACAATCTGTATTGTGGATGACAAGGATATATCCTCAACCTGCCACCCCCACATACTCAACAATATGCGCTTTGAGTTTCCCTTCGGAATACTCATTTCACCATCCAATAAGTTCTGACATTGAAGATGGTTCTACAGCATAGGGCACTACATGATTAGAGTTGTACTTGATTAGTTATGCCAATTGGGTGAATTAAGGCTGCATCAAACAAGTAGACATACAAACCCTAATTGACTTCTAGCAAGCATATAAATATCACAACTTTGAAAAAGATATAAAATGTATGAAACATAATTTCTCATCTCATCATCACATGGTACTATTCACTTGCCATTCATGAGACCACACTAGTCATCATACTATCACAAGATATAAATCCTTTTCACAATATCACAGGGTATCAACTCTTATCAACATAAGAGGATTACACCTCATCCAGGGCTCAACCATGCCAAAAGGTCATTAAGACCATCATACTATTCCCTATAAGATCATCATTATCTTTGCATGCCTTATAACAAGGCTCAACAACATCACTTACATATAATACACCAGATCAACACAATATTTCATTAATGAGCTAGGAGATATTCATAAACAATCATAGCAAGGTTATATAAACATTAAGAACATTCCTTTATTACATCAACATTCAAGGAATATAGATATGATTAACCCTCATCATATTCATAATGCACATGTTTCACATAAGCATCAATCATGTGGCTATGACAACCACCAATTAACACATTAAGGTTATGATCATGTTAAGGAGATTATTTCAACATCATGCCATCATATAAGAATGTTAAACATGAATACTCATCTTTATCTATTTGCATTAGAGTTAGGTTCAACAAGATAAATTATATTAATGTTACTAATCAGCACTTATACCCAAACCCTAACTCACGTAATCCCCATTGGATCATAGATGCATAAGGTGAAGCATCACCATCACATTCCATACTATTCTCAAATTTGAACCCACACATAAATCAAGGTGTAACCATTAAGTTATAGCATAGTAGGGTTTCAACAACATTAACATAGTACTTCATGATTGTATTAGTCATTCAAGGACTATTCATACCCAATTGCCATCATTTAGTTATATTAAAGCTAGGTATAACAAGCTATACCTCATTAGGGTTACATATAAACACAATATGATTATCATCCTGTAACACCCCTCCCTAGGGTTTCGTACGTAACCAGCGGAAGCACAACCTAATCCCCAACATTATCCATAATGTGGGGTACTTGGAATTTCAGGGAGGGATTGTCACATGCATGATCTCATCTCAAGAAACAAATAACACTTGGCATTATTGAAACATAGATTCATACATAAGTTCTTGGAAAGAAACTACATCATGATTCTAAAGTTACACATATTCTAGATAACATATGAAAGATAGGATCTCCATAGATGGACGTTCCACCAGGCAACAACTTCTAAGGTCTTGGATCCTTGGAATCTCCTCAAGATGTCTCCTTCCCTTTAGCTCCAACGTATGCAGACATCTCATCCCCAGCCATGCATCAAACAAAATGCAAGTGGATTGAACATGTTATAATATAAGAAAACTTGAAAACTAAAAATAAGCATTAACATTAAACATTGAACATTGAACATTGAAAAGACATGCATTTTCTTTTAGATCAATTTCTTTTATCTTAACCTATATAAGTAACCTCAGGTTGCACAAATGTGCCTCTTCTCTTATGCACCGAAGTGCCTCTTAGGTTGCACCGAAGTGCCTCTTCTCTTATGCACTAAAGTGCCTCTTCTCTTGAGGTACTTATATAAGCTTAACATTAACATTTTCTTCTTTCTCTTAAAGGTCTTAACTTTACATTTAACTTTATTTGTAACTTTATCATTAAGATTCATGAAGATGATACTATACATAATATGAAATTCAATTCATCTTAACTTTATTGACTTTAGCAAATAGGAACAGTAAATAACATAAACATGGAATTCATTACAAAATTCATATATGCATAATTAAATCAACCAATTTAACTATGTTCAATTGCATGGACCACTTACTTTTTCACTTGGAGAGTGAATTCTCTCTCTTCCTTGGTTGGGTGAAACCCTAATCACATCCTAGGTCAGAAAAACCCTAATTATCCTATTTGCAACATATCTCACATTATTATACATTTTATTCACCAAATAAAACCCTAATTTGTTCATATAAAAATTTGAGATGTGAAAACAAAGAAATCAGGTGATAAAAACTAGAAAATCAGATTCCTTATTGAAAATCCTTTCCAAAACATTTTTTGCGGATTTTTTTGATAATCAGGCGATTTAATACGAATTTCCAAAGAATCGACCAATCATAAATCAAGGGAACTATAGTGCAATAGTTATTTAAATCGATTATGAATCTGTTTACTAGAAAACCAAGGGTGCGTGTTACGTTTCATTGAAATGGCGAGGGCATTCTAGTCATTAGAACCTGACCATGAAATTGCGCAAATAAAATAAGCAAGCAATGAAAATGTCTATTTTGCCCTTGCAACACACATCTGACGTTTTCAAAAGCTAGGGTAGAGGGGTAAACTTACCCTTGCCATTGTTTCTTGCTTGCTCCATGGAAAGAGCAGGAAATGGAGGTTCAATTTCGATAAGAACCTGGGGTGACTGCCCGTGGCAGATGAAACATCCATCACTCTCGCGACACCAAGGCGACTCTATTGAGCCTGAGCTCAAGCCCTGTTGTGTGCCAGAGCACTGGTTCCCATGGTACAACTATGACCACAGGGCACTGCCATGGCCATCGAAGAATTGAAGCTGAGAAAAGAAAGCATGAGGTGCTAAAGAAATGAAGGCAAGAGTCTCACGCAGTCGAACTGAAGGTGAAGGCATTGTCTCCTAAAGCAAAAACACCCGAAAACACCATCGTGGGCGAGAACAGAGAATCGCGAGGTAGAACAGGGGCGGCGGCCAAGTACTGGAATCCAACGAGAAACCACCCACCGAGGCCATCAAGGCACTCCTTGCGGCACGTCGGAGTCCCAGGAGATGAAAGGTGGCTCGAGAGGCCACTGGAAAGGGATGGCGGCGAGAAACCCAACCAAGGTCAAACACGAGGTTGCAGGTTGCTATAGGACCCACCGATTGGGGTGACTTCAAGGCAAACTGAAAATGTGAAAATGAAGGTTAGGTGCTGAGGATGCTCACCGCAATTTCGATTGGACCGGGATGCTCAGAGCAGTGAGCACTGACCCGTCATTGCCGGAGAAGAAGGAGGGGTAGGTCAGGAAGAGTCGGGGCTCTCGGGGCCAAATTGGCAGTGGAGGAGTGTAGCTCGGGGGCCGGTGATGCTTTCAGATGGTTTAGGTGGATGGGAGATGCACATAGGTGGTGGATGCAAGTCGTCTGTGGAGAGGGTGTTCAATCCCTAAATGGGCATTTTATCTGCAGGGCACGAGAGCACACGAGCAAGGGCTCGTTGGGTGCAGATTGACCTCGCTGTTTCATCAGTGAAAGAATTGAGAGCAATGATGCATTGTGGAGTGAGAACGAGGTTGGTGAAAACGACCTGTGAAACGGCCGCTGGCTCGCGTAATTAGCAGAGGTAGGAGATGATAGGATGGCTGTTGATTACTAATTGAGCGGTGCCGATGACTCATGAAATTAGGGCAATGCACGACAACATAAAATAGTGAAACTTTAGGGAAAATCAAAGTGATTAATGAAATCAAATTCAATCCTAGGTCAAACAATATTCAAATCTTTCCCAAATTAATTGGGAGGTCAAACATGGTCCTAATGGGTTCAAATTTTGACCATAGGTGCATTAGAGTGTCTAGAACATTCCCATTAAATTATTTTTACTGCTTGTAAACGTTTTAGGCCTAAAATAGCAAAAATCATCATGTGCACTTAAATGACCATGATGAATGTAAATAAAGCCATTAATTTCTCAAATAAGAATGAAAATGTGCACTCAACATTATTTCTTTTCAATTTACAAGATGGAGGCCATTAAGTAAGCAATTAAACATGTAAATCACCAATTACCATATGAGAGAGAAAATTTGACATAAAAGCATTTATTCTCATTTTCTTAAACAAAAGAGCATAGATATATATGAAAAGATTTCCTTTAAATAAAATAAGGGTAAGAGATCAATTGGACACAATAAAATGAATTTGAAAAACTAACATGGGCAATTTACATTTAGGTCCTCAACATTTATACTATTAGAAAAAGAGCACGCAAAGAATAAAATAGTTTGAAAAAAAAATTACATAAAAAGAGTGGGATGTTACAATTCTACCCACCTTAAATAAATTTCGTCCTTGAAATTTCCTAGAGTTTCTACCCACCTTAAGGTTTTCACATAAACTTGCAAATTTTCCATATAAAATTTTATTATAAAAGAAGCATACATAAACAAAGCATTATGATTCAACATAAATTACTTAGCTATCCTTCCTAAGTCTCATACTTACTCCTTACCATTACACCTAACTCATTACACTTAGGGAATCTATCTTTCACTTACCATGACTACATCTTCATAGCTGTCTAACCTTAGGTCATATATCCTTCATCTCTCTATATGTGGTGATCAAGCACATATTTAGAAATGTTGGATCTTTTCATGCTACATCTCACCAACTTATTTGCACATGTGTCCCATACCACACACACAATTAAGAAGGTAAGACACATGAAAAGCCACATTACATGACATTTTCCTCAAATCTCAATTGGGTGGCCCTTACCATTGAGACAAGGAGAAACATGTCATCATCTAGGGTTTGGTTTCAACTACATGAGCATGCTAACATGTACTTCTCTAATGAGGTGAGGGCTCTAGTCATCTTTAGGGTCCTCTAGACATACTAGAATACATAATCATGTTCTCTATGTCTATTTCTTCATCCTAGGGCGACTTGCATGAATCCTTATTGTTGCCTTAGTGGCCATCTATTTCGTTCTCTGATACCATTAATGTAACACCCCTCCCTAGGGTTTCGTATGTAACCAACGGAAGCACAACCTAATCCCCAACATTATCCATAATGTGGGGTACTTGACATTTTAGGGAGGGATTGTCACATGCATGATCTCATCTCAAGAAACAAATAACACTTGGCATTATTGAAACATAGATTCATACATAAGTTCTTGGAAAGAAACTACACCATGATTCTAAAGTTACACATATTCTAGATAACATATGAAAGATAGGATCTCCATAGATGGACGTCCCACTAGGCAACAACTTCTAAGGTCTTGGATCCTTGGAATCTCCTGAAGATGTCTCCTTCCCTTTAGCTCCAACATCTGCGGACATCTCATCCCCAGCCATGCATCAAACAAAATGTAAGTGGATTGAACATGTTATAATATAAGAAAACTTGAAAACTAAAAATAAGCATTAACATTAAACATTGAACATTGAAAAGACATGCATTTTCTTTTAGATCAATTTCTTTTATCTTAACCTATATAAGTAATCTTAGGTTGCACAAATGTGACTCTTCTCTTATGCACCGAAGTGCCTCTTAGGTTTAACCAAAGTGCCTCTTCTCTTATGCACTAAAGTGCCTCTTCTCTTATGAGGTACTTATATAAGCTTAACATTAACATTTTCTTCTTTCTCTTAAAGCTCTTAACTTTACATTTAACTTTATTTGTAACTTTATCATTAAGATTCATGAAGATGATACTATACATAATATGAAATTCAATTCATCTTAAATTTATTGACTTTAGCAAATAGGAACAGTAAATAACATAAACATGGCATTCATTACAAAATTCATATATGAATAATTAAATCAACCAGTTTAACTATGTTCAATTGCGTGGACCACTTACTTTTTCACTTGGAGAGTGAATTCTCTCTCTTCCTAGGTTGGATAAAACCCTAATCACGTCTTGGGTAAGAAAAACCCTAATTATCCCGTTTGCAACATATCTCACATTATTATACATTTTATTCACCAAATAAAACCCTAATTTGTTCATATAAAATTTGAGATGTGAAAATAGAGATATCAGGCAATAAAAACTAGAAAATAGGATTCCTTATTGGAAATCCTTTCCAAAACATATTTTTGCTGATTTTTTTGATAATCAGGCGATTTAATACGAATTTCCAAAGAATCGACCAATCATAAATCAAGGGAACTATAGTGCAACAGTTATTTAAATCGATTATGAATCTATTTACTAGAAAACCAAGGGTGCGCGTTACATTTCATTGAAATGGCGAGGGCATTCTAGTCATTAGAACCTGACCATGAAATCACGCAAATAAAATAAGCAAGCAATGAAAATGTCTATTTTGCCCTTGCAACACACATCTGATGCTTTCAAAAGCTAGGGCAGAGGGGTAAACTTACCCTTGCCATTGTTTCTTGCTTGCTCCATGGCGAGAGCAAGAACCAGAGGTTCAATTCCGATACGAACCTGGGGAAGTGGTGACTGCCTGGGGCAGATGAAACATCCATCACTCTCGCGGCACCAAGGCGACTCTATTGAGCCTGAGCTCGAGCTCTGTTGTGCGCTAGAACACTGGTTCCCATGGTAAAACTATGACCACAGGGCACCGCCATGACCATCGAAGAATTGAAGCTGAGAAAAGAAAGCATGAAGTGCTAAAGAAATGAAGGCAAGAGTCTTGCGCAGTCGAACTGAAGGTGAAGGCATTGTCTCCTGAAGCAAAAACACCTGAAAACGCCATCGTGGGCGAGAATAGAGAATCGTGAGGTAGAATAGGGGTGGTGGCCAAGTACTGGAATCCAGCGAGAAACCACCTGCCGAGGCCATCAAGGCACTCCTTGCGACACATCAGAGTCCCAGGAGACAAAAGGTGGCTCGAGAGGCCACTGGAAAGGGATGGCGGCGAGAAACCCAACCAAGGTCAAACACAAGGTTGCAGGTTGCTATAGGACTCACCGATTGGGGCGACTTCAAGGCAAACTGAGAATGTGAAAATGAAGCTTAGGTGCCGAGGATGCCCACCGCAATTTCGATTGGACCGGGATGCTCAAAGCAGTGAGCACTGACCCGTCATTTCTGGAGAAGAAGGAGGGGTAGGTCAGGAAGAGTCGGGGCTCTCGGGGACAAATTGGCAGTGGAGGAGTGTAGCTCGGGGGACGGTGATGCTTTTGGATGGTTTAGGTGGATGGGAGATGCACAGAGGTGGCAGCTGCAAGTCGTCTGCGGAGAGGGTGTTCAAGCCCTAAATGGGCGTTTTATCTGTAGGGCACGAGAGCACACGAGCAAGGGCTCGTTGGGTATGGATTGACCTCATCGTTTCATCAGTGAAAGAATCGAGAGCAATGATGCATTGTGGAGTGAGAACGAGGTTGGTGAAAACGACCTGTGAAACGGCCACTGGCTCACGTGATTAGCGGAGGTAGGAGATGATAGGATGGCCGTTGATCGCTGATCGAGCGGTGCCAATGACTCATGAAATCAGGGTAACGCATGACAACACAAAATAACAGAACTTTAGGGGAAATCAAAGCGATTAATGAAATCAAATTCAATCCTAGGTCAAACAATATTCAAATCTCTCCCAAATTAATTGGGAGGTCAAACATGGTCGTAATGGGTTCAAATTTTGACCATAGGTGCATTAGAGTGTCTAGAACATTCCCATTAAATTAGTTTTACTGCTTGTACACATTTTAGGCCTAAAATAGCAAACATCATCATGTGCACTTAAATGACCATGATGAATGTAAATAAAGCCATTAATTTCTCAAATAAGAATGAAAATGTGCACTCAACATTATTTATTTTCAATTTACAAGATGGAGGCCATTAAGCAAGCAATTAAACATGTAAATCACCAATTACCATATGAGAGAGAAAATTTGACATAAAATCATTTATTCTCATTTTCTTAAACAAAAGAGCATAGATATATATGAAAAGATTTCCTTTAAATAAAACAAGGGTAAGAGATCAATTGGACATAATAAAATGAATTTGAAAAACTAACATGGGCAATTTACATTTAGGTCCTCAACATTTATACTATTAGAAAAAGAGCACGCAAAGAATGAAATAGTTTGAAAAAAAATTACATAAAAAGAGTGGGATGTTACACATCCCTTCTATTCATACGAGTGAATAGGTAAGACTACCTTATTAAGGGTAACCCTCCATTTGTTCCATCATCATTCAACCCATATCACCATACCACAATGTCACCCAGAACCATTGGATGTTTAAAAGGTAAGACCATTGGTTGTTTACATAAGCAAACACCTTGGATAAACCACCTATGAAGTCCTTGATTTGTGCTCTATAAAGATTCACCATCTAACCCTAGACATACCTTGATTAACAACAAAAAAAGTTCCACTGAGAGTAGGGTAAAACCCATAATCGAATGTTCATTTACAACAAGCCATCCATTGTCAACAAGTAAGCTCCTTAAGTTGATCATATAAAGGAAACCATCTAGATCACATTATTAGGACCAACATATTAGATTAGCCATCATTCCACTTTATTGGAGGAATACAAATTATATCTTGACCATTGGGTCAAGTTCATATATTAAAACCATCAATTACAATTTAGGTCTGACGATAGCATCAAGTTACCCAAGAAACCATTGGTCTAAGGCTTAATTGATGATACAACTATATAATTAACTCACCATAGGTTTTGGAGACCTAATCCACCATCATTAGTGACCATTAAATCACCATAGGTTGTTAGATTAGCACTATATTCATTAATCAGCATCAAATATCAAACTAATATCACCATTGATTGATAGCATCATTAGGGTATTTAGTTGTTAATCACTAGGGGCTTCTAATTAGGCCAAAACATGACCTAAGGGGGTGAACGTTAGTTGACACCCATGGTTACCACCATCAATTGTCATGAAGACAACACCATAGGGTTGTTGCAATGGTACCATCATCGGGTCTTAGGTTTATAGAAGAAATCAGCTTAAAACCCTAAATTGACCATTGGTTGATAGGTGCTTAGCACCATAGATTGTCAAACCAACCTGATCCAAGTCATATTATACCTTAGGAATAATGTACACATGATCACATGTTCATAAATAATTGAAATTAGAATAGGGAACATTATAAAAATCAAAATCCAAGTCAATCATAGTTTTTTAGTGCATGGATCATCATTTTCAAGCAAGAACATGATCTAGAAAGCTTATGGTAAGCAATAAACGTGGAGCAAGTTATAAAACTTGCCTCTAATGAGAAGATGAAACCCCACACAGAAGAAATCTCAAGCAGGTAGGGTAGAAAATCCAAGAATAAGCTATGAACTCGTCCATATAGCACCTTTCTTAATCAAATGAGCAAACCCTAAGCATAAGGAGCAAGAAAGGTAGGGTTTTAGAGCTTTAGAGCAATTTCTACCATGGAACAACAAGGTTCCGACCTGGAGGAAGGTCGAAGGAAGGAGAAGAGCAAGAGAAATAGAGAAGGAAGGAAGAAAATAACTTTCCTTGGTCGAAATCCCTATAATATGACATTGGAAACCTTAGGTAGGGCTAAATGGAGCTCTAGGAGACCTTCTTCTCCAAAAAGAGGTTGTCTTCTACCTTAGAGCACTTGGTTCCGCAGCAAAAACAGAGTGGAGTCGTTGCTCCAGGTTAGAGGAAAGAGAAAGCAAGAAACATTTTGTACTTGGGCAAGGAAGAGGTAAATATAGCCCTTGGATAAGGATGGGAGAAAGCATGAGGTGTAAAAGTAGCTTCCCCATGTGTCTATGTCCTTAAACTATTAAGAATATACAAGCACACACACAAGCAACTCCCCCACCGTCCTTATAGACCTGCTTAGCTTTCCTTTGTCGAATTTCCAAGAACACACACAAGTAGATCCCCCACCATCCTTATAGACCTACTTAGCTTTCCTTTGTCGAATTTTCCACCCAATCACATAATTCATTAGTTGATAGCTACTAAAGGTAGCTCATCCGTGAAGGGGTAAACCCTAAAATACCCTTATAGAAAACACCTTCAAACCAAGGATTAAATAGTATCCCCATGGCTCAACAAGATCAAGAATGATGAGAGAATATCCAAGAAACATAATGAAAGTGATAAATTGCAAATAAAACATCTCAATTGGGTAAATTGTAGAAAAGTCCAAAATGTGCATAAAATTGCATAACTTGCTCAAACAGTGTCCAAATTGGACCAAATTTGAAACTTAAGCTTGTATTATGATTTCAAAGCCTATAAAAAGGTTAGATTAGGGTTATAAAAATTAAATTATGGTAATTAAGCTTATTCAACTCATTAAGAAAGTTCAGGGGCCTTACAATTAAGGAGGATGTATGAGGGAGTAAGGAGTAGGATTCATGGCAATATTCTCTTGACCACATGAGTGGCTGGATAATGTTGAGGGTTGAAGGTTGTTTTTGAATCTAAGCATACATATGGATGTGTTATGCAAAGATGAGAACCATCTCATGTCGCCGGGAGGTGCATGATGATTATAACCTCCTTGCAGATTAATGTCATGCTTTAATTTTGTAGTTACTCATGATTTGATAGTGTGGTAGTGAAATCTTGTGTCCAAGACTCTATAAAATCTATTTTCAACATTTAATATTTAGCCCTTTTTGTTGTTTACTTGTCCTTTAGCTAATTGAAATCAAATTCCACTATTGTAATTGACTTAGATTGTTAAACATTAGTCCATTTGCGCCTAGCTATCCCTGCTCCCTGTGGTTCATCTTTGACTATAATGGATCCCGTATACTTGTGGGTGATTGATGAGTTGAGACATATAAGATTTAAAATTTGTTTGCCTTAGGAAATCAACAAGTTTTTGGCACTGTTGCTGGGGAGCATCGATATTTTAGTTAGAGTAAAAGTGCTAGTTAGTATTTGAGACTAAGTCATAATTTTCCATCTTTCATACCATGATACCCTTTTAGTAGTGTGATTCTCACTTATCTATTGCTTTTGTAGGTTTCATGCATCGCTCCAAGAGGAGTCTTCAGACATTAATCTTCCTAGACCCGAAAATTGGGCGAACTTTTTGCAGTCGAAGGAGAGAAAGTAAAGGTGATAACTCCACGAACTTGGAGGGATCACAACCACCTTTACCTCACTCAACACCTTCACCACCGTCCTCACCTGATCACTACCAAGTATCAGAGATGGAGGACAATCAACCTTTTAAAGAGTTTTCTATGCTGAATGCTGTCAACATTTGTGGAGCCATTAATCATTCTACCATTGAAGCCAATAACTTCTAAATCAACCCTACAATCATGGAGATGATCCAACAGAACCGATTTGGAGGAACTCCTATGGAAGATACAAATCTTCACGTAGTAGAGTTTTTGTAGTACATGAACACCTTCAAGATCAATGGTGTTCCAGCTAAAGGAGTACGTTTACTCATGTTTCCATTCACCTTATGAGACTGAGCCAAGGTGTGGCTCTCCTCCTTGCCAAAGCATTCCATTAAGAGTTGGGATAATTGCTAAATGCTTTTGTTACTAAGTATTTCCCTCCTAGTAAGACAACCCAATTAAGGAACCAAATCACCAACTTCAAGCAATAAGAAGGTGAGACACTTTATGAAACACGAGAGAGATTTAAGGATCTACAATGCCTTTGTCCTCATCATGGTTTGACCAATTGGTTGCTACTTCAAACTTTCTACAAGGGGTTATTCTACAACACCCGTATGTTTATTGATGCCGCTGCAAGTGGAGCTCTAATGAACAAGTCCTATAGTGAGGCATATGCCATTATTGAAGACTCAACCACATCTAGTGGATCTCTAAAAGGACTAGACAACCCTTCTCTTCCACCAACTCAAGTGAGAAATCTTGTGGGAAGCACACTATAGACGCAATAGACCTCATTGCATCCAAACTTAATGCCTTGACTCAAAAGTTTGAAAACCTAACCACTCACTCCATTTAAGCAATTGAGAAAGTGTGCGAGGCATGCGGAGCATCTAGAAACAACTCTTGTTCTAGTTTTGCACCACAAATGAATGCCGTTGAGACATTGGAGTAGGTCAATGTTGTAGGCAACTTCAACAACAGACAACCCTACAGTCCTTTCTCAGTGACCTACAATCCAGGATGGAGGGACCATCCAAACTTTTCTTAGCAGAACAACAACATCAATAGTAGCAAGTTCAAGCTCAAGGTCAACAACCTATGATCAATCGCCACCCAATGAATGCAAACCATTAACAACCGCCGAGGTATAGCAACAACAACAACATGAAATTAAACCATCTTCAACAAGTGACTCAACCACAACAAAAGTCCAGCTTGGAAAGTCTTCTTGAGAATTTTGTGACTACACAAATTCAGCAGAACGATGAGTTCTGGGCACACAACAATCTCTTAAAGGATGCCATCACACAACTTTCTTCTAAAGTTGATGGGATTGTCACCCATACTAAGATGTTGGAGAACCAGATTGCTCAATAAGATTTAGCCAACCAAAGAGCACCTTAAAGTTCTTTGCCCAGACAACCAATTATGAATCTCAAGAAGACTTGCAAATCTGTTACTTTAAGGAGTGGGGCAGTCATAAGAGGTTCTTCACTACCTTCTAAGAGGAAATCTAAAGAAGTTGTTGACACTACTGTGGAAGCGACTGCTGAAAACCAAAGAAGAAATTTGATTCAAGGTGACTCTTTTTCTAAGGCTAGTGATCCTTTCTCGAACAGGTTTTCTAATACCAAAGATAGTATTAAGTTCAATAAGTTTATGGACATATTGAACAAGCTATATGTAAATCTATCTCTAGCTAAAGTCATAGCTGAAATGCCCTCTTATGTTAAGTTTTTGAAGACATCCTAACAAAGAAAAGGAGATCTGGTCAAGCTGAAACCATTATGTTATCTAAAAGTCTAAGCTCTATCATTCATAACCGTATGCCTGAAAAACTAGATGATCAAGGTGCTTTCACTCTCCCTTTCAAGATTGGAGATTCAACTTTTGATAAAGGCCTTGTTGATCTAGGTGCTAGCATCTGCTTGATTCCTATTTCTCTATGGGAAAAGCTTGACTTGGGAGACTTGAAACCAACATCAATGATAATTTCATTGACTGATCTCTCAATCAAATATCCTAGATGGGTGATTGAAGATGTTCCCGTACAGATAGGGAACTTTTTCATTCCGTGTGATTTTTTAGTCCTTAACATGCAAGAGGATTCAACAAACCCAATTCTTTTTGGAAGACCATTCCTCCGTACTGCAGTCTGTCTTATTGATGTTAGAGAAGGAAAATTGAACGTTAGAGTTGGATATGAAGAACTTGTGTTCTCTATTTATGATGCCATGAAAGCACCCAACTCTAAGGAGTATCTTTGTCTAATAGATACTATTGATACAATGCTCGAGGAAGAAAAGAATTCTGTTGAGACTGTTCTTGATGATTTTGAAAGAGAAGATAACAAAGAAGACACAAAAGTCACCTTCAATGAGGATAATTCTGAAGCCTTTAAGTTTACAACAAGTGAGGAAGAATCAAACCAGAATGAAGAAAGCAACACCACTGCTCCAAATAAATAGGTAGAATTAAAACCCCTCCCACTGGGGTTGAGGTACGCTTTTTTAGACCTAAATTCCACCTCTCCAGTTATTATAAATTCTGAATTGAATAAAGAACAAGAAGAAAAATTGCTGAATGAACTTAGAAGCTAAAAATATGTAATAGGATACTCAATTGATGACCTTAAAGGAATCAAACCATATATTTGCATGCATCATATAGCTTTAGAAGAAAATGCCAAACCTTGCATAGATCCTCCAAGAAGACTAAATCAAAATATGATGGAAGTTGTTAAAAAGGAAATTTTCAAACTCAAAGATGCATTAATTATATATCCCATTAGTGATAGTCCTTGGGTGAGCCCTATACATGTCATGCCCAAGAAAGGAGGAACTACTATAATAAAAGGAGAAAGTGATGAATTAATTCAAATAAGAATCATCACTGGATGGTGCCCATGAAGTGGCACCCTAGTGGTAAAAGTGACAATGTAAGACTAAGAGGTCATGAGTTCAAACCCAGGCGACGAGATGAATGAATCACCAATTTTTTTTTAAAGAATCATCACTGGATGGTGAATGTGTATTGATTATAGAAAATTAAATAAAGCCACTAGAAAGGACCATTTACCCTTGCCTTTTATTGATTTGATGTTGGAAAGACTTGCCCATCACTCTTACCTTTGCTATCTTGATGGCTATTGAGGGTTCTTCCAGATTCCTATCTACCCTCTCGATCAAGAAAAGATCACTTTCACATGCACCTATGGGACATATGATTATAGGAGGATGCCTTTTGGGATTTGTAATGCACCCACCACCTTTCAAAGGTGTATAATGGCAATTTTCTCTGATTATATTGAAAATATTATGGAAATATTCATGGATTACTTTAGTGTTTATGGAAACTCTTTTGATCATTGTTTTCTGAATCTAACTAAAGTTTTGTAGAGATGTCAACAAGTCAACCTCGTGCTTAATTGGGAGAAGTGAATTTTATGGTGGAAACATGGGTTTTACTAGGCCATGTCATTTCAAGCAGGGGAATTCAAGTGGACAAAGCAAAAGTAGAAGCAATTGAAAAGATGTTGACTCCAACAAATGTGAAAGAAGTTTGTAGTTTCTTGGGACATGTAGGATTCTACAAAAGATTCATAAAGAACTTCTCCATGATTGTGAAGCCTCTATGTTCCTTGCTAGCCAAAGATGCCGAGTTTGTATTTGATGATGATTGCCAAACATCCTTTCGGACACTAGAGGATGCTCTAATTTCAGCACCTATCATCCAGCCTCCAGATTGGAGTGCTCCTTTTGAAGTAATGTGTAATGCAAGTGAGTACACTATAGGAGCAGTCCTAGGGAAAAGGAAAGATAATGAACTCCATGCCATCCACTATGCAAGTAAGAACTTAGATGATGCACAGATCAATTATTCCATAATTGAGAAGGAGATGCTTGCTATAGTCTATGCTTTTGACAAGTTCATACATTACCTAGTGGGTTCTAAGGTCATTGTGTACGCAGATCATGCTGCAATCAGGTACCTTATGAGCAAAAAGGATGCCAAACCTCACCTCATCCACTGGATATTGCTATTATAGGATTTTGATTTGGAAATCAAAGATAAGAAAGGGACAGAAAACAACGTAGCAGATCACCTCTCACGTCTATCAGCTAGTGCTGAAGACAAAGTCCCAATTTATGATAATTTGCCTATTGAGAAGCTATATGTGGTAAACTCTCTTTCTATGCCATGGTTTGCTGATTTGTGAATTATTTAGCCATTAGACACCTTGCGCCTGATTTCACATACCAACAGAAGAAAAAGTTCCTTCATGATGTCAAGTTATGTTATTGGGATGATCCCCTATTGTTTATGCAATGTGTAGATGGGCTTATTAGGAGATGCATTCCCAATGAAGAGATTTCAAGTGTGATTTTAGATTATCATTCCTTCCCTTATGGTGGACACTTTAGAGCGGATAAGACTGCAACCAAGATTCTTCAAGTAGGTTTCTATTGGCCGAGTCTATTTTGTGATGCACACACATTTGTTAAAGCTTGTGACAAGTGTCAAAGGTCTAGAGGGATTTCAAAGAAGGATGAAATGTCATAGAATTTGAACCTGGAGGTAGAAGTCTTTGATGTGTGGGGCATTGATTATATGGGCCCCTTTCCATCCTCATGCAGCTACAAGTTCATCCTAGTAGCATGTGACTATGTATCCAAATGGGTAAAGGCAATCCCTACTCAATCACCAGATGCCAAGTCTGTGATAAAACTGTTTCAGAAAACTATTTCCCAGGTTTGGAGTCCCAAGAGCAATCATATCTGATGGTGGCAGCCACTTCAATGAAAGAAACTTCAACAACCTACTTAGCAAGTATGAAGTGAAGCATAAGGTATCCACACCTTATCATCCTCAAGTTCCAGTCTAGGTGGAGATCTCCAATAGGAAACTAAAAGCTATTCGAGAAAAGACCATCTTCAGCTCAAGAAAGGATTGGACATTGAAACTAGATAATGCATTTTGGGCATACATGAAGGCTTTCAAGACTCTAATTGGGATGACTCCATTCAAGTTAGTCTATGACAAATACTTTCACTTACCTATAGAATTGGAGCATAGGATGATGTGATACTATGATCTCAAGAAAGAAGGGGAGAAAAGATTGCTACAACTCAAGGATCTTGAAGAACTGAAAATGGATGCTGTAACATCCCTGACCTGGGTTATGCCTTAACCCTGGGAGTTTTTCTTAAGCAAGTTAATTAGATCCTTAATTTTATTTAGTGAAAAGTAATTAAGGCTCAAGAGGAACTTATGTTTCAATTTTGGTCCTGTTTGAATAATGTTGAAGCAATGTTTGCTTAGTTGGGACTAAAGTGCAATTTACCCAATATAAGGGGTTAACTTGCAAATGTTACTTGATAAATGTTCCTCAAGTATTTTGGCATCATGAGAATGAAAATGATGCAGATTTATGGCTTGTGAAAGCCTGAGTACTAAGAAAGAGCTGATAAAGCAATGTTTGTGCATTAAAAACTAGTTTTGGTGTAAAGTGCAATTTACCCAAAACCTAGGGTTCAATATGCAAATTACCACTTCAATAAGGTCCCTTATATTTATTGGAATCATGTAGAGCAAATAAAATGAGAGGGGCATCTCATTTATATCACTTTGAAGGAGAGATAATCTTGATATTAAAATAATCAAGATTTAAGCTTAATTGAAACCCTAATTCAATTTAATGCAAAAATAAATATGTTAATTAGAGGAAGATGGCCAAAGAGGCTGTAGGGAAAGATGTTTTAGAAAACCCTAAACTAGATAAATGGTTGGGAAGAATTAGAGGAAGATGGAGGAATCAATGGCAGTGTAGGAATATCCACCGAGAAGGAAACATAGCAGCGGATAGGCTGGCCAAGCTGCACCAAAAAACCCAAGGGGAGTTCTATAATTATAGAACTCCTCCACAAACCATAGCTGATATCATCCTTAGAGAGTCATGTAATTGTAGTAGTACTACCACATTTCCATTTAGCAATTCCTTATCAGTTTGTAATTTGAATTTGAATTTGCTTGCACGAGAGGGGCGAGATGAATAAAAAAACCCTTTGACTTACCCAAAAAAAGTGTTAATTGAAGAGCTCTTTAACCAAAAAGTGTGGGATGAATTTGAAAGAGAATGGACGACCATGTGCCTTGCAAAGGCACAAAAATATCCAAAGGAAGTGGATAACTCACTCACAATATTATAAGAAAAAGAATTATCCACTCACTTTAGGATATTATTATTATAAGGGTTAATGTGCTTAATTTGCTTTTCTTTATTTCTTGGATAATTGAGAGGAATAAGAGGCAAGGAAGATATCCTCGTATCCAATGAATTAAGGGGGAAGAGGTGGCACTAATTTTGGAATTAAATGATTTTTATAAGGCATTTTCTCTCTCATTGATTTTCTTATAAAAACACCCTTTACAAGCCAAATCAAAGGCTTTTCCAAATCCCCTTCTTCTCTTTGCTTGGAAAACGACCAAGGGAGCTTTTTAGGATCCGGAGGACGACCCCAACCTGTTGGTAAGCTTATTGACCTTCTTTCACCTTGAATCCATGGTGGAAATCATAAATCAATGCATGATTTCTTCTTATCTCGACCCCCTCTTCAATTCTAACCATTCCTTTTCACTCAAAGCTTGAGGATGAGCCTTGTGATAGTGAAAGGAGTTGCATCCACCATTTTTTATGTGAGATTGAAGCTTTGGAGCTCAATTGGAGGTGGGTTTTATAACTTGAATCCTTAATATTGTTATTGCATTCAATTCCTTATCAATTGATGATCCTTTCTTCATTCTCAAAATTTTATTTGGTTGATTGATGAAATCACCATGAAAATCACAGCAAGTTTCGTGGGTTTAGAGCTTGATGATGATGACATCATAATAAGAACACATCTCCCCAAATATCTCTTGCAAACGGTTTTGACAATATGGTCCAATCAGTTTCACCAAACCGTTTGGAGGTTTGAATCCCAAACCGTTTAGATGAGCTGACCGTTTGGATGGGTTGACCATTTGAGGTCAGAACCCTATTACATGTTGGATGATGATATAATGGATCCAATTGATTAATTCAATACATAGACAAGCCTTCAACTAGAGACCCTAATCGGGATTAAGTGCTGAATTTTCAATTGGTTGACAATGTTTTGGGTTGATTAACCCAAACGGTCTCAAGACTATTTGGAGATCACCCAAATGGTCTCAAGACCGTTTGGAGGTCAACCTAGACCATTTGGAGGTCTAGGGTTGAGTATGGTTGAGTAATTTAAGACTTAGATATATCAAATCGAAATGCAATCAATAGCTAATTTGTTGATCAATTCAATGACTTAAACCCTAATTGAATTTCACAGATTCTAATGATGAATGGGGCAAACGGTCTCAAGATCGTTTGGAGGTCATCCAAACAACCTCAAGACCATTTAGAGGTCCCCCAAACGACCTCAAGACCGTTTGAGGTCAGGTCATATCATAATTTGATGATGATTCATTGGTTTCAATTAAAATAGTTCCACAATGTTAACCATTGATGGTTCCTTGAATTCAAAACCCTAATTGATGGTTTCTTGGTTATGAATCCCAGTTTAATTGGGTTCAAAACCCTAATTGGTGGTCTAATTGAGGGGTGATTCAATGGTTCAATTGATGAATGGATCAATGATTCAATTGAGAGACGATTCATTGATTGGAACCTTGCTTTGGTTAAGTGTTGAAAGACCTTTTTGGTCCATTCGGTTTTGAGGAGGTTTGGACCAAACAATCTTAAGACCGTTTGAGTCCAAATGGTCTCAAGACCGTTTGGGTCCAAACGGTCCCAAACCGTTTGGAGACCCAAGCTCATTCAGTTTTAACACATTCCTTTCTTAATTGGTTTCAAGGGCAATTTGCCCAAATGATTTCAAACCGTTTAGAGATCAAAGGGTCAAGATCGTTTAGTGACTTAGAGTGATCAAATCAATTGATAACTAAATGTGATGAAAGATCAATTGACCCTATAATTGTTACCGATTAGTCTTAAAGAAAATCACTAAGGTTGTACCTTTAGGGTACCAAGTGATTGGTAATATTAGATGAGTTAATCCTTAAAGCTTAAATAAGCAATACTTCAATATACTATGTCAACGCTAATTGAATGTACCTCATTGAAGGGTTGATTGACCTAATCTAACCAAGTTTGACATAGTCAATATCCTAGAGAGGATGAGAGAGAGAGGAATCCATACATGTAGAATAATCATGTAATGGATAAGCCTCAATACATTCATTTTAAATAAACTATGAATTTTAGGGAATGATCCATGATAAAGAGATCATGAAACCCTAATCAAGAAGATTGATGAACCTTAACCCTAATTAGGGCAATGCTATGTATAATACTAATCTATGGTAAGGAAGTAACCCTAATTAAGGGTGATGACATGTGAAACCCTAATTCAGGGTAATGTAATTCAAAACCCTAATTGGGATGAATAGTAAACCCTAATTGTGGGATATTGAATGTGAAACCCTAATCTAGGGTAATGTCATTTGAAACCCTAAATTAGAATAATGTTATGTGGAACCCCAATGCAATGATGTAATGTGAGACTCTAATCCAGGGTGATGTCATGTAATGATATATGAAACCCTAGTAATGGTATAATAGACAATACACTAAAGTAGAGTGTGGCTAATATAATCAAATAAGATGAGCACGTTACACCCATGGAGGGTGAAATTGGTAAACCATATGAATGGTGATGTTGATACTCTAATGAATAAGGGTCTAAGGGACAAGATGATGCCTAGATCATTATATATCTAACTCTATATGTGTGTAACAACCCTATACACCTTACAAAGATGAGGACATGAAACTCTTAGGAATGATGTATGCAACACTAAATAATGATGTGGATAACATCCTAAGAGTTGAAATACCTTAAGTGGTTGATAATGATTTATTCTATACCACCAATGCCTAACAATTAGATAAGTCCATATCATTAAAGATAGCTGCACAATTCTAATGTGTGACCTATGCACTACATGATAAAGGTGATAGGTTAGTGGATAAAGTATTAAACGGGAAATACCTTAATACAAGGATAGTTGATTAACTTAAGTAAGATGGAGATGAGGAGAAAAGTGATATTTCAAGACATGATAGATATCACATTTAGCATTCCAGGGTTGATATACCTTGATGCATCTTAATCCAACATACTTGGATAAGAAATACATGAAGTGTGTGTTATGTAGTTGTTACAATAAGACTGTAATGAGTTTGATATACTTTGATAAGTATAGGCTAATATACATTGTGAAAGGGGGTAAGCCAAACTAATGAGTATGATGTAATCATACCATGATAAGAATGAGAAATGAACTTGTACCATGTATTGATAATCCTTAAATGATATATGATGAGAGTAACAAGCATGAGTGAATACTTGTGATAACAATAGATGCTCCTAGAGGAGTGGAGCAATATATATTAGGGTTAGATAGGTAATATAAACATGAAACCCTAAGTAATGTGAAATGGGAAACCCTAACCCTAATTTTTAGGTAATGGAATGGAAAATCCTATTTGATAGTAAACCCTAATTATGATAGAAGAATGGTGGTGTTACTATTGTATCACATGATGTGATAAATGATTTATATGACTATTATTATGTATATTAACCATGCAGATATCATGAGATGATGATCATAGCCAGATTTGAGCTATGACTTTTATATAATAAAAGTGTTGATTGGCCTTGTGTGCCTTAATGTTATTGTTGCTTAGAAAGTAACAAAATGTGCATGGACTTCATGAGTCATATGAGTAAGTTGCTGCCTAGTGAAAGGTGACAAGACACTTAATGGGCCTTGTGAGCCATGTGAAATGCTAGTGTAACAAGTATCATGTATACCTCGGTCTGAGGACCTAGAGGTAATGGTTACCTAAAAAGTGGTAACAGTGATTAGTGATGAACTGAGGGTATAAATACCCAGTTTTGATAAGTAAGATAATGATGTTTCTGTGAGATGTGAACTTTCAAGTAATGAGATAAGGGATTAAGATCCCAATGTAGTATAAGTTCTGGTAAAGTAATAGATAAGAACTTACATGTTTCTTTGTAGCATTTGTCATAATAACTCCTGTTTGAGAACTTGACTGATGCTAAAAGAATATGCTAATGTACTTAATTAATCAAGTGAAATCATATCATGTAGAGCCCTGACCATAGATCCATCATCGTCAGTATTTTGGTGATGGTGAAACAGGTGCTCCACGGCATAACCTGGAATGCATATTTTTGAATATGTGGGGGTTGATGGGCGAACATATCCTTACGTCCTAATGAGGGAATTGATGGAAGGTAAACATTAAACCTCTCAATCCTTCATTATTGTACCGGGATGGATGTACCACAAATCTCCCGATGATTGGGTTAGATGCAGTACACATCTCCCAATAATAATAATGCCAGATCGATGGAGGTAAATATAAAATCTCTCGATTATGAAGAGAGTGCAAAATGCCACTGTAACTCTATAGCGAAGTTACCAGTATACCCTGGAAATCTATCTAGTAGAGACACAAGATGTCCTGCATATGGTCTCGCACTGACCGAGATGTGGGAGGTCTTGGAAGCCGGCTCTTCCATTGACCTTGTATGGTATTGATTTCGACTTCGCAATGGTCGGTTGGAGTATGAGCGGTATACCTCATCTCCTCAGGGCATAAGTGTGATTGTAAAATGTAATCAGCCGTATAGCATGTTTGCTTAAGGATTGAATACGGAAATTTATTGGCTGATGTTAAATTTCTTTTATGCATCTCTAGTTGATAGATGTTATTCATATTTCTTTATATTCATTGCAAGTAGATGGATGAATTATTATTCTACCATGGATAGATGCAATGCTCTCCTTAGGAAAGGAGATTACTTTACTCTGTTCATACAATGATTAATACTGTTGTTAATATACAAGAGCTCCTGCTCAGTTTTATTTTTATAGACTGCAATAACAATGTTTTGGCAGAGAGTTATATCTCTCGCTGGGGCAATTTACAATTGTCTCACCCCCGTGTGATCCAACTTTTTAGGTAAACGCAGAAGAAGAAGCAGGAACCCTATAGCAAGGGAAAAGCAGCAGCAACATCAGGGACAACATTGATAACCCAGGTGGAGGCACTGGCTGCCAAGTTTTGTATAAAAGGTCCTATGTGTTGTCTCTATACTCTCAGGTCCTTAGAGTCAGTAGATAATGCTTTTATAACCGATCTGAGATTTCGACTTGGACGCCTCGAGGTTTTATGTTACAGATGTATAGTTTGACAAAGTAACTGTCGTATATAATCCTCGAGAAGAGATGGTACATGGAATGTACTTGCGAACCAGGATGTATATGTAATACTTTGGTTCTTATTATAAGAGTTTCCTACATTTGGATCTCTTTGCAAAAAGTATTAATTTTTAGTGATTTTCAGTAATCCGCTGCAAATGATTCACTTCCGCTTAAGTAAATCTTGTTATTGTGAGTTGGATGCCACAATTTAGTGGTATCAGAGCTCTAGGTTCGCTGAGTCGACAGAGACATAGGACTAAGGCAGTAGAGTATGTTCTAGTGTCTTCCAGTGTATCTGATAGTGTCTTCTGCTCATATAGGAGGAGAAGAACTTGAAGATGTCTAGATCACATGATGAACATGCTGCAGAGAGAAGCGTTGCTGCACTGGGGAGTGGTGCAAGGGATTGGACTAGGAAGGAACCAGTATCTTAATATCCTCAGTTGGACCAAGCAATGATAGAGAGCCCAGCTTTCCAAGATCTATATGGGCAATTTAGGGTAGCTGTGATGCATGTAGTGGACCATGCATTAGCAATGCAACCCAGATTACCAACCCCCAATGATGAAGTTCTGGGCTCCAACAGGATTCCTAATCAACATCAACATGAGGAAGCAATAGAAAAGGTGGAAAGGAATAGGTTACAACCCAAAAGTAGAATTTGCTATAAGTATGGGAAGCCTGGACATATCATAAAGAATTGTCCAACAAAGAATAAGGAAGAGAGAATTAAGAAGAGGCCTAAACAAATCCAGGAACAGAGGCCTAGTAGTTCCAAAAAGGGAAAGTTTTTGGTACTACCAATACAACCAATGACTAATACACAAAGGCAATGGCTATCTAGAAAAGGTAAATAGCCTTTTAGATCATATCAAGAGCTTAGAACTTGTTAACAATGTAGACATGTAGGACATATGGAAAAAGATTGTTCAGCCAGAAATGTTATGATGAATCAACCCCTGAGGCAGAATCAGCTTGAGGTAGCGAACCATCCACAAATCATGACAGGTTAGACAAAATAATGTCATTATAATATGTCTTTTTATAGTTTCCTGAGTCAAATTGAGAAAGTAATTGATTGAGTTTTTCTTGATTAGTCCTATGAGGACTTACATTTTGTATAGTAAACATTATAGATGTTTTATATTGTTCTTACCTTTATAAAAAGGATGAGGTATAGAAGAGATGCCTGGATAAAATCCAGGAATGTTAAATCTTATACTTGTGATAATATGAAAAGGAAGGAATATGATAGTATACAAAGTGCATACTACTTAATCTCAGTATTTATATACCTTGGCCAGGTATACAACTATTGATGATAAAGTGAGTATGGAAACTCTTAGATTGTTATCTTTTTGATTGCTCTGATCAAGTAGTCATTCTGAGATAATCTAATGAGTATCATGAAATCAGAAATATGGAATGAATAAATATGTCATATCCTAACTATAAGAAAGAGAAATCTGAGATAATTTCAGACGAGTATGTGTGTAT
This sequence comes from Alisma plantago-aquatica, assembly GCA_963693085.1. Taxonomy (NCBI): domain Eukaryota; kingdom Viridiplantae; phylum Streptophyta; class Magnoliopsida; order Alismatales; family Alismataceae; genus Alisma; species Alisma plantago-aquatica. Next base: position 555,215,196 of record OY856409.1, read on the forward strand.
GAGGAAGTAAAAAGTATATTCCTCGTAAGATAAGAATGGGAACAAGGGAGATGATCCCTGTCCAATAAAGTTTGTAAGTATAATAAAGATCTTTTCCCATAATGTGGAAATGGGAAATTGATGAGATCATATGATGCTCATGAATGTGTTAGATAATAACAAAGAAAGAAATAATGTTATGTGATCATCCTTATAGATTGCTATGCCGAGGGAAAGGAACTTAGGATGAGATAAAGAGTAAATGATTCATGAATAGTTGAAAATACATAAAATAACAAGAGGTATATGATTCCTTGTTTCCTTTCCTCTTAGGGACATGGAAATCAAGTGGGTCTTAGGACACTTGATGTGCATAAGATAAACATATTCATGTGATGGATACTTAGAAAAGTATCATTCTATCTTGGACTTTGGTTCCAAGAAAAGAATATGTGTAACAAGTAACGTCCCAAGATGAAAGGAAGATAAATACATGATGTGTTTTCAACACTTGTGATAGATACGAAGGTAAGAGATTCTAGTATCTGAAAAATATCAAATAATTTATGTTGGCTACCTGGAATGGTCAACCATGAAATCAGTCTAATTATACATAAAATAATATGAACATCATATGTTAGGGGTTTATGCTTTGCATAAACATAACAATTGAAGATATCTTTGAGATAAGTTCTTAGTTGATAAGTAACCTCTCCTTATGATAAGAGAATGTACAACTAATGAGATAGTTGGTACAAGTAACAAGGAATCCTAGTATTATGTCAATAGATTAAAAGGCACAATTGAGGAATGAAAAGACTTATAGTCCCAAGAGGGTGATAAAACATAATTAAGATCTTGAAAGTGAAATGCTGAATTAACAAAGGAGCATGGGAGACTCCTCAGAAACAAGAATATGTCACATGAAATGGTAAAATAAGGAAAGTGTTACCTGACACAAAATTAACTCCACAATCAATAATAAAAAGGGACAGTGGAGTATGTGTCCCGTGTGAACCATTCCATGATAAACTTGTGTGGAATAACTTGATGTTGACCAAATCTTTATGGTGTCTCCATAACAATGAAATGTTATGTGGAGACTAGATGGTATGATGAATGAATAATATCTATCTTCCTTTATCTGGGATTTCGGGGACGAAATCCTTGTTACGGGTTTATAATTTGTAACATCCCTGACCTGGGTTATGCCTTAAACCTGGGAGTTTTGCTTAAGAAAGTTAATTAGATCCTTAATTTTATTTGGTGAAAAGTAATTAAGGCTCAAGAGGAACTTATGTTTCAATTTTGGTCCTGTTTGAATAATGTTGAAGCAATGTTTGCTTAGTTGGGACTAAAGTGCAATTTACCCAATATGAGGGGTTAACTTGCAAATGTTACTTGATAAATGTTCCTCAAGTATTTTGGCATCATGAGAATGAAAATGATGCAGAGTTATGGCTTGTGAAAGCCTGAGTACCAAGAAAGAGCTGATAAAGCAATGTTTGTGCATTAAAACCTAGTTTTGGTGTAAAGTGCAGTTTACCCAAAACCTAGGGTTTTATGAAAATTACCACTTCAATAAGGTCCCTTATATTTCTTGTCATCATGTAGATCAAATAAAATGAGAGGGGCATCTCATTTATATCACTTTGAAGGAGAGAGAATCTTCATATTAAAATAATCAAGATTTAAGCTTAATTGAAACCCTAATTCAATTTAATGCAAAAATAAATATGTTAATTGAAGAGCCCTTTAACGAAAAAGTGGGGGATGAATTTGCAAGAGAATGTACGACCATGTGCCTTGCAAAGGCATGAAAATATCCAAAGGAAGTGGATAACTCACTCACAATATTATTAGAAAAAGAATTATCCACTCACTTTAGGATATTATTATTATAAGGGTTAAGGTGATTAATTTGATTTTCTTTATTTCTTGTATAATTGAGAGTAATAAGAGGAAAGGAAGATATCCTCGTATCCTGGGAATTAAGGGGGAAGAGGAGGCACTAATTTTAGAATTAAATGATTTTTATAAGGCATTTTCTCTCTCATTGATTTTCTTATAAAAACACCCTTTACAAGCCAAATCAAAGGCTTTTCCAAACCCCCTTCTTCTCTTTGCTTGGAAAACAACCAAGGGAGCTTTGGCGGATCAGGAGGACGACCCCAACCTGTTGGTAAGCTTCTTGACCTTCTTTCACCTTGAATCCATGGTGGAAATCACAAATCAATGCATGGTTTCTTCTTATCTCGATCCCCTCTTCAATTCTAACCATTCCTTTTCACTCAAAGCTTGAGGACGAGCCTTGGGATAGTGAAAGGAGTTGCATCCACCATTGTGATGTGAGCTTGAAGATTTTGAGCTCAATTGGAGGTGGGTTTTATAAATTGAACCCTTAATATTGTTATTGCATTCAATTCCTAATCAATTGATGATCCTTTCTTCATTCTCAAAATTTTATTTGGTCAATTGAAGCAATAACCATGAAAATCACAGCAAGTTTCATGGGTTTATAGCTTTATGATGATGACATCATCATAAGCACACATCTCCCCAAATATCTCTTGCAATCAGTTTCAACAATATGTCTAATCAGTTTCACCAAACTGTTTGGAGACCAAACGGTTTGCAAACCGTTTGGAGGTTTGAATCCCAAACCGTTTAGATGAGTTGACCATTTGGATGGGTTGAACATTTGAGGTCAGAACCCTAGTACATGTTGGATGATGATCTAATGTATCTAATTGATAAATTCAATAAATAGACAAGCCTTCAACTAGAAACCCTAATCGAGATTAAGTGCTGAATTTTCAATTGGTTGACAATGTTTTGGGTTGATTAACCCAAACGGTCTCAAGACCGTTTGGAGATCATCCAAACGGTCTCAAGACCATTTGGAGGTCAACCAAGACCGTTTGTAGGTCTAGGGTTTAGTGTGGTTGAGTAATTGAAGACTTAGAGATATCAAATCGAAATGCAATCAATAGCTAATTTGATGATCAATCCAATGACTTAAACCCTAATTGGATTTCACAAATTCTAATGATGAATAGGGAAAACGGTCTCAAGACCGTTTGGAGGTCATCCAAACAACCTCAAGACCGTTTAGAGGTCCCTCAAACGACCTCAAGACCGTTTGAGGTTAGGTCATATCATAATTTGATGACGATTCATTGGTTTCAATTAAAATAGTTCCACAATGTTAACCATTGATGGTTCCTTGAATTCAAAACCCTAATTGATGGTTTCTTGGTTATGAATCCTAGTTTAATTGGGTTCAAAACCCTAATTGGTGGTCTAATTGAGGAATGATTCAATAGTTCAATTGATGAATGGATCAATGATTCAATTGAGAAATGATTCATTGATTGGAACCTTGATTTGGTTAAGTGTTGAAAGACCTGTTTGGTCCATTCAGTTTTGAAGAGGTTTGGACCAAATGGTCTCAAGACCATTTGGGTCCAAACGGTCCCAAACCGTTTGGAGACCCAAGCTCATTCAGTTTTAACACATTCCTTTCTTAAACGGTTTCAAGGGCAATTTGCCCAAACGGTTTCAAACCGTTTAGAGATCAAAGGGTCAAGATCGTTTAGTGACTTAGAGGGATCAAATCAATTGATAACTAAATGTGATGAAAGATAAATTGACCCTATAATTGTTACTAATTTATCTTAAAGATAATCACTAAGGTTGTACCTTTAGGGTACCAAGTGATTGGTAATATTAGATGAGTTAATCCTTGAAGCTTAAATAAGCAATACTTCAATATATTATGTCAACCCTAATTGAATGTACCTAGTTGAAGGGTTGATTGACCTAATCTAACCAAGTTTGACATAGTCAATATCCTAGAGAGGATGAGAGAGAGAGGAATCCATACATGTAGAATAATCATGTAATGGATAAGCCTCAATACCTTCAATTTGAATAAACTATGAAGTTTAGGGAATGATCCATGATAAAGAGATCATGAAACCCTAATCAAGAAGATTGATGAACCTTAACCCTAATTAGGGCAATGCTAGGTATAATCCTAATCTATGGTAAGGAATTAACCCTAATTAAGGGTGATGACATGTGAAACCCGAATTTAGGGTAATGTAATTCAAAACCCTAATTGGGATGAATAGTAAACCCTAATTGTGGGATATTGAATGTGAAACCCTAATCTAGGGTAATGTCATGTGAAACCCTAAATTAGAATAATGTTATGTGGAACCCCGATGCAATGATGTGACGTGAGACTCTAATCCAGGGTGATGTCATGTAATGATATATGAAACCCTAGTAATGGTATAATAGCCAATACACTAAAGTAGAGTGTGGCTAATATAATCAAATAAGATGAGCACGTTACACCCATGGAGGGTGAAATTGGTAAACCATATGAATGGTGATGTTGATACTCTAATGAATAAGGGTCTAAGGGACAAGATGATGCCTAGATCATTATATATCTAGCTCTATACGTGTGTAACAACCCTATACACCTTACAAAGATGAGGACATGAAACTCTTAGGAATGATGTATGCAACACTAAATAATGATGTGGATAACATCCTAAGAGTTGAAATACCTTAAGTGGTTGATAATGATTTATTCTATACCAACAATGCCTAACCATTAGATAAGTCCATATCATTAAAGATAGCTGGACAATTCTAATGTGTGACCTATGCACTACATGATAAAGGTGATAGGTTAGTGGGTAAAGTATTAAGAGGGAAATACCTTAATACAAGGATAGTTGATTAACTTAAGTAAGATGGAGATGAGGAGAAAAGTGATATTTCAAGACATGATAGATATCACATTTAGCATTCCAGGGTTGATATACCTTGATGCATCTTATTCCAACATACTTGGATAAGAAATACATGAAGTGTGTGTTATGTAGTTGTTACAATAAGACTGTAATGAGTTTGATATACTTTGATAAGTATAGGCTAATATACATTGTGAAAGGGGGTAAGCCAAACTAATGAGTATGATGTAATCATACCATGATAAGAATGAGAAATGAACTTGTACCATGTATTGATAATCCTTAAATGATATATGATGAGAGTAACAAGCATGAGTGAATACTTGTGATAACAATAGATGCTCCTAGAGGAGTGGAGCAATATATATTAGGGTTGGATAGGTAATATAAACATGAAAACCTAAGTAATGTGAAATGGGAAACCCTAACCCTAATTTTTAGGTAATGGAATGGAAAATCCTATTTGATAGTAAACCCTAATTCTGATAAAAGAATGGTGGTGTTACTATTGTATCACATGATGTGATAAATGATTTATATGACTGTTATTATGTCTATTAACCATGCAAATATCATGAGATGATGATCATAGCCAGATTTGAGCTATGACTTTTATATAATAAAAGTGTTGATTGGCCTTGTGTGCCTTAATGTTGTTGTTGCTTAGTAAAAGTAACAAAATGTGCATGGACTTCATGAGTCATATGAGTAAGTTGTTGCCTAGTGAAAGGTGACAAGACACTTAATGGGCCTTGTGAGCCATGTGAAATGCTAGTGTAACAAGTATCATGTATACCTCGGTCTGAGGACCTAGAGGTAATAGTTACCTAACAAGTGGTAACAATGATTAGTGATGAACTGAGGGTATGAATACCCAGTTTTGATAAGTAAGATAATGATGTTGCTGTGAGATGTGAACTTTCAAGTAATGAGATAAGGGATTAAGATCCCAATGTATTATAAGTTATGGTAAAGCAATAGATAAGAGCTTACTTGTTTCTTTATAGCATTTGTCATAATAACTCATGTTTGAGAACTTGACTGATGCTAAAAGAATATGCTAATGTACTTAATTAATCAAGTGAAATCATATCATGTATAGCCCTGACCATAGATCCATCATCATCAGTATTTTGGTGATGGTGAAATGGCTGCTCCGTGGCAAAACTCAGAATGCATATTTTTGAATATGTGGGGGTTGATGGGCGAACATATCCTTACGTCCTAATGAGGGAATTGATGGAAGGTAAACATTAAACCTCTCAATCCTTCATTATTGTACCGAGATGGATGTACCATGAATCTCCCAATGATTGGGATATACACAGTACACATCTCCCAATAATATTAAAGCCGGATCGATGGAGGTAAACATAAAATCTCTCGATTGCGAAGAGAGTGCAACGTGCCACTGTAACTCTATAGAGAAGTTTCCAGTATACCCTGGAAATCTATCTAGTAGAGACACAAGATGTCCTGCATATGGTCTCGCAGTGACCGAGATGTGGGAGGTCTTGAAAGTTGGCTCTTCCATTGACCTTGTGTGGTACCGATTTTGACTTCGCAATGGTCGGTTGGAGTATGCGCGGTATACCTCATCTCCTCAGGGCATAAGTGTGATTGTAAAATGTAATCAGCCGTATAGCATGTTTGCTTAAGGATTGAATATGGAAATTTATTGGCTGATGTTACATTTCTTTTATGCATCTCTAGTTGATAGATGTTATTCATATTTCTTTATATTCATTGCAAGTAGATGGATGGACTATGATTCTACCATGGATAGATGCAATGCTCTCCTTAGGAAAGGAGATTACTTTACTCTGTTCATACAATGATTAATACTGTTGTTAATATACAAGAACTCCTGCTCAGTTTTATTTTTATAGACTACAATAACAATGTTTTGGCAGAGAGTTATATCTCTTGTTGGGGCAATTTACAATTGTCTCACCCCCTTGGGATCCAACTTTTTAGGTAAACGCAGAAGAAGAAGCAGGAACCCTATATCAAGGGAAAAGCAGCAGCAGCATCAGGGACATCAGTGATAACCCAGGTGGAGGCACTGGCTGCCAAGTTTTGTATAGAAAGTCCTATGTGTCGTCTCTGTACTCTCAGGTCCTTGGAGTCAGTAGAAAATGATTTTATAATCGATCTGAGATTTTGGCTTGGACGCTACGAGGTTTTATGTTACAGATGTATAGTTTGACAAAGAAACTGTTGTATATAATCCTCGAGAAGAGATGGTACATGGAATGTACTTGCGAACCAGGATGTATATGTAATACTTTTTTTCTTGTTATAAGAGTTTCCTAGATTTGGATCTCTTTGCAATAAGTTTTAATTTTTAGTGATTTTCAGTACTCCGCTGCAAATGATTCACTTCCGCTTAAGTAAATCTTGTTTTTGTGAGTTGAATTCCACAGATGCATATGAGAATGCAAATATCTATAAAGAAAAGACAAAGACGTGGCATGATAAAAGAATAAAAGTCAAAGAATTCAGAGAAGGAGACCAAGTTTTACTGTTCAATTCCAAACTTAAATTCTTTCCAAGGAAACTAAGATCTAAGTGGTTTGGACCATTCTTAAGGTTTATCCCTACGGGACAGTGGAGATGCAAGGGAAGCAATCAACATTCAAGGTTAATGGACAGAGATGCAAGTTGTACACTGATGGGGAGGAGATTGATAAGGGAGCCTCTTGCAACCTCCAAGATGCATGATCAAAGAGTTGAAGAGTCTCACTCTAGACTTTAAACGAAGGAGCTTGTGGGAGTTGACCTCACATTAGGATATATCTCCTTAATTAGTTTCAATCAAGAACATTTTTCAATTCTAAAAATAAACTTGTCATGGATGAATGTAACAATGTAGACACTCATGGATACATATCATCGTCTCTATAGTTACTGACCAAAAGAAGACAAATTCTATAGAAATTTAGGAATACATGACTTGTCTTTATTTGCACACGTCATGTCCACCACTCACAAATGGACAATTATGCAGAAACTCAAGAGCACACAGTATATTCTATTTTTGAAATGTCTTGCACGGTCATAGAAGACATCACTGAAAACAAACACGATGTGTTTTTAATCAAACACGACATGTGCTCTAGATCATTCAAATGCAATATGTTTTTCTAAAAAAACACACAACGTGTCTTTATTTCAACACATAGTGTCTTTATCAGGTTGAGAGTACTATGTATACATCTGGAATGTTACATGACGTGTTTTCGTTCAAACATGGCGTGTCCAAATGTTCATTTAAATGGCTCTATTTTTCTAGAGAAACACACATTGTTTCTTTATTTGTACACAACATGTCATTATCAGTTTGGAGACTTCAACCTTGGTTCGTGGAAACTTACACAAGGTATTCTAAATAGGACACTCCGTGTCCTCTTTAGTCAAAGAAACTTTTGAAAGGTGCAATGATGTGTATAAGGGAACACGTCATGTCCTTTAAAAGACACACCATGTCTAAAAACGATAAGTCAGGTTTTTAACCCTAATCTCCAGTCGTCTCTCTCACTTCCACTCAGAACCAACCATGTCTTGCAGTCGTGTGTGAACCCTTGTAGTTGTTTGAGACTCCAACAACCTCTGATCGATGGCCAAGCTCTGCCACTGCCCTTTACAAGCTCCGACACAGCTCCAAAGCTTTGTCATTCCACCATCTCTGCACCTGAGCAAGCTCAAGATCTGCCTAAGCATGCCGCCAACAGGATTCCACTACCACCACAAGCCTCTTCTCCACCTCTACAAGAAAATCAACTCCATCACCAACTCCATCGTTGGGATCTACTTCTTCACTAGATCCATAAGACACACCGTGAGCAGTCAAAGTCACACTGTGTAAAGAAATTGTCATCCCCAACGTCCAGACACCGCTGAGCTATAGGCACACACCATATCTCCTTGAAGACACGTCATTTCCGTCGCCTAGTTCACCATCCTTTCTGTCCGAATACACACCATATCCATATTTAGACACGCTATGTCACATGTTGTTTTAGCAACTTCTCAACAACAATGACACTGGTTAAGCAGACGTCCAATTGCAGACATGGACCAAGCTCATCCTCAGCCCCTACCTATGTCTCTATTACCCAATTTAGGGTGCAAGTAGAGGAAGACCCCATGTATCAATTCGTCATATCTCATAGGGTCCTCCCTACACATTTCACCTGTGATCAGACAATGGGAGCCCTAGGATTCAAGGATGAAGTCAAGGAGCACATCCAAGAGTTGGGTCTCAAGTATATTTGCTGCACAATAAGGAACACTTACCCTCACCTTGTCTATGAATTTCTTACTACTGTTAAGGTTGAGGAGGACCCAAGGAATAGGCTGGAACCATATGATTTCATTAGTTTTCATCTACTTGGCCAAAACTACAGAATCAACTTAAAGCAATTATGTGAGCTTTTAGAGTGCCACTACGAGGGTGCTCTAGCCTACCCTCCAACTTTTGATAGTGATGTCTTCTAGAATGAGATCACTAATGAAGAGAGACTTGATTCCAAGAAGGCCAGGGAATCTTCCATCCATAACCCAATCTTTAGATACGTCCACCGCCTTCTCAACACAGGGGTCTTTGCCAAGAAAGAAATCCAAGGCATGTGCAGGAAGCAAGATTTTTTTTTTATGGGGTATGGTTTTGATTTTTAGATCAATGCAGGTTATTTCATTCTCACCAGGTTCTTATACATTAAGAAGATTAAAAAGAGAGAATTTGGGGACATCATGTGTGGGGGATTAATCACCCTCCTGGCCACAAAGCTTGAGGTAGATGTAACCGATCTAGAGGCTGTACCAGGTAGGAACCTGGTGGATATTCAATATCTGATTTGTAAAGGTATGATTTTTAAGGTCCCCAATGATGATGCCAAGTTCATAGAATATTTTTATAATGATCAATACATTGACATTCCTGACTTGGAGAACATAACCTTAACAAATAAATACAATTGGAAGGTCGACCTTAGTGGCTAAGATTATCATGCAAATGCCCCTGAAGACCAAGCTGCTCCAAATGCACCTACCGCTCAGCCACACATAGTGCCTCCACCCTCCACTAGACTCAGACTGAGTACACTTGGGATATGCCTGATGTTAGGCATCTTTATGGCTATGTTTAGCATCACTTTTACCATATGGACAACCGTCTTAATCTGATGGGTCAGTAGTACTCAGTGATGCATGAGATGGTCCATCACATGGATATGTGGCATATCTCTTAAAGCCACTATTTGATGCCTCAGCCACATCACCCTCACCAGCATGCACCAGCTCCATTGCAGCCTGAGCCTACTCCACATCCCATGCCGATCGACATTCCTGATGATGATGATTTGGTCAACCAGTATTTCACTACTGGCCACGGGGGTACTGGACCTTCTTGTTGATATCTTCCATGATAGGTAACCGATTGCTTCTACCTTAGGTTTGATTGATGTAGTGAGGATAGTGCAAATTTCAAGCTCGGGGGGTGCAACCGGTTGGTAATGTAGTTGTAGTTTTTTAGTCATTTTCATTATCTTTTCTCTAGTTCTCCAGTTCTTGTTTTTAGTTTCTGTCTTGTTTTTGGTTTCTATGTTTCTCATGGGAAGTTTAGTATGATGTGAGGTTTATCTTGTGTAATGATTTTTTTTCTTCCTAGTTTGAACTATCTTGTCCTCCCTCATAAGAATTATCACTTTAAGAAATTGTAAAAGAGCATGCATGAATCAAATAAAACTTAATGGCCACCAGCATGTGCTAAATTTCAGATTTATGTTTGTAGCCTAAATTTTCATCTTTTTTCATCTTGGATTGCCTAATACATGTAATTGGTAACAAGTTTTGTGAATATGTCAACTTTGCAACACTACCTAGAACACGAGATGATTTTTTCCAAACCTTTAGTGATCTTAAACTGCCCCTTTTTCAGTGAAACATTTTCAAATCAAATGAATTGAATCTAGTTAATTTTGCAATTTAGTTAACTCTCTTTTGTTCTGGGAAAACTAAGTGAAACCCATGACCAATTTAAATTTCCTTTTACTTCACTTCACCTTAATTACCCCATAAAAGATGGCTAAAACTACCCACATGTCATACTAACCTAGTATAAGTCTGATTTGGCCACGACAGTTAGGTGATATGTCCTAAAAAGAGGGTAAAATACCCCAACCGACACTTCTCATGTGCATAAGCCTACATTAGCAACCGAGTTCCAGAACCCCTAATCCAATATCATACCTTTTGGGAAAACAAGGAGAGATAGCTAAAATTTGCTAAAATTAACTAAGATTTCATATTTTGCATCCCTAATAGTAGAAAGTCTTGTTGTAAATTCACTAATTGTTTGACTTAGTCATCCAAGTTCCATTTAGTGTTGCCTAGTTGACTATTTCATTTATTACATCACCACCCTTGCTAAACTTAAATCTCTTTCTCAGATTTCTGAGTTTAAATCAAGGCTATGAATATGAACCTGATGATTTTGGTTGGTTTGGCCTCTTTTACATCTTCCATTTCATTTGATCTTTGCTTGAGATTGGTAATTCCTTCATTTGTGTTTCTATGCTGTTTTTGCTTGAGGACAAGCAATAGTTAAAGCTTAGGAGGATTTGATGTGTGCATTTTATATCTAATTTTTACACACATTCACACACAAATTCAGTTCATTTTGCCTTCCATTTAGCCTCTAATCATACTTAACTTGCCATCTTTTGGTTATTTTACTTGTTGCATGATGTTGATCATAGGTATACATCGAAAATGACAAATTAAATATAGTCCAAACCGGATCTGACCTCAGTTGGATCTCCTTTTGATTTGTAGTCGATTCAGAGTTCATCTTAAAGAAATAACATCGAACACGCCATGTCTTTATTAAGAAACGATGTGTAATTTTCCATAAAGGGCTCACGAAGCAAAGGACACACTGTGTTTTATTTATCACATGGGCGTGTAAGTTTCCAATGGCCTTGATGACCAAACTACAGAGAAAAAGACACGACATGTCCACACATTGAAAGGCTGATTTCAACTTACTGCCAATGCACACAAGTGTATGTTTATTAGCACACGAAGTGTGCTATCTATCCAGATCAACTCTAGTAGCATCTATATGACGTGTCTCTATTGGAACACACCGTGTACGTATCGTGAAGAAGCAGTTCAGCAACCAGTTACACGATGCCACACGACGTGTCTTCACAAAGACATGTCATGTCTTCATCGATTTTCTATAGATTTCAGTAGCAATTGACCCTCATTTTAAAAAATAGTGCAGCCACTTCGGGTAGTTATCACTCATAATTTGTCACACTTTTCGACCAAGAGAAGTTCCAGTGTAAGAGGAGGGCAATTTTCAGGAGGAAGAATAGGTTTCTTGGAAAAGAACCTCCATTCTTCACCATTTCTTCTCCAAAAGGCACAACAAAGCTATTCTTCTCATTCATGATTTTTAGGAGGGAAGATTGTCCGAGTTGAAGCAACTCCAAGGGTGGAATTTTGTCATCTAGCTAGAATTCTACTCCTATCTACTTAACCTTTGGTTCCCATTGTTTTTTCTTCTCTTTAGCTATGCAAAACTCTGAAATGTCTGCAATGTGCTTGTGTTTCTCCATTATTTGCGAGTAGAACCTTCTTCTTGGGCATGGGAGAGTAACTCCCATGCCATTAATCATGCAAACTCAGAATTTATATTGAATTCTAGTAAATTTGCTTCTCCATGAGTTCCTATAGTGTTTTATTGCTTGTATGCTTGGCTGGCCAGCTTTTATACATGTTTTATGCTTCCTTGTGCTATCCGAGAGGATGCATGAGGGAGTAAGGAGTAGGATTCATGGAAATATGCTCTTGACCATAGGAGGTGTTGGATAATGTTGAGGGTTTAAGGTTGTGTTAAAATCTAAGAATAGATACAAAAGTGTTATGCAAAGATGAGAACCATCTCATGTTGTTAGGAGGTGCATGATGATGACAATCTCCTTGTAGATTAATGGCATGCTTTAATTTTGTAGTTGCACACGATACGATGGTGTGGTCATGAATTCTTTTGTCGAAGACTCTCTAAAATATATTTTCAACCTTTAATATTTATCCGTTTTTGTTGTTTACTTGTCCTTTAGCTAATTGAAATAAAACTCGACTATTGTAATCGACTTAGATTGTTGAACATTAGTCCATTTGTGCCTAGCTAGCCCTTATCCATGTGGTTAGACAGTTACACCTTGATCTCACAATTACCACTAATCATGAGATTAGGGCATGAATTGAGGATTCAACATAAAACAAAGATCACCCTTAACTTTTTCTTTTTTTCAAACTCTTTGTTTTCTCGCATTGAACCACATAAACTAACTTTAAAAGGAAATCTAAACATTGATTTCTCTAATCTGATTTCAATAGTAACAATGCATGTATGAACATTCATTATGTTTCTCATACTTTTAAGCACATAAGACTTGCTGATTCACATATATTGCTAAAAGTGGAATAATGTTATACATCATCATTTACAACTCTCTCTTATTTCTTTACAAGGACCTAGAGTGACACGGTCCGACTGAACTTAACTATACTCAGACTTAACTCTTGTGGCAGATCTACTCTGATGCAATGATATCTTCAATCCCCATGGTTTCCCTAAAAATTTTGAGTAGAGGGGCGAGCCTACTCGCTCAGTGAATGAGTACTTCAAATAAATAGTCTAAAGCACTGATATAATTACAGATATACTTTTGAGCAACTGATATCAATCATAACAGCAGTAAGCTTTAAAGAGACTGATCATTGACAATCATAAATATGGCAGGATACTCTAGATAATTTATTAAACTAGAATAAAATATAGAAATTACTACACTAAGAAGATCTAAAACAATACACTTAAAATAACAGGGAGTGTAAATATTACATTTAAAGAACAACTACTATGAAACTGTACTCAAATCTTTCTTAACTCTTTTTACTTATAAGAAATTCTTTAAACCTATATAATCATATTTTAGCTTATGCCCTGATCATACGTAGTGTACTCTACATATGAAGACTTGTAGTACACTACGATCTCACCGTACAAGACTTAGCTTAAAACTCAGGAAGCTAAGCCTAGAAATGAATCCAGGTCTACTTGACTCAAATCGTCACATCTATTTAAGGCGACTAAACAACTGACCTTTAACTGGACCTCTCCTTCTAGGCTGAGTACACAGGCAAAGGGTTTGAGATGCTCTGTGGGCCTCATCTTGGTACACTCTGTGGGTACCTCTGGGTTACCACTGGGATCTCCGGTTCATGTTGGGTAACCTATCTTCTCTTAGGAGACTTCCTCAAGGGCTTCGTCTCCCCGCACACTCTGTGGGTGCGATCCGATCCCCGTATACTGGTCTCTACTAGGGTGGATCGTTTCCTCCCTATAGTGCAGACATCTGTAGGGAATCTACGGTGTTCATGGCTCTTAAGTCTATTATTTTATTATTCTAGGAAAGCTCTTACTATATTGTATCTTTTCCCTTACTTATACTTGACTCTGGTATCTCTATGGTACCGTGTCTATTTATTTGAAATTTATAAATATGACATGTATATCATCCTTAACTTAGCAGAGGAGTATATTCAAAACACTGTGATACACTGAGAAATCAACATACTATACATGCAGGCAGACTGAAATACTTAAATAAATAGAATACATGTCCACTTGGCACTTATATACTGGAATCATGCAATTGAACTTCTTAATATACTGATAAGAGTTAATTACTTGACATATGAATAATCATCATTAGCACCTATAAACTATTTGTTTCATAGACCATCTAATAAAATTTACCACAACTGAACTGTTAAGCATCACCACATCTCATACTGAGAACATTGATATCATAATACTTGATTCATTGAACACCCTATCCTTAGGGTTTCATTTACCTCATTCACTTATCTCATGGCTCTCATAAGGATTTAATATGTCATAAACATCCACTAAATACAAATTGCTTTAAACAAGTCATATACACTCAACATATGTATGAAATCCTTGAATTGAGCTAAATTAGGGTTTTCCATGCCATTCATTGAGATATTATGAATCAAGAATAACATTGCATAAATAGAGTCTATGATGCCAAGAATAACACTTCAAATGGATTTCACCATTTTATTCACAAATTTCCAACTTTCCACTCATATAGGGCTTCACCCACTTTACAAAGATATCAAGCAAACACTATTCACATCACATGAAATCCAAGATAGTATCTGACATATATGTACTACACATTCAAATAAACAATCATTCATAACCAAGGGCATCCAGATAAACAAATTTCTCTATTTAATTATACATCAATTTCAGTCATAGACAAATTCCCTATATTTTAGTTTACTCTTATAACCTTTGCAAATACTTAGGGAATTCTCATTAGGATGTATTGTATACATTTCTAATATGAATTTATCCTCTGAAATTCAAACAAATAGAGGAAGAATCCATTTCATATCATTTTGCAACAACTTAGATCAAACAAAAAATTTAGGGTTTGTAGTTGCATACTAAGCAATTAAAGATTATGGATGATTTAACCAATTTTCATGCAATCTACTATTTCAAGGAAGTTCCCACTCATCCTAAGGTGTGAAAACACCTTAAAAACGCAGTTCATCCCTGAAAATCTTGATCTCATATCAAATCCCTAGCAATTCACATGATTCTTCTTCCTTTCAACTCGGAAACCCTAGAATTGAAGATTAGGAGAGAAAGTGTGAGAAAAGGACTTGATTTGATATGATTTCGAATCCAATCAGGGGAGGGACGGAATCTTGACATCTGAGAGAAGATTCACCATGAAACTATATCCAAAGAAGCTAAACTTATAAGATTTCATCATTCCTCGGACCGCAAAACCCTAGGTCAGCATCTCCATCAATTTCTCCTCTCAAACCCTAACTCTCCCTCTCTCTCTAGGACTTAATTTCTCTGATTTGAATCACGATTTATGAGAGCTCCTTGTGTGTTAGGTTGACGATATAGAGCGTTTGAGCTGTTTGGGTCAATTGCACATTGACCCCTCACTATACTTTCTCTTATTTTAGTTGAATTTTCTGTCATAAAAATATTATTGTAATTCATCTACTGATAAGGTCTAAACGCATCAAAAAATTATGAATATTTTATATGTTGTTTATGATTGAGCTTTAGACAAAAACTTAAAATTTTAGATTATTTGGAGTTACCAATAAATAAATAAAAATAAAACACTACACTGCTAAAAAGCACTATGTCAGCATTTTGGTCAAAGTATAGTTCGATCGAGAACCACATTCAAAAAACACTCAAATATTCTGAAATTTTTCTCCAATATGCATGATTGAGTTATTCATATCATATCAAAATTCAATTAAATACAAAATTTGTAGAAAATTGAAAAATCATTTACCAAACTGCTATCCTGATCAAATTCCATATTCATGTACTATCAAAACCCTAATTTTTGCCGATTGGGGTTTACATTTCTCAAACTCTAATTATTCAAACTAAAATCATAGTTATAGTTTCTTATTAGGTTTGAAACATCACAATTGATCTACTATCATTAATCAAGTCTAAACTATGTTCAATCTAATCAAGCATGTAATCATTCAGGTAAACCCTAGTTTACCAATTAAGCACAAATGTGGTCATTACAATTCTCACCCCCTTAAAAAGTTTCGTCCCCAAAACATAAATAAACAAACAAATTATATTCAAAGTTTATTTTAAGCTTCTAAAATCTTACATGTCATTACATTCTTGTATTTTATACTTGAATGTAGTTTTCAATGTTAAGTCCTTTATTTCTTTTCTATTTACAACATGTTAAAACCGTTCTCAATGATAAGAAACAAATTCTCTATGCCACAATCAATCATAGAGTAGATAGAGAAGCAACCATTTCAATATGTTCATACTCCTGAGGTGTTACCTCAACATTGATAATCTGATCCAAACATCTCAATTCATACAACTCAATATGTACTATTGTTTTATATTACCTTTGAGTCACAAAAGAGAGTTCACCATGTTGTTTTGAATATTACTATTGTGCTACTCAAATAGAAAAATAGTCTGGAGTTGGAAGACTAGATTCAACATCAATTGTATAATACTATTCACGACATCCCCATTGCATCATGGATGCATAAGGTGAAGCATTACCCTCACATTCCATATTATTCTCAAGTACGAACCCACACATAATTCAAGCCATCGGGTTATAGCATACTAGGGTTTCAACAATAGTAACAAAGTACTCCATGATTGTATTAGTCATTCAAGGAATATTCATACCCAATTACCATCACTTAGTTATATTAAAGCTAGGTATAACAAGCTATACCTCATTAGGGTTACATATTAATACAATATGGTTATTATCCCTTCTATTCATATGAGTGAATAGGTAAGACTACCTTATTCAGGGTAACCCTTCATTTGTTCCATCATTATTCAACACATATCACCATACCACAATTGTACAATACTAAGGGATTACTAGTATGAATGAATTAAACTATCAAACACCTTTAATTAACATATTGCTTGCACATGTACAACTGAAATCATATGTAAAACAAATTTACATCCCTTAATATACCTTCAACAAATTATACTTCTAAAAACAAATTCACATATTACTAAAAGCCATTGTTATCTCTTATCTCTCTCCTCATTCACTACTACTTACTTTTTGCTACTTATCCTTCTCATTTTAATCATGTAGATTAAATATCCCTAAAATTGAAACATACAAGGTACAAGTAGATTATTCATCATTCTTGCTATCACTGCAAGAATTTATTTCATATCGCACTTCACTCATATTGTATTTCTCCTTTTGTTCAAAACACACTTGTTACATTTCAAATTTATATCTTACTCTTTACTCCGAATCATTTCCATATTGTTTATCTACCTTTTAGATTAGCTATCTTTAAACCCTGGATTAATATCAGTGCTAGTTTACTTCTCATAGTGCAAATCTCACGATCTTGTTTTATAGAGATGCTAGTATTCAAGGTCAAATCACTAGTGGCATCCCTTGAACTACTACAACTCTAAACATTCTAGGGTTTGGTCCTTACCATTACCAGTAGCATGAAGTTATTGTGATGTGACTTTGCTCCCTTAATTTTGAAATTCAAACTTTCGATCTCACAAGTTTTGCTAAAGTTTTCCTTATCTTATCAATTGAATTTCCTTTCTCTTACTTGGCCATTCGGATAGATTACATTCTCAATTTACCCTGCTAGGGTTTCATCATCATATTGTATGTCATTATTACATTCACTAGATGTCTCTACCATGGTGGTTATGCATCATATATGATTCATTTTCTTATCACTTCATTCCCACATTGCTCTCATTAAGGAAGATATGAAAGAGAAGATGATTCTAAGGCTTAGAATTCTTATATTTAAACATTCCCTTAATACATTTCTCGTATGTAGGTGTAATTAGTTATTAACAAGGATACTTGACTAACTAGCACTTGATTGAATCTCCTAACCTCTTTCTTTTATAATCTATATTGCTCCACCATGTTTCAAACCCTTCCTTACTTTCCATAATCCTCTTACCATATACTTCTCTTCCACCTATCATCTTTAACTTCTATTTTTTTTATGATCATGTTGCTTATTCATGTGTATGATCATGTATACCATGTTGTACATATTTCTTTTTATCCTTCTACTAATGTGAAGTTGAAATTCTAAATCAATAATCTCTCTACTAGTTTCAACTCATGTTTAATACATTACATATCCTTCATTTTAAATCAAACAACTCATGCATGGGTGAAATATAGTTTCTCTTTCAATCAAGTTTTTCCTTCCTAAATATAGTGTACTTTTGTATGACTTATTCATTTATTTAGCTACACTTTTGTTCTTCCTTTAGAAACTAGTTTGTTGTTCTATAAAGACTTAGAATCCAAAGGTAGTAAGGATGAATATATTAAACTTATTAATAAAGGTATGCATTCCATGCTCTCAATTATATCATAACCCTCATTCCTCAATCAAGCTCATTATTTCCAACATTTCTCTTTGTTTCAACTAAGTTTCTTATCCTAGTTTTATGATTTACATGCCATCTAGTTCTCTTCACTTTAACTCTTCTGAAGACTCTTCACTTCTATGTACTTATTGTATACTTAGCTCTTTTCTTCTATTTTCCCTTCACTTTGGAGTACATAAAAACATTGTACTCGGTTATATAATCCATTCCTCATGATTGATTCTTACTATCTTGGCCCTTACATACTTTTCTCATATCTTTTTCACATTTCATATTTAGAGTTCATATAATACTAATAATTAAACTTAATCTGAACCTTATGTCGTGTTCCTTTATTCCCAATTAAGGGTTTCTCATATGAGGCCCCAAAGTTGGATCTCAAATATCAATTCCAACTGATTCTTTGTTATCCCAGTCTTTCCCTTATACTTCAAAATCTTAGAGTATATACATTCATACTAGAATTTGGATCTAATCTATCTAGAATGTACTCTTGCTATGTTACTAATAGGAGTCATTAGATCCCAGTAATGCATCCTGCCAGCCAGACCAGGCCAAACCTACACTCCTGAAGCCAAGAGCTACTCAGGATTACTCAACTCCTATTCATCTCAAACATGTGGAAAAAATATCCACTTAGGAAAGCTCATTCAAAGATCATTTCTAGTCTACTTGATACAAAGAATGTAATCAATAAATGCTACAACTGCATAGTGTACAACAAATCTCAAAGACCCATATATATTTCAAAATACTGAATATCTAAATTCAAACATATAAGAGCTTTTCTATTCATCTCCAATAAAATAACAATATGAAATTAAAGTTCTATCTCATTTTATATTTATGCTCTTAATTCATGTTACTTATCTTGTTTCTAACCCTAATATTTCTAGGGTTCCTCTCTAGACCATCCTTCCACTGTATACCTGGCCAGGGTACACATGAAAGAATAGACAGAGTAGCTTGATACTGGTTGATCTAAGTACTCAGATACCGGACCAGGATATCCACATACTCAAATCCCCAGAGCTAACATCATAACATCTCCTATCTGCCACACTTATGACTCTAACTTACTAACTTAATGGTCCCTGACAACTCAGCCTAAGCTCTGATACCAAGTTGTTACACCCTGATCTCACAATCACCACTAATCATGAGATTAGGGCATAAATTGAGGATTTAACGTAATACAAAGATCACCCTTAACTTTTTTTTTCTTTTTCAAACTCTTTGTTTTCTCGCATTGAACCACATAAACTAACTTTACAAGGAAATCTAAACATTGATTTCTCTAATCTGATTTCAACAGTAATAATGCATGTATGCACATTCATTATGTTTCTCATACTTTTAAGCACATAAGACTTGTTGATTCACATATATTGCTAAAAGAGGAATAATGTTATACATCATCATTTACAACTCTCTCTTATTTCTTTACAAGGACCTAGAGTGACAAGGACCGAATGAACTTAACTATACTCAGACTTAACTCTTGTGGCAGATCTACTCTGATGCAATGATATCTTCAATCCCCACAGTTTCCCTAAAAATTTTGAGTAGAGGGGTGAGCCTACTCTCTCAGTGAATGAGTACTTCAAAGAAACCGTATAAAGCATTGATATAATTACATATATACTTTTGAGCAACTGATATCAATCATAACAGCAATAAGCTTTAAAGAGACTGATCATTGAAAATCATAAATATGGCAGGATACTCTAGATAATTTATTAAACTGGAATAAAATACAGAAATTACTACACTGAGCAGATCTAATACAATATAATTAAAATAACAGGTAGTGTAAATATTACATTTAAAGAAAAACTACTAAGAAACTGTACTCAAATCTTTCTTAACTCTTTTAACTTATAAGAAACTCTTTAAACTTATATAATCATATTTTAGCTTATGCCCTGATCATATGCAGTATACTCTACATATGAAGACTCGTAGTGCACTACGATCTCACCGTACAAGACTTAGCTTAAAACCCAGGAAGCTAAGCCTAGAACTGAATCCGGGTCTGCTTGACTCGAACCGTCACGTCTGACTAATGCGGCTAAACAACTGACCTTTAATTGGACCTCTCCTTCTAGGCTGAGTACACAGATGGAGGGTCTGAGATGCTCTATGGGCCTCATCTTGGTACACTTTGTGGGTACCTCTGGGTTACCACCGGGATCTCCGATTCATGATGGGCAACCTATCTTCTCTTAGGAGACTTTCTCAAGGACTTTGTCTCCCCGCACACTTTGTGGGTGCGATCCGATCCCCATATACTGGTCGCTGCCACAGTGGATCGTTTCCTCCCTACAGTGCAGACATCTGTAGGGAATCTACGATGTTCAAGGCTCTTAAGTCTATTATTTTATTATTCTTGGAAAGCTCTTACTATATTGTATCTTTTCCCTTACTTATACTTGACTCTGGTATCTCTTTGGTACCATGTCTATTTATTTGAAATTTATAAATACGACATGTATGCCATCCTTAACTTGGTAGAGGAGTATATTCAAAACACTGTGATACACTGAGAAATCAACATACTATACATGCATGCAGACTGAAATACTTAAATAAATAGAATACATGTCCACTTGGCACTTATATACTGGAATCATGCAATTGAACTTCTTAATATAGTGATAAGAGATAATTACTTGACATATGAATAATCATCATTAGTACCTGTAAACTATTCGTTTCATAGACCATCTGATAACATTTACCACAACTGAACTGTTAAGCATCACCACATCTCATACTGAGAACATTGATATCACAACACTTGATTAATTTAACACCCTATCCTTAGGGTTTCATTTACCTCATTCACTTATCTCATGGCTCTCATAAGGATTTAATATTTCATAAACATCCACTAAATATAAATTGCTTTAAACAAGTCATATACAATAAACATATGTATGAAATCCTAAAATTGAGATAAATTAGGGTTTTCCATGCCATTCATTGAGATATTATGAATCAAGAATAACATTGCATAAATAGAGTCTATGATGCCAAGAATAACACTTCAAATGGATTTCACCATATTTATTCACAAATTTGCAACTTTCCACTCATATAGGGCTTCACCCTCTTTACGAAGATATCAAGCAAACACTATTCACATCACATGAAATCCAAGATAGTATCTGGTATATATGTACTACGCATTCAGATAAAAAATCATTCATAACCAAGGGAATCTCGATAAACAAATTTCTCTATTTAATTATACATCAATTTCAGTCATAGACAAATTCCCTATATTTCAGTTTACTCTTATAACCTTTGTGAATACTTAGGGAATTCTCATTAGGATGTATTTCATACATTTCTAATATGAATTTATCATATGAAATTCAAACAAATAGAGGAAGAATCCATTTCATATCATTTTGCAACAACTTAGATCAAACAGACAATTTAGGGTTTGTAGTCGAATACTAAGCAATTAAAGATTATGGATGATTTAACCAATTTTCACGTAACATATATTTAAAGGAAGTTCCCACTCACCCTAAGGTTTGAAAACACCTTAAAAACGCAGCTCATCCCTAAAAATCTTGATCTCATATCAAATCCCTAGCAATTCACCCGATTCTGCTTCCTTTCAACTCAGAAACCCTAGAATTGAAGATTAGGAGAGAAAGAGTAAGAAAAGGACTTGATTTGATATGATTTCAAATCCAATCAGGGGAGGGATGGAATCTTGACATCTAAGAGAAGATTCACCATGAAACTATATCCAAAGAAGCTAAACTTACATGATTTCATCATTCCTCGGACCGCAAAACCTTAGGTCAACATCTCCATCAATTTCTCCTCTCAAACCCTAACTCTCCCTCTCTCTCTAGGATTTCATTTCTCTGGTTTGAATCACGAATTATGAGATCTCCTTATGTGTTAGGTTGACCATATAGATCAATTGAGTTGCTTGGGTCAATTGCACATTGACCCCTCACTATACTTTCTCTTATTTTAGCTGAATTTTCTGTCATAAAAATATTACTGTAATTCATCTACTAATAAGGTTTAAACGCAAAAAAAAATTATGAAAATTTTACATGTTGTTTATGATTGAGTTTAAGATCTCTAGTTAAAATTTCAGATCATTTGGAGTTACCAATAAATAAATAAAAATAAAACACTACACTACTAAAAAGCACTCTGTCAGCATTTTGGTCGAAGTATAGTTCGATCGAGAAACACATTCAAAGAACACTAAAATATTCTGAAAATTTTCTCCAATATGCATGATTGAGTTATCCATATCATATCCAAAATTCAATCAAATAAATTTTTTTTATAAAATATGAAAAATAATTTACCACACTGCTATCCGGATCAAATTCCATATTCATGTACTATCAAAACCCTAATTTTTGCCGATTAGGGTTTACATTTCTCAAACCCTAATTCTTCAAACTAAAATCATAGTTAAAGTTTCCTCTTTGGTTTGAAACATCACAATTGATCTACTATCATTAATTAAGTCTAAATGATGTTCAATCTAATCAAGCATGTAATCATTCAGGTAAACCCTAGTTTACCAATTAAGTACAAATGTGGTCACTACATAGACCTTGACTACAATTGATCATGTATACTTGTTGGTGATTGATGACTAGAGACATATGGGATCTAAAACTTGTTTGCCTTAGGCAATATACAATTGCTCTACCAAAACTTTGTTAGATGTATAAATTGGATCCTTCAATCGATGTAACTGGCTGGGTCTTTGGTTGTTGAGGTCCATTTATGCCATTGGTTACAAGTTCCTATCAAGCTTTCGATGGATGGGAATCTAGCCGAGCCATTAGTGGATGAGGCTAGCAGAGAGTCCTTTGGTAGGTGAAATCCTGTCGAGCCATCAATTGGTAGAACCGCATGCTGGACTTCATAGGATGACTTTCAGTTGTTTTGTTCAGTATACAACTGGCTTCTGACCCTTCAAAAGGCGTATGCACTGTTGAACTTGTGGGGCCATCAATAGTTGATTACTGATAGTTGGTATGCACATGGTAGTTTTCATAGGTTCTTGGTTGTGATTGCTAGAAATCGATGGTTTCACTACTACAGTAGAAGTCGATGGCTTTCCGATATGAAATTGGGTAGTTACTACTTTTTTAAGAAAAAAGAGAGAACATGAAGATAAATGCAAGAGAAACTATAAAAGTCTACGCTAAAGAGGGGAACAAAGAATAAAAACTGGCATGCAATTTCCTAAAAATTGGATATTATAATCCCCCAAGCTTAGAGTCTATCTTGTCCTCAAGCTAATAAGTAGAATCAAACCATCAAGCGTCATTAAAGGGATTTTTTATTATTGTTGTTGTTTTTGGCATTGATCATGTTCTTATGCCATCTTTAGATCAACATTTCTTCTTGGATGCTAAACTCACTTGTTGTATCCCTAGCTTCTTTCTCAAACATTCAAAAGTTCTTGACCTATTTATCTATACTACCTTCTTCTAAGAAAGGGATTCTTCTTCATGATTCTTGTTCCAATTTTCCTTGCCATGCTCTTGCATTGATCTTGCTGAATTTAGCTTTTACTCCCAACTTTTATCTTTATAGATAGTCAAGAGAGTGTGTGGGGGTGGGATATGGCTTTCGTGTATCATTTCCTTCTCTAGATCACTTAACCATGAGTATTGTTGTAGTAATAATGTCACTCAATGGTTGGTCATGTTGTATTGTCAGGTGGTTTATGTGATTTCCTTTGAAATATATGGGCAAAGTTTTTGGCTCCCAGGTTCTACTACTGGGCACAACGTATCTACATTCTTGAGAGCATCTATACACTAGCAAGGAAGAACCCTTCAACTCTTACCAGGAACAACTCATGTTTTAATTGCTCATGCTTTTATTCTTTTTCATAAGGATTAGGGAAGATAGGATTTTTAGGATGTATGGGCTTCCATGCCTCTTTTATCACTCTTAGGAATCAATCACAAGAAGGGGTAGATTTTTACTTTTCACAACATCTAAGTACTTTCCAACCTATACTAGTAGACTTCAGTGACAGATCAAGAGTGTACCAAACTAAGTCATCCATGTTTTTGAGAAGTTTGCCACGGATAATAAGCATTCATTGGTAGCCTACAATGTCTTGAGATAGAATTGACATAAAACACGATCAAACATAGTTTTTAGATGAATTTATTGCCCAAATCCATCACTCGTTGGAGTGATTATGCTAAGAAGTAGCTTGAAGACTAAAAAGGTCTAAATTTTAGAGTGTGTACAACATCTTAGAAAATTGGATCAAAACTTGCTTAAAGAAAAATTGTATCCCTCATCAAGAGATACTAACTAAAATATGTACAAGTTAGCAAAATTTTCAAAATATTTGGTGAAAAGGACAAAACAAAAGGGAAGATAATATATGCAGAGGCAAAAGATGTTGGGATAGAATACATACCTAACTCGCATGTTTACACCCCCAACTTATTATAAACTCTATCCCTAGAGTATCTAAGGATGAGGTTTTAAGTAAACATGCGAGTTATACCTCAACTAGTGGATGACCATTGTGAAGTCAAGATTTGGATGGTGTGAAATCCTCATAAGTGATGGTAATAGTCATCTTGGAAAACTTCCACCTACTTGTCAGTTGTCTCCAGGATTTGCATCTAGAAAAGTTCATAGAAGCCATAGTCATTTGAAAATGGAGTTTGTTGTGGGCTCATGTGACAAAATTGTGGCTTCTTAAAATATCCATCTTCTATTGAAAAATCTCTACCGTACTATTTGATCAGCTTGATGATATATTTTGTGACTTGTTCATCTTTCTGTTCAGCCACACTTGTAGTAGTTTTGTGGTATTTTGTTTTTTTATGCTAAGCAAAGCGTTAGAGATGTTATATAAGACATTAGTTTTAGCTTTTGTATCAATAGATAGTAGAGTGCAATGTCATTTGTAAAGGATGAGGAAAAATATGAGATTAATGATGCTAGATTTGAGCTATTCACTGAGCCTTTCTATCTCTCCCAATTCTTTCTTCATGACAATGTCCTACACCAACTCATAATCAGTCATGTATACATCATCAAGCTCATCAAATAAAAGTACCTGAAAAATGGTCATGATATTAATGGTTGTGTAACCTCTGAGTGTGAGGATCTCACAAAGGTCTATCTTGAAGTCCTACACATTATCTCTTTCAAAGATAGTAACTATTGCATCCTCCTCGGGTTTCAATCGGTGCAATATGAGAACCAAGACTTCCATAGATAGCCCGAAGCATGCACCTTGGTCGAAATTTTTGAAAGTTGAGTGACCATATTAGTAGGTGACATATCATCTATTATAGGTTCTTCATGATGCATGTTTTCCTCCTTCTCAGTCTCATGCTCTTTGTCAAGCTCAGTCTTGGTGTGATTTTAGCCTCAGGTTGCACTAGTGGGTGGCAAAATGTTGTTCTGGTGTTTGAGTGGGTGGATCTACTATAGTGTTCAATTGAACATAATCAACACGATCCTTCTAGAGATTCTTCAGTTCTTCTCTCCAAGGCTTCTTCTCTAGGAGAAGGACAAGGGGATACATCCTCCTAGGGATATCTTCCTTGTGAGTTTTAGAGAAAAATCCTCTATCATCAATGATCTCCATATATATTTTCCTCATAGGGTGTAAATGTTTCATTAGAAATATCCTCCAAAGGAATCCTTATGCTCAACAATTCTATCATATGCAACACAATAAACATGTTGTCCCCAGAATCCATTTTTTGTTGCAGGGTATCCCTGTTGATTTGATCGTAGTCTAATTGGTGATGTACCATCTATCTACCCCTTGAGTTAGGTGGTGCAATCAAATCAAAATCTTTTGTTGTTTCCTTACATTTAGCTTTGTGAAGTCCATCCTCCTTCACATTAGATCCTTGATATTGAAATTATATGTTATTATCTACTGGATGAATAGATATACCAAGATCAACATCCAGTGGTTCAATTCTTTGTACAATAGTGTGATAAACTTTAACCTTCTAGTACTTTTCTAGGTTTTTACCAATTCCTCAACAAATGGTGCCTTACTACTATTTTAATAAAGCTGGGTAGTTAAGCTTGGTGCAACTTTATAACTGGCCCTTCTTTGTCTCTGTACATAAATTCTTTGATGATGGTGCCACAAAGAAACTTTAAGAATTTCTTGTTGATGGATGTTGTAGGTATGAACATTGTCCTTATGTCCTCCCTTTTCAAAGTATAGCATTTTTATATAGTAGCTTCTCTTGGGGTTTCACCAAACATGTTGAAAGATTGAGCTCCACCCTCACATGGTTCTTCAAGGAGAAACTCCTTGACAATATTATCATCATCCCATGGTGGTGGAAGGGTTTTGTAATAAAAAGTGGCTCTAACCCATGCATTAAATCCTCAATAGTCTCCCCTACTTCTTCCCTTCCTTTGATGACTTCTAGAACTGATTCATTTTTTCCAGTTTCTTCTTCTACATGGGCGGCGGTGACAACTCTATTAGAATTTTTAGGTAAGGCCCCCTCTTCATTATCTTCTGGGCATGCCTTTTCTTGAGGTGGCTCACTAGGATGACTCCCTCTACCTACTTCATCGTTGTTTCCAGAATGCCCTGGTGAGGCTAAGTAATATGCATTATCATCTTCCTTAGCAAGCGTCTCAACTTTTTTCATAGAGGCTTATGTTTTGTTCTCACCTGAGAGCTCAACAATTGTGTTCTTATCGGGTGATGGAACATAAGGTGTTATGTGTTTCTTGGAAGCACTATGTCAACATTCAGGTGCACATCCATCTCTATACCTATGTCTAGAGGACAACTATTTTCTTCATGAAAAGTCTTGTACCTTTTTGCATCAGGCTCTTCAGGAGTTGCTGATGTTGAGATTGCCTCCTTGCATCTTTTCACATCTGTGGAGGAGCACAACAACTCTTCTCACCTTGCAGGTCATCATGCTCCTACATTAATGCCAAAATGTACTTGTTTATGTTAATTAAGGCTTCTATGATAAAAAACTAGTTCTCCACCATACTCTGCATCTAATACGGTAAGCTCATCAAGGGTTGGATGTTTTTCATCACCTCCTTCACCTATGTTGTTAGTGATTGAAAATTTATAGCTATATGGGAAATATCAAAAGTTATTTAGAGACAATGTCACACAAGTTGTCTATTTATTACCCAATTTCTATAATTTTGTAACGAAAAGGGCTCATTTGTGTGTGGCATCAGGGTGGCTTTAGTTTGCTTCCTGCATGGGCTACTCTCTTAGTGGTGAGTTGAGGTTGTCTCCTTCTTTGCTTTGGTGTAGATTACTATACACCCATTTACCTAATGGGGTAGTATCTTTGATTGAAGATTCCTTCTCATCCCCCTCTCTCCTATTGGATTTTTCCTTTTTAGTTTTGAGCGCCTCCCATTCTTTCTCTGGGCATGGAGGAATCTTTATAGGGATATTTCCTGTAACATCTCAATTTTCTAAAACATATAATTCATTGAGCAGAAGCATCATCTAATTGGGTACAAAACAATAATCATTACATAAAAATAAAGTTTGATAAACCAACACATGGTACATTACATAGTTTGTCACATCTCAAACTCATAACATAAAACTCACTCTCTAAACTAAAATACATGTCTCATAAGCATAAAGGAAAATATAATCTATGGATAGTTGGCACCCCACCAGGTCAGGTCTCAAATATCCTTTCGCTCCTTCTTCAACTGGTCCCTAAATAGCTTTATCCTTTACATTACTCCTTTCCTATGGGAATTGTGCCCCCAGCCATGCATAAAATAGTTTAAAAGTGGAATTGAACACATTATAAAATTGAAATAGCATATAATTTGAAAATAAAACATTTAAACATCATAAAAATAAACTTTGCGCTTTATCATTGTCTGTTATATGACTTATATAAGAGTCCTCAAGTTTTGCACTGAAGTTCCTCTTCTCTTTGCACCAAAGTGCCTCTTGAATTGCACCATAGTGCTCTGTATGCTAGGAAAGCCCATGATTTGTACCAAAGTGCACTGTATGCTAGGAAAGCCCACGATTTATATCAAAGTATAATGTATGCTAGGAAATCCCATAACGAGGATCTTATATAAGGTCCATTCATTATCTTTACTCTTTACTCTTGCTCTTAAACATGAAGATGATGTGATATGATGATTCTTGAACATAAAAAATAAAAAAAATTTCATTTATCCATTAATTTTTAGCTTTAATCGACAAAGCCATAGCATGAATAATATATTCACATAATAACATGTACATTGTACATAATAGCATATAAACATCCAATGATAATGTTAAAAGTGCATGGACCACTTATAGAGATTGGAGAAACTCCTAATAGTCTCTTGATGTTGAGGGAACCCTTATGACCCTATATAATTAATTAACATGCATTAATAATAACTATCCAACCTAGTCTTAGGGTTTCATGGCTCTTAGATAAATCAAGGAAATCCCAATTAAAACAGGGACTCAAAACCATAATATGGTTGTTTCTTGTGTTTTTATCTTTCCAACGAGTATTTTTATGAATTTTTCTAACATCAGATGATTTTTTTATGAATTATAGAAGATTAGACCAATCAAAAGCTCGAAAAATCCATGTGGGTTAAATTGGAATCTAGCAAGGTGTCAGGACCCTCATTGAGGTGGACTAATGGGTGATAGACACCCTGGCAGGTCGTTCCTCAAAGGGATCACACGATTCGGTAAAAGAAAAACATAATGAGAAGACAAAACTGCCCAAACCACACATGATAGAACATGAAACAAAAAAGGGAAAAATAGGTAGTCAATTCTTGGGGTCTTCTTCTCTAGATCGGAGGTGAACCAGTGAAGTCCAACGTGAAATCTCGAAGCCAAAACATGATCCTTTTCTTCTTGTTGTAGGAAAATAGAGGTCCAGTTGCTACCTCATCACCGACTGGCGAACTCAACATGCTCTTACATGACCCTTCCGATGCTCTGGAGCCTAAGTAATATTTTCCGCCATGAAGGGGTAGAGGAAGAACATGGGAGAGGAGACAACACCTCTTAGATGTTGTTCCTTCGAGTGAAAACAAAAACTTGATTATACACTGGAAACACCAATATTCTTGGAACATGCGGCTTCTCGAGGTGAAGAATAACAAAGCCTGAAACGACAAGCTACTAGTTTTACTTCTCAGGACAGTCACAAGTAGGAAAAAGGGGAAACAACACAATGCCTCACCTGGGGTTAAATTGGAGACCGAGAGAGATTCAAGGTGTCGTGTGTATGTGAGCTCAGGTGTCAGGGTGTTGCAAGGGTCTACGCGTAGCGGAGGCTCTAGAACTTGACCCCCAATGCAGGTTGACAACAAGGGTATGAGGTTTCGAAACCAGTGAATCGAGAAAGGTTGGGGGTGTTGCAGGGAATTTGAGGGGATTCATCGGATTCATGGATGTCCTTTGATTTCTTCCTTGAGGCTAAGCTTTATTGAGTAGGGTCCTGTGGTGACAGAGGTGAGGAGGGGAGATGGAGTCACAGTGAAACTGGGAAATCAACATACCAACAATAACCCAGGGTGTGAAACCCTATCAAACTTGGATGGCTCAATTTAGGAAGGTCAGGCGATTGGGAGGGGATGAGGGTGTGAGATGAGAATGAGATGCCTCTGGTGCTGAAGTGACATGGGGAAACCAAGGGTGCGATCAACTCCATGAGCTGAAGAGGAATTGTCCTTAGACTTCTTTGAGCACTCCGGTGGCTAGATAGGTCCTGTAAACAAATCAAGCCATCAAAGATAGGAGAAACTAGCCATGCATGCTCTAGGTTTATGGAGGCCGAACTAGGAAGGGATAACCATTTCTGAACCACTCCACCATGCCCAGGTTCACCTATTCCACCACGGTCGTGGTGGCCAACATCAGTATCCTAATTTTAACACTAAAATTTCTAGACTACCCCATTTAACTCAATGCTTCCCTACCACCTACATATACCTAGGAGGTGCCTGTAGCATGAGGTTACACACCCCTAGCATTGATTTCCACCTACCTTGAGCATTCAAGGAACTCCCACCTACTCCTACCTACCTCCACCTTATTCCACCTTCCTCAACCTCAAAACCCTAGTTTTCTAGAGTTTTGACCATATTTCACCACCATTCCATGCCATCTATCCATCTTGGGAGAAGAAGGACGTACTCCAACAGATAGGAGATGAAGAAAGAGGAGTATTCACCAAGCTTTTATGGCTATACACTCCTCTACTCATTCTTCTTTCTTCTTTTGTTTTGTTGCGAGTAGCTAAGCCCCTTAGGTGGGATATTTGAGGCTAAAATTTGACTTTGATACTATGTTGGAGGAAAAATAACTTATACACTCTATTCATTTTATGATGATTTCCATCTACTGCTATCTTATTTCCCATATTTTCCCTTGTGGTTTGTTCTTGAAAACATGGATTGCTTGTTAATTTGTGCTTGAAACCACTTATGATCTAGGAGAGAGTGGTTTGTATGTGGCTCTCTTAGGAATTTCTCCTAGGTTCAACTAGTGGATCCCTAGCTAGAACCATATCTTCCCACATATGTATCCCCTCTCTTACTTATATGTAAAGATCTAAGTAGCTATTGTAGGAGTGCTTAGTGCAATTTCCTAGGAGTTCTCTAAAAGCTAGATGGTGAGTGATGTTAGGTGAAACACCCTCAACTTTACTCTCCGTTCCTACCTTTATCTCCCAATTACCCTATGTACACTTACTATAGAAGCCTAAATTTGCTAAATCCTATTGGAATTTCACCTAAGCCCTAGATCAATTGAACCTCGTAAGGTTGGATAGGGTGTGCAAGGGTGTAGTCCCCCTTCAAACACCTTATACCACCCATGGTCAACTAGTATCTTAGGGTTATTCAATATCATTTGTCTTGTTGTTTGGTTTAACAATATAGAATGAATGAATATAATGTGCATGCTATTAACCCATCAACTTGGGTTCTAGTTACATTCCCACAAATGGCCCACACCTTTATAACTTTCTTAAAACCCTAATTTTCTCTTACTACTGCATGCTTTCTTAGTTAATTGCTTCTAACTACATCCTTAGCTAGTTGCTTTATTCTTAATAGTTAGGTTTTGCTAGAGTAGATAGTGCTCCTTTGTGCTTGCTTGTGCTAGTTCTTGTTAGTCTTTATCTAGTCTTACTATAGGTTTCTAATTAGGACTTCTTTTTAGTGTAGTGTTAGAGTTAGCCATAGTCTCTAGATTGCTTTAGTTGTTAATTTCTAGTTAGTGTATCATATCTCTTGCTTTGATTTCTTAGTCTTAATTGCTCTCTTCTTACTTAGTTTCCTTTCTTTGATCATTAGAACTAAATTGTATATGGTTAATTTAGGTTTAGCTTCTTGATCCTTTAATTGCTTGCTTGGACATTTAGTTTAATCAAATAAACTCCAAATTAAATCCTTGAACCCTAGTCTGATTTAGGAACTTATCTCAAACTAACTTAACTCTAGTGCCCCCCTCCATACGTGTTGACCCTTGTCTTGCTGCTTGCCTATACTATAACATGACCCCATGTTCTTACATGTTAGTGTGTTAGTCTAAGTGAGTATGTTAGGTCCTTATAAATATCAAAAGATCCCAATTGTGTGTACCTCAGAATAGATGCATCAAGCTTTCTAGCACATTGCCTAGGAAATAGGCACTCGGCCTACATAACTAGTTTAACTTTACTTTTCCTACTGGCCTCATCATTGATATTCTTTATGATTTTCTCACTTTTGCATACTTGTCTTCTAACTTAGATTCTATTGATTGGTTTTGCCTTATGTAGGTGACAACATGCATGCTTGGACGTCGTTCACTCCCTACTAACTTGGTTCCAGAAGACCCCAAGATAGGAAGAAGGTGAAGTCAACACCGGTGCAAAAAATAACAAGAGGCTGAAATGGGAGATAAAGATGCTCACGACCATGAGGAGGAGGAATGCATGCCTCCAACTTCTCCACCGCTTAAGATGCTTCATGACTACTTCATGCTTGACAATTACACTACCGAGCCAACAATTATCCATTCCTCCTGCTCTTCTTGGACTCCTTCCCACCTTCAATAGGCTTGAGAATGAGAACTCCTACCACCACATTGATGCCTTATTGGATAAGTGCTCCACCTTCCGCACCCCAACTGCTACTGATGATTATATAAGGTGGACTTTATTTTCTTTCTCACTAAAGGAAAAGGCGAAAGAGTGGTACCTATCCAAGTCAGAGTTAGTGACTTGGGAGGGTGTGAATAATGACTTCTTAAAGAAGTTATGCACCATATCCAAGATAACCCAAATGCGAAGACACATAACCTCATTCAGCCAAAGGGAGAACGAACAATTTCATGATACTTGGGAGCGATTCTAAAAGCTATTGAGAGTCCACCCTCATCACGTAGTACCCATATGGTAGTTGGTGTAATCGTTCTATATCGGACTATCTAAATGGGTCAAACGATTATTGTAACAAACCAAAACCTAGAATCTTACCATATTCCATGAATAGAAGGTTAGAAAGATTGGTTCCCTAGATTTGACCAAACAAGGATAAAGTTACACCTTAATGTATTTTTTTAATGCATATAACATGAATAACTTAATGAAACCCACTATATATCCATGATTGAAAACAAAAATAACATATTAAGTGGTATAAAGTTCTACAATCAATCTCTTATCAAAATACCATCAGATTAACTTAATAACTTAAGTATGTCCTAACATGTAAGTAAATTCATTAAGCATGTCACATATATTTCTTTTGCTAACTAATATATAAATAATGAATAAAATATTTTTAGTGATATGTATAATATTCTTTGGAATAACAATTGATGTTTCTATGTTCATATATATATTAATAATGCGCCATTATCTAAATATATATTGAATTAATGGGTTTGATAAATAGGAAAAATATGGAAATTCGTGCATAATAATATAGGAAAACCTTTTGATAACAATGTGAAGATAGCAAACCTCTAAATAATAAATGACGGTGGTAATGTTGTAATGTTATAATAACATAATGGTGACGAGCTCAAACTCTAGTTGTATTAAAACTCATAAAAAGAAATTTTAAAATCCTAAATATAATGGTAAAAATGTGTTCCTTGGGTCCCAATCACCTTGGGTACCAAGTTTCACCTTATTTGAACAACCATAACTATCTAATTTCATTAAGAAAAGAAACTGTAAGAAAAGACAAAAATCTTATATTAATTAATAAAACCAAATATATTAAATAAATAGTATAAACCAACTTGTATGGCTTATACATATATAATTTAGATGAAGTTTTAATAAATAAAATTGTGGTATACTATTGAGGGAGACAATGTTGTACATGCATGATAAATCTATGGAAAATTTATCATGGTTGAAAATATTAAAATGTATCTACTTTCCAAATACAATATTTGTATATAAACCAAGGTAATTTCAATGATATGGTATACTCCAAATATTTTGAAAAATAAGAACAAACTTTAAACAACTAATTCTCTCTACATAACGTTTGCAAGTAATAAATAAATGAAAACAATCACGTTAGCATGTCATAAGGGAATTTTTTAACTCGATTATATAATTGTTTGGAAAAAATAAAATTCCCAAATTTGTATAATTAATTACTTAAACCAAATAATAAAAAATAATAAACTTGTCTAAACGATTTCTTCAGTAAACCTCCCTATTACCTCCTAAATTGTTAACAACCAGAAAAAAAGAAAATGATTCAATAGATAATGTTTACACCGTATTGGTTTGAAATTTGTTTATCTATAATAATTAGTTTTGGATATATAAATTTATTAGCACCTATATCCTATAGAAATAATTAATGTAAAATATATTAGAAATATATATGGTTTCCTCAAATTTGGATCTAACTTGATATTAATTAAATAGATGCCATTTATTAAAAAATTTTGTTATAGATGTTTTAAATGTCTCTCTAACTTGAGAAAAGAAATACTTTGAAAAATTTATTCCATAGTGGGATGAATAAGTGTTAATAAAGGTTGATAAATGAAATGACAGAAAAGGAAGTCAACAAATATATCCTACACAATTGTACATTAAATTATTATACAACTTTACATTGAGTAAACAATTACACAATATTTAGGAGACGTTATCCTACATAATTGTATATTAAATTACTACGGATGAAATGATTTGAGTAAATAACTGATTAAAGAGAACTCCATAAGTCTCTTTATTATAAATGTAGTAGCCAATATTTCTTCGACCAAATTGTTTGGAAAAAGGGGAATATAGTGAAAAACACAGACATAAAGAAAGAGAAGGGGAATTTCCTTTTTTCTATATTTATTCTTTTTAATTGTGTGTCAATGACTTCTTAACTTCTCTCCTCTACAATGTATATTAAATATTTTCCATAGTTAACTAAAACAGTTAAGTTTCTCTCTAACTAAGTCTAATAGTTCTATATATAGCCCCCTTTCAATGGTCTTCATTCTCATAAAAATCACTTGATCTATAGGAAAAAACTCCTAACCTTATCCCTTATCCTCCTACTTGAGTTCCTTGCAAGAGCCGTCAAAGCCTTGCAATCTCATGTAATAATTCATATCAGTGATCTTTTCTCAACCACCAGTGCATTAAGACTTGGAACCTTGACTTGGATTTGGGTTTTAGACTTTGACAAGTTGACAAACATCTTTGAGGTGTGTTTCATTCCTATATATCATATTGAGCAATCACCCACTTTTTATCTCTCTCCCTTTGTCCTATGGACAAATTAACCTACAAAATTTCTCTTTCTTTTGAGAATTTATTTCATGTAAAATATTCTTTGTTGATTCTAATCTTGATCATCTTACTTTGGTGGATATTCTTATTGGACTCTTATATATAACTTGTTCATTTTATTCCATGTGAAAATTCTAATTGTGAATATGCTATTTTGGCCACTTATGTGGTGTATGTTTCATAATGTCCATTATATGATGGAAATCTCATTAATCCTATGTATATGACTGAACTTTTACTTGCCTCCACATTTTGCATGCCTTAAGATTCAATATCCCTTGAGTTTTGTATATACTTTGGTTTTTATGGGGTTATGTGCCATTTTATTTTTGAAATGAAGGTTATGTTCCCCATACCCGAGTTTTGTGCCCCCTTTATATATCTGGGAGTTTGGTTATATATATATCTGGGATTTTGGTTATGTGCCTTACTCTATCAAGTTTTAAGGTTATGAGGCTTAGCCGCCGTTGTTATTTATATTTCACTAGTGCTATCCCTATCTCACATGCATGCAGTTTGATATTATTGTTGATGGGTTATGTGCCCTAAATTATTTATATGTGCTTTTGTGACATGACTCTTATATTTTATTAATGGCAAGTATTCTTCTTGGTTATCATCTTATTGCAATTTATGTTCTCTTTGTATGCACTTGGATAATACTTTACTCTTCTATTGGAAGTCTTATTACATGTGATGTCCTTTTTTGTAGTGTTGCACACATCCACAATTAATATTCTCATACCGACTGTCATGCTGATAATTTATATCTTTGTTTCCTCTTGTGGGGTATGTTTCCAACCCCTAGATAGATAGAAAGGAGGATAAAACCAAGGTTGACTAGAACAACTTCAAGAATAGCTGAACGTTCTTGGGAGATAGATCTAAGGTGGTTAAATAACCCTCTTCTGATCCTATGCTATAGTTAGTTTTCACATGTATCACCCTGCATGGTAAAGGATGGTGATAATAGCAAGCAATGTTGTAGTTAGATCTTTTTATTTTCTACTGTTAAGTATTTGTTCTTGTGTACCTCTATTTGAGAAATAAAGTTTATATATGTTCCAAGATATCTTTTTGGTGTGTTTGGATTAGATAATTATATTCTTCAAATTAAGTATGGAGTGGTTCCCCACTCTGGTCCAACTCCTTACAAGATGGTTTCATAGCCGTTAGTGGTCAGTTAATCTAACTATTTCAATCATATCTCCCTTTGGTAGTTTACCCTAGGAAAATATGACATGTACAAATAGTTTAGTGGACCTACACTCTTTACCCCTCTAATATGTGAGAAGTTGTAATAGGTAAATCTTTAGTTTTGAGATGTTAACCTTAGGGTAGTCGTGCTATTTGGGCTGGTGTGCGGACACATGGGTCTTCTGGGTTTACCATCCCTACTATCTGGGCCTCCGCCTAGGGGGGTGGGTTTCTCCCGACAAACTAAAAAAAACCTTAGGGTAGCCATGTTAGAATCACAAGGACCTAAAATTCAACTCTAGATGTATATGCCATGCTAGTTGGATGCACAACAACATTAAAGCTGTTAACGATTAAAATATGTATATGTAACTATGATATCTATAAGAGTTGTCTTATTAGGTTATATTTTGGTGGAGAGTATTTGGATGATAATATATGAATGTTTATATTTTGAAGATGAAATCCTTTCAAGGAGTGGTGTTTTAACAAGCCAAAACCTAGAATATTCCCCTATTCCATGATTAGAAGGTTAGTAAGCTTGGTTCCCTAGATTTGACCAAACTAGGATAAAGTTATGCCTTAATTTATATTGTTATATAACAAGAATAACTCAATGGTAACCCACTACATATCTAGGTTTGAAAACAAATATAACATATTAAGTGGTATAAATATCTATAATCAACATCACATATCAAAATACATTTAGATTAACCTAATAAATTAAATATGTGCTAACATGTAGGTAAATTCATTAGGCATGTAACATATGTTTCTTTAGCTAACTAATATGAAAATAATGACTAAATTATGTTTAATTAGAGGTATAACGTTCTTTGGAATAAAAAATGGTGTTTCCATGTTCATATTTATATGAATGATGTTTCACCATATAAAAAAATATTCAACTAATGGGCTTGATATGATAAATAGGAAAAATATAGAAATTCATGCATAATAATATATAGAAACTCTTTTGTTAACAATGTGAAGATAATGTGAATCTAAAAAATAAATAATGATGGTAATGATGTAATGTTATAATAACATAATGGAGATGAGCCCAAAAATCTAATTGTATTAAAAATAATAAAAGGAATCTTCAAATCCCAAATATAATAGTAAAACTATGTTCCTTGGGTCCCAATTACCTTGGGTGCTGAGTTTTACCTTATTTGAACAATCATAACTATCCAAATTTCATTAAGGAAAGAAAATGTAAGAGAAGTTGAAGATATAAAATTAATTATTTAATAAATTTATAAATTAAATAAATAATATAAACCAACTTGTATGGCTTATAAGTATATAATTTAGGTGAATTCGTAATAATTAAAATTGTGGTAAAATATTAAGGGAAACAATATTGTACATGCATGATAAATCAATGGAAAATTTATCATGGTTGAAAAATATTAAAATGTATTTACTTTACAAATACAAAATATGTTATAGAAATATAAACAAGGTAATTGCAATGATGTGGAATACATAGAATATTTAATAAATTAGAACAAACTTTAAACAACTAATTCTCTATACTAAATGTTTGAAAGCAATAAATACATGAAAACAATTACATTAACATATCATAAAGGAAACACATATTTTAACTGGATTATATAATTATTTGGAAACAATTAATATTCTCAAATTTGTATAATTAATTACTTAACCCAAATGAGAAATAATAATAATCTTGACTAAATAATAATTTCCTCAGTAAACCTCCTTTTTAACTCCTAAAAACGTTAACAACAAGAACAAAATAAAATGGTTTGATAGATATTGTTTACATCTTTTGATTTAACATTCATGTGTCTATAATAATTAGTTTTGGATATATAGATTTATTAGCACATATGTCCTCCATCAATAATTAATTTAAAATATATTACCAATATATATGGTTGTCTCAAATTTGGAATTTTGGATCAACTTTATATTAATTAAATAGATGCCTTTTATTGAAAACAATTTGTTATACATGTTTTCAATGACTCTAACATGAAAAACCAAACACTGTGAGAATGTTATTCGATCTTTTCTCATGTAATAGTTCATATGGTGATCTTTTCTCAACCACCGATGAGTCAAACCTTGGAACCCCGGTGAGGGTTTGGGTATTAGAATTTGACAATTTAACAAACATCTTTGAGGTATGTTGCATCCCTATTTACATATTAAGAAATCACCCATTTTTATCTCTCTTTCTCATTCCTTTGGACAATTTGGCCTACACAATTTCTCCCTCTCCAGAGAATTTATTTTATTTGAAAGATTCTATGTTGATTCTGATCTAGATCATCTTAATTTTGTGGATATTCTTATTGGACTCTTATACATATAACTTGTTCATTTTATTTCATGTGAAAATCCTAATTGTGAATATGAACTATTTTGCCAACTTTTGTGGTATGTGTTTCATATTGTCCATTTATGTGATGCAAAACACTTAATCCTATGTATATGACTGAACTTTTACTTGTCTCCACATTTTGCATGCTTTGTGATTCAGTAGTCCTGAACTTGTGTAAATACTTTGGTTTTTATGGGGTTATGTGCCCTTCATTTTTGGGATGGAGGTTATGTGTTACATACCTGGATTTGTGCCAAATTTATATATTTGGGAGTTTGGTTATGTGCCTTACTCTATCAAGTTTTAAGATTATGAGACTCAGCCATCATTGTTATTTATATTTTACTAGTGGTATCCCTATCTTACATGCATGCAGGTTGATATTATTGTCGATGGGTTGTGTGCCCTAATTTTTTTTATATGTGCTTTTGAGGCACAACTCTTATATTTAATTAATGGCAAGTATTCTTCTTGATTATCATCTTATTGCAATTCATGTTCTCTTTTTCTTTACTCTTCTATTGGAAGTCTTATTACATTTGGTGTCCTTTTTTGTAGTGTTTCTCATATCCACGATTAATATGCTCATACTGACTTTCATGCTAATAATTTCCATCTTTGTTTCCTCTTTTGGGGGATGCTTGACACGATTTTTCTGTGCGTATAACGCAAGTGCACGCGTCAATGTAGTACAGGCCCTTGTGAGGCCCGAGTCGAACTCAGGGACACTGAATTATCGATAGACTACTACTAACTACTCGCAATCAGCTAGACCAATAAAAAGGTTATGAGAGTTGTTTTAAAAAGAAAAAGAAAATAAAAATAAAACAAAGCAATCGATTAAGTGTTTAGTTTAATCAATTCAAATGGAGATCTTTAGGATTGCGGTTTCACCGCGAGTTTTCATTGTATGAATTTCCATATAGCTACTCAGGTTCATCTCTCAATCCGGGTAATGGCCTGTAGTCAGAATTGTCCACTGTCGTGGTACAATTCACTACCTATGTCTAGGTCGGTTCCACTGTCGTAGTAACCTATACCCTAAACTAGGTGCATTAGAACCGACCTCTGGGTTTCCACCATTAACCTTACATCACCTTGTTCAAGGGATTTATTAATTAATGTAAATTTCGTCTCTTTTCAACTGTTAATTCTTCTTTCAAAGTAATTAAAGGCATTAGATTATCATTATGGTGATCAAGCATAACAATGTAATTGAGAAAATGAAATCATACCATGGATTTAAAAGATAAATTATGAATTACTATGATAAAAATGTCATACAATGCTTCCCCGGATTACTCTCGGTCCTAAAGATAAAGGGGATTAGCCCCGCATGTTCATATCAGAGAAAGACATGGTTGAAGAAAGGGGAAACATGGAGAAAAACGTGAATAAGTGATGAAACCCCTGAATGGAGAAGATCCAAGCGTTCCTCGGCGTAGAATGCGCGATCAACGGCCTTTCGGCGGTGGAAAATGTCTTCTTCGGCTTCCGGAATGGCTGGGGCGTGCTTCTGGGCTCCATTCTTCTCTCCCCACCTTTTCGGGACGTGTGCAGCAGCTAATGGCATGATACCCTCCTCTTGGCCACCGTCATTAGGTATAATCACCGAGTTAGGTCACAAAAATATCACCACTGTCGGATTTGGATCGATTTGAAACAAACTTTAATCTAACGGCGTCGATACCATTGACGCGGGTCGATGGTATCGACCCCTCGCGATATCAGCAAGCCTTCTTTTCTTTTCCTCGTTGCGCCTGATGCTAACTCGATACCATCGACGCGGGTCGATGGTATCGACACCCTTAGGCATCAATTTTATCCCTTTTCCGTCACTAAAGCTGAATGTGTCGATAGTATCGACTTTGGGGTCGATAGTATCGACGGACTGGTCGCCAGCAACCTGATGGAATGTCACTACCATCGACTTCCCTGTCGATGGTATCGACTCTGTGCTGCTCCTTGCGGCTGGCTGCCTGTGGTTGTGTCGATAGTATCGACAGTCGTCGATGGTATCGACAGCTGCAGATATGTGTTTTTCCTGAAATTGCAAAACAAAACCACATAAACTGAGATAAAACCTATTATCATAATCATTTATGCTCAAAATAATAAAATAAGAGAAATTTGACACTGAGAAGGATCATAGACTAAAGCAAGTGAATTATGCAATATTAACCACCAAAATGACCAATAAACGCATAAAACACAAGTAAAACAAGTCTATAAATGCGACTCAAAATCATCACATCAAACTCCCCTAAGCTTGAACATTGCTCATCCTCGAGAAACTAAACTCTAGAATACAATTGTGAGGGTCAACTAAAGAACATATTATCACAACAATCATCACCATATGATCCCCGCCGGACATTCACATTCTGGCCCTCACCAACCACGAAATGATAATTACCCTAAAGGCGACAGTAATCATCCATAAAAGATATCTACCTCAAAATTGATGAACACTATCATATAAGGCAGTTAACATAATAAAATTCTCCGGTTCAGACTCGGTGCATCTTGTGATCTCCTATTCTACATTGCTCGCCCTAACTACCATCTACATGGAAGCAACTCTCCTGGTATTAATGAGTGAGGAGAAAATCACGGTGGCCTACCAATTCAAGCAACGGGTGAATGGAATGGGTGGAT
The DNA here is from genome assembly GCA_963693085.1 of Alisma plantago-aquatica. Classification (NCBI taxonomy): domain Eukaryota; kingdom Viridiplantae; phylum Streptophyta; class Magnoliopsida; order Alismatales; family Alismataceae; genus Alisma; species Alisma plantago-aquatica. The sequence continues at coordinate 555,257,031 of OY856409.1, forward strand.
AGTGGAAGAAATGGAAGCATTATACAGTTTTAACATGCACAAAACATTAATGACCTAAATGATGCATATGCAAGTGAAAATGCCCTAATTCCTACATTTGGGTGAAATGATGCATGCACTATCATCCCGTCTCAAGGTGAGATGGAATATCTAAGAGAACTACATCATGTACTTATTCTTCTTAAGATGCAGGTGAGACTATGTTCCTTTCTCCCTCTCATTACTACTTGCTTCTTTATATTCTTTTTTTTTCTTTTTTTTTAAACTTTTTTTTCTTATTATTTTTTTAAGCCCTTATTTTCATAGATGATAATGAATTAATTGTCGGGCTCACTTATTGCTGCATAACTTATACATTTGAAGCATTCATAAGGTATGGAACAAGTTCATCACCTTTTATGTTCAGAAGATATAAGATGCATGATGTACTATATGCACAAAAATGTGAATGCAGCTACAAAATGATAATTATGCAACTACATGACACACACCTAAGGATAATGTGCATGTGAAACTAAGCATATTTTTTCATTTTCATGCAAAATATGTGAAAGTAGTTGCAATGCAAAACCTACCTACATGGGATGCAATCAAAGAGATTAAAACCGTAATGTACTTCCAGTTCTTAAGGTGGAGTATGAAAACAATGGGGTGGATAGATCACAAGACTAATTGACTGAACTTTTGGAAATTATTATGTGTCCCTCCTTACTGACCTGTGTAGTAATTAAGAGGTTTCTCTCTCTCATTTCAAATTAAAGTCTCATTATCATTTGATCAGTTTAGGCTCAAACAACCAGTTCCGTCCACTTTTCATGAATCATAGGAATGTAAAATTGTGATTTCCTATTTTAGAGTTGACAAACCCAATTATTTTCTTAATTTATGTGCCCAAAGTTGAACAACACAAGCTTGTAAAAGCACTAAAAATTTTCAAATTTGCCCCTAATTCCCATGTACAAGCAACGAGATGATACAAGACATTAGACATCCACAATTACACTAGATAGAGTGTGGATCCTACAAACAAACTAAAAACTAAAAGAAATAAATGACAAAAGACACAACAATAATAACTAAAAACTGGGAAAAATAAAGGATAGAGTTGTTCCAAAATAAAGGATATAGCTGTTCCAACTCCCCCCCAAGCTTGAATTTGACTATGGCCTCATAGTAAAAAACAACCTTAAAAGGTGGAACAGTGATACCGATCATTCTTCAGGAGGAGGCGGGTACTGCAGAGCCGTGGGGTCCCAAGATGGATATTGCCCCTGAAAGCTCAGATCGTACTGGGGCATTGGTGGAGGTTGGAGAAGACAATCTCTGCTTGGTGACGGCTTGGGGAAGATCACGCTCCTTGTATGCTCGTAGCCGGGCTCTGGTCGCACAACAAGACGCATGGCACAAGTGGAGGGCAAAGGCTCTTAAGGTGTGACGTCATATGACAACCATCCCTCTCTTTTATAACCACGGTCGGCGCTGTTGTGCACCCGTCGATACCATCGACGCAGGTCGATGGTATCGACACCTGTAGCACAATCCGGTCTTCCACTAGTATCGACGGTTGTCGATAGCCTGATGTGGGGGCCCGGATCGATGACGAGTCTATACCATCGACGTGGGTCGATGGTATCGACCCATCCCACAGATCGACTTCCTTGATGTAGCGATCGCCGTTGATTTCTTCTCGCGGATTGGTGACGTGTCACGTCGATACCATCGACGCGGGTCGATAGTATCGACTCTTCTTAGGGAACACACACCCTCGCGAGGCCCGACCGCCGCTTTCTGCCTATAACCGGATCGATACCATCGACAGGCCTGTTGATGGTATCGACTTCACTCAGACAAATTTCGTCTGAATATCTCCAGAGATCTCGCGAGTATTGACAGCCATGTCGATACTATCGACCTCATTTTTACGATCAATCTGATGGTGGGTCGATACCATCGACGAGGCCGTCGATAGTATCGACTCAGAGAAATTTTTGCAGCCGCCTAACTGTGCCCCTTTCGATACCATCGACACAAGGGTCGATGGTATCGACCCTGCCTCAGTCCTACACATTGAACAAACGATCAAGGTATCTTGTTTACACTAAAAACAAAATCGAATCAAACTAACTTACAAATGTGAAAGAAACTAAACGAAACTACCAATGGCTGGGTTGCCTCCCAACAAACGCCCTTATTTAACGTCTTAGGCTAGATGAAATTGAGCTCCTCATGCATCCGTAAGCGCAATGAGTTTGACCTCATGCACTTTCCTCGTGTAATCCTCTCCAAAGTACAACTTCAATCGCTGACCATTAACCAAAAATGTTGTCTCGCCATCACGCACCATGATTGCTCCATGTGGCCTGACCTCTTCTACAGTGAAAGGTCCACTCCATCGGGATTTCAATTTCCCAAGATGCATCTTCAACCTTGAATTGAACAAGAGCACACGATCTCCCTTCTTGAAGACTCACATCTGAATGTATCGATCGTGAATCAGCTTTGTTCGCTCCTTGTAAATCCACGAGCTTTCATAGGCATTCATCCTCAGCTCATCGAGTTCATTAAGCTCTAGCAAATGTTTCTTTCCTGCTTCATCATAATTCAAATTCAGCTTCCTTAGCGCCCAGTGCGCCCTATGCTCCAATTCCACTAGCAAATGGCAGGCCCGACCGTAAGCCAACCTAAAAGGCGTAGTGCCTATAGGTGTCTTAAACGCCGTCCTATATGCCCATAAAGCGTCCGGTAGTAGAGTACTCCAGTTCTTTCTTGTCGAAGCCACAGTGCGCTCCAAGATCTTCTTAATCTCTCTATTGGAGACTTCCACTTTCCCCTATGTCTGCGGGTGGTACGGGGTACCAATGTTGTGCTTTACCCCATACTTCCTCAGCAATGCTGCAAACTTCTAATTTCAGAAATGTGTACCTCCATCACTAATAATCATTCTAAGTACACCAAACCTACAGAAAATGTATTCCTTGACAAACCTGCACACTACAGTGGCATCATTAGTCCTAGTGGGTATTGCCTCTACCCACTTCGATACATAGTCAACAACTAATAGAATGTACAAGTTAGAATTGGAGGACACAAAAGGTCCCATGAAATCAATACCCCACAAATCAAACACCTCGACCTCTTGAAATACATTGAGGGGCATCTCCTGTCACTTTGAGATGTTACCTGCTCGTTGGCAGGAATCACATTGCCGCACATAGTCATATGCGTCCCGAAACAAAGTAGGCTAGTAAAGGCCACTCTCAAGTACCTTGGCTGCCATTCTGGAACTATCATGGTGGCCACCAGTCGGTAGAGTATGGCAATGACGAAGGAAACTTTCATATTCCACCTCCGATACACACCTGCGCAACACACCGTCCCTGCATTGCTTCAACAGAATGGGGTCATCCCAGAAATAATATCGCAAAGAATGGAAAATTTTCTTTTTCTCTTGGTATGTCCAATCATCTGGGATAATTTTGTAGGCAAGATAATTTACAATATAAGAGAACCATGGATCTTTAGATTGCACAGATAGAAGTTGTTCATCAGGATATGTCTCGGTAATGGGTATATGCACGTCCTTCTCATCTACCCTTTCCAACCTAGACAAATGGTCCGCAACCACATTTTATATTCCCGCCTTATCTTTGATTTCAATATCAAATTCTTGCAACAGTAAGATCCACATAATCAGTCTAGGTTTGGCATCTTTCTTCTCCATCAAGTATTTTATGGTGACATGGACCATCCATACCACGACTTTAGATCCTACAAGATATTGCCAGAATTTTTCAAAAGCAAAAACAACGGCGAGAAGCTCTTTTTCAGTTGTCATGTAATTCAGTTGTGCTTCATTTAAAGTTTTGGACGCATAGAAAATCACAACGGGTTTGTTGTCAACACGTTGTCCCAAAACGACCCCTACTGCGAAATCCGATGCATCAAACATCAATTCAAATAGTTTCGTCCAGTCCGGTATTTGCACAATCGGAGCAGAAATTAATTTTTCTTTAAGCACATTAAATGCATGCAAACATTTTTCGTTAAAATCAAAGTCCGCATCTTTCTATAACAACTCAGATAATGGTTTGGTGATTTTTGAGAAATCTTTTATGAAGCGGCGATAAAAACCGGCGTGACCTAGAAAACTCCGTACCCCTTTTACCGAATTCGGTGGGGGTAATTTGGAAATAACTTCAATCTTCACTGGGTCTACCTCTCACCCCTTACTAGACACTTTATGTCCCAGCACGATCCCTTCACTAACCATCATATGACACTTATCCCAATTGAGAACTAAGTGTGTGTCCTCACATCGTTGTAAAACTTTATCCAGATTGTATAAACATTCATCGAAGGACGCACCGTAGACTAAGAAATCGTCCATAAAAACTTCCAAACAACGTTCAACCATATCGGAGAAAATGACAAGCATGCAACGCTAAAAGGTTGCTGGTGCGTTACACAAACCAAAGGGCATATGACATTATGCAAATGTTCTGTAAGGACAAGTGAAGGTGGACTTCTCTTGGTCCTTAGGATCAATGGAAATCTGATTGTAGCCCGAATAACCATCTAGAAAACAAAAATGAGATCGACCTGCTAATCGCTCTAAAATCTGATCAATGAATGGGAGAGGAAAATGATCCTTAAGTGTAACAACATTCAATCTATGGTAGTCTATACATACACGCCACCTGGTTACCAAACGGGTCGTGACTGGCTCATTTAACAAATTATGTGTAATAGTAATTCCCCCCTTTTTAGGGACTACTTGTGTAGGACTCACCCACGTCGAGTCGGATATAGCATAGATGATACCTGCAGAAAGGAGCTTGATCACCTCCTTCTTGACGACCTCCATCATGCTAGGATTTAGTCAACGCTGTGGCTGAATTACAGGTTTGGCTCCCTCCTCGAGCCGGATCTTGTGCTGGCACAATGTAGGGGAGATCCCCTTGATGTCCACTACCGACCACCCGAATGCACCTCGGTGGTTCTTCAACACGATCAGTAGTTGATCCTCCTCCTCGGCACTCAGATATGCCGAAATAATCACTGGAAGCTTCTCACCCTCAGCTAGAAATGCATATTTCAAATGAGGTGGCAGCGGCTTCAATTCTAAATCTGGCGGGCTGATCAAGGATGACTGAAGCAGTGGTGGAAGTTCTCCAAGGTCTTCATAGTACCTAGTGTAGAAACACGGCAACACCTGAAGCATCTTGGCGCATTCTTGTAGTGACTTTCTTCTCATCCAATCATGTGTTATATTAACCAGGCAGGCTTCAAGAGGTAGTTCTAGATATGCATTGAAAATAGAACTTGCTATAGCCTCATCTTCAGTAGAAGGAGGAATGTCCTCCTCTTCATCATTTGGAAAACCCACAACCTTGGTGAGAGAAACGACTTTAGTTTGTTCCAAAATGTCCACAGCCAGTGTCCCTTTCTCCACCTTAGTCATCACATGAGCCATATCTAGTAATGGCTTACCTAGACAAATAGAAATATTTTGATCAAAGTGCTTCATCATGCAACATTGTTCCTTAGCTTTTGGTTTTGTTATGCTGGAAGGCATGACCATCTCAAACCGATCATCAGCGATACCCAAGGTCAAACGACCTCTCCCCATCTCAAGTATCATGTCAGCAGTGGCTTGGAAGGGTCGTCCAAGGAGTATCTCATTACCCTATTCATCTTGCATTTCCATTACGACAAAGTCTGCTGGAAATACAAACCGATCAACTTTAACTAACACATCTTCGCAAATACCATATGGATTCACCACAGAATTATCCACCAACTGTATTGTCATATTACTTGGCCTTGATTCTTTCAGTCCCAGCTTCTTGAACGTAGAGAGAGGCATCAGGTTTATACTTGCCCCTGAATCACACAGTGCTTTGATGAATTTCACTTTACCAATATAGCATGAAATATTGAAGCAGCCCAGATCTTGCCTTTTAGGTGGCAATGTGCCCATGATGAAAGAACTCACCTATTCCTTAAGAACCACAACCTCGGTATCTGGGATTTTCCTCTTCTTTGTAATGATGTCTTTCAGAAATTTACCATAGGAGGGAATCTGCTCTATTGCCTCTAACAATGGAATGTTGACAGAAAGCTTTCTAAAGCTATCTAGAAACTTCTTGAATTGAGCATCCACCTTCTTGGCTTTCACGCTATTGGGATATGGGATTGGGACATTCTGTGCCCTATGATGTGGAGGCGCATATGGCATCCTCTTCTGTGTCTCCTCCTCAACAATGATGGGTTCTGTTGCAACATCCTCTACCACATCCTCTACTGGCTTGGTGATTGGGATCGGAACCTCCTCTGTGGCCTCACCTGTGTTTTCTGACTGGGGTTTTCTTGGTTCATCGGCCCTGGGGTTTAAAATCTTCTTACCGCTCCTTAGCAAGATTGCCTTAGCCTGTTGGTTTCCTCCTGGAATGTTTGTATTACCCGGAAAGCCTTGCTGCACTGGCTTCTTCAGATTTGCTATCTCACCTGCCATTTGCGCCAAGGATGTCTCTATCATCCTCATCTGAGCCCCATGACTCTGTAAGGTCTGCCCAAACTAATTCATGAATTCTCCTTGTTGCTTGATCTGCTGTCCAAAAGTGTTCATTAGTTCTTGATTCTACTTTATTACTTGATTGAGCAACTCATTGCTCTTATCCTCTGGTGACAGTTGGGGTTTTGCGTCGGGGTCCTGCAAGAAATTATTTGGGTCCTTCCAAGAAAATTTCTTGTCTTTCCTCCATGAATAATCGTTGTTTCTGTACCCCTGTTGCTGGCGCATGAATTTTACTTGAGCCTCATCATCTGATTCTGCGTCTTCTTTTGCAAGTAGTTTCTTTGCTAGAAGGTCCATCTTCTCATTTAGCTCTTTGATGGCCTTTGACTCCCCCACAACCCGAACATGCTCTACGGCGTCTCTATCGCCCCAAGATTGCTTCTTAGCCATGTTCTTCAAAATTTCCCAACACCTTGTGCCTGTGTTGTTTAAGAAGAAACCTGAACCCGTAGAATCTAAGTTACTTCTATCATGCTCGGAGAGAGCAAAGTAGAAAATTTTAACCTACTTCTCCTTGTCAAGCCCATGATGCGGGCACCTCCTTAGCATGATCTGAAACTGTTCCCAGGTCTCAGAGTAAGTCTCTCCTGCTTTTTGACTAAAATTATGAATTTTTCTGATCATATCATTTGTCTTCTCGGGCGGAAAGAACCTTTCAAAGAACACTTCCACCATGTGGTTCCATGATTCCACATACTCATCATCAAGATTATGTAACCATTCTGATGCATTTCCCGCCAGAGAGATGGGAAACAGCTTCAAGTACAACGTCTCCTGTGGAAACCTATCTATCTTGATCATATCACAGTTCTCCACGAACTGGCTTATATGAGTCACCGGATCTTCATTTTTAAGCCCGTGAAATGCATTTGACTTGACCAAATTTATTAATGCAGGATCAATTTATAAGTTGGAATATTGATTTCCTGCTTCTTTATTGGCCCCTTTGAAGCAGATGAGGAAGAAGCTTTTATCTTCTCCCATATCGTCTGCTCTTCTGCCATGGCTTATTGTTCTGAGTCAGAATCTATTTCGTCTGGTTGGTCTTGAATATAGTTCTCCTCTTCGTATGGTCCCGACAGTGGAACCTCTGGTGATTGTTGCGTGTAGTCGGTGCTACGCATCCTCACCATGCACCAGTACCTGCAAGATGATAATTTCAGTTCAGTACAGTGCTAGACGATTACAATAATATGAAAGATAAAACTATGAATTTCAAAAATGATTGATAAAAAGAAAATAAAAATGTGGCCTAGAGTGGCCGCTTGCAGCACTCGTAGTGCCGACAATTACCGTGTCCCCGGCAACGGCGCCAAAAACTTGACACGATTTTTCCATGCGTATAATGCAAGTGCACGCGTCAATGTAGTACAGGCCCTTGTGAGGCCCGAGTCAAACTCAGGGACACTGAATTATCGGTAGACTACTACTAACTACTCGCAATCAGTTAGACCAATAAAAAGGTTATGAGAGTTGTTTTAAAAAGAAAAAGAAAATAAAATAAAACAAAGCAATCGATTAAGTGTTTAGTTTAATCAATTCAAATGGAGATCTTTAGGATTGCTATTTCACCGCGGGTTTTCATTGTATGAATTTCCATATAGCTACTCAGGTTCATCTCTCAATCCGGGTAATGGCCTGTAGTCAAAATTGTCCACTGTCATGGTACAATTCACTACCTATGTCTAGGTCGGTTCCACCGTCATAGTAACATATACCCTAAACTAGGTGCATTAGAATCGACCTCTGGGTTTCCACCATTAACCTTACATCACCTTGTTCAAGGGATTTATTAATTAATGTGAATTTCGTCTCTTTTCAACCGTTAATTCTTCTTTCAAAGTAATTAAAGGCATTAGATTATCATTATGGTGATCAAGAATAACAATGTAATTGAGAAAACAACATCATACCACGGATTTAAAAGATAAATTATGAATTGCTATGATAAAAATGTCATACAATGCTTCCCCAGGCTACTCCCGGTCCTAAAGATAAAGGGGATTAGCTCTGCATGTTCATCTCAGAGCAAGACATGGTTCAATAAAGGGGAAACATGGAGAAAAATGTGAATAAGTGATGAAACCCCTGAACGGAGAAGATCCAAGTGTTCCTCGGCGTAGAATGCGCGATCTACAACCTTTCGGCGGTGGAAAATGTATTCTTCAGCTTCCAGAATGGCTGGGGCATGCTTCTGGGCTCTGTTCTTCTCTCCCCACCTTCTCGGGACGTGTGCAGTGGCTAATGACGTGATACCCTCCTCTTGGACACCGTCATTAGGTATAATCACCGAGTTAGGTCGCAAAAATATCACCACCATCAGATTTGGATCGATCTGAAACAAACTTTAATCTGACGGCGTCGATACCATCGACGCGGGTCGATGGTATCGACCCCTCGCGATATCGGCAAGCCTTCTTTTCTTTTCCTCATTGAGCCTTATGCTGACTCGATACCATCAACGCAGGTCGATGGTATCGACACCCTTAGGTGCCGGTTTTATCCCTTTTCTGTCACTGAAGCTGAATGTGTCGATAGTATCGACTTTGGGGTCGATAGTATCGATGGACTGGTCGCCAGCAACCTGATGGAATGTCTCTACCATCGACTTCCCTGTCGATAGTATTGACTCTGTGCTGCTCCTTGCGGTTGGCTGCCTGTGGTTGTGTAGATAGTATCGACAACCGTCGATGGTATCAACAGCTGCAGATATGTGTTTTTCCTGAAATTGCAAAACAAAACCACATAAGCCGAGATAAAACCTATTATCGTAATCATTTATGCTCAAAATAATAAAAAAGAGAAATTTGACACTGAGAAGGATCATAGACTAAAGCAAGTGAATTATACAATATTAACCACCAAAATGACCAATAAACGCATAAAATGCAAGTAAAAAAGTCTATAAATGCGACTCAAAATCATCGCATCAATGCTTCCAACCCTTAGGTAGTGAGAAAGTAGGAGAAAACCAAGGTTGCCCAGGACAACTTCAAGAATAGCTGAACCTTCTTGGGAGATAGATATGAGGTGGTTAGACAACCCTTTGCTGATCCTATATGATGGTTAGTTTTCAAATGTATCACCATGTTGGTGAAGGATGGCGATAATAGCAAGCAATGTAGTACTTAGATCTATTTATTTTACACTACTAAACATTTGGTATTATATACCTCTATTTGAGAAATAAAAAATTAGATATGTACCGAAGATATCTTTTTGGTGTATTTAGATTAGATGAGTACATTCTTTAAATTAAGTAGGGAGTGGATCCCCTCTCAGGTCCCACTCCTTATAGTTGTTGACTCCTCATGTGGTGGTGCATTCATGGCCAAGCCTCTAAAAGAGTCCTATCACCTCTTTGATCATTTGGATGAAAATTACCATCACTAAACTTCTAGTATGGATGTGCATAGTGATAGAAACTCAAGGGCTTCTCCTTTTCAAGCCAAGGATGATTCCAATCCGCAAAGGATGAAGATATTAGTAGATATGATGAATTTGTAAGACCCTAACCCAAGTTTTGGGGTGAACCTATTTGTTTTGGCTAAATAATGTGTCTATAACCTTGATCTAATCTTTTGAGATAAAATTAAGGTTGTAGAGAACTTAAGTTCCAACTTTGAGCTTGTTTGGATGTTGTTTGTGCTTTGTATGATAATATGATGTAAATTTCAATTTACCCAAAGTAGGGGGTTATGTGCAATTTGTCACATCTAGAGTGAACCTTCCATATCTTGACATCATCTAGAGGTGAGAGAGAGAGAGAGAGAGAAGTGGGCACCTTGTTTGCATCTTGTATGAGTGGTGGCATCCTTAGTGATGATTAAGGTTTCTATTGGTTATGTGTGCTTTAACCTTGGAAAATGTATGGTGTGTTGCCTTGGGATATAAGGGCCGCACCCTTGGTGGGTGGCCAAGAGGCCAAGACCCCCACCTAGAGTGCAGCACCTCGTCTTGCATGGTAGGTAAGAGTGGTTTCATGTGGACCTTTTTGCATGGACAAGTGTCTCCTAGATGGCTTAAGGTGATGACACCTCTCCTTTGACCTTTCTCTCATCCCACAAGTATATAGTTTCTTTCCTCTTCAATCTAGTAAACCTTTCAACCATTCTTATTTATTCTTCATAGTGGATGATCTTGGAAGCTTATAGGAGCAAGGAGACTCCTTCAAAGCTTGGTGATCAGGCCCTTAGCTTGTGGTAGTTCTTGATCATCTTCATACCTTTGGTGAGTTGTGCTTTCTTTATGAATATCTCCTTAGTATCTATTCTCTATTCTCCTCCTCTCTCTCGACTATGGATCATGCCTTGGTATGAAGGATGTTCTTGAGGCATGCCGTGATGATGTTCCCTCATCCTTTTCTTTCTTCCTCTTCTTTGGAATGGCTAGGGTTGCCTTTCTTCTCCCTTTTGACCTTGGTATCTTCTTTTCTCTTGGAGGTGTTGTTGTGACCAAGTTTGGGACCTTTGGTGGATCATCTTCAACCTTCAGACCATGTGCAAGGAGCTTTGATCTTGGAGCTTGTATCCTTGGTAAAAGTCTTCTCAAAGGCGGGTTATATAACTCTTGCGTCTATTATTGCACTCTTTAATTATGCATGTATTTGTTTCTTTTCTCTAAAACCATTCTCTCAACATGCTAGTACTTAATGATGATCTTAGTTTGCTGTTTTGGGGTATGTGAAGTATGATCTTTATTCTTGAACATGGTACCTTCTTAAAGCAAGTTTAAGTGCCTATCTTGTGGAGTTTTCACCCTGATGATGGCAGAGTCCCTTGCTATTTTAGATCTTGCTTTTCCTTATCTCAACCTTGTTCATGACTTGGTGATGGTCTTGGACATGTAGAGGTTGAGCCCAACACACTAGTTATGCTATAGTTGCAACCCATGATGGTTTGAGATAATATCCCAGCCATAGTTGTAACCTGTTATGGTTAGTGGCCGATACACCTATGGATACACCTATGTTGATGTAGAATCATCACCTTATGATGCTAAAATAACACCCTAGTCATAGTTACAATCTGTGATGGCTTGTGCCCAATACCCTTGTTATGCTTTAGTTGCAATGTATGTTGGTTAGTGGTCGACACACTTTGTGTTGACACTAGATTGATACCCTATCAAGATGATAGAACCATCACACCTTGTTAATGGTAAACCAACACATCATATGGTTGATAGGTCGATAACCCATGTTAATGTTAGGATGACATCCTAGCCATAGCGAAAACCTGTGGCAGTCTGTGGCTGATAACCCAACTAACCATAGTTGTAAACCATGATGGTTAATGGCCGATATGCCTTGTTGATGATAGAATTGATACACCCTTGGTGATGATAGGCTGACACACTTTTGTTGGTGTTAAACCGATACATCATGGGGGTGTTAAACTGATTTACCTATGTTGAAATTAGGTCGACACACCCTGATGTTGGCAAACCAATACTCAATGCTGGTGTTAGAACTGACATCTTATGCTATTGCTAAACTAACATAGCATATTGTTGGAAGGTAGTCACACTATGTTGAGACTAGCCCAATATCTTATATTGATCTTAAATTGATGCACTTTGATCATGAAAAACCAATATACCAGGTGGATGGTAGGTCGACACATGATGATGTTGATGATTGAAGGGAAAGCTGGACACAAAGATACACTTGCATAATCAGGGTATAAGCCATGTAGATTACTACTTAGAATAGTATTTAAGGAATCTTCATGTTATTCCTTGAACATAATGTACTCCAGGGAAATTGGAGGAAATGATCTTAGGGGTTGATTGTTGAACCTAGCTTGATGAAACCTAATTGGCTAAGAAGGGGCCTTAACCCTAATAATGTACAATGTAACTTACTTGTTTCCCTTTTATGGAATGGCTATGATGTTAGAATGATTATCTCTATTGTTATGAATTCCTAACAATGCAAGTGTTGCAAATTGATATGCATATCTAAGTGAAAAATATAGTAACTATGATATAATACAGGTTGAATGAGCCTCCATAAGGCATGTTGAGGCACTTGCACTATAAGAATCATGTAATTCAGTCCTATGACCTGGCAAAGACTTATTGCCCAGTATGAGGTTACATTTCCTATGGTGAGCTGAGGGATTGATATCCTATGGCATATGGTTTTGATGATGATGATATTGTGAATGATAGTGATACATGCATCATGTGATGATGATGTGAGAAGTTCACACCTTATATGTTTATATCTTCTAGAGCCACACTATACCCTTATCTTTGTAGAATTTGCTATGCCTTTGTATGTTGTAACTTGATTGATGCTAAAAGACACTTAATGGACTTAACTTATCCAGTGGAACTTAATCCATGTATTTTATCCCTATGCTATTGATCCATCTCAGTGTCAACATTTACTGGACGGTGAAACATGCTTTTCCCTAGTGAAGGCTTGGAGTCATATACTGTTGGGTATATGCATTCACATGATTGGCTAAGAGCCATAGCCTGGAAGGAGTGCGACTATGGCTCGTAGTTCAGTGACTTGATGTTTATGAAGTTTCATAGGATTGGCTGTGGGCCATACCCTGGCAAGAGTGCTATTGCTGGCCATAGTTCAGTTTCACTAGTGTCGTGACATGTACCAAGGCAAGATAGGATTTTCATAGCTTGACTATATGTCACTGGTTGCAGTTGACTGGTATGTCTATGCAGTGTACTCGTGTACTGACCATGAGGTTTGGTGAGGTTGTGGATTCTGGCTCTTCCATTGACCTTGTATGGCACCGATTTTTGACTTAGCAGTGGTTGGTTGGATTTGGGTGGTACGACTCAAATCCTCAGGGCATAAAAAATTGCATAACCAACTGTGTAGTACACTTGCTTAGGAACAAATACAAGAACATTGGATGAGGCCTTGATTGTTTTAGTATAGTATAGTTGGTAGTGGATATACATATTCTTCATATTCCTTTTATGATGATAAGATGTTCTACAATCCAATTGCAATTTCTTATACAATTCTACTCTAGACATATCATGTAACTAAACCTTCTTATCATAATTGTAGCTTTATTTCTATTCTTAGCTATCCATATATGTGTTAATAATAGTGTTGGTGGAGAGTTATATCTTCCGCATAGATTTGGATCTCACCCAGTGGGTTTCTCACATCTTTTAGGTGGACGTGCATGATGGGCAGAGATCATGCAACTGAGGCAGAGCAACAATAGGAAGGCCAATAGATGATGTTGGGAGTGTTGCTGCTAGTCTTTTGGTGTAGAGTCCTAGAGCCGTCCCTATACACTCAGGTTGTTGAGATGGCTTTGGGCGTGTTTTGTCTTGTGTGACCTTTTGATGTTCTGATATGACATATGTTCAAGTATATGTTTGCATAGATATGGACATGTGTCACTTGTGACAGGTTAATGACATATGTGATAAGAACATGTTGAAGTAAGCATCTTGTGATCTACAATGTCCGATACATGTGTCCTTTGAGGACCTATATGTAAAGGTTTTTGCTTCTTTGGAGCTTAATGAAATCAAAAATAATTTTCAGCATTTTTAGATAATCTGTTTGTTTAATTTTGTTTCCACATTTAAGTTTTGAGTAATCTCGCTTTGTGTGACGTAGGGCATCAAAGTTTGATTGGTACCAAAGCTTTAGGTTCGTTGAGTCTACAGGGACCTAGGACTAGGGGTTGTGTCTGTTCTTGTGTCATCCAGTTTGTCTTCTAGTGATTTCTGCTTATGTAGAAGAAGCAAAAAAGCTTAAAGATGTTTACAGAACATGAAGAACACACTGCTAAAAGTAGTGTTGCTGCACCAGGTGCTGGTGCAAGGAATCAGAGACAAGAAGATTAGGTGCCTGAGGGTCCCCAGTTTGACCCAACCATGCTTGAGAATCCCACCTTTCAATCTCTTTTTGGGAAATTCATGGAACCTATGATGCATATGGCGGACAGGATGCCCGCACCTCATCCTAGGGCATCGGTTCCCAATGTAGAATCTTTGGCAACTGGGAAAACTTTTGAGTGGATTTGCCGTGTTGGGGCAGTGGAGTATGCTGGGACTACTGATCTGGTGGATGTGGATCTGTGGCTAACCAAGCTTGAGAAAGCCTTCAAGATCCTCAACATCCCAGAGGTAGATAAGGTGAAGTATGCGGTGTAACTTCTGAAAGGGAGTGCTGGCTATTGGTGGGTCATAGAAGAGGAGAAGAGGCCTGGAGTGGGTGTTGGATGGGAGGAGTTCTGATGTGAGTTTGTCAGTTGATACTTTCCATGGAATTATCTGGATGAGAAGATCAGTCAGTTTGAGCGGATCTGGTAGGGATCCATGTCTATCAATGAGTATGAGGCTAAGTTTATGGAGCTTCTTCAGTTCTGTCCTCACATGGCTGCTACGGATGATGAGTGGATTCACCATTTTGAGAAGGGGTTGAATGCTGAGTTGACTACCCCAATGGCTACCTTAGAGAATTAAGAAAGGTTTGCCACATTTATGGAGTTAGTTCAGAGGATAAGGAGATCTGTGATAGAGAAGCGAGAGGCAAGTTCTTGGAAGAGGCCTGTATAGTTTCAAGGACACTCATCAGGAGGCTTTAAGAAGATGAGGTTTTCTACACCACCAACATCACAAAGGTTCAGTTCTCAAACACAGTGGTCACCAAGTAAAGGTAGAGTCTATAGACTTCCACCTGCTGGAGCTCACAACATGACATCAACGTTAGTGATGAGGCCATCTTGGCCATAGTTTGAGATCATAGTTTGCCATAAGTGTGGGCAAGTAGGACATCTAAGATGGGAGTGCCCAATGAGAGATGATGAGGTGACCCAGAAACCAAGGTAGAGCTAGCAGGGCTCATAGAGGCAATAGTTCAGTGGTGCGGGAGGACAAGGATGTGGCCAAGCATTGCAGGCTGGATCTTCTACTTAGGGAAGCAGAGGATAGGGGCGACAATAGACAATGGCTAGATTTTACACTAAGAGTCGGCCAGAGGCAGTGGTCAACCCACGAGTAGTGACTTGGTCAGATGGAGTTAATTCATTCTGATTTGTCTTCTTCTTACTTTGTATATGTTTTGGTTGACCCGAGTGTAACACACTCTTTTATCATTCATGAAGTACTTGACTGTTGTCTTTTGCTTATTAGTCATAAGAAAGATAGTTTGTTGTTAGAAACCCTATTAGTTGGTTATGTAGTGTTGCAGGAGGTGTGTCCTTCCTGTGTCCTTTCTTTCTCAAGGAAAAAACATTCAAGTGGATCTCATACCACTTGATATGCATGGATTCAATGTAATCCTTGAGATGGACACCTTGGAGAAGTATAGAGTAGTCTTGGATTGTAGTTCTAAGAAGGTGAAGTTTGTAGATGGTGGTAAGGCATGGATCTTCCAAGGATATAGGAAAATTCTTCTAACATTCCTAATGTCAAAAATAGTTGCAGAGAAGCTGTTGAGGTAGGGTTGTGAGACGTTCTTGGCACATGTGCTGAATACTGAGGTGATGAGTCCTAGCATTCAGGAGGTGGAAAGTGTCAGGGAGTTTGAAGACGTGTTTCCAGAGGAATTCCCTTGTGTTTCCCCACCTTGAGAGATTGATTTTGAGATCATTCTAGTTCCAGGTATGCAATCGATAGCTCAGACCACGTACAGAATGGCTCCAAATGAGATGGAAGAATTGAAAAGACAGTTACAAGAGCTTCTTGAAAAAGGTTTTATCAGGCCTAGTACGTCATCGGGGGTTCTCTAGTGCTATTTGTAAAGAAGAAAGACTGGTCCATGAGGCCATGTATAGACTACAAATAGTTGAACAAGGTGACTATAAAGAATAAGTATCCCTTTACAAGGATAGATGACCTATTTAATCAGTTGTGTGGCGCAACAATGTTCTCAAAGATAGACCTGAGGTCAGGATACCACTAGTTGCGGATCAAGGAGGGTGACATACCTAAGTCGACTTTTAGGATGAGGTATGATCATTATGAGTTCATGGTTATGCCATTTGGGCTAACCAATGCGCTGACATCATTCATGAACTTAATGAACATAATGTTCTGGATGTTTCTTGATCAGTTTGTGGTGGTCTTCATAGATGACATCTTTATATACATTTGTGACAACCAACAACACGAGCAACATCTCTGTAAGGTGTTGACCTTATTGAGGCAACATCAGCTATACACTAAGCCCAGCAAGTGCGAGTTTTGGCTGAAGGAGGTAGCTTTTCTGGGACATGTTATCTCAACTGAGGGTGTTCATGTGGATCCCCATAAGGTTGAATCTGTGATAGAGTGAAAATAGCCAAAGACACCAATAGAAGTGCACAACTTTCTAGGTTTGGTAGGATATTATAGGAGGTTCAATAAGGAATTCAGTGCCATAGCTCTACCCCTGACTAAATTGACAAGGAAGGATGTGCCATTTGTCTGGGATGACAGATGTCAGCGTGCTTTTCACACATTAAAGGAGAAGTTGACAAGTGTGCCAGTGTTGGTTCTTCCTGAACAAGGGAAAGGATACATCGTCTTCTGTGATACGTCCAGGAATGGTTTGGGTTGTGTGCTAATGCAGGACAAGCAAGTAATTTCTTTTGCTTCCCGATAGCTTAAGAAACACAAGGAAAACTACCCAACCTATGACTTGGACTTAGCCACTGTAATCCATGCTTTGAAGATCTAGAGGCACTACCTTTATGGAGAGAGGTATCAAATCTTCATGGACCATAAGAATATGAAGTATATCTTTTCATAATAGGAATTGAATATGAGACAACAATGCTAGATGGAGCTAATCAAGGACTATGATTGGATGATTGATTATCATCCAGGAAGGTGAATGTTGTGCTAGATGTGCTAAGTAGGAAAGTCTCTTCGTCGTCATCCACAAAAATAGAACAGTTGAATTCCTTGGTGTGCCACAAGTGAGACATGATGATCTCCTTATGTTAGATGAATGTTAAGCTAGAAGTTTCCTTGCTACTAGGATTCTTAGCACAGTTACAGATGAAGCTAACGCTAAGACAAAAGATTAGAGAGGCCAAATAGGTTGATACTGTGATACAACAGATCAGATCAGAGTTTGGCAGTGAGAAGCGTGATGGCTTCCACGAGTTAGATGATGGGACAATTTGTTACCATGGTAGAGTCGTGGTACCTGATGCTGATAATCTTAGGAATTTGTTTCTAGAAGAGTCTCACTCATCTATGTATGCTATGCATCTAAGAAGCACTAAGATGTATCATAACCTGAAGGATATGTATTGGTGGCCCGACTTCAAGTGGGATGTAGCTGAGTTTGTTGCATGATGCCCAGTGTGTCAGCAGTTTAAGGCCAAACATCAGAAGCCTACAGGGATGTTGCAACCGTTGCCTATTCCACAATGGAAATGGGGTCACGTGACGATGGACTTGTGGTTGGTCTACCTAGAATAGCCAAATGTCATGACTCCATCTGGGTGATTGTTGATAGGTGATGCAACCCTATTTTAGGGCTTCATCTTGTGTTATATTGCTCTTCAATCACATCTATACCTGTTAGATTACATGTTATTCCTCCCAATATGCTTATTTGTATAAAATGCACTTATGGACATCGTTTGCGTGTTTTTTAGGCATTTGGATCACACTTGATGGAAGAGAGAGAGAAGGAGTGATCCTAAGGTTCCTCTACCCTTGGAGAGACCCAAAGTGAAGTCCAAGGCTCCCTTAACCTACCCCTAGTGGCCAAAGATCATTTGAAGCAAAGATGTCTAAGAAAATCCAAAGAACAGAGTCAAAGTGTTGATACAAGACCCTAGTATGGTTGCGGTACCATGGAACGACCGTGCTGTCAATTAGGCAAAGATTACATGTTGAATGTTAAAATCGAAGTTCAGCAAATCAGCCACCACGACCGTGCTACCCAGCACGACCGTGCCATAAAGACCCCACCACGGCCGTGCTGCCCAGCACGACCATGCTAGATGAAGATCGAACGGGTGTGCTTCTCAGAACGGCCTCTTAACAACCCCTCCACCATGGCCATGCTACCCAGCACGACCGCTCTACCTAGTCCCCAACACGGCCGTACTGCCCAGCATGACCGTACTACCAACTTTCATTTTCACCCATCAACCTATTTATTTAACACTTAACCAACACGGTCATTCTCCTCCACCACGACCGTTCTCACTTCTACCCACCACGACCGTGCTGCCCAACACAGCCGTGCTACCACCTCAAAACCTAACTTTTTCACTCTGATTTTCCAATCTTACCCCTACTTAACCTAATGCTTCCTCCAAACCTATATATACCTAGGTGGCGGATGGGGCATGAAGCTAGCTACCTTCCGCCACCTCCTAGCTCCCCAAATCTCCGTCCACTCCATTCCACTCCATATACACCTCAAATCCACTCCATTTCACAATTTCCACCACCAAAACACTAGTTTATACTAGTTCCTACCCATAATCCCCTTCATTCTTCACCCTTGCATCCTGGAGGAGGGAGGAGGACGACCTGCAGCTATTGGAGAGAAGGATTTCAACCACTACTTCGAGCTCCATGGCCACCTCTATCTCTTTCATCTCTCTTTTTGTATTTTCCATTTGTATGAGTAGCTAGGCCCCTATGGGTGGGCTGTTTGGGGGAAATTATGTTACTTTGATACCATGTTGGGGGAAAATGACATGTAAACATTGTAATTCCATTTATTAATGATTATATTCTATTTGCATCTCATTCTCCATGGATTGCTTGTTGGTTTGTGCGTGGAATCACCTAGGAATTTAGGCTAATTGCTTATATGTGTGAATTTTGGGATTTGCCCCTGGGTCCTATTCTTGGATCCCTAGGTTGCCTCCCATCTTCCTACATCCTAATCAATCTCTCTAAACCTAAGTGAGAGATATAAGTAGCTAGATTAGGTAATTCTAGTGCAATTAGCATGGACCCTTCTCAAGGCTAGAATGTGGGGGAATTGGGGTCCAAAACCCTAATCCCACCTCCCCATTACTACCCTCGGCCCCTAATTGCCCTAGGAATGCCTAATCTAGAAACCTAGACTTGATTAGACTCTAATTGAATTGTACCTAATCCCTAACCCAATTGAGCCCCGTAAGGGTAGTAGGGGGTGTTAGGGACTAGTTCCCCTATGCACAACCTAGCATATCCATGGCCAGTTAGTAGCTTAGGTTAATTCATTAGACTCTAACTTGTTGTTTGGTTTGGATAATCTAAATGGAATCATAATGTTCATATGTCACCCCCCAACTTAAATGATAAGTTCATACCCCTAAATAGCCCACACATCTCTATACTGCTTAAAACCCTAGTTTTGTGCTTGCTTAGCTTAATTAGTTCTTTTCTTGCTTAGTTAGCTTCTTTCCTTGCTCTTGCCTTATTCATGCTAGCTTAGCTCTTTAATTGCTCTTTTTCTTCCCTCTTGCTTGCCTTAGTGTAATTTGCCTTTTCATACCTAGCTTAGTCTTTCCTTGCTTGCTTAGTCTTAATCTAACCTAGGGTTAACATAGATTTCATTCTCACCTTTGATTGCTTGCTTGTTCATAATAGTTTAACAATCAAAATCACCTTTAAACCCTTAACCCTAGTCTTCGTAGTAGGAACCTAGCTAAACTAACCTAGCTCTAGTGCCCACTCTTTTCCCTGTGGATCGACCCTTTACTTTCCACCTTCCTATACTACGACACGACCCCATGCGCTTGCGGGTGTAGTGTTTTAGTAGACGTAGGTGTGTTAGTTTAGGTTTATAAATTTCGAAAGCAAATCCCCATCACATGTGTTCCGACCTTGTGGGGCACATCTAGTCGGGTCAAATCAGCTAGTGTGTTGCACCTCTAGCAGAATCGCACCAATAGGTTGACTAAGTAAGTGTATTTCCTTCATCTGAAGATGATGTATACGGATGAGAAGCTTGCCCAGATCTATATCGATGAGATAGTGTGGTTTCACCGTGTTCCAACTACCATTCTATCTGATAGAGGTCCGCACTTCAAGAGTCTCTTTTGGGAGAGGCTACATACAACTTTGGGTATGCAGTTGAAGTTTTTATCACAACTTTCCACCCAAAGACAGATGGTCATGTGAAATAACCATTCAGACCTTGGAGGATCTGCTAAGAGCATGTGTTCTTCAGTTTTTGGGCAGTTGGGACTTGCATCTCAATCTAATAAAGTTTTCCTACAATAACAACTATTAGAAAGGCATCGACATGGCACCTTATGAGGCACTGTATGGGAGACATTGTAGATCTCCATTGTGTTGGTATGATACAAGTGAGTATCAACTTCTTGGTTCTTGATCTTACATAACAAACGATAGAAAAGATCAATGTGATTCAACAACAGTTGAAGGCAACACATGACATGCATAAGTCGTATGTAGATAATCGACGTAGACCCTTAGAGTTCCAAGTGGGAGACAAAGTTTATCTCAAGGTCTCTCCCTGGAAATGTGTGCTACGGTTTGGGAAGAAGGGTAAGTTGGCTCCCAGGTTTATGGGATCTTACCCTGTGATAGATCGTGTTGGAAGGTGGTTTATAAGTTGGAGTTTCCACTTGAGTTGCACATGTTGCATCCAATGTTTCATGTGAGTATGCTGGGAAAGTGCCATCTTGTTACAGAATTAGTGTTGTAGCCTATAGAGGTGGAGCTTGATGAGGATATGTCCTATGTGGAAGGTCCATTGTTGATCCTTGATCGGAGAGTGAAGAAGTTGATTAAGAAAGACATAGTGCTTGTGAAGGTTCTGTGGCATCACTGTGGTGTTGAGGAAGCCACATGGGAGATCGAGGAAGATATGAGGAGGAAGTACCCTCTCTTTTCTCTTAGGATTTCAGGGGCAAAATCCCTGTTAAGGGTTTATGGCTTGTAAGACCCCTAACCCCAGTTTTGGGGTGACCCTACTGGTTTTGGTTTAATCATGTGTTTAGAACCTTTATTTAATCTTTTGAGATAAAATTAAGGCAGTGGAGAACTTTAGTTTCAAGTTTGAGCTTGTTTGGATGTTGTTTGTTCTTTGTATGATAGTTTTGGTGTAAATTGCAATTTACCCAAAGTAGGGGGTTAATGTGCAATTTATCACATCTAGAGTGAACCTTCCATATCTTGGCATCATCTAGAGGAGAGATAGAAATGGGAACCTTGTTTTCATCTTGGATGAGTGGTGGCATCCTTAATGATGATTAAGGTTTCTATGGGTTATGTGTGCTTTAACCTTGGAAAATGTATGGTGTGTTGCCTTGGGCAAGAAGGCCCGTGCCTTTGGTGGGTGGCCAAGATGCTGAGAACCCCACCTAGTGTGCATCACCATGTCTTTCATGCTAGGCTAGAGTGGTATCATGTGTACCTTTTTGCATGGACAAGTGTCTCCTAGATGGCTTAAGGTGATGACACCTCTCCTTTGACCTTTCTCTCATCCCACAAGTATATAGTTTCTTTCCTCTTCACTCTAGTAAACCTTTCAACCATTCTTATTTCCCCTTCCATGTACATGATCTTGGTAGTTTAGAGGAGCAAGTAGGATCCTCCTTAGAAGCTTGGTGATTAGATCCTTTGCTCGTGGTGGTTCTTGCTCATCTTCGTACCCTTGGTGAGTTGTGCTCCTTTATGACGATCTCCTTAGTATCTCTTCTCTATCCTCCTCACCTCTCTCAGCTATGAATCATTCCTTGGTATGAAGGCTATTCTTGAGGCATGTCAGAATGAATTTTCCTCATCCTTTTCTTTCTTCCTCTTCTTTGGATCGGCTAGGGTTGCCTTTATTCTCCTTTTTGACCTTGGCATCTTCTTTTTTCTTGGAGTTGATGTTGTGACCAAGTTTGAGACCTTTGGTGGATCATCTTCAACCTTTGGACAGTGTGCAAGAAGCTTTGATCTTAGAGATTGCATCCTTGGTGGAAGTCTTCTCAAAGGTGGGTTATATAACTCTTACCTCCCTATTATTGCACTCTTTACTTATGCATGTAGTTGTTTCTTTTATCTAAAACCGTTCTTCCAACATGCTAGTACTTAATGATGATCTTAGCTTGCTGTTTTGGGGTATGTGAAGTATGATCTTTAATCTTGAACGTGGTACCTTCTTGAAGAAAGTTTAAGTGCCTATCTTGTGGATTTTTCACCCTGCTGATGGCAGAGTCCCATGCCATTTCAGATCTTAGTTTTCCCTATCTCGACCTTGTTCATGACTTGGTGATAGTATTGGCCATGTAGTGGTTGAGACCAACACACTAGTTATGCACAGTTGCAACCCATGATGGTTTGTGATAACATCCTAGCCATAGTTGTAGCCTGTGATGGTTAGTAGCCGATACACCTATGTATATACCTATGTTGATGTAGAACCATCTCCTTATGATGCTAAACCAAAACCCTAGTCATAGCTACAATCTGTGATGGCTTGTGCCCGATACCCTTGTTATGATTTAGTTGCAACATATGTTGGTTAGTGGTCGACACACTTTGTCTTGCCACTAGGATGATACCCTATCAGGATGGAAGAATTGTCACACCTTGTTAATGGTAAACTGACACATCATATGGTTGATAGGCCTATAACCCATGTTGATGTTAGGCTGACATCCTAGCCATAGTGACAACTTGTGGTGGTCTATGGCTGATAACCCAGCTAACCATAGTTGTAAACTGTGATGGTTAATGGTCGATATGCCTTGTTGATGATAGAACCGATACACCCTTGGTGATGATAGGCTGACACACTTTTGTTGGTGTTAAACTGATACATCATGGGGGTGTTATAAACTGATATACCTATGTTGACATTAGGTCGACACGCCCTGATGTTGGCAAATCTCGTGCTGGTGTTAGAATCGACATCTTATGTTGTTGCTAACTGACATAGCATGTTGTTGGAAGGCCGTCACACTATGTAGAGATTAGGCTGATACATTATATTGATGTTAAACAGATGCACTTTGATAATGACAAATTGAGACACCTGGTGGATGGTAGGTCAACACATGATGATGTTGACGGTTGAAGGGTAAGCTGGATACAAAGATATACTTGCATAATTAGGGTATAAGCCATGTAGATTGCTTCTTAGAATAGTATTTAATGAATCTTCATGTAATTCTTTGAACCTAATGTACTCCAAGATAATGGGATATAATGATCTTGGGGGTTGATTTTTGAACCTAGCTTGGTGAACCCTAATTGTCTAAGAAGGGGCCTTAACCCTAATAATGTACAATGTAACTTACTTGTTTCCCTTTTATGGAATGGCTATGATGTTTGAATGATGATCTCTATTATTATGAATTCCTAACCATCCAGGTGTTGCAAGTTGATATACATAGCTAAGTGAAAGCTATAGTAATTATGATATGATACAGGTTCAATGAGCCTCCATAAGGCATGTTGAGGCACTTGTACTTTAAGAATCATGTAAATGGATCCTATGACCTGGCAATGACTTATTGCCCAGTATGAGGTTACATTCCCTATGATGAGATGAGGGATTGATATCCTATGGATAATGGATTTGGTGAAGATGATATTATGAATGGAAGTGATACAAGTATCATGTAATTATGATGTGATAAGTTCACACCTTATATGTTTATATCTTCTAGAGCCACACTATATTCTTATCTTTGTAGAATTTGCTATGCCTTTATACATTGTAACTTGATTGATGCTAAAATCCACTGAATTAAGTAATCCAGTGGAATTAAATCCATGTAGTTTCGCCCTGTGCCATAGATCCATCTCAGTATCAGCACTTGCTAGATGGTGAAACAAGCTGTTCTCTAGTGAAGGCTTGGAGTCATATACTGTTGAGTATATGCATTCACATGATTGGTTGCAGGACATAACCTGGAAAGAGTGTGGCTGCATGCCGTAGCTCAGTGACTTGATGTTTATGAAGTTTCACATGATTGGCTGCAGGCCATACCCTATCACGAGTGCAGATGCGGGCCGTATCTCAGTTTCACTAGCTTCGTGACCTGTACCAAGGTGGGCTAGGATTTTCACAGCTTGACTATATGTCACTGGTTGCAGTTGACTGGTATGTTTCTGCGGTGTACTCGTGTACTGACCACAAGGTTTGATGAGGTTGTGGATTCCAACTCTTCCATTGACCTTGTATGACACTGATTCTTGACTTAGTAGTGCTCAGTTGGATTTGGGTGGTATGACTCAAATCCTAAGGGCATAATAAAATACGTAACCAGCCGTGTAGTACACTTGCTTAGGAACAAATACGAGAACATTGGATGAGGCCATGCTCATTATAGTACAATATAGGATTTAGTGGATATACATATTCTTCATATTCCTTTTATGATAATAAGAGGTTCCACAATCCAATTGCAATTTCTTATACCATTCTTCTCTAGACATATCATGTAACTGAACCTGCTTATGATAATTGTAGATTTATTTCTGTTCTTAGCTATCCATATATGTGTTAATAATAGCATTGGTGGAGAGTTATATCTCCCATTGAGATTTGGATCTCACCCCGTGGGTTTCCCACATCTTTTAGGTGGATGTGCACGAGGAGGTAGAG
Organism: Alisma plantago-aquatica; assembly: GCA_963693085.1. Taxonomy (NCBI): domain Eukaryota; kingdom Viridiplantae; phylum Streptophyta; class Magnoliopsida; order Alismatales; family Alismataceae; genus Alisma; species Alisma plantago-aquatica. Next base: position 555,282,125 of record OY856409.1, read on the forward strand.
ATTGTGCACTTGAGGCAGAACAACAACATGAAGGACAATAGCTAATAAGGTTGGGAGTGTTGCTACTAGTCTTTTGATGTAGAGTCCTAGAGTCGTCCCTGTACATCCAGGTCCTAGGGATGGTTTTGGGTGTGTTTTGGTTTGTGTTCCCTTTTGATGTTCTGATATGATAGATGTTCAAGTATATGTTTGTATAGATATGGATAGGTGTCACTTGTGATAGGTGAATGGCATATGTGATAAGAACATGTTGAAGTAAGCATCTTGTGATCTACGATGTCCGATACAGGTGTCCTTTGAGGTCCTATATGTAAAGGTTTTTGCTTCTTTGGATCTTAATGATTTTTTTTAAAAGATTTTTCTGGTAATCTATTTTTTTAATTTTGTTTCTACATTTAAGTTTTGTGTAATCTCACTTTGTGTGGCACCAGGTGTTACAATATTTCATGAAAATAAAGAAGAAGGATCTTCTAGTCACTCCACTATCGTTGTGGAAACTCTTAGTGGAGAAGTGAAAGCTTTGCAATCTTTTGGGAACTAGAACATCCTAAACCCAATGTCGAACTCTTACACTCTAAGATGGAGAAATCACCCAAACTTCTCTTGGAAATAAGGAGATGAAGGACAAGGGCAACCAAGGAAAAATTAAAGGTTATATCTCCAAGTTTGAAGTGGACGTCCTAGGGAGGTTGAGAAGTCTTGATGATGTGAAAAAGGATGTGTCCGCTCAAGGACAAAATATTATCCAACTAGAGAAAAGGTGTTATGACCGTGCCTGAGCTTAATTGGTAAATTAGGGTTTACCTAGATGATTACATGGTTAATTAGATTGGTCATCACTTAAACTTGATTAATGATCATAGCTCAATTGTGATGTCTTAAAACTAATAAGGAACTAAATTTTAAGGATTAAGGTTTGATAAGTGTAAACCCTAATCACCAAAATTTGGGTTTTGATAGTATATAAATACAAATTTTGATAGGTATAGCAGTATGGTAAATAATTTTTCATATTTTCTATATGATTTTGATTTACTTGAGATTTGGGTATGCCATGAATAACTCCATCATTCATATTAGTTCAAAATATCAAAATATTTGTAGTTATATGAATGTGGTTCTCAGTCAAAATACACTTAGACCAACCATGCTAAATAACATTCTATTTTTTTCATAATTTTTGGAGGATCTATAACCTATTTTGTAAATGATTTATAGTAACATTTTTATGACAAAAAAATGTGATGAAATATAGTAAAGTATAAGTAGGGTCAATTTGCAATTGACCCAAGAAACTCAATTTCTCTATATGAGTAACCTAACACACTAAGAGATTTCATATTTCATGCTTTAATCTAGAGAAACAAAATCCTAGAGAGAGAGGGGGAATTAAGGTTTGGATGGAGAAAGTGGAGAAGATGGAAATCTAGGGTTTTCTCTTCCTAGAGTTGATGGAATCAAGTTTGTCATCTCTATATAGCTTTTATAGGTGAGTCTACTCTCACATGTTAAGATTCTTCCCTTCCTCTGATTTGATTTGAAATGATATCAAATATCTCCATTTTCCCACTCTTTCTCCATAATTCTTCATTCATAGGGTTTTTGTGTTGAAAGGAAGATGAAAGTGGTGATTTTCTAGGGTTTAGATATAGATTTGAGAATTTTAGATGTAAGGCTACATTGAAAGGAAGAATAAAGTGGTGATTTGCTTTTATTTTCAGCTATGTTTGACATTGCTATCTAATTGAATAAATAACTTTGCCTATTTGAAACTCGTTATTTATCGATGATTATTTTATCTGAATATATGCCATATACTATCTTGGATTTCATGTGATGTTCTTAGTGTTTTCTTGATATCCAAGTAAAGAGGGTGAAACCCTAGATGAATGGAAAGTTGGAAGTTTACTAATAGATGTCATGAAATTCAAATGATGTGATTCTTTATTATTATAAATTCATTTATTCAATGTTGTTCTTGATACATGATATTTCAGTGAATGGCATGGAAATCTTAGTTTAGTTCATACCCGAGTTTCATATATATATATATATGTTGGTTGTATGTGACTTGTTGAAGGTAATCTTTTATCAGTGGTAGATGATGATGCATAAAGTCCTTATGGGAGTTGTGTTATATGTGAATGAGGTCAATGAAACCCTAAGGAAAGGGTATTCAGTGATTCAAGAGTTTTTAATTTAGTGTTCTTCAATATGATAAGTGGCGTTGCATAGTTGCTCAGTTTACCATACAAATTGATGATTTTTATGAAAAGGATTGATTATAAGGTTAAACTAAGAAATGTTGATTTGGTTATTAACCTATGAACCTAAAGAGTGAATTAGACATTTCGATGCCTTGAACACTGTAGAATCCTCACAGGAGGCCTACGCTGTGAGGATGAAATGTGCTTTGCCTGACTGGAGGTCTCATGTAAGTGAAGGTAAGCCAGAGCGTACCAATAGGGTGCGGGGGTTTAGGATAATGAGGGAGGACTCCTTAAATAAATAGATATCCAACACCGACTGGGGATGCTACTGGTTCCTGAGTTATGAGTTGTGGCAATCATTGGACATCTTCGATAGGTCCACTAATGCAAAACAAGCCTGAGGGCTTGGACTCCCCACCTAAGTACCCAAGTTGTGAGGAGTCGAGATGTCTGACTGCTCCCATTAGCCCCCGAGAGCCAGACATGGCGATGGCAGCTGTAGACGTGGTATTGAGACTAAAGAATTAGGATTTTGGGCATGATTTTAAGTCTTGTACAATGAGATCATTGCTTGCTACTATACTTTCACATGTTGTGGTATATCTCATGTGGGTTTATGGAATAATGAAGATGAATGAGAGAATAATCAAGTATGTGCAATTATTCAATTATTCTTTGTATGTTTCTGAATTGTTAGTTTGCTTTGTGATTAATCAAGCATGTTTAGATGTCAATTCACTCTTGTATATATCTAGAGTATCCTCCCATATTTATATTTGTGAATGATTAGTTCCTAATAGCTTGTTGTTGTGCTACTTTAAACTGAATTTCTCAATAATATATATCCTTTGACTATTAAAGTGCTTTAAACTATTTCTTTGAAGTACTCATTCACTGAGTGAGTAGACTCACACCTCTACTCACATTTTATTAGGGAAACTATGCTGGATTTGAAGAATGCCAATGCCAAAGTAGAGATGTCACAAGAGGTATGTATCATATTAGTTAAGTTCGTCGATCTCTATCACTCTAGGTCCTTGAGAATAAGTGGGAGAGTTGTAAATGACGATGTACAACTTTGTTTCATTAATAATAGAGAATGTATTCAATTATCATTTCATATGTACATGGAAGTGTGAGAAATATAATGAATTTTAGATATGTGTCTTTATTGTTGAAATCAGATTAGAGTAATCAAGTTTAAATCCACTTGTATAGTTAGTTCATGTGATTGAATGTGATAAAATAAAGAGTTTGAAATATCAAAGAAAAAGTTAAGGTTGTTCGTCATATTAAGTTTAGTTCTTAACTTATGCCCCAATATCATGATTAGTGGCAATCATGGGATGTGGGTGTAAAAAATCGGTAACAGAGCTTAGACTGAGTCATTAGGGACCATTAGGATAGTAAGCCAGAGTCATAAGTGTGGCAGTTAGGAGGTGATGTTGTGTCAATAGCTCTGGGAGGTCTGAGTATTTGGATGCCCTAGTACTTAGGTTGACCAGTATCAAGCTACTCTATCTATTCTTCTCAGAACGCCCTGGCCAGGTATGTAGAGGGAGGATGTGCTACATAGGAACCCTAGAAGTATTAGGGTTAGAACACTAGAAACTAATGAAGGAATAAGAGAATAAAGATAGAATGTGATATAACTTTTATTTTTTATTGTTGTTTTGATTGAAGATCAACATAAATGCTCTTATATATTTGAATTCAAATATTTGGTTTTTAGAAGATATATATGGTTCTTTAATATTATTGTACAATATAAAGTTTCTTCACTTGTTATATACATTCTTTGTATCAAGTAGACCAGAATTAATTTTAAATGAATTTTCCCTAAGTGGATATTCTCTCCACATGTTTGAGATAAATAGGAGTTGTTTAATCCTGTGTAGCTCTTGGCTTTAGGACTGCAAGTTTGGCCTGATCTGACTGCCATGATGCATTACTGGGATCTAATGACTCCTATATATTAATCTAATAGGATTAATTAAACTATCAAGAGGTAATGTCCGAATGTAATGAAAATGCACATACACTAAGATATTGAAATATAAGGGAGAGATTAGAATAGCTAAGATTCAATTGGAACTGATATGCATGATCCAACTTTGGGGCCTTAGATAAGAAACCCTAATTTGGGAATGAAGGAAGAGGGAATATTGATACAAGATAGATATTAGTATCTAACATATAAAATAAAGAAAAAAGGATGGATAAAGTGAAATGAATCATATAACTAATTGAGGCACTTTATTCAATTTGTAATCAAGGAAAGATAAGAGAAAACTTCATAGGAAGCCAATATGGAAAGAATCAATTATGCTGAATGGATCATATAATCAAGAAAAATGCCTTTATGTACTCCAAAGCAAAGGAGAAATAGGAAAAAAAGAGTTAAGTATATGATAAGTACATAGAAATGAAGAGTCTTCAAAAGAACTAAAGCGAAGAGAACTAGATGAACATGTAAACTATAAGACTGGGATGAGAAACTCAGTTGAAATAGAAGGTAAGTGATGGGAATGATGAGTTTGATTAAGAAAGGAGGGTTACATGATATAGTTAAGAGCATGGAATGTGTACTTCTATTATGAAGTTTAATGTATTCATCCTTACTACCTTTTGATTCAAAGTCTCTATAGTGTAACAACCTAGTTTGCATCGAATGTATTCAATAAGTTCCTAGTAGTGAAATGGAATTAGTTCTCAAAAGAAGAACAAAGGTGCAACTAAATAAATGAACAAGTCATACAAAGGTAAATAATATCCAGAATACAAAAGCTTGATTGAAAGATAAACACAATGGTTGACCCCTGCATGAGCTGTTTGATTTGAAACGAAGGACATGTAGTGCATTATGCAGAAGATGAAACTAGTAGGGAGAATATTGATTTAGGATTTGAACTAGATAAAAGTAAAAGGATGATAAGAAAGTATATATGGCATGGAATATGGAATCATACACCAGAATGAGAAACATGATCATAAGAGATAAGTAAAAAACTTAATAATGACATAGGAAGAGTAGAATACATGAAGACAATGATATAAAATAAAGAAGGGGTTGAAACATGAGGCAGTAATATAGATGATAAAAGAGAGAGATTAGGAGATGTGAGAAGATGCTAAATAGTCTAGTATCCTTGAAGATGATCAATTAAACCTAGATATGAGAAATGTGTTAAGTGAATACTTGAATATTGAAATTCCTAAATCTCAAACTCACCTTCTCTTTTGTAGCCTCCCTAATGAGAGTAATGTGGGGATAAATTGGTAAGAGAATGGATTTTAAATGACACATAACCACCATGGTAGATACATCTATTGAATATATGATGGCACAATATGGAATGATGATGAAACTTCAACATGATAAATTAGGATGGTAACCTATTTGAAAGGCCAAGTAAGAGAAAGGAAATTCAAGTGATAAGATAAGGAAGACTTTAGTGAACTTCATGAGATCTAAAGTTTGAATTTTGAATTAAGGAAGTAAAATCACGTCACAACAACATCATGTTATTGATAAGGATCAAACCCTAGAATGTTTAGGGTTTTAGTAGTTCAAGGGATGCCACTGGTGGTTTGACCTTGAGTACTAACATCTTTATAAAATAAAATCCTAAGATCAGCTATATGAGAGAAAATAGCAGTGATAGTAATCAAAAGTTTAAAGGTGACAAATGAGAAAGATCGATAAACAATATGGACATTGACTTTGAATGAGGGATAAGAAATATATTTGAAATGTAAGAAGTGTGATTTGAATAAAAGGAGAAGTGAAACATGATCAAAGTGTGATATGAAATAATTTCTTACAGTGATAACAATAATGATGAATAATCCATTCTTAAATTGAGTATTTTAATGTTAGAGATGTTTAATCTATATGATCAAAATGAGAGGAAGAAGTAAGAAGAAGCAAGTAGTAATGAGAAAAGAGAAATCATAGAAAACAAATGACTTTCAATAATAGGTGAATTTCTTTTTAGAAGTATAATTTGTTGAAGGTATAATAAGGGATTTAAATTTGTTTTTCATATGATTTCAGTTGTACATGTGCGAGAAACATTTTAAATGGAAATGGATGTTATAGCTCTAGTCATCCATACTAGTAACATGGTTCAATATAGTACAATTATTATTAAATTTAGTCTTGCAACATTAGAGTGCTTTGGTATCTGAGTTGCGCAATATTAAACTTCAAAACAATGGAGTGAACTCTCTTTAGTAACTTAAATGTGAGAAAGAACACTAGTACAAATTGAACTATATAAATTAATATAGTTGGATCGGATTACCAGTACTAAGGTAACACTTCAAGAGAGTATGACATGATTGAAAATGTTTGTTTCTCTTTCTATTTCCTATTATTATTGTGACATAGAAAATTCTCTTATTGTCATTTAGAGACCTTGTTTTAAATTTTTTGCGGTTGGAAGAAAAATAAAGGACTCAATGTTGAAGACACTATTCATATATGAAATACAAGAATATAGTAACATATAAGATTTTAGAAGTTTAAAAGAAACCTTGAATGTAATTTTTCTATGTATTTATGTATTAGGATTGAAACTTTTTTTTGGAGGGGGGGAATGATTATAACTGTGTCTGAGCTTAATTGGTCAATTAGGGTTTACTTGGATGATTACATGGTTAATTATATTGATCATTATTTAAACATGATTAATGATCATAGATCAACTGTGATGTTGCAAACCTAATAAGGATCTCTAATCATGATTTTACCTTTAAGAATTAGAGTTTTATAATTGTAAACCCTAATTGCCAAAATTAAGGTTTTGATAGTATATAAATACTAAATTTGATAGGTATAATAACATGGTCAATGATTTTTCATATTTTCTATGTAATTTGGATTTACTTGAAATTTAGATATGATATGGATAACTCAACAATGCGTAAAGTGAAAAAAATCAGAATATTTGGATGTTCTTTGAATGTGGTCAAACTACACTTTGACCGACCATGTTCTAAAATGTTATTCAACAATGTAGAATTTGATTTGTAATTATTTATGGGTAGCTCAGAATGATCTTAATTTTTTGAAGTTCTAAAACTCAATGATAAATAATATGCTATTTTTCCATATTTTTGGAGGATATTTAACCAATTTAGTAAGTGATTTACAATATCAATTTTATGACAAATTTTTTTGCTAAAATAAAGGAAGTATAAGTAGGGTCAATTTGCAACTGACCCAAGCAGCTCGGTTGCTCTATATGAGTAACCTAACACACTAGGAGCTCTCATATTTTGTGATTTAATCGAGATCAACAAAATCCTAGAGAGAGAGTGAGAGCTAGGGCGTGGATGGAGAAAGTGGAGAAGATGATGATCAAGATTTTTCTCTCCCTAGAGTTGATGGAATCAAGTAAAGTTTTCATCTCTATATAGCTTTTTTGGTGATTATTCTCTCACACATCAAGATTCCACCCCTCCTCTGATTTATTTGAAAAGATATCAAATCTCTCATTTTTCTCACTTTCTCTCCATAATTCTCCTGTTCTAGGATTTCTGAGTTGAAAGGAAGAAGAAAGTGGTGATTTTCTAGGGTTTTAATATAGATTTGAGAATTTTAGATATGGGGATACGTTTTTAAGGTGTTCTCACACCTTAGGTGAGTGGGTACTTCCTTTAGACATTAGATTGTACAAAATTGGATTAAATCCACAATAATCTTCAATTCCTTTATATGCAACTACAAATTCTAAATCTGCCTATCAGTTTAAGCTTATGAAAGATGATCAAGAAATGGATTGTTTTCCTATTGTTATGAATTTCAGATGATAAAATCATATTAGAAATGGATGCATATCATCTAAACTAGAATGACTAATGTTATTGCAAAAGTTATAATAATATACCAAAATCTAGGGTTTTCAATTATGTCTGAAATTGTTGTCTAATTGAATAAAAAACTTTGCCTATTTGAAACTCCTTGTTTATGAATAATTGTTTTATCTGGATTCTTAGTACATATATGTCAGATACTATCTTGGATTTCATGTGATGTTATCAATGTTTGCTTGATATCCAAGTAAAGAGGGTGAAACCCTAGATGAATGGAAAGTTGGAAGTTTACGAGTATACGTCATGAAATAAAACTCATGTGATTATTTTATCATTATGAATTCAATTATTCAAGGTTATTCTTGATACATGATATTTCAAGGAATGACATGGAAGCCCTGGTTTAGTTCATACCAGAGTTTCATATATATGTTGTTTGTATGTGAATTGTGGAAATTCAGCTTTTATCAATGATAGATTATGATGCAAAAAGTCCTTATGCAAGTTGTGTGATATGTGAATGAGGTGAATGAAACCCTAAGGATGGGTAGTCAATGATTCAAGTGTTTTTAATTTCGTGTTCTTCAGCATGATAAGTGGTGTTGCAAAATTGCCTACTTTAGGATACAAATTGATGATAATTTATGAAAAGGATTATTTATAAGGTTAAACTTAGAAAAGTTGATTGATGGTTAACAAATTGATGATAATTTATGAAAATGATTTTTTATAAGGTTAAACTAAGAAATGTTGATTTGATGATTGAACTATGAATCTAAAGAGTGATTTAGACATTTAGATGCCTTGAACATTGTAGAATCCACACAGAAGGCCTATGTTGTGAAGAGGAAACATGCTTACTGATTGGAGGTCTCTCGTAGGTTGAGGTAAGCCAGAGTGCACCAGTAGGGTGCGAGGGTCTAGGCCAGTGAGGGTGGACTCCTTAAATGATTGGTATCTAACACCAATCAGGGATTCCAGCGGTACCTGAGGCACAAGTTATGGCAATCAACATACATCTTCGGTTGGTTCATGGATGCACAACAAGATTGAGGTCTTTGACTCCCCAAATGAGTATCCAAGTAGTGAGGAGGAATCGAGATATACATCCTCTCCCATTAGCCCATGAGTGCCAGACATGGCGATGCTAACTATAGATGTGGTATTGAGACTAAAGACTTAGGATTCTGGGCATGCTTTTAAGTCTTGTACAATGAGATTGTAGCTTGCTACAATACTTTCACATGTTGTGGTACACCTCATGTGGGTTTAGGGCATAATGAAGATGAATGAGAAAATAATCAAGTATGTGCAATTATTCAATTATTCTTTGTATGTTTCCAAATTAGTAGTTCTCTTTGTGACTAATCAAGCATGTTTAAATATTGATTCAATCTTGTAGATATTTATAGTATCCTGCCATTTTTATGTTTTTGAATGATTAGTTCCTAATAGGTTGTTATTGTTCTACTTTAAACTCAACTGATCAATAATATATATCCTTTGACTATTAAAGTGATTTAAAATGTTTCTTTGAAGTACTCGTTCACTGGGCGAGTAGGCTCACCCCTCCACTCACATTTTTTAGGGAAACCACATAGATTTGAAGAATGCCAAAGCCAAAGTAGATCTATTACAAGAGGTATGTATTAGATTAGTTAAGTTCAGTCCGTGCCTATCACTATAGGTCCTGAGAAGAAGTGGGAGAGTTGTAAATGATGATGTGTAACGTTGTTTCAATAATAGTATATAATGTATTCATTTATCATGTAATATGTACATTAAGTGTGAGAAATAGAATGAATGTTTAGATATGTATCTTTATTGTTGAAACTATATTAGAGTAATCAACCCCCTTGTATTGTTAGTTCATTTGATTGAAGATCAACTAACAATACAAGGGTATTTCTTACTCTAATCTAGTTTCAAAAATAGAACATGAGAAAACAAAGAGTTTAAAATATCATAATAAAGAGAGTTAAGGGTGTTCTTCATATTAAGTTTAATTCTCAACTTATGCCCTAGTCTCATGATTAGTGGTAATCATTGGATGTGGGTGTAACAAAAGGATTGGCCATATTTCCCTATCTCTTGCTAGATGTGAAGAGGGGAGGCCCCCTTCCCATAACTTGGTGAACCCTAATAACATTGATGGAACCATGGGTGCTCCTCAAGGAACCTATGGCCAATAACAAGGGCAAGCACCTACATTGCATCAATACTAAGGGCCCAATCCATATAATTACCCTTCTACACAACCCCCATAAAACTACTAATACACCACCTACACCACATTCAATACAACACCTCCACTTCATCATCAACCGTCTCCGCAACAAGTATCACAACAGCCGTAATTCATTATCCAAAACCCAAACTCCCACACCAAAGGCCACCACCTCAAGGATCACAAGAACCAACACAAGATCCCTCCTCTTATACTCATGAGAAAGTAAAGGTTATGTATGTGTTGAGAAGTGGAAAACATTTGAAGCAACCAAAAGGTAAAGGAAATTATGGTTTGGTTAGTGAAGATAGAGTAGATACCATATCTTAAGGCAGTGATACCGTGATTCAGGGTGATGATATTGTAATAGGCAACCACCGTGATATTGTGATAGTGGATGATGGCATTATGATTTTTGTCATACCAATAAATGATTCTATGGTTGTAAACAAGGAAGGCACACAAATCCTTCCTTTTCTCAGTGCTCTTAAAGAGCCTTTTGCCTCCAAACGGAAGAAGATGCACATTGAAGATATCATGGAAACCTTCAAGCAACTAAGGATCAAAATTACTTTATTAAATGCCATAAATCACCTTTTATGCAAAGTTCTTGAAAGATATGTGCACTTTCAATAGAAAGACAACTGGAACAATGCCAAGGCAAGTCAAGGTCACTGAGCAAGTGAACACTATTCTGCACCACCCCACATCAAAGAAGAGAAGAGATCCTGGTGCCCGTATAATTCCTTAGTAATTTGGAAAACACCACATATACTAAGATCCCTTGACTTGGGTTCTAGTGTGAAAGTAATGCCCTTTTCTATGTATGCTTAATTGAAAGTGGGAAAATTGGAACCGGCTAAGTGCATCTTGAAATTGGCTGACCGTTCTATGGAAATACCTCAAGGGAGAATTGATGGTGTCTTGGTGAGACTTGATGATGACACATCCACATTATTTCTTGCTGATTTGATTGTGCTTGACATGGAGAAAGACATGATGAAGGTACCTATCATCTTGGGAAGGACCTTCTTACCTAAATATGATCTAGTGATACATGTGAGAACCAAAACCATGTATGTGACTTTCATGCACATGAAGATCCAGTTGAACATATTCAAAGCTTCCGCCAAAGTCGAGGTGATAGGTTCCACATAGGAACATTGTTATGTCATTGATTTCCTTAAGGAGATAGTTGAGTGTGTACCCACTAGGAATGAGACTTCCACCAAAGGTATAGGTCTACAACTTATTGTTGAACTTTCAGATGATGATACCATTGAGGAGAAGGAGCTTGCACTGGTTGTGGCAAATGAAAATCTTCCTTCCATTTCTGAGGAACCTCTAAAAAATTCTATTGAAGAACCTCTTGTCCTTGAGATTAAGTCCCTTCCTGAAGGTTTGAATATGTATTTCTTGGTTCAAATGACACCCCCAATGATCATTTCATATATTCTCTTTTTAGATCAAGAAGATGCTCTCATTTCTTTGTTGAAAAGGAACATTCAAGCCTTAGGATGGTCTATCACTGATTTGAGGGGTGTTGACCCCTCCATTTGTGTCCATAGGATCTGTCTTACAGACAATACACGGCCAACCCACTAAATGCAAAGGAAGTTGAACCCAAGGTTGAAAGAAGTTGTAGCTCAATAGGTTGTGAAATTGCTTGATGTTGGGATCATCTGGTGAGTCCCATCTAAGTTGTACCCAAAAAGGATGAGATCACCATAACCTAAAATGAAGATGGAGAAAAGATGCTGGTAAGAGAACAATCAAAGTGGTGGATATGTGTGGACTATAGGAAGTTAAATGAGAAGATAAGGAAGGACCACTTTCCTTTCCCATTCATTGATCAAACTGTGGATATACTAGAATGATAAAGTTTCTATTACTTTCTTGATGGCTACTCAGCACACTTCCAAGTGGCAGTGCATCCCGCAAATCAAGAGAAGACCACATTCACATGTCCAAGTGGTACATTTTCCTATAGAAGAATGCCTTTTGGGATTTGCAAATCCCCGTCTACTTTCCAAAATGTGTCACATTCATTTTTTCTCACATTCTTAATTCTTCACTTGAGGTATTTATAAATGATTTTTAGTGTTTGGCAAGTATTTTGATGAATGATTGTATCACCTCAAAACTGTTATTGAGATATGTGTTAAGGTCCGTTTAGTTCTACCTTGAAAGAAAAGTCACTTCATGGTGCCTGAGGGTAATGGTATTAGTCATAGAGTATCTAAATCCAAGATTGAAGTTGAGAAGTCCAAAGTGGGCCTCATTTCTACTCTAGCCATTCCTTACACCATAAGCCATGTCCATTCTTTCTTGGGGGCATGCAGGTTTCTATCACCGTTCATCCAAGATTTTAGCCAGATTTTCCAAACATTGTTACATTTACTTGAAAAAGACATTGAATTCAGTTCTGATGACAAATGCATTGAAGCATTAAACCACTTGAAGCACAAGTTGATTTCTACTCCCAATATGCTTTCCCCTAGATTTCTCTTTGCCATTTGAGATCATGATTGTCACATCAGATATGGCTGTGGGGGCTGTTCTCAGACAAAGGAATGTTCGGATACCACATGCCATCTATTATTGCAAGTAGAACACATGATGAGGCTCAAAGGAACTACACTACCATAGAGAAATAATTGCTTGCTGGGATCTTTTCTATTGACAAGTTCTTATCTTATGTTTTACAAAACAAAGTCATTATTTACTGACTATGAACCTCTTAAGTATCTCATGTCAAAGAAAGACTCAAAGCCTAGGTTGATCTGTTAGATTCTACTAATTCAAGAATATGATTTGGATATTGTTGACTAAAAGGGGGTGGAGAATTATGCACCCGATCACCTCTCTCACATTGAAGCACCCTATGATTATGTGAACAAAATCATGGAGATGATGCCCCATGAGAAACTCATCTTTCTTGACTCTACTCAAAGGCTATGGCACAAGCACATAGCCAACTTCTTGGCTTGTGGGAGAATACCAATCACATGTACTAGGAAGGAAACTAGAAGATTGTTTTATATGGTGAAGAAATATGAGTGGGATGACCCACATCTCTATAAGTATTGCTCTGATCAACTCAAAAGGAGGTGCATTATAGAAAGTGAGCAGCATGATATTCTCTCGGTGTGTCATTCCAACACATATGGAGGCCATTTTGGTGGAAAATAGACAGTCGTAGAAGTTCTTTGATGTGGTTTCTATTGGCAAACCTTGTTCAAAGATTCTCATTAATATTGTAAAACTTTCTTGAAGTGCTAAAAATTGGGCAAAATATCAAATAAGGACATGATGCCTCTATCTCCTATTCTTGTGGTCAAGGTGTTTGATGTTTGAGGTATTGACTTCATGGGTATGTTTCCCCCTTCTTTTGGGTATGTGTACATCTTGGTAGTCATAGACTATGTATACAAGTGGGTTGAAGGAATGTCTACAAGAACAAATGACCACATGGTGGTATGTGAGTTCGACAAGTCAAACATCTTTAGTCAGGTTGGTGTACCAAGAGCTATGATTCGTGATGGTAGAAGTCATTTCATCCATACAACCTTTGAAAGTTTGTTGAAAAGGCATGGCGTAAACCATCATCTAGCTACTCCTTACCACCCTCAAACTAGTTGTCAAGTTAAGTTGGCAAATCAAGAGATAAAGCTCACTCTTGAGAAGATGGTGAGACCAGACAACAAAGATTGTTCTCTACGACTCAATGAAACTTTGTAGGCGTATAGAACCACATTCAAGGCCCCAATTGGAACCACGACATTCAAGCTCATATATGAGAAAAGCTGCCATCCACCCATAGAATTGCAAGACAAGGCATCGTAGGCCCTAAAGTCTATGTATATGGATATGGACGCTGTCGGGGTAAGAAGAAAGCTGCAAATTAATCAATTAGAGGAAATGAGTCATGAAGCCTATGAGCTATCCAAGATATATAAAGAGAGAATCAAGTTCTTGCATGACAAGTTGATCGAAAAGTAATCTTTTGAGCTCAGACAATGAGTATGGTTGTATAACTAAAGGATGAAACTCTACCCCAGAAAGCTTAGATCAAGATGGGGAGGACCATACCAAGAAAAACATATGTATCCATCTAGTTCTATAGTGATCAATGAAAAAGAAGGTGCAAAGGAGTTCAACTAGTGGAAAAGGATTAAAGGTTGTAGTTGAAGTTGGGTCTGACAAGGGAAAATAAAGTCGTGATATATTCATGTGGGCTAAAAAATTCTTTTGATGAAGATATGTGTTTGAATGTACATGAAAAGTCCATCTACTATGGTGAAGATGTTTTGAGATTCTCAAGAGATTGAGTGATCCAAGAATCAAGAAGCCTGACTGAAGCCAAAAAACTTAGTGCTACTGGGAGGCAACCCACCTAGGTTTCAATTTTGTTTCACCCAACCTTCACTATTTGATACTTATTGTTTATTTTTACACATTCCAAGAAACACACACACACACACACTTATTTTTAATAATTTTTGTTTAAATTTTGAAATGTGATAGGGTGATAGGTTAGATAGAGTGAGAGAATGTGGTGCAATAGCTACAAGATGAGAGAAAAATGATGGCACTTCTATTGAGTTGCAAAATATGAAGATTTATGAAGTTTGATTTACAAATATGCTATTATAACACCCACCATGACTGTGGTACTTTAGAAAGGACATGGTGGAATTTTCCAAATTGATCTGAGGGTCAGTGAAATTAAGAAGAGAAGGAAGAGGAACACCACAACTGTGGCAACCACCACTGGCATGGTGTCAATAGGCCAACACGGGCGTGGCACTGACATATCACCACATGTGTGTCTCCCACCATGGCTGTGGTAGGGTTGACCCCACTACTTAATTGTGATTTTTTGTTTCCATCACAACCCAATTCATTTCCTCATGAAACTGCACGATCATGGCACTAGTGGAGTGACTGACAATGTCCCCCACACAACAGATCCACCTCATCTAGCCCAATTCAAGGTACAATCAATCCCCCAACCTCTTCGCTACCTCCAACACACCTACCCTCATCATTTCAACTTTGAAATCGAACCCCATCTCCATTATGCCTCCCCCACCTCCATAATTATGAAAACCCTAGTTCCCCCCATTTCCAAAACCTCCACCAAAATGAAGAAAATGGGAAAGGCAAGTAAGAAGGGGTTTTAATGTAGACTTGAAGCCATTATGGGGGGAGAGTGTGCACCAAACATGCATCCAACGAAATACCTCTCCCCTCACATAGTTCTACTCTATACCCCTCTAACTCCATCTTTGAAACTGTTTGGTACTCAACATTAGTGACTATCTCTCATCTCTTCTTGACATCCAACCACCATATGTCAGATGCAACAAATCATGAAGGAGAGGAGGAGGCATCCAATGCCAACATCTATGCCTTGATTGAGTCTTTGGAGCTGGAGGTCACCACCTGTCCACGATGAGGCAAGGGAACAACTATCCCATGTTCTTCATGCACTCTCCCACAACCTACACTGACATGTCACTCCACATCCTCGACCATGAATATACCACAACCGCAGCCGCAAGCTTTCCATCGACTTATTAGTGATGATGATGAAGATGATCAAGAAGAATAGTCCAAGGAGAGGGTGATACTAAATTTGGACACCAATTTAGGATCCCACACATATGAGGTAGAAGAGGAGGAAGAAGACACAAAGGAAGGGGAGCTATGGCCTGAGCCACTTGATATTCTAGCAAAACTAGAGGCAAACTAGAAGAAGGGGCTTGGTATGGCTCCCGAGAGTGTTTCCTACAAGAGGGGAACAAAACAAAAGATCACACTAAAGCCCCTTTACCCAAAATGAATGACTAGAAGGGTGATTGCTACCTGTTATGCTTGTCTAAATACATTGGAACCCATGGGTATTATGTATGAATTCTAGGCAGCAGTGGGGGATAGTGGACAATTCAAGGTTCTATCTAGTGCACATGACACATATGTTGAACTAAATTGACAATTCTTTGTCATTTTAGAGAAGATTAAATTTAGAGGAAAATATGTCATTGGGTTTAGGCTACTAAATGTAATGCATGTGCTCATCGCTTCACATCTAAACACCATTTTTTCCTCTATCCCTGAGGAAGCAAAGCTCCTAGATAATGGCCACATTGTCAAAGAGAAAGACATCGAATATGTGATAATTTAGAAAGTGTTTATGGGGAAACATACCTTCACACTAGGGAAATACAATGCTAGTGGAATCTACAACCCAACTTTTAGGTATGCACAGAAGGTTATTGCAAATACCATTTTTTCCCAATATGAAATTTAAGGGAGTTTCTAATAGAAAAATCCTTTTGTACTTAATTGCATGATAAAGTAGAAACATATCAACCTAGGGGCACTTTTAATTGATCGGATGAGGTTTATCCCATCTAAGAGTAATAATCCCTTTGTTATGGGTAGGATTGTGACCTAAATAGCTCTAGCCCTAGGATGTGGCATGATAGGGCTCACTAAGGTGGAGGGAGAAAAATTTATTGATGTAAAATATTTGGTCTACAACAAAATGATCACCATGGTTGATAGGAAGGTTCTTTATAATGTCAACCCTCCATACCTTGGAGTCACCCATGAGATCCCCTATCACACCTTTCCACTCATTGATAATTTAGGCTCCTCTGATGTAGTAGTTGAACACCTAAGAAATTGGGAGCAACAAAACCTAAGAGATAACTTTAAAGAGCCTATTGTGAATAGACCTAAAGAGGTAGAAGAAACACATGTGAAAGAGAAATGAAGAGAGGAGAAGCATCAAGATGAAAAATAGAGAGAGTGTTTCCAAGTGAGGAGGAGAGATGAAGCAACATCATCACATCACCGATGTTTAGAAAACACCTATGACATGTTCACCATACATGGGAATGTGGAGAACGTTTAGTTGTCAAAACATGCAATATAATTAGATCAACAACAAATGCACCACTAGATTAACCACGTGTATCACTAACAACATGCATCAGTACAGAGGAACCCCTGATGGGGGGCATTGGGGGGCATTTTTGGATATTAGGAGTCATACATGCCTCCACATGTAGACTATTGGGGCCATTATGACCAACATACTCCTCTATAGGTAGGGTCACCACCATAGGATCCACTAGAGCACAGTGACACCTACACTGTCGCACCTAAGTTTTAGTTTCATGCTGAGGACATCATGATTTAAAAGTTTGGGACTATAGGGAGGTATGCCCTCTTTACTCATATAATTTTGATTATACATGTTTGGCCTTGTTTTTGACTGAATGATGGCACATGTCTATCTAACGTAGATTTATTTTTGCTTACATACATGCATACCATGTAGTTTGACTTCCTTCATTTTTGGGTATTTTTAAAATTTTTGCTTTGCATTCCATTCTATCTCACACATTACATTTCATGTAGATTTTTGTAATTTTTGTGTATTTTATCTAGGATTTGATTTCTCCATGATTCTTATTGGTTTAGATGTGGTTGAATGCAAGATGGCACCATTTTGACCATTTTTCCCCAGATTTGAATCGATTTGCCTATGGCGTGTTTCAAAAAAATCTCTACTTATTGTGATGATAATAATTAGATTCGGGATAATGAAAGCCATTTATGATGTCTTTGGTTAAATGAGCTCCATTGTGGAATTTTGCATGTGCTCTATGCCTCTTATTAGTACTTATCTATTTTGAATAAAAGTGTTATTCTTGCAAGCATTGAGCGCTTGGGATTATTCAATCTATGTGGAAATAATGTAATCTACTGTATTTCTCATTTTATGTGTGGTTTGTTTATTTGGTGAATGTTGTCTGGACTAGCTTGCTTGGATGAAATCATACATTGATACTCACCATCCATGACCCTTTTTGACCAGACATTTCTTACACCATCTTCTTACCTCTTTTCCCGATGATAGGAAAGCCAATAGTGCACATATTAACCTTGACCACACTCCAAAAATATTGGAGTGGTCATATCTACATCCCCCTGCTTCACCCTTGTCACCACATTCCATCCTTATATGTAGGATATATAAAAAGTAAAAAATAAAAAAAAGAAAAAAGGAACGACTCTATGTAATAGCCTCCCAAAAAAGAAAAGAAAAAGATGAGTTCTTTTATATCATAGAAATCCTCACCCTTCCATGCCCCATTCTTCTCTTTTTTATTCCTAGTAAGGATAGGGAAAATAAACTCTATCCCTTACACCCCTACACAAGACAAGATCGTCATGAGAGGTGGAATGAAGTGTATAATGTAGTGCTAACAAGAGAAACAACAACTTCAACAATTTGAATGTATGCCATGCATGATACGGTTTACACAGAGTCATATGACAATTCATCTTACATCTGTAATTGATATCCCATATTGTAACTTCTTATGCTTTGTGCTTGATTCACACTTGAAAACAATAAATGAATAGAGAGTAGTATATTGCACACCTAATTCCACATGTGAACTCATTATATCCAAATACCATCATGATGTTTGCATTTTCCTATGACTTACTTGAATGAATTGAAAGAGAGATGAAGTATGATCATACTTGAGTACAAGCATGTTTCAAGTTTAGGGTGGTGATGCAGCCCTATTTTAAGCCTTCATCTTGTGTCTTCTTGCACTTAAATTACATTTAAACATGTTAGATTGCAAGCTATTTCCCCTAATAAACAATTTATTGTCAAATTTTCCCATGGCTACTCTTTGTATGTTTTTTAGACATTTGAACCATGCATTGGATGGAGTGGAGAAAGAAGGGAGGATTCTTGGGTTTCTACACCATGGGATGTGTGAGAACCCATTACATTAAACGAGATTACTCAAAACATAAAGCACAATCGATCACTAATTAACCACATACCCAAAAATATGGGTAAATTAAAATCAATTTCAACGTCAACACCTACTCAGAAACATTTGCATAAGAGCCCAACATCTTTCTTTTATCCATTCTATGACAAGGATTTGATACAAATTGTTCTATCACCTTAGCCACCACATATATACACATGATAACAATATTTGTTTATGCCATACAAACAAGCATAAACATGCTGACAAAATTCCGATTCATTTGAAACACCATATACAAACTTTTCCTACCCAGACCTGAGAGTACATGGACGACTCTAGGACACACTAGACATCTAATCAACTTTCTCAAGAATTCATTACTATAGTTCCTCTTTGCTGCCACATGTTTGTTTTTGTCTCTTCCGATTACCTAAAAAAATGTGGTGAACCACAAGAGTGAGACCCATGTCCCAACAAGAGATATAACCTCCAACAACGCTTATTGATTACAACATTTTAAATAGTAGATAACTAAGCCGTTGGAGTATTTAATAATCAATTTAACAAATTCAACAGTTTAAGTATGCTAAACATATTAAGCAAATAATCTTAGCAACAAGTATGATCATCAATGCAAATGTAGATAACAAATATATCCATTTCTCTAGATAGATATCCACTCAAATATCATCAAATTGCATCTAATAACAATCATTATCATTAATATGACTATCATCATATTCCTTGCTAATAGCACAAGCAATCTAAGCATCCCTGACATCATGAATATGTCTAGTAACATAACATGGCTATCAATATTGGCATCTCAAATAAAGGGAACATATCTATATCATAAGTAGAACTAACATCATAACACAATTAACTGCATAGGCATGATTAGCAGTTTAAGCATCTACAATTACATAGCCATGGCTAGCAATATTAAACATAGCTAGCAGCATCATCTAAACCATCAATGTCAGTATAATTGACAACATAAGCAAGTTTACAACATGAGCATAACTACAACATAAGCATATCTATTATCTATTATTGTACTAAACATGATCTCAATGGAAAGAAAGCAAATAAGGGTTATTATCCAATATGAAGCATTATGTATAACCCTAAATAGATATGCTACACGGCTGTCTTACATCTTTTATTATGACCCAGGGAATTTGAATCGTACCATCCAAAGTCCAACCGACCCCTGCGAAGGGCTATTCGGTTCCATACAAGATCTAGAAGTGCCAATATCCTAAGATCTCTTCCCCTCATTCAGTATGAGTAAAAAGCCAATGACATATCAGTCAAATCTACCACCACACCAATATATAGTCAATCTACTAACCACTAGTCTGTCCTTGGTACAAGTCACATCACTAGAAACCAGGGTATACAAAACCCTCTAATTTGAGGTACAATCACAATTGTCCTCAATCACATCAGATGTATGAGGCATGACCATAGCCATCCTCCACAAATTGCATTGTGAATGACAAGGATATATCCTCAACTTGCCACCCCCACATACTCAATAGTATGTGATCTGCATTTCCCTTAGGAATACTCATTTCACCATCCAGCAAGTTCTGACACTGAAGATGGCTCTACACCACACGACACTACATGATTAGTTATGCCAATTGGATGAATTAAGGCTGCATCAAACAAGTGGACATACAAACCCTATTTCACTTCTAGCAATCATATAAATATCACAAATTCAAAAGATATAAATGTGTGAAACATAATTTCTCATCTCATCATCACATGGTACTATTCACCTGCCATTCATGAGACCACACTAGTCATCATACTATCACAAGATATAAATCCTTTTCACAATGTCATAGGGTATCAACCCTTATCAATACAAGAGGATTACACCTCGTTCAGGGCTCAACCATGCCCAAAGGTCATTAAGACCATCACACTATCACATGATATAAATTATTTTCACAATATCATAGGGTATCAACCCTTATCAACACAAGAGGATTACACCTCATTCAGGGATCAACCTTGCCCAAAGGCCATTAAGACCATCATAGTATTCCCTACAAGATCATCATTATCTTTCCATGCCTCATAACAAGGCTCAACGAAATCACTTACATATAATACACCAGATCAGCACAATATTGCATTAATGAGCTAGGAGATATTCATAAACAATCATAGGAGGGTTATAATTACATTAATAACATTCCTTTATTACATCAACATTCAAGGAATCTAGATATGATTAACCTCATCATATTCAAAATGCAAATGTTTAGCATAAGAAAGTATCAACCATGTGGCTATGATAACCACCAATTAACACATTAAGGTTATGATCATATTAAGGAGGTTATTTCACCATCATGCCATCATATAAGAAGGTTAATCATGAATACTCATCTTTATCAATTTTCATTAGAGTTAGGTTCACAAGATAAATTATATTAATGTTACTAATCAATACTCATACCCAAACCCCAACTCACGTCATCCCCATTGGATCATGGATGCATAAGGTGAAGCATCACCATCACATTCCATACTATTCTCAAGTATGAACACACTCATAAATGAAGGTGTAACCATCGGGTTATAACATACTCGGTTTTCAACAATAATAAGAGAGTACTCCATGATTGTATTAATCATTCAAGGACAATTCATATGCAATTACCGTCATTTAGTTATATTAAAGCTAGGTATAACAAGCTATACCTCATTAGCATTACATATCAACACAATATGGTTATCATCCCTTCTATTCATATGAGTGAATAGGTAAGACTACCTTATTAAGGGTAGCCCTCCATTTGTTCCATCATCATTCAACCCATATCACCATACCACAATGTCACCCAGAACCATAGGATGTTTAAAAGGTAAGACCATTGGTTGTTCACATAAGTAAACACCTTGAATGAATCATCTATGATGTTATTGAGTTTTGATCTATAAAATTCACCATTTAACCCTAGCCATCCTTTGGTTAACAACAATAAGGGTTCTGTTGAGAGTAGGGTAAAACCCATAATCGACTGTTCATTTAAAACAAGCCATCCATTGTCAACAAGTAAGCTCTTTAAGTTGATCATATAAAGGAAACCATCTAAATCACATTATTAGGACCAACATATTATATTCGCTATCATTCCACTTTATTGGAGGAATAAACATTAGATCTTGACCATTGGGTCAAGTTCATATGTTAAACCATCAATTACAGTATAGGTTCGACCATTGCATCAAGTGACCCAAGAAACCGTTGGTCTAAGGATTAATTGATGCTACATCTATATGATTAACTCACCATAGGTTGTGGAGACTTGATCCACCATCAATAGTGACCATTAAGTCACCATAGGTTGTTATATTAGCACGATATTCATTAATCAGCATCAAATATTAAGCTATTGTCATCATTGATTGATAACATCAATAGGGTACTTAATGGTTGGTCATTAAACTTCTAATTGATCCAAAACCTAACCTAAGGGAGTGACCATAGGTTGTCACCATAATATGACACCTTTAATCCCAACCATCAATTGTCATGAAGACAACACCATAGGGTTGTTGCAATGGTACCATCATTGGGTCATGGGTTTATAAAAGAAATCAGCTTAAAATCCTAAAATTGACCATTGGTTGATACGTGCTTAGAACCATAGGTTGTCAAATCAACCTAATCCAAGTCATATTATACCTTAGGAATAATGTACACATGATCACAGGTTCATCTAGAATTGAAATCGGAACAAGGAACATTATAAAAATCGAAATCCAAGTCAAGCAAAGATTTTTAGTGCATGTATCATCATTTTCAAGCAAGAACATGAACTAGCAATCTTATGGTAAGCAAAAAACGTGGATAAATTTATAAAACTTTCCTTTAATTAGAAGATAATTCCCAAACAGAAGAAAACACTAGCAGGTAGGGTAAGAAATCCAAGCATAAACTGTGAACTCGTCCATCTAGCACCTTTCTTCACAAATGAGAAAACCCTAAGCATATGGAACAAGAAAGGTAGGGTTTTAGAGCTTTAGAGAAATTTCTACCATGGAACAACAAGGTTCTGACCTGGAGAAAGGTAGGAGGAAGGATAACAGAGAAATAAACGTAGGAAAGAAGGGTATTCTTACTCTTTTAGGTCAAGATCACTAGAAGGAAGCTTTTCAAACCCTAAAAGGAAGTCAATTGCAACCCTAGATTCTTTTTCCAAGAAGATACCCTATTTCTTCTTCCTTGGACAGAAAATTAATATAAGCACAGAGGGTGATCCCCTATTTCTTCTTCCTTGGATGGGAAATTAATATAAGCACAGAGGGTGATCCCTTATTTCTTCTTCCTTGGATAGGAGATTAATATAAGCATAGAGGGAGAATAAGTTCATATAAGGAGGGAAGTGGTGGAGATAAAATGGCTCATTTGGGTGATTAGGGATAAGTATATGAAACATTAAGATAAAGATAAAGAAAAAGTTGAAGTTCTAGTATCTTTCTAATTGTCCACATCCTTAAACTATTAAGAATATACAAGCACACACACAAGAAGGTCCCCCACCGTCCATAGAGACATGATTATCCTTCATTTCTTGAATTTCCACGCAAAACAAATTATTCATTAGTTGATAGCTACTAAAGGTAGCTCATCCATGAAGGGGTAAACCCTAAAATACCCTTGAGGAAAACACCTTCAAATCAAGGTTTAAATAGGATCCCCATGGCTCTGAAAGCTCAAGAATGATGAGAGAATATCAAAGGAACATAATGCAAGTGATAAATTTCAAAGTAAACTTCTCACTTGGGTAAATTGTAAAAAAGTCCAAAATGTGCATAAAATTGCATAACTTGCTCAAACAATGTCCAAATTGGACGAAATGTGAAACTTAAGCTTGTCTTATGATTTAAAAGCATATCATAAGGCTATATTAGGGTTATAAGAATTAAATTATGATAATTAAGCTTATTCAACTCATTAAGTAAGTTTAGGGGCCTTACAACTATAAACCTCTAACAAGGATTTCGCCCCTAAAATCCAAGGTAAACAAAGATGGGTACTTCCTTTACACCTCATCCTATTACCTTCACATGGTTACTTGCATATCATGGTGATGTCACATCTTTCATACATATCTCATCTTGGGTCAGCATAAAAACCCCCACATAAGAAGACATTTACAAATATGGAATATAGAAACTTGTTGTGCCACCTGTACAAATCTAGTAGTAACTTTCAACTTTAAATTCTAGTTATCATCCTGAAGTTATATCTATTGTATAAAAAAACCATCTATCCTTGATAGTGGTCTTGCCCAGCTATCACTATACCATACACAACATTATAGAGTCACTTTTGTTTTTCCTTCCAAACAACATTTATAGGATCATCATCAACTCTCTCTCTACAGGAGAGGAATACTTGGAATGTTCATTTAATAAACATCTCCAACCTTCACATATTTCTCATACTATTGATACATATTGGATACTAGAATTCATTACCTTGGTATCCACCTCATGTGCTATAAGGAACTCACAACATTATCTCATCCACATTTACCAACATAACAAATATCAAGAAATATAAGTGGAGTCTTCCTAATTATTTGAAGACTCAAAAGAAAACTCATCACAAACTTTATGATCTTGGAACCATATTCCAAGCAACCTTATGCTATAATAAGCTATCCACCCTCATTTTTGTAGTGAATCCACACGTACCAAGTGGCAATGATCCACTTGAAAGTTTTTCCCTAGAAAGGAAAGACACAAAGGGAAACACACTTCCCATACCATAGCAACATTGTTCAAGGGTCACTCGCAAAAAGGTAACCAATTCTATTTTCATTATGCGAATACAACTTCTTATGTATCACTTTACCCTATTCATTTTGGGTTCCTTACCATTAGCATAGGATTCATCATGATTAACATATCCCATTACTCCTTCCTAGATGACTATTTATCACACTTGGGTATGTTCTCTTATTTTATTATGATTTTCAACCACTTATCAACAATAAATCATCATATTCCACATTTTCTTCATTAAATATGGATCGTCTGCCTTAATTTCTTTCACATGCTATGCTGACTTTACATTAACACTTTCTTTCACACATAGGTTGGTCTGAGATTAACTCAGGATCCACCTTATTCCTTTGTAATTGTTCCCATTTATCTTCTCATTTTGTACTTGTTATAGGAGTTCTTTCCATCTTATGTGGATTTCATACCTTGATTCACTTTATAAGAATAGACTTATCTATCTTTTACTTTATTATCTTCTTGAATCACATCTTCAAGAACTCCTCTTTTTCTAATTTGTATTTGGATTTAGATTTCATGGCATTATATATTTCTCTTATAGTTACCAAACATTCAAGTTTTGATAAATTATGATGCAATTCTCATCTTCTTTAAGGTAGGATTGAGATATTAATACCATGATTTCTTATTCATTATGCTCTTTATATTCTCTCAAAATGACTACTTGATCAGAGTAATTAGAAAGATAACAATCTAAGAGTTCCATACTTACCTTTCTTCAATAATTGAATACCTGGCCAGGGCACCCAAATACTGAGATAGGCAGTAAGCACCATATTTTTATATTATATTCCTAATTTTGACATCATCCTAGTCCTAAGTCCTAGTGTCCCTATAGACCCAGTGAACCTAAAGCTCTGATATCAACTTGTGAGAACCCGTTACACTAAACGAGATTACTCAAAACATAAAGCACAATCGATCACTAATTAACCTCATACCCAAAAATATGGGTAATCTAAAACCGATTTCAACGTCAGCACCTGCTCAGAAAC
Source organism: Alisma plantago-aquatica (assembly GCA_963693085.1). NCBI lineage: Eukaryota > Viridiplantae > Streptophyta > Magnoliopsida > Alismatales > Alismataceae > Alisma > Alisma plantago-aquatica. Next base: position 555,308,031 of record OY856409.1, read on the forward strand.
ATTTGCATAAGAGCCCAACATATTTCTTTTATCCATTCTATGACAAGAATTTGATACAAATTGTTCTATCACCTTAGCCACCACATATATACACAGGATAACAATATTTGTATATGCCACACAAACAAGCATTAACATGCTAACAAAATTCGGATTCATTTGAAACACCATATACAAACTTTTCCTGCCCGGATCTGAGAGTACATGGATGACTCTAGGACACACTAGACATCTAATCAACTTTCTCAAGGATTCATTACTATGGCTCCTCTTTTTTGCCACATGTTTGTTTTCATCACTTCCGATTACCTAAAAAAATGTGGCAAACCACAAGGGTGAGACCCATGTCCCAGTAAGAGATATAACCTCCAACAACACTTATTGATTACAACATTTTAAATAGTAGATAACTGAGCAGTTGGAGTATTTAATAATCAATTTAATAGATTGAACAATTTAAGTATGCTAAACAGATTAAGCAAATAATCTTAGAAACAAGTATGATCATCAATGCATATATAGATAACAAATAAATCCATTTCTCTGGATATATATCCACTCAAATATCATCAAATTGCATCTAATAACAATCATTGTCATTAATCTGGCTATCATCATATTCCTTGCTAACAACACAAGCAATCTAGTAGCATAAGCATCCCTGACATCATGAATATGTCTAGTAACATAACATGGCTATTAATATTGGAATCTCAAATAAAGGGAACAAATCTATATCATAAGTAAAACTAACATCATAGAACAATTAACTGCATAGGCATGATTAGCAGTTTAATCATCTATAATTACATAGGCATGGCTAGCAATATTAAGCATAGCTAGTAACATCATCTTAACCATCAATATTAGTATATTTGACAACATAAGCATGTTTACAACATGAGCATAACTACAACATAAGCATATCTATTATCTCTTATTGTACTAAACATGATCTCAATGAAAAGAAAGCAAACAAGGGTTATCATCCAATATGAAGCATTGTGTATAACCCTAAATAGATATGCTACACGACTATCTTACATCTTTTATTATGCCCTAGGGAATTCAAATCTTACCATCCAAAGTCCAACCGACCCCTACAAAGGGCTATTCAGTTCTGTACAAGATCTAGGAGTGCCAGTATCCTAACATCTCTTCCCCTCGGTCAGTACGAGTAAAAAGGCAGTGACATATCAGTCAAAACTGCCACCACAATGACATATAGTCAATCTGCTAACCACTAGTCTGCCCTTGGTACAGGTCACGACATTAGAAACTAGGGTATAAAAAACCCTCTAATCTAAGGTACAACCGTAGTTGTCCTCAATCACATCAGATGTATGAGGCATGACCATAACCATCCTCCACAACCTACATTGTGGATGACAAGGATATATCCTCAAATTGACACCCCCATATACTCAACAATATGCGCTCTGAGTTTCCCTTAGGAATACTCATTTCACCATCCAGAATGTTCTGACACTAAAGATGGCTCTACGACACAGGGCACTACATGATTAGTTATGCCAATTGGGTGAATTAAGGCTGCATCAAACAAGTGGACATACAAACCCTAATTCACTTCTAGAAAGCATAAAAATATCACAACTTCAAAAGATATAACATGTGTGAAACATAATTTCTCATCTCATCATCACATGGTACTATTCACCTACTATTCATGAGACCACATTAGTCATCATACTATCACAAGATATAAATCCTTTTCACAATATCATAGGGTATCAACCCTTATCAACACATGAGGATTACGCCTCATTCAGGGCTCAACCATGCCCAAAGGTCATTAAGACCATCATACTATCACAGGATATAAATCCTTTTTACAATACCACATGATATCAACCCTTGTCAACACAAGAAGATTACACCTCATTCAGGGCTCAACCGTGCCCAAAGGTCTTTAAGACCATCATACTATTCCTGCAATATCATCATTATCTTTCCATGCCTTATAATAAGGCTCAACAACATCACTTACATATAATACTCCAGATCAGCACAATATTGCATTAATGAGCTAGGAGATATTCATAAACAATCATAGCAAGGTTATAATAACATTAAGAACATTCCTTTATTACATCAACATGCAAGGAATCCATATATGATTAACCCTCATCATATTCATAATGCACATGTTTGGCATAAGAAAGTATCAACCATGTGGCTATGATAACCAACAATTACCACATTAAGGTTATGATCATATTAAGGAGGTTATTTCACCATCATGCCATCTTATAAGAAGGTTAAGAATGAATACTCATCTTTATCTATTTGCATTAGATTTAGGTTCACAAGATAAATTATATTAATGTTACTAATCAACACTCATACCCAAACCCAAACTCACGACATCCCCATTGGATTATGGATGCATAAGGTGAAGCATCACCATCACATTCCATACTATTCTAAAGTATGAACCCACACATATTTCAAGGTGTAACCATCAGGTTATAGCATACTAGGGTTTCAACAACAATAAGAGAGTACTCCATGATTGTATTAATCATTCAAGGACTATTAATACACAATTACCATCATTTAGTTATATTAAAGCTAGGTATAACAAGCTATACCTCATTAGGGTTACATATCAACACAATATTTTTATCATCCCTTCTATTCATATGAGTGAATAGGTAAGACTACCTTATTAAGGGTAACCCTCCATTTGTTCCATCATCATTCAACCCATATCACCATACCACAATGTCACCCAGAACCATTGGATGTTTAAAAAGTAAGACCATTGGTTGTTTACATAAGTAAACACCTTGAATGAATTATCTATGATGTTATTGAGTTGTGATCTATAAAATTCACCATTTAACTTCAGACATCCTTTGGTTAACAACAATAAGGGTTCTGTTGAGAGTAGGGTAAAACCCATAATTGACTGTTCCTTTAAAACAAGCCATCCATTATCAACAAGTAAGCTCCTTAAGTTAATCATATAAAGGAAACCATCTAAATCACATTATTAGGACCAACATATTACATTAGCCATCATTCCAATTTATTGGAGGAATAAACATTAGATCTTGACCATTGTATCAAGCTCATATGTTAAAACCATCAATTATAGTATATGTCCGACCATTGCATCAAGTGACCCAAGAAACCATTGGACTAAGGCTTAATTGATGATACAACTATATGATTAACTCACCATAGGTTGTGGAGACCTGATCCACCATCATTAGTGACCATTAAGTCACCATATGTTGTTAGATTAGAACTATATTCATTAATCAACACCAAATACTAAGCTAATGTCAACAATGATTGATAACATTAGTAGGGTACTTAATGGTTGATCATTAAACTTCTAATTGATCCAAAACCTAACCTAAGGGGGTGACTATAGGTTGTCACCATCATATAACACTTTTGATCCCGACCATCATTTTTCATGAAGACAACACCACAATGTTGTTGCAATGGTACCATCATCGGGGTCATGGGTTTATAAAAGAAATCAACTTAAAACCCTAAAATTGACCATTGGTTGATAGGTGCTTAGCACCATAGGTTGTCAAACCAACCTGATCCAAGTCATATTATACCTTAGGAATAACGTACATAGGATCATAGGTTCATCTAGAACTGAAATCAAAATAGGGAACATTATAAAAATCGAAATCCAAGTCAAGCATTGCTTTTTAGTGCATGGATCATCATTTTCAAGAAAGAACATGAACTAGCAAGCTTATGGTAAGCAATACACGTGAATCAAGTTATAAAACTTGCCTATAATTAAAAGATAAACTCCCAAAAAGAAGAAAACACGAGCAGGTAGGGTAGGAAATCCAAGTATAAGCTGTGAACTCGTCCATCTAGCACCTTTCTTCACAAATGAACAAACCCTAAGCATAAGGATCAAGAAAGGTAGGATTCTAGAGCTTTAGAGCAATTTATACCATGGAACTACAAGGTTCCGACCTGGATAAAGGTAGTAGGAAGGATAAAAAAAAATGGAGGAAAGAAGGAGATTCTTACTCTTTTAGGTCAAGATCACTAGAAGGAAGCTTTTCAAACCCTAAAAGGAAGTCAATTGCAACCCTAGATTCTTTTTTCAAGAAGATCCCCTCTTTCTTCTTCCTTGGATAGGAAATTCACATAAGAACAGAGGTAGAATGAGGTTCATCGAAGGAGGGAAGTGGTGGAGATAAAATGGCTCGTTTGGGTGCTTAGGGATAAGTATATGAAACTTTAAGATAAAGATAAAGTAAAAGTTGAAGTTCTAGTATCTTTCCAAGTGTCCATGGCCTTAAACTATTAAGAATATACAAGAACACACACAAGCAAATCCCCCACTGTCCATGGAGACATTCTTATCCCTTGTTTCTTGAATTTACAAGCAAGACAAATAATTCATCAGTTGATAGCTACTAAAGGTAGCTCATCCATGAAGGGGTAAACCCTAAAATACCCTTGAGGAAAACACCTTGAAACCAAGGTTTAAATTGGAGCCCCATGGATCAAAAAGCTCAATAATGATGAGAGAATATCCAAGGAACATAATGCAAGTGATAAATTGCAAAGAAAACCTCTCAATTGGGTAAATTGTAGAAAAATCCAAAATTTGATAAAATTGCATAACTCACTCAAACAATGTCCAAATTGGACCAAATTTGAAACTTAAGCTTGTCTTATGATTTCAAGGCATATCACAAGGTTATATTAGGGTTATAAGAATTCAATTATAATAATTAAGTTTATTCAACTCATTAAGCAAGTTTAGGGGCCTTACAGGATGAGTCCTAGACCATATCCCAACCTTCCATAGATGGTCACCTCGTCTGTGCCGCAATTCACCCAAAACAGATGTGGAAGCCACCTCGCCCATGCCATAATTCACCCACCATGACTGTGCCACTAGAATTACAAAACCATATCTCGATCTAACATTTTACCCATATTCACCTCGCGCATGCCACTCCACCACGACCATATTCACCTATTCAACCACGTCTGTAGTGGCTGGCAGACCTAACCTACTTTTTACACTGAAATTCCTAGACTAACCCAACTTATCCTAATGCTTTCCTAGAACCTATAAATACCTATGTGGAGGCTGTAGCACGAGATTACACTCCCCTAACATTGATTTCCACCTACATTGGGCATTCAAGGAGCTCCCTCCTACTCCCACCTACTTCCTCCTCATTTCCACCTTCCTCAACCTAAAAGCCTTAGTTTACTAGGGTTTTATCCATATTCCACCACCATTCCATGCCATCCACTCACCTTGGGAGAAAAAGGATGTGCTCCAGCAACTAGGAGGTGAAGGAGGAGTCTTCACCAAGCTTCTATGGCTATTCACTCCTCTACTCGTTATTCTTTCTTACTTTTGTTTTGTTATGTCCTTAGGTGGGATGTTTGGGACTAAAATGTGAATTTGTTATCATGTTTTGGGAAAATAAATTGTACACTATATAACCTTGTCTTATGATGATTGCCTTCTACTTCTATCTTATTTCCCATATTTCTTCTTCTAGTTTGTGCTTGAAAATATGGATTGCTTGTTGATTTGTTCTTGAAAGAACTTAGGATCTAGGAGAGTATGGTGTGATCGTGGCAATATTAGGAATTGATCTGAGGTCCAACTATTTGATCCCTATCTAGAACCCTATCTTCCCACATGGATATCCCCTCTCTTATTTCTATGGGGAAGAACTACATAGCTAGTGTAGGAGTTCTTAGTCAATTGCCTAGGAGTTTCCTAAAAGTTAAATGGTGAGTCATGTGAGGTGAAACACCCTCACCTCCACTCTCCATTCCTACCTTTGGCTCCTAATTTCCCTAAGGACACTTACTCTAGAATCCTAGACTTGCCAATTCCTATTGGAATTTCATCCAAGCTCTAGTTTAGTTGAACCTCGTATGGTTGGATAAAGTGTGCAAGGGTGTAGTTCTCCTTCACGCACCTTATACCACCCACGGTAAACTAGTAGCTTAGGGTAATTCAATAGCATTTTTCTTTTTGTTTGGTTTAACAGTATAGAATGAATGCATAGAATATGCATGTTATAAGCCCCCAACTTGGGTTCTAGTTACATTCCCCCAAATGGCTCACACCTTCATAACTTGCTTAAAACCCTAATTTACTTTGCTAGTGCATGCTTGCTTAGTTACTTGCTTTAATTGACTCCTTATATAGTTGCTTTGTTCTTGATAGTTAGGCTTTTCTAGAGTAGTTGGTGCACCTTTGTGCTTGATTATGCTAGTTCTTGTTAGTATTTATGTAGTCTTACTATAGGTTTCCAATTAGAACTTCTTTGCTAGTGTAGTGTTAGATTTAGCCTTAGTATCTAGCTTGCTTTAGTTGTTAATTTCTAGTTAGTGTAGTGTATCTCTTGCTTTGATTTTAGTCATAATTTCTCTCATCTTAGTTTCCTTTCTACTCATTAGAATTAAATCGTCTGAAGTTAATTTAGATTTTGCTTCTTTCTCCTTCAATTGCTTTCTTGAAGCTTTAGATTAATAAAAAAAACCCCAATTAAACCTTTGAACCCTAGACTATACTTTAGGAACTTAGCTCAAACTAACTAAACTCTAGTGCCCCCTCTCTCCCTGCGGATCCACCCTTATGTTACAGCTTGCCTATACTATAACACAAAGTCTTGCGCTTGTAGGTTAGTTTGTTAGTCTAAGTGAGTGTGTTAGTATAGGTACTTAAAAATATTAAAAGATCACAATTGTTGTACGTTAGGGTAGACACATCATATACCTATTGAATATTTACCTTTAAACAATATCCACATATTAATCAATATCTTCTCGAGTTGCCATTTTTGATCGTACCATGACTTCATGGTAAAGTAATCTTTCATTAAATTTATCTTTTCCTTTGGTCATTTAATCTCCAATTATCATTTTTAGATATTATTTTCTCTTATTTATTTATAGGAAAATTCTAGAGAATCAATCTGAAACTAAAATCTATTATAGTGGTAAAATTATAAAACTAATCCCTAATTGTAACCTTATCCATTTGACTTACATTTAACCACAAATATGATGAGTATTAGAAAAAACACTATGTTTCTATATTTTTAAATATCCTAGCATACTCTAAGTCAGGAAAAAGGATATTAAGGATAATATTATTAAAAGGCATAAGATAAAGGAAGATTAGACTGGATATCTAGAGTTGGGTATGTTACATATCGCTTCAAAAGTTAGTGTTATCGAAGGTGATGAGGCCAAACTAAAGCAAATCCATACAAGCAAATTAACTCCATCCAAGTCAACTACATAAATCAAGTTGTTAAGGAAAGGATTCACTTAAAGAGTCGATGTAGATACTTCTACAAGCCAGGTTTGAATTTATTTCTCTCGAACCTCTAGACAATCAGAATAGGAAAGCCAAAAAAGTTGGACTAAAAGAAAACAACAAGAATTTGTATGTTTTGCCTCACTTGAGTGAAATGTTGGACTCTCTAACCATTTAAAAAATATCAAGATTATGTAGTAATGTCATGGAGTACAATCATCACTAAAAATATAAAGGTTATCATTATCAATGAAGACACGGAAGCAAATTCTAGTTGAAAGTTCCATTAATGAGTATTTAATTGGTTGAGGGAAAAAAATTATCAGCATGATGTGGTTGTCAAATCCAATGCATGCACATTATCCCTCTCAATTTCTATAGCTGAGCAACCATATCTTAGAGATTTCTATATCCTTGGTAAAATAGGTAATATAAATTTCCATGCTATTTTATGTGACCAATGAAATATTGTAAATGATTTGCTTATAAACATATCTAATAAGCTGGGTTTGAGCAAATCACTGGAAAATCATAATTCATTTTGAGATGGTAGATTGCACATGTGAAATCTAAAAAGCTATGAATAAAGATGTAGTTGTGAAGAGTGATATGTAGTTTTGGTCAGATTGATTTTATAATCATGGAAGATAAGAGAGAAGAACCACGAGCTATCATTTTTGGATGCCATTTCCTTAAAAGTGTGATCTAAGAGCTATCATTTTCTATCATATTGATTTTTAAAGTTCTCCTAGAAGACATCCCAACATGTTCTATTTCATTATCTTGTTTTTATCTTTCTTTGATGTGTAATATTTTTACGGATGCACATGTGTGTCATAGGACTTCTGATTTTTATTCATGGTGATGCTTGTTTATCTTGTGATATGATACTTGATTGAATGCATGAAATTTGATTTTTTGGCTCATGATTCAACATGACATGAGATGTCTTATACAGAACATGATGTGTTTAAGGTCAGGAAAACACGACATGTTTTTTTGATTTTTAGAATGACATCTCCCCAAGAAACATGCTGTGTCACCTACTTGTAGAAATTCCTGAAGTTATTGTGACCCAACAAGACATGATCTGACTCAATCATGTCATGACACTTTTTTAGGAAAATGGATCAAGACTTAACATCCTAGGATTTGAGGCCTCAGATAAAATGATCTTAAAAGGAATGTTTGGACTACTCATATCACCAAGGTGCACCTCCTTTTCAGGGAGCCCACCACTATAGAACTCTGTGTTTAAGCGTGCTCAACCCATACTAGTACTAGAATGGGTGAACAATCAAGAAGCATATCATGGCTTGCATGTTTGTAAGGACAAAGCATGTAGTTAGAGATAGTGGTGATTTGTGAGGCCAATCGTCATTCTTGAAACTCTACTAGAGCCTTAGGAAGTGGGCCCGGGTGTTACAAATGTTATCAGAGACATAACCCCTCCAGTAGGTGGGGCTCACATGGGCATGTGGTATGCCACTCTTGAGACTTGTGGTTTAAGAATGTTGGAAAGGGTTGTCCATGGTGATGCAACCACCCTTGCACTAGTATTCGGTGATCGAGATATGGGTGTTCACAGGCCATTTTGGGTCTACACTAAAATGGGAGAATATTATGAAACCATATAATTGAACTTTGAAAAGGATGTCAAGAGTCTAAATAGGGGAGTTTTAAGTTGCATGATTTGATGCCTAAGATAAAATGATCTTAAAAGAAATGATTGGACTACTCATGTTACCAAGGTGCACCTTCTTTTTAGGGATCCCATCACTAAAGAACTTTGTGGATAAATGTGTTGTGGACAAAGTGTGAGTTTATCTTGTCTTGTGTGTGAGTGAGGACAAAGCACACAGTTAAAGTTAGTGGTGGTCTGCGGGGCCAGTGATCATTCTTGAAACTCTACTAGAGTCTTGGGAAGTGAGTGCACCAAATTATAGAAACACTACTAAAAGACATGAATTGTTCCTCACAAGATACATCATACATGAAATTGTAAAGAAGGGATCATGCTCTCAGACTACAACATTGATTTCTCGCATACAAGCATGTTGTTTCCATGTTGGGAAAAAGTGCATCAACCTACTAGACACAAACACATCATGCATAACTCAAGCCATGTTGTGTCTATTTTCTATGAAAGAGGGGGCATTCCAGGTTAATATCAAACATGATGTGTAGAGATAGAGATAGATTGTGTCTTTTAAAGTCAATTTGGAAAAATAAAAGTTAAAGTGTTATTGAACCATAAAAAAACCCACCCTTCCATACAACTTCTGCTCAAGGAACAAATAGGCCTCCATAATAAGAACTAGTAAATGACCATATCATCACTGCACACATGTATAATAGTAAGAGTAGTTTTGGCCCAAGCCAAAGAATACACTTCTCAAGCTATTGTTGCCCCTGATCTTGTGTACATCTTGAATTTTTTCCAATAAGGATCCACTATCATCTACTTGTAACAATCATTGCCTCCTTCATATAGGGTGACACCACATATGCTCAAGTATTGTTCATATACTACCATCAAACTCTCTTTTGCATCGATAACCCCATGAGTTGTTTGCTTTTGAAGAGCACCCCTGCACTAACCATGATCCTTGAGAAAAAACAAAGTTCAACCACCACCTCTGCCAACTCACCAATCCAATCCACTCCCAAACCATGTCACAAACAAAGGGATCCAAGCATGTATGGGTTGGAGATTCCAACATCCATATTGTTGTCCCCAAACCTGCACCACCCCTAGGAGTAGTGATATTCAATGAAATTCCATTCAACCTCCAAAATGAATAGGATTTGCAAAAATTCCAAAAATTAGAGGCCCTCTTTTGAACCCTACACTCCTCATCTACAATGAGACTTTGGAAGAACTGTGTAAAGAGTGTGACCATATAGTGTTCCCACTTAAATGGTATAACAGATGAGCCATGAAATGTTAAGCAGAAGAAAACATAACCATTTACAAAGTTACAAAATGTTCCAAATACATAAGTTTCTCACCCTTAGGCTTTTAAATAAAAATGAAAATACTACATCTAGTTTCACAAGAGTGCCACTTATAGAGAGCAACCTGGCCATCTCAAGCTATCCACATGACAAATTCATGTATACAACCTTCATGTGTCCATGTCCTTCAAAACACATATACCTATGTGGTTTTGGGAACAACCCAAAAAAAATGTAAAAATGAAATGTGTTATGAAAAATTGGTACATGTGCACCATATAAATGTTCAGGAATTTTCAGGACATGAAGTACAAAATATGATGTTCCCGTAAGAGGGGCTATTTGAATTAGGCAAGTTCAAGAGAATCAATTTCAAGAGAATGAGGCATTTAAATTTTATAGTACAATATTTGAAAAAAAAAGTCTTTCCAATATTCACAACATCACAAAAATTTGATATATTCACATGCAAATATATATAGAGTAAAATATCTATGGTACGACCAAGACACCACTAGATCTTTGGACTAAGTAAAACTGGGTGGAATAGCACACTCTAGGAGGAATAGCACTTCCTTGTATAAAAAGAGGTGGAAAAGTACAACAGGGTGGAATAATGCATCCTAATGGTCGTGCATAAGCACTATATGATAGATATCTAGCTAAATAATTAAACATGCACATATAGGGTGGCAAGATAATGTATAAGTCATAATTCACATTTCTAGGTTCAAATAAAAATGTAAGTGGGGTCATAGAACAAAGAAAACATAATATTTATCAATTTTAGTGGAATCATGGAATTGTATTTTAGAGAATAAGAAAATTTTACAATGGAGCAAAATTAATGACCAATTAAGAAGAAATGAATATTTAAGTGATGTTGATGCCCAAAATTAAATAGGGAGGAGAACATACCTTATGCATCTAAAAGTTAACTCAAATAATGCAGTTGGTCTACTATGTCACCTCTTCCTCCTAGAAGTATATTATCTTATGTCATTCAAAACAAATAAAACATGTGTATCCATTCTAAACTTGTATATATTTATATAGTTCTTACCCTAATAGCAATCACTTAATGTCATATTAGGGTTGTTAATCTCTTTAACATATGATGCATTTGACATCCATTTTGTTGATTAGACCCCTCTTTAGGTATATAAGTCAAAGTATGCCTAGGTATATTATATGTTTGGTTAGAAGTATTCATTTTTCCAATTTAGGTCTTGTAATGCTATTCTCTCTCCTTGTATCATGTAGATAAATTCGGTCAAATAGGTCAACATTAGAAATTACGTGAGATACAATTGAATCATACTACCCTTTTAGGAAAATTTAGGGTTGAATTCACATATGACAATCACAAGATTGATGTATCAACTAGGTTCGGTTATTATTATTACACACATGTTTCATATGCAAAATTTTACTAGTCTATCATATGAAAATAAATATTATTAATAAAATTCTATGGAACTTCATACCTTATGCTAACTTATATAATTATACAAATGGGAGTGCATCTATACTAATATGTTGTGTGCCAATGTCTGGTTATTATCCAAATTCATTACCTATTACATATTTGAGATTATGTAATCATGTGTTTGATATAAATTATAAGATTCCATGTGTTCAATTTACAAATACTAAAGTACTGATCAAGACCTACATATACTAGTACATAAAATCGATCGACCAACTTTTCATACTAATTTCTAGTATGCCTATGAAGCTATGCTAAGATTAATTATCTAGGTAATTTATATAAATGGTTTTCACTTGGATTAAGACTATTACCTCCATGTCTGTATTATGACTCATAAGATTAGTGTACGTGAGAAAGAATGATAAACTTACCGAATCATGGATGAAGACTTATAATATGTAGCTTTGTGGTGGAATAGAATCAAGATGATGGATTGTCTCATTATCTCTAGGAGTGTTTATGGGCATTTTGTGACTAAGTAATGACTATGGTGGAATCCTAGGATCCACCAGAGATGATGTCAAGTTGTGATGGCTTGATCTGATTGTCATATTCTTCCATATTTGCTGGAGTTTAGCACTTTAGCCCAAAGCTCGATGGTGATGGGGAGGAAGAGTTTTCTCTCATCGATACTGAAAATACATGTCATTGGGAAGTGTTGGCTATTTCAGCAACGAGTTTCAATCAAATTAATGATCTTTTACCTGATTCAACCAAACTCCGCAAGTATATGGAGGTAGCATAGTCAGGATCGAACACAAGGAGCTTTAGTAAACAATCGAACGCAATAGTCCTAATATTCAGCAATCTAGATAGGTTTTAAAAGAAGTTGGTTGTTTAATTTCTAAGACAAGGAAATGTAAAAAAAGCTAAATTTATACAAGTAGAAGAGATTAACAAAAGGGTTCTAGTCAATTGATTAACGATCTTGGACAGTAGGAATTTCATTCTCATGCCATAGCACTTAGAGAACTAAGCAATCTAAACATACACAAGTTCTTATCTCAAAGGATTGATGTGTTGCATTTCATCTCTCGATATACGTGCAACGATCTCAACTTAAAACAACATTCTCATGACTGAATTTCGTTTTAGATCACAAGCAAACCTTCAACTCGTTTCCAACTACTCTCGTGGATTAGAAAGAGTTGTTATGAAAGATACCTCCATACATTCATACTTATTTTCTCAAATCAAGCACAAATGCAGAATACATGCACATAAAGCGGCCAACATCATATGCAAGAAGAAAGAAACCGGTATTTTCATAAATAGAGACAAGAAACATAGGTATTTAGTACGAGATCACATAGTTCCACACATGCTACGGCATGGGAGTTACTCTCCCATACCCAAGAAAGAGAAAACTACTCGTCCATAGCTACACCTTGCACAATTTCAGCAGAAAATGAAGTTCTCAACATGAGTAAGAGAAGAAAAGACAAACATAACCAAGACGTAACCAAGAGAAGAGGTAATTTCGGTTGAAGGACGAAATTCCTCTTCTAAAACTCCTCCAAAACGTACTAGCTTCTCGCCAAAGAAGCTCCTCGAAGTTGGGGAAGCTTTGCTGCACCTTGGAACTGCAATTGAGAAAGAAGAAGAAGAGAAATGGCTTTCTTTCTCAAGAAAAACCTTGGATCTCTTCCAAATCACCTCCTCTGTCGTCTCCTCTGCTTCTGGAACAAGCAAAGAGTCTCAAATGACCAGTGATAACCGTCCAAACGCTTCCCTCCTCGTTTTAGATTCGAATTCTCGATTTTCGAATTTCTGAAACTGCCGTCTGAACGACGTGCAAAGTGTCTGCACGTCGTGCACTTAACAAAATGACGGCAGTTAACTGTGCAGTGTATGCCGTGCACGGAGCATGTGCACGCCGTACGAGTTTATAGAAACATTTCCTGCTCTTCTGCGCTCCATGTGAACGCCGTGCAATGCCTTTACATGCCGTTCATTCTTTTGTGAATTCTACAGGAAAGTTGTGCGTCGTGCACCATGGGTGTGCACGCTGTACGACTTTCCAGAAACATAATCTGGACTTCTGTGCTCCATGTGAACGCCGTGCAACGCCTTTGCACATCGTTCAACAGTGAGTCAGGGTAAGCAGTAATCTTTCTGGAATGTTGCACGCTGTGCAAACAACTTGAACGCCGTGCACTTTACTGTTTCTGCACAAATAAACATTGAAGTAAGTGATTTTCATGGTAAAATGGCAAGGCAAGATATGGCAAAGTGTTTTAACGAAATGATGGCAAAAGTAATATGAAAAGAGACTAAATCTTGTCAAAATGAATAAAATTTGTGTGTGAAAGCATGTGAAAAGATGATATATAATTCACACAACAAATCCCCCTAAGCTTGAATTATTGCTTGTCCTCAAGCAAAAAGAAACAGGGCTATATGAAAGAAGAAAAATTTAAATCATGTATGGATGAAAAGAGAAGCAGATGTGCCTTAAGCTCAGAAACATATGTGCATTGAGGTTGTGTTTGTAGAAGATATCTTCAAATTCTCAACATCAAGATAGAAAGAATTAGTTCATTGAGGTTGATCCAAAAATCAAGAAAATACCCAACTAACAACATTAATGAGAATTTGGATACTCAAACCAAAGGTTAGTGCATTTGCATAACAAAAATTTTTAGCTATATGGATTTTAGAATATCAATGACTGCTATCTTTGACCAAACTAATTGAACTCTTTTCCGAAGGATATAGCGATAAGGATTTTGGGTTTCCAGCATTCGGCTGCTAATTTAGGCTTACGCTCGCGTGGAATGCTGGTTGGGGCGTTTCTGTTACCCTCTTTTCATTTCTCATATCACCTAACCATTGTTGCCAGATCGGACTTACACTAGGCTAGCATAATATGTGGGCCATTGGGCCATCTTTTGCTGGGTAATGAATGTGTAATACAAACAAAGAGTCAATTAAGAAGGTCAAGGCTAGCAAGATTTGAATCATTCTTTTCAAAATTTTCACTGTAAAATGTTGTTTTCAGATGCACTAAACATTTGGTAAAAGTATCCCGTATTCTAACTAGTGCTGCAAGCTGGGTGATTTGCAAAATTTTTTGAACCATTACATGTTTTGAGCAGTCTATGATGTAGAAAAATGAGATATCAATTACAAACACACTTCTCATCAATGTACATGAATACATTTCAGCTTTCATTTCATTCAAACATATTCCAAATTTTTCTCTTAAATATAGCCAATGGATACATAGAGGAAATGAAAGGAAAGGGGGTTCATCTCAACAAGATAATCTCTGATCATATGAATTTTTCCATCGAAAAATAAGACATGAAAAGGAAAAGACTGACACAACAGATTCAAAGAAAGAAAACTGAAACAAAGATAACACTGAAATGAAGATAACAAAATACAAATACCGGCCGGTTGTGTCCCCCCTAAGCTTGAAATCAGCAGTGGCCTCACTGCTTCATTCAAAATTCAAGAGGTACACAATCGGGTACCTTTCATCGTGGATGAATCAGAGAAAAGATCCGTCGCCCCCTTGGTCGGGGAAGAACTGACTGACAATATCTGGAACGTCCATCGGCCATGTGGATGGATCATGCTGCTGTTGCGGAGACTGGTGTGGTTGCTCTGGGAAATCAGGCTGTGGCTGGGGCTGCTCGTAGAACTCGTGCTGCTGCTCAAAGGGCTGCTGGAATGACTGAGGTGGAGGATAGTGGCCCTGAGAGATGTGCCAACTGTCCATCCGGCTGACCATATCATATGTAGCTGTGTACTGTGTGTTTAAGCTGTCATACCGGGTGTCGAAGTGGGCGCTCATCTGATCAAAGCACGTCTCAATGTGATCAAACCTCCGCTGAACATACCCATAAAGATGCTGCATGTCCGTATTTGCCCAAGAGTATCCAGTCTGAGTGCCAGTAGAAGGAGGAAGTGGCGGTGCGTCTGAAGGAGCAGGTGCTGGTGTAGAAGAGCTAGCACCACGAGTAGCAGGCACCTCATCTGGATCCGGTCCAACCCATTTCCAATTTGCCTTGTTCCTGATGTCATTCTTCGATGTGTTGGGAAGAATGAGAAATTGCTTCTTGGTGATATGAAACTTGAACTTTTCATCATTATTACTGTATCGATGCAGAACACCACAAGAGATAAGATAAGACATATCCAAGAGGTTCTTTCCAGGAGTTGGCTCTAAACGTGTAAGATCAAGATTAAGGTTCATTGCAAGTAGAGTAATCATGCCGCCACACATGATGTCACCTCCTTCTTTTCCCTCGCTCTTCTTGATGGTGTTTAAGAGTTTTTGCACAATGTAGAAGCCAGTAGATATTTCCTTGTCATGCGCCATACACCATAGGAAAAATAGGTCGGTCTTACCCACAACCCCTTGTGTTTCATTCTTAGCGAACGGACCGACACTAAGAATACGATGCAAGAGTCTGAAAACGAGATTGTGGATGGAAGTAGCACGTGCCTTATTGGCATGGTGATGTGTTTCTGAAGAAATTTCAGTCCAAAAACGGTCACTGTGGAAAGCTGGAGGGTAATCAATGTAGCCACCATAGCTGCAATCAAGTAACTCAGAAAAACGGCGAAGATCCATAGTGTAAGGCTTGTCCAAAAGCCGAAAACTGATGTGCGGATATTGTGTCAAGCGGCGCTCAGGATCTTGTCGTGCTTTAAAAGTAGTCAGAAATTCATATACTAGACGAGGATAAGTCTTGCATACTCTTGTACAAAGGGTATGAAGACAGTAAGAGTCAAATGGTTGTATACCTCATTCTTGCATTGCAGCCTGTCGAGGGTGTCCTCACAAATGTAGCGGGTTGGGAGAACCCGCCTAGATATCAAGTACTGGTAAGCGGCGTCTTCTTCTGGAGTTACCCTGAACTGGGTAGAAGGTATGAAGTTGACTGGAGCAGATTGAGAACCCTGACCCCGAGTTCCTAAAGAAGGTCTTCTAGCTGGGCGCTTTGTTGCTCGTTTAATATGTGCCATTGGAGTTCTGCAGGAATTTTGCACGGGGTGCAGATGCTTGAACGGCGTGCAGAAAATCAGGACAGATTCCTGCAGCAGTGCTTTACACGGCGTTCAATTCGGTTGAACGACGTGCACTCCGACAGATGTTCCAGATGCAGATCAGGAGAAGTCTGCACGGCTGGCGGCAAGGCGTGCAAATCGTGCACGGGCGGCTGAGGTGCTTGCACGGGCGGACAGTGGGAAGAAGATCCAGTGCACAGCTGTTGCTTCGTGGAGCTGCTGCGGTCGGTGCATGGGCAGCGGCGGATCTGCTGTGCACGGCAGCTTGGTGGCATGCGGTTGCACGATTGGGGGTGTTGCGACGGCGCCTTGGAGCAGCGGCGTCGTGGTAGTGATGCTGGACGGTGGTTGAGCGAGGAAGCTGATGTGCACAGCTACTGGCGACGCACGGGCGGAGCTGCTGTGCGGCGGCGTGGAGCTTGGATGGAGGAGCGGCGGTTGTTGCTCGAAGGAGGACTGCGCGGAGAAGAAGAAGAGCGTGTGGAGGTGCATGGTTCCTTGCACAGCGGACGGTGGACGGCGGACGTTTCTTGCACGGGCGGCAGAGAAGAAGAACTGCTGCACGGCTGGAGAGGCGGCTGCATGGTCGGGTTGCTGAGAGGCAAAATTAGGGTTGGCGGTTAGGGCACACACACAACCCACTTTTGTTCAAATTTTTTGAACAAGTGCACGCCGTGCAAAAGTCTGTACGCCGTGCAAAAGTTCTTAAACTTGGTTTTCTACAGCACACAGGTGCACGCCGTACAAGTCCATTTTGCACGCCGTTCACTTTTCCAGAAAACTCTGCTGAAATCTGCAGAAACGTTGCACGCCGTTCAAGATGAATTGCACGCCGTGCCATTCCTTCAATTAGGCATTCTGCAATCGTTTGTTCAGATTGCACGGCGTACAAGGCGATATTGCACGCCGTTCAAGATTCCAGAAAGTTTCCATAACTTTGCTGTCTTATTTTTCCCTGTAATGCACGCCGTGCAATGGTTTTGCACGCCGTTCAAAGTGGAATTTCCTGCATAAAAATTGCAGCAGTAAGCACAATTTGCAACGAATTGAGTGTAGATTAAGTCTTCATTATTACATTCATCCATGACAACTTATGAAGTAAACTTAAAGAAAGTTTTTGACTCAAAAACTTAAAACAAATCTATCCTAATGTGGGGTCAACTCCCACAAGGTCCTCCGTTTAGAGTCCGGAGTAGGACTCTTCAATCATCTCATGCATCTTGGAGGGGGCAAGAGGCTCCCTTGTCTAACACTTCAGAAGAAGAATAAAGTTTGCATCTCTGTCCATTCACTTTGAAACTTCCGTCCTTTCCTTGTAGTTCCACAGCTCCATACGGGAAGATCTTCAATACAAGAAATGGACCGGACCATTTCGACTTTAGCTTTCCTGGAAATAATTTCAACCTTGAGTTGAACAATAACACTTGGTCTCCTTCTTGGAAGTCCTTCCTTCTGATTCTCTTATCATGCCATGCTTTTGTCCTCTCTTTGTATAGCTTCGCATTCTCATAAGCATCAAGGTGAAGTTCTTCTAATTCCTGCAATTGTAAAAGACATTTCTCCCCTGCTTTCTTCATATCAAAGTTCAAGAGTTGGATTGCCCATAAAGCACGGTGCTCTAGCTCCAGCGGAAGATGGCAAGACTTTCCATAGATCAGCTTGAAAGGATTTGTCCCTATGACAGTTTTGTAGGCTGTGCGGTATGCCCACAATGCATCATCCAACTTCAATGCCCAATCTTTCCTTGAACTAGAAACGGTCTTCTCAAGAATGTTCTTCAATTGCCTGTTGGAGATCTCCACTTGCTCGGATGTTTGAGGATGGTACGGCGTAGAGATTTTATGAGTGACGCCATATTTGGAGAGAAGATTGTTGAATTGTCTTTCAGCAAAGTGTGTCCCTCCATCAGAAATAATAGCACGTGGGACTCCAAACCGGGGGAAAATGATCTTCTGAAAGAGCTTAATTACGGATTTGGCATCCGGTGCTTGGGTTGGAATGGCCTCAATCCATTTGGACACATAGTCAACTGCAACAAGAATATATTGATAACCACATGAAGATGGGAATGGTCCCATATAGTCTACACCCCATATATCAAACACCTCAACCTCTAAGATAGAGTTGAGTGGCATGTCATCACGGCGGGATATACCTCCAGTTCTTTGACATTTATCACAAGACTTGACAAATAGATTCACATCTTTGAACAGTGTAGGCCAATAGAAACCGGCTTGAAGTATCTTTGCTGCAGTTTTCTCTCCTCCAAAGTGGCCTCCATAAGATGAATCATGGCATTCAAAAATAATAGTAGGAATTTCCTCTTCAATTACACAACGGCGAATTAACCCATCACTCCCATGTTTGAACAAGAAGGGATCATCCCAATAGTAAAATTTGACATCATGAAAGAACTTCTTCTTTTGTTGAAACGTCAAACCCGGTGGAAGCTGTCCTGTAGCAAGGAAATTAGCTATGTCGGCAAACCACGGTGCTTGAACGGATGACAACGCATAGAGTCGTTCAATTGGCAGATGATCATCAATAGGTAATGAGTCTTCAGCCTTTGTAGAGAGTCTAGAAAGGTGGTCGGAAACATTGTTTTCAGTCCCCTTTTTATCACGTATTTCAAGATCATATTCTTGAAGAAGCAATACCCAGCGGATGAGGCGTGGCTTGGCATCTTTTTTACTCAGCAAGTATTTGATTGCAGCATGATCGGTGTACACTATCACTTTAGATCCCACTAAGTATTGTCGGAATTTTTCAAAAGCATACACAATGGCCAGCATCTCCTTCTCCGTAGTTGTATAATTTATTTGTGCATCATTAAGGGTCTTGCTTGCATAATAGACAGCATGAAGTTTCTTGTCTTTCCGCTGTCCTAGCACTGCTCCTACAACATAATCACTTGCATCACACATCAACTCAAATGGAGCGTCCCAATCCAGGGGTTGAATGATAGGGGCAGAAATGAGAGCCTCCTTGAGTGTAGAAAAAGCTTTTTGACATTCATCATCAAACACAAAATCTACGTCCTTTGCAAGAAGTGAACATAATGGCTTTGCAATTTTTGAGAAGTCCTTGATAAATCTTCTATAAAAACCTGCGTGTCCAAGGAAACTTCGGATGACTTTGACTGAAGACGGGGTAGACATTTTCTCAATAGCTTCAACTTTTGCCCTCAGCCCCAGTGGAAGGGCCTTTAGTTCTACCTTAATCTTTGTTGTTCCTTCATCAACCTTTCCTTCATCATGTAGAGCTTCCACATTATTTGCTTGAGCTTTGTAAATAGGAATAGCTTCAGAATTTTCAGGAACGTGATTTTCAGCAGTAATATCATCACAATAGTTATTCATAAATTCAATCATGTCATCAACAAACTCTTCTATGGGATCAACAGTGTCAAACAAACAGATTTCTTTGACTTGTGCTGGTGCTTTCATGGCATCTGAAATAGAGAACTCTATCTCTTCTTCACCCACACGGAGAGTTAGCTTTCCTTCTCTAACGTCTATGAGGCAACCGGCAGTCTGCAAGAAAGGTCTTCCAAAAAGAACTGGATTACGGGGAGTCTCCACCATATCAAGAACTACAAAGTCACATGGTATATATAATTTGCCAATTTGTACAAGTATGTCTTCTAAAACGCCTTTTGGGTGCTTAAGAGAATGATCAGCTAACTCTATAACCATCTTGGTTGGCTTTAGATCACCTAGGTCTAATTCTTGCCATAGAGTGGTTGGAATGAGACTAATGCTAGCCCCCAAATCCACTAGACCTTTATCAAACATGACATTGTTGATCTTGCATGGCAATGTGAAAGGTTCCATATCATCCAGCTTTTCCGGAATAGTTGGAGTGCGGTTTTGAATGATAGAACTCACACGTTCGGAAAGCTTAACTGTTTCTACTTGATCAACCCTTCTCCTTTTAGACAAGATATCTTTAAGGAACTTGGAATAGGAAGGCATTTCAGAAATAACATCAGTGAAGGGAAGATTAACTTGCAACTTGTTAAGAATGTCCATAAATTTCTTGAACTTGACATCATCCTTATTGTTGACAAGCCTATGAGGGAAAGGTGCAGTAGCTTTAAAAGATGGTGGCTCTTCAATTTTACCTTTCTCCTTGCTGCAAATAGGAATACTAGGCTCTTCTTCATCAAGTATCTTCATGTCCTTTTCCTTAGATGGTGAAGATCTTTCAATCATTGCCCCACTCCTTAGAATGATAGCATTGGCCTGCTGTCTCGGATTTACTTCCGGCACACTAGGGAGAGAACCGGACTGTTGTCCTTGTTGAGAAAGAGCTTGTTGAGCTATTTGATTCTCTAGCATCTTTGTGTGAGTGGATATGTTGTCCACTTTGGCGGAGAGTTGAAGAATAGCATCCTTAAGTAGCTTGTCATTCCCCCTAAGCTCTTCATTTTGCTAAGTTTGTGTGCTTATGAATTTCTCCATCATGGCTTCAAGAGAGGAATTTTGAGGTTGTTGTTGCTGCTGTTGATAACCTCTGTTGTTGTAACCCTGTTGATTACCTTGGCGGTTGAACTGTGATTGCTGCGGTGGTTGTTGTTGCCCTTGCTGAAAATTTTGAGCATTGCTAGTATTCTTGTAAGAGAAGTTGGGGTGATCCCTCCACCCTGGATTATATTGATTTGAATAAGGATTATATTGCTTGTTCCTCTACATATCAATAGCATTAACCTGTTCAAGACCTCCCTCCATAGTGTTTGGAGAAAAACATTGTGAAGAAGTATGCCCTGGATTACCACAAGCTTCACATGTGGCTTCAGCAGATTGGACCGGCAATGTAGTCAGCTTCTCAAACTTTTGAGTAAGAACATCTAGTTTTGCAGCTATGAGATCAATGGCATCAACTGTGTATTTTCCTCCTTGCTTTGGGGTTGAAGAACTTGCAGTAGACGATGATGATTTAGATCCCCTATCACCTCCCCACTGGCATTGGTTGAGTGATATGTCTTCAATGAGGTCATATGCCTCCCTGTAGGACTTAGTCATAAGAGCACCACCGGCTGCGGCATCTAGAGTCAACCGGGTGTTGTAGAACAGTCCGTTATAGAAGGTCTGAAGAAGTAACCAATTTGTAAGACCATGGTGTGGGCAAAGACATTGAAGGTCTTTAGACCTCTCCCATGTGTCATAGAGAGTCTCACCATCGTTTTGAGAAAAGTTTGTAAGTTGGTTCCTCAAGTGAGCAGTTTTTCTGGGTGGAAAATACTTTGCAAGAAAGACACTAAGAAGCTGATCCCAAGTTTTAATAGACTTCTTTGGTAAAGACAAAAGCCAAACCTTGGCTTTATCTCTTAGAGTAAAGGGAAATAGCATAAGTCTTATCACATCAACAGATACACCGTTAATTTTGAAAGTGTTTAAGTACTCCAAGAATTCTGCAATATGAAGACCTGGATCCTCATTGGCGGTACCCCCGAAACTGTTCTGTTGAATCATCTGCATCATAGAAGGAGCAATAGCAAAATTGTTCGCTTCTACGGCTGGCAAGTCAATGGCTCCACATATGTTGGTGGCAACCGGCATAGCAAAATCCTTCAATGGACGATCGTCCTCCATGGTTGAAGTGCTTGGTGAAGCTCCTTCAACGGATGATGAAGAGGGTGATGATGGTGATGGAGTACCCTCTAGAAGTAATTGTTCCTTTCTCCTTGATCTCCTCAAGCTTGAAATACTTCGCTCTATTTCAAGGTCTAACAATGGGGTTGTTTGAAGACCTCGTTGCGAGCGACGCATGCAACCTGAAAAAAAAAGAAAAATTTGAGAACACAACTAAAAGGTATGTGGAAATTTCGAAAATGAAAATGATGATCTAGTCTCGAATACTAATCAACACTTATTACTCCAATTAATTTACCGTAGCTCCCCGGCAACGGCGCCAAAAACTTGTTGGCTATTTCAGCAACGAGTTTCAACCAAATTAATGATCTTTTACCCGATTCAACCAAACTCCGCAAGTATACGGAGGTAGCATAGTCAGGATCGAACACAAGGAGCTTTAGTAAACAATCGAACGCAACAGTCCTAATATTCAGCAATCTAGATCGGTTTTAAAAGAAGTTGGTTGTTTAATTTCTAAGACAAGGAAATGTAAAAAAAGCTAAATTTATACAAGTAGAAGAGATTAACAAAAGGGTTATAGTCTATTAATTAACGATCTTGGACAGTAGGAATTTCATTCTCATGCCATAGCACTTAGAGAACTAAGCAATCTAAACATACACAAGTTCTTATCTCAAAGGATTGATGTGTTGCATTTCATCTCTCGATATACGTGCAACGATCTCAACTTAAAACAACATTCTCATGACTGAATTTCGTTTTAGATCACAAGCAAACCTTCAACTCGTTTCCAACTACTCTCGTGGATTAGAAAGAGTTGTTATGAAAGATACCTCCATACATTCATACTTATTTTCTCAAATCAAGCACAAATGCAGAAAATATGCACATAAAGCGGCCAACATCATATGCAAGAAGAAAGAAACCGGTATTTTCATAAATAGAGACAAGAAATTAACATAGGTATTTAGTACGAGATCACATAGTTCCACACATGCTATGGCATGGGAGTTATTCTCCCATGCCCAAGAAAGAGAAAACTACTCGTCCATAGCTACACCTTGCACAATTTCAGCAGAATATGAAGTTCTCAACATGAGTAAGAGAAGAAAAGACAAATAGAACCAAGATGTAACCAAGAGAAGAGGGAATTCTGGTTGAAGGACGAAATTCCTCTTCTAAAACTCCTCCAAAACGTACTAGCTTCTCGCCAAAGAAGCTCCTCGGAGTTGGGGAAGCTTTGCTGCACCTTGGAACTGCAATTGAGAAAGAAGAAGAAGAGAAATGGCTTTCTTTCTCAAGAAAAACCTTGGATCTCTTCCAAATCGCCTCCTCTGTCGTCTCCTCTGCTTCTGGAACGAGCAAAGAGTCTCAAATGACCAGTGATAACCGTCCAAACGCTTCCCTCCTCATTTTAGATTCGAATTCTCGATTTTCGAATTTCTGAAACTGCCGTCTGAACGACGTGCAAAGTGTCTGCACGCCGTGCACTTAACAAAATGACGGCAGTTAAGTGTGCAGTGTACGCTATGCACGGAGCATGTGCACGCCGTACGAGTTTACAGAAACATTTTCTGCTCTTCTGCGCTCCATGTGAACGCCGTGCAACGCCTTTGCACGTCGTTCATTCTTTTGTGAATTCTACAGGAAAGTTGTGCGCCGTGCACCATGGGTGTGCACGTTGTACGACTTTCCAGAAACATAATCTGGACTTCTGCGCTCCATGTGAACCCCGTGCAATGCCTTTGCACGCCATTCAACAGTGAGTCAGGGTAAGCAGTAATCTTTCTGGAATGTTGCACGCCGTGCAAACAACTTGAATGTCGTGCACATTACTGTTTCTGCACAAATAAACATTGAAGTGAGTGATTTTCATGGTAAATTGGCAAGGCAAGATATGGCAAAGTGTTTTAACGAAATGATGGCAAAAGTAATATGAAAAGAGACTAAATCTTGTCAAAATGAATAAAATTTGTGTGTGAAAGCATGTGAAAAGATGATATATAATTCACACAAAAGGAAGGTCAGGATGATGATAGGTCTAGATCTATAAGTGTCTGCATAGTTATGTGTGTCTTCTAGTAGTGCTCCAAGGGGTCCGACAATGACAATGGAAAATGAAGGACTAATCATGTGGGGAAAGTAGTGCAACAAATACATGACATATGGTGGCTTCTAGAGTTGGCTTCAACCTTTATAGGTAGTGACAACAATGGTGCCCCACCTTCTCTCTCTCTATCATAGCATCGTGAGGTGACAAGAGGATGAAGGAGGCTTTGATAATCTGGAGAAGGCCACAACAACTATTGTGTTTAGGGAAAGCATGACGATTTCTTCCATAGGCATGGAACCGTTGTTGTTGAGGAAGGGGATGAACTATGGTTGAGTGGTGATTGTTGGCACAAGAGGTGAATGGATGGAGGGCCATTGGACACTATAGAAGCCTACTACAGTCCCTTTCTACCATGGCTACAAGTGCATGGAGATAGGGACATCCACAGGCTAGGGTTTAGGGATAAAATAAAGATAATAGGAGGAGGAGAACAAAACGAAGAAGTGGAAGGGTGTCTTGGGGGGTTATAGAACCCATTGGCGTCTGTGATATCTACAAGCGGCTAACTCCTGTCATTGCATGACAGGATGATGGTAGGTGTTATAACCCCATTTTTCCTAGCTATGTAATGAAATTGTATTTCTCCTTTCAATAATAAATAAAATCAATAATTATTTTATTTGTTTGAATTGAATGGATTTCATTTACAATAGCCTTGTTTGGTTGCTTCGTGGGCTTTATTGCCTATTGCGCCCAATAAGAAGAAAAAGATAAAGAAATTCAAACAACAAATGAATTAATAAGAAAAGGAGAAAAGATAAATAAAAAGGCTAGGGAATATCCTCCAAGAGGGGATTCCATGCCTTAGGGTTCCTCGAGGTCCAAGGAGTCCAAGATACCAAGATAATGGCATAAGAAAGAGAAAATACCAATAAAATTGGTTTTATTAAATGATAACTTTATTATGAAGGAAATACCCTTTTCCTTTAGAATTTGGGTTTCAAATTTGATACACGAGTAGATAATTCCAAGCTAGAGTTTCCTTTAAAATTTGAATGAAAAAGGTTAAATGAGGAGAGAGATATGGATTTTACAAATTTCCAATGAATTGAATTATATATTACAAGTACTTTCTCATTTTTAAGAAAAAAAGGAAACAAGGGGGTGATGATAGACATCGTATACCCGCGTGGTCCAGAGGACCACAGATCTGATGATGGTTGTGCATCATCTACCCCGAGTCACAGAAGGAAAGGGATAGGGGAAAGAATCAGGATTTGCTCGCGTTTAATGCAATAAGTTGAGATGTGAACGAATTCATCATCTTCAGGAGTCTGATCCGAAGAGGACTAACCCAATTTATGGGTGGTTTTATGGAGAATTGGAGTAGTCCCCAATTCCTCGGACACCTGTATGAGACCCTATATAAAGGGAGGGGTCTGGGCATCATGAGCGATTGCATACCCCTACCCTCGCGACTGGACTACGGAGATGAGTGGATTCGTGCTTTCAGTTCGATCAACCAACCTATTCTTGTCCCCCTGTCAAGCAGCAACCCTGGTCAGAGCACGACGGTTAGTTGGCGGTGAAGATGCAAAGCCAACCATCAATTGACAAGTTGGGTGAATTCGTAAAGAGCAGGCAGTGCTCTGGGACCGATCAGATCAATCGCGGGTGGATAAAAGCTCGAAGTCAACCTTTGAGTTGACCTCGGCTCGCGGCAGGCTGCTCGCGCGAGGTTGAAGAAGACAACCAGGCTATTTACCAAAAAGCCCACCTGTATCTTTAGCCCAGGTAAGGGAATTCTCACCCTTTTCATTAGTTTGATCATGAGTAAGGCGCGCGATCGCGGACCATTGGATTCTACATGGTCCAGTGGACCATGGATCGAGCAGCCGGCAATTTTTCAAGAAATTGATTTTCTTTGCAAAATTTGTAGAAATTGCTAGGAAGCTCCGATGGATGAACTTCATATATGAAAATTGATCAAAAAAATATGAGGAACCTGATAAAAATAGTTTTGAAACCTGATTTCATTCCTAATTGCAAAATTATATTAAGTTGATGAAAAGTGCATTAAAGTTAGGTTTGAAACCCTAATTGTGATTAAAGATTGAATCTATGATGTTTAATGGGTTAATTTGAGTACTAATAACCTGTTGAATGATAATGAAAGATTCCAATATGATCTAGATGAGAATTTGCATGTTTTAGGGTTTTAAACCAAGAATCCATGTTAATACATGTAGAAACCCTAATTTAGGGTAAAGGATGAGTTTGATATGTTTAATTCGAAATATTTGGAAATATGTTGATAATTAGTTATCCTAAGCCTGTTAGGAGAGATATGACAAGATAATTAGGGTTTATGAGTAGCTTTACTTATTTAGGGTTTGTAGTGATAAAAGTGATAACGAAACCCTAATAGCAAGTGAAACCCTAAAAGAAAGTAGAAACCTTAGGAAGCAAGTTAGATGGAATAGATCTTTATAACATGAGTAGTGAAGGAAATTGTATGGTTATTTCAGGATCCTCATTGTGTGAATTGCTTGCTTGCTTGGATTTCATACTTGCTTGGAATATTGCTATCTTGATTTGGCTGAACATGTGGTTATTTATGAATAATCAATCTGGTTTCATGAAGTTTTCTCAAACTTTTGATCGAGTGGATGCAACCAAAACTTTTGAGTGTTTATTTATGCAATCCTGTAAAGTCACTATGATTATCACAATTAAGTATATATGTGCATTCTCAAACCTACATGCCACCCTGATGTATGATGCATGACCAAGCCCCAAAGGGAAGGTCTAATCAGTCAAGCCCCAGAGGGAAGACCATTGGGCACCATGAGAGGTGACCCCAAGCACAAAGCTCAGGATGGAGAAGGTGTCCGTATGTCCCTTGCAAGGACAAAACCCTAAGAGAGGGTAATCTAGGGTTTAGGGAAAAAGCAGTTGAGAATGTCACATTGAAAACATAATTTGGATTGATAATAACTTATTTGTGATAATTAGGTTGTTAGCAGTTATTTGTGAAATTATGATTGTCCCCCACATACCGGTATAGACATATACTGACCGACATTTTTATTGTTGGCATTTTAGGTACAATCATTGAAAAGGACAAATAGTAAATTGAAACATTGTGAATGTACAAATAATCAGTTCAAGGAGGATTAGATAGATAGACTCCATCTATGGATAGAAGTCTAGAAATCCTAAAATTTTACAAGGTATGCAAGAGATTTATTTTATTCCAGCTTTCTAGTTTAGTTTTAGTAGAATTTGATAATTATTATTGATTAAATGTCGAACCAATGATCTGAAAATATTGGGATAACACCTCTGACCTTCTGGTCTCCCTTAATTGGGTGTTACCGAGAGGCGGGGTCGTTACATTTGGTATTAGAGTCGTGGTTCCTCATTTAATCCTTAGTAATTGTTAAATTTTATAAACTTTGTAGAACTGAGGGAGTTATTAGAGGATTTTCTAAAAGACGAAGGTGTCTCGAAAAGGATCACGGTCCAGGGGCTGGAAATATTTTTCTCTACCCCACTAGTCAGTCACAAGGACTCCCAGATGCAGTGTGACTACATGGCCAATGTCTGAGGTTCTGACTCGAAATAAGATACCTTTAGGACTCTCTCATCTATTTCGTCCCTTCTCAACCCTAATTCAATTAAGGATTCTAGGATTTAGAGTTTTTCTCTCTCTTCCCCACCCTCTCATGGTAAGGGTAAGTATGATAAGGATTAAGGAATATTCCAACAAATTAATAAAAGATACGTAAACAAGATGTCATCGACATAAGTATAACTAGTTTAAATGTAAACTAAAGTTTGATTGTATGCTTATGTAGATGGCTTGAGTGATGACCGTAGCTATCCCTGAGGCCACCGAGAACCCAGCTAGGGGTGGTTGGCCTCCCTGCAAGGGAAAGAGATCTTATGAGAAGAGGAAGAGGAACCATGGTGGTGAGTCCTCTAAGAAGAGAAAGATACCTGAGATAGCCTCGGAAGATGGCCCTGATCCTAAGTCGGTACCCTTCGACAACCCCGAGATGGACCAGGAAGAGGAACACATGTCTAAGGACGAGGTCAAGTTTGAGGAGAACCAGACTGGTGGTCCAGGACCGACAATGGTGGTTCACACCCCTGATGCCCTATGGATGGAACAACAGAAGAGGCTAATTGAGGCCATCAGTGCTCTGGCCCTCAGAGATATAGCCAGAGATGAAAATGGAGAATCACTTTATGTTCGTCCCTGATTTGGAGTCACCATTTTGGACTTTGTTAAGCTAAACATCGAGAGATTCTGGGGAGAGGATAAGACTGAAGTGGTCGACAAAGCAGATGCTTGGCTGTTGGCAGTCGAGAATAGTTTTCGCATGCTGGAGGTACAACCAAATAAGAATGTTCTTTTTGGTGCTCATCTCTTGGAAGGAGCAGCCAAGATCTGGTGGAAATACCACATCATGGAATGAGATCTAAGTGAGGAACCAATGGCATGGACCGAATTCCAGACTATCTTCACCACCAGATTCATCCCCACCTCAGTTAAGAAGGAGAAGGAAAGAGAGTTCACCAACATGATCCAGGGTAACCTAGCCATAAGTTTCGCATCCTGGAGCATTTTGGGCACATGATGGATGAGGAAAGGCGGGTAGACCATTTTATGGAGCATCTTCATCTCACAATCAAGCCTCATGTGATGACGAGTAAACCTGCAACCTTCGCTGAAGCCTACAACACCGCCTTAGACATGGAGAGGATAGTGATGCCTGCTTAGAACCCACCTAAAGGATATCTAGGTTTCACTAAAGGTACTCAAGGACAGAAGAATGACCAAAAGAAAGGACAAGGGCGTAACCACAACAAGGGAAAGCATGGACACAAGGGAAAGCCATGTGGTGAGAGTCACTTTCAGAAGTGTCGTACCTGTGGAAAAACACATCCTGGGAAGTGCCGCTTTGAGAAGAGGGTGTGTTACCATTGCCACCAGGAGGGACACTTCATCGCCAACTATCCTCTGCCTGATCCAAGAGGTCCAGTGGCAGTGCAACCAATGGCAACATCACCCCTAGTGGGAGGTGGAGTACCAGCTGGAGGTCCAACTGTTGGAGAGATAAGACAAGCCTGAGTGTTCACCATTGACAATGAAGAAGCCCAAGCAAATGCTAATAGGTTGATTGAGGGTAATAACCCATAGAGTTTTCCTTTCAGTTTAGTTTGATCATGTAATAGCAGTTTGATACAGTATGAAACTATGTAGGCATGCTTGAAGTCATGTGACAAAATGTAAAAGCTCTTTTTGATTCTGGTTCTAATAATACTTTCATTTTAATTAAGAAATCTGGCAACTATGCTTTGTTTGGACATCATGGATTTAGGCTATGTTTTGGATGTCACAACCCCAAGCGGTCGAATATATGCATATCTTTCAAAAACCCCTGTCTTGCCAGTTAAGTACCTGAGTCATGTTCTTCCCACTGACTTCATCCTCCTCGATATGAATGATTTTGATGTAATCATTGGTATGGAATGGATTTACACCTATAGAGCACAAATTGACTGTAGAGAGAAGAAGATCCTTATTAGGAAACCTGGTCATCCACACTTCACCATTCGAGGAAGGAGAGATGTGACTACCAGCCTTTATGTGTCAGCTTTAAAGGCTGAGCAGATGATATCCAAAGGATGTTGAGCATACCTAGCCATAGTCACCGAGCCTGAGGCCAAGGTACGACCCTTAGAGGAGATAGAGGTTGTCCGGGAGTATGAGGATGTGTTTCCAGATGATCTACTAGGGATTTCCCCTGAGAGGGAGGTATATTTCTCCATTGAGTTAGCTCCCGGGACTAGCCATATATCTAAGGAACCCTATAGAATGGCCCCAACAGAGTTTCTTGAGTTGAAAACTCTATTGTAGGAGTTGTTAGATAAAGGTTTCATCTGACCTAGTACATCACCATGGGAGAACCAATCCTTTTTGTGAAGAAGAAGGATGGATCACTCTGGATGTGTATTGATTACAGGATGATCAACCAGGAGACCATTAAGAACAAGTACCCTTACCTAGGATAGATGACCTTTTTGACCAACTCAAATCACCCTGAGTCTTTTCCAAAATCGATTTGAGATCAGGATACCATCAGGTGAGAGTGAGAAGTGAGGATATACCTAAGACAACTTTTCAAACCCGATATGGCCATTATGAGTTTGTGGTCATGCCGTTTGGGTTGTTCAATGCACCCAATGTCTTTATGAGCCTTATGAACAGTGTGTTCCAACCCTTCCTTGACTCCTTTGTGATCGTGTTCATAGATGACATCTTGGTGTATTCTGATGACCTAGCTCAACACCGTGACCATCTGGGTAGAGTCCTTGATATCCTGAGAAAGTAGAAGTTCTATGGAAAGTTCTCGAAATGTGAGTTTTGGATAGACCAAGTCATGTTTCTCGGGCACATCATCTCAGGAGGAACGATCATCATAGATCTAGCTGAAGTGTTGGCAGTTTGAGACTGGCCTGCACTAAAGAACCTCTCTGAGATTCGTAGCTTCTTGGGGTTGGATGGATACTATCGACGCTTCATCAAGGATTTCTTGAAGACCGCCTTGCCGCTTACCATGTTGACTCGAAAGCATGTGAAGTTTGTGTGGTCCGATACATGTGAGGCTCATTTTTAGGAGCTAAAGGAGAAGCTAACCACCACCCCAGTATTGACCCCACCTTATGGCAATGAGGGTTTTGTGATATTCACCGATGCTTTAAAGATGGGACTTGGCTGTGTGTTGGAACACAATTGGCATGTGGTTGCATATGCCTCTCGACAACTCAAGCCCAACGAGGTGAACTACCTGACGCATGACTTAGAGCTGGCTGCTATCATCCATGCGTTGAAGATATGGAGGCATTACCTGTACAATGCTACCTTTGAGATACTCACCGACCATAAGAGCCTGAAGTACCTCCTGACATAGAGAGACCTGAACCTATGACAACAATAATGGATGGAGTACATGAAGGATTACGACTTCACCATCGCCTATCATCCTGGAAAGGTGAATGTCGTAGCTGATGCGTTGAGTCAAAAATAGCTCAGGTGTGCAACTGTTTTTTCCAATCAATGGAAGAGCTTAGAAGAGCTGGTGGAGTGGACTCCGCAACCATTAGAGGACTGAGTTCGATTGGCCAATATTTAGATTCAGTCAGAGCTATTGAACGAGATAGTGGAGGCATAGTTGACCAGTTCAGAACTCAGCAGAATGAAGGGCTTGATGATGAAGCCACATACCCGTCTCTCAGTGGGAATAGATGGAGGGATCATATTTGAGAATCGTATATGGGTTCCTAAAGATTCACTGTTAAAGGAATGTATCTTGCGAGAGGCTCATGGTTCTAAGTATATGGTACACCCGGGCACTACAAAGATGTTTAAGGATCTGTAGAGGTATTTCTGGTGGCCAGGAATGAAGAGAGACATTGCGGCATATGTGGCCAACTGTCTTACGTGCCAGATGGTGAAGGTTGAACACCAATGACCTGACAGACTTTTACAATCGATAGAGATTCCAGAGTGGAAATGGGAGCATATCACCATGGATTTCATGGTGGGTCTACCCCAAACCAAGAGAGGTCATGATGCGATATGGGTTGTGGTAGATTGCCTTACCAAGTCAGCACACTTCCTTGCCCTAAAGACCACTACCAAGGTGTCAGACCTAGCTGAGCTGTAAATCAGGGAGATATTATGTTTGCATGGTGTACCCGGTTCCATCATCTCTGATAGAGGCCCGAAGTTCACTTCCAAGTTGTGGAAGCAAGTACAGAAGGGACCTAGTATAAGGTTGAATTTCAATACTTCTTATCACCCCCAGACAGATGGTCAGTCAGAGAGGACGATCCAGACGTTAGAGGATCTGTTGAGAGCTTGTGTGCTTGATTGGGGTGGATCATGTGAACAGTACTTACCTTTGGCTGAGTTTGCCTACAACAAAAACTAACAAGCTAGTATCAGGATGCCTCCGTATGAAGCTCTTTATGGGAGACTGTGTTAGTCACTACTTCACTGGGATGATGTTGGTGAGAGGACCTTGTTGAGGTCAGATGAGCTCCAAGTGTATGCAGATAAAGTTTCTTTGATCAAGCAGAGGCTGAAGAGAGCCCAGGATCGACAGAAGTCATATGTTGATGCGAAGCGGACTGACATGCAGTTCACCGTGTGGTCCAGTGGACCACAAATTGAGAGACTGATGATTTTTCAGGAAATAATAGATAATCCAAGAAATTGATTTTCTTCACAAAATTCATAGAATTTGCTAGGAAGCTCCGATGTATGAACTTAATATATGAAAATTGATCAAAAAAATATGAGGAACCTGATAAAAATAGTTTTAGAATCTGATTTTGTTCCGAATTGCAAAAGTATATTAAGTTGATGAAAAGTGCATTAAACTTAGGTTAGAAACCCTAATTGTGATTAAAGATTGAATCTATGATGTTTAATGGGTTAATTTGAGTACTAATAACCTGTTGAATGATAATGAAAGATTTGAATCCGATCTAGATGAGAATTTGCATGTTTTAGGGTTTTAAACCAAGAATCCATGTTAATGCATGTAGAAACCCTAATTTAGGGTAAAGGATGAGTTTGATATGTTTAATTCAAAATATTTGGAGATATGCTGATAATTGTTGATTGTTAGCCTATTAGGAGAGATAGGATAAGATAATTAGGGTTTATGAGTAGTTTTACTTATTTAGGGTTTGTAGTGACAAAAGTGATAACGAAACCCTAATAGCAAGTGAAACCCTAAAAGAAAGTAGAAACCCTAGGACGCAAGTTAGATGGAATGGATCTTGATAACATGAGTAGTGAAGGAATTTTATGGTTATTTTAGGATCCTCATTTTGTGAATTGCTTACTTGACTGGATTTCATATTTTCTTGGAATATTGCTATCTTGATTCGGCTGAACAGGTATGGTTATTTATGAATAATCGATCTAGTTTCACAAAGTTTTCTCAAACATTTGATCAATTGGATGCAACCTAAACTGTTGAGTGTTTATTTATGCAGTCCTATAAAGTCACTATGATTATCACAATTAAGTATATATGTGCATTCTAGAACCTACATGCCACCCTGATGTATGATACATGACTAAGCCCCGAAGGGAAGGTCTAATCGATCAAGCCCCAGAGGGAAGACCATTGGGCACCATGAGAGGTGACCCCAAGCACCAAGCTCAGGATGGAGAAGGTGGCCTTATGTCCCATGCAAGGAAAAAACCCTAAGAGAGGGTAATCTAGGGTTTAGGGCAAAAGCGGTTGAGAATGTCACATTGAAAACGCAATTTGGATTGTTAATAACTTATTTGTGATAATTAGGTTGTTAACAGTTATTTGTGAAATTGTGATTGTCCCCAACATATAGGTATAGAAATATATTGACCAACATTTTGATTATCAGCATTTTAGGTACAATCATTGAAAAGGACAAACAGTAAATTGAAACATTATGAATGTACGAATAATCAGTTCAAGGAGGATTAGATAGATAGACTCCATCTGTGGATATAAGTCTATAAATATAAATTTTTTACATGGTATGCAAGAGATTTATTTTATTCCTACTTTCCAATTTAGTTTTAGTGGAATTTGATAATTATTTTTGATTAAATATCGAACCAGTGATCCGAAAATATTGGGATGTCGTCTCTGACCTTCTGGTCTCCCTTAATTGGGGGTTAGAGGAAGGTGGGGTCATTACATATGTGTGCATGCCACAATGGTCGGGCACAAGGAGGAACATGAGCACATGAGGGGTGCAGTGGTATCGGTGGTAGTGTAGTTGAGGGAGGAAGAGAGTTGGGTGGTAGGTGTGAGGCATGCTGATGAGCTTGGTGTTGTCTGTGAGGAAAAGGGTGAGATATTGGATAGTGTATGAGTTTATGTAGCAACATGGTGAAGAACGATGTGTAGAGGATTCCCAATGGATTTGTAGGTCTGTTGCCTTAGTCGTAGGGCACCCCGAAAGAGGTAGGATGTGGTGGTTGAGGAGGATGGATGATGAGGAATGATGTTGTTCATGGAACTGCCTGTCAATACTTTACTCTTCTTGGTGTTTCTTGGCATCATTGGGTAGGTAGAGGAGGAAGAAGTGATACAAGGAGTCAAGGAGTGAGAGGGGTTGTTGATGGTGTATGAGATACTAGTGAGGGGTGGCTGAGAGAAAAACATGCCAAGCATTTAGGGCTAGTGGAACGTGGGGCAGAAGAAATAGATGAGGAAGGTAGAGAGGAAGAGGAAGAGAAAATGAAGGAGGGGTCTTGGTTACCTTCATCTTTTGCAGATGGAGTCCATGTGAGGGACAGTCTAGGGTTTGCAACTGTGAAGAAGGTAACACACATGGTGCATTAGATAGAGGTAATTAAGGGGCTATATCTTTTGAATGACAGTCAAATGCTATTATGTGTATTATTATATATTACTTAAACAAATTAAATAGGTGGCCAAATTATGTCTGATTTGATTGAAAATAACAAGGTAGGATAATTAGGATGTGACAAAAACCAAATCTCACATTTATTTTATATTGTTGAAAACATTTGATGTTACATTTCATTAATTGTATATAAGCATACTCTTAATCCATTAACTCCTCTCCATAAGTCATTTGTGGTATGATATTTCATATTATTTGGTTTTCCACCATCTCTTACTCCTAGGATTATTCTAGAGTGTCAAACCAAGTCCAATCTACTGATTAATTTTGTATCAACTCATATTATTTAATTTATAATAGTTACTTTAATCTTAAAATTTGTACATGATATTTATCAATTCATGGTGTTATTTAACTGTAATTATTCCTAATATATTCCAAGTATGGATAAGAGTACTAGATATTAACATACTCAATAAGGCATCTAGGATAAAGGTGGGTTAAACTATAACCTAGATTTTGAGTATGTTAGAATACTCCACCCCTTAAAGAGGATTTCGTCCCCTAAATCCACCCATTCATAAACTAGCATGCTTTGTTTTACCACCTATCATATGTAACTTTTCAAACTAGTCATCACACACATGAAAAGTATCATGCTTTACTTAATCTCCCTTTACTTCATTTTGTTATTCCCACTTGGGGAAAGGGTGTACATTCTCTATGTCTAACATTCAGATGTATTTAACTTGGTTTCAAATTAGAGTTATATAAACCATTATTTTTAAAGGAATTTGGAGAATAGGGGCTTTAAGTTCAACACATTAAACATTAACTATCCAATTTAATTAATTTATTTATCTATCCTTTTATTATTATTATTGTGTTGATTATTATTAATTAACCTTACTTTGCTTTTTTCATCAGTTAGATAGTTGAATCATTCATAGTTGTTAACTACATCATGGTTTGTCCATTTATCTGATTAAATGCACGTTTTATTTACTTGGAAATTACAAGCATTACTTATTAAATACATTATTAAGTTCATATAGTCCTTAAGTTAAGTTGCATTCCTAATGAATAAAGCATACATGAATACACCCATTAAAAGGATTAGTCTACAATCTAACTAATCACGAGATATAATAGGGTAGGTCGACTAGGCCATACATATCTAGAATTATTCTTCATACTTACTACTTCTTAGGTCTAGATTATAGGTTATACCTAACCAGTCATAAGGTCTTCTCTAAAGAGCTTCTACACTACTTATTCCTTGTTGTGGTGATGATTTAGTTCCAAAAACCATCAAATAAATTTGAAAAGATTTTCTCTTTGTACATATATTATAACAATGAAAATAAGTTTGATGATAAGAATTTGCAAGGGAAATATAAAAATGGCACCAAATTGATTCTACAACCTAGTCAACCACTTTCTACTACGACACACCTACTTTTGTTATGTAATCACTTCATGCTACTAAAAGGGGCTAATCATAACTACAGCTGAGAGGGTACACCAATGTATCCCTAACCTATAGCATAGGAGGGGTGGGAATAATTTCCTTACATATAGTGAACTCTATTAGATCCTACTAGGGCATGAAATACATCATTCTTCATTTAAAATAATCATAATGTACACTACTTCATAGAGAGACGTAGGAGATTCATATGGTTATCTGACACTATAGGAAGTAACTAGGGTTCTCCTCACTTGTTAGTTTAAAATAATGGTTCCTTTGCAAGACTAGGTGAACTATATTGTTATATCACCCATCATCTCATTCACTAGGTAATCTAGTTTCACCATGGAGATGAGAGAGGTGGGTTCTTAAGAGAACCTACAAGACACATCACATTACCTTCTTCAACCATCCCTTGGAATGGAGCACAAGAGCTCCAAGGGGATGATGTCCATCCCTTACATATGAATATTCCAGCAAAGCTTATGTAGGAATAACTCCATGATGAAGGAAAGGCATGCTTAAATGTAACCAAGCTAGTTCAGGTTATCACTTATCATCATGGTTC
Source organism: Alisma plantago-aquatica (assembly GCA_963693085.1). Lineage (NCBI taxonomy): Eukaryota > Viridiplantae > Streptophyta > Magnoliopsida > Alismatales > Alismataceae > Alisma > Alisma plantago-aquatica. The sequence continues at coordinate 555,344,956 of OY856409.1, forward strand.
TAAAACTTACACCGGGTTCTAACATTTGTTATCCAGACGTACTTAGTAGCAAGTGGACATATGTGAGACAAGCTAGAAAAACTACAACATATAGGGTTTAAGGTGAAAACTAAGGTTAAGCCTAGATATGAATGTTTAAGTCGACCTACACATCACAGTTCTCCAACAAGCTTTCCAAAAAATATGAGGGGGAAACCATTCACCACAAGGGTTAACTCCTACGCATGTGCCATTTCAAACTCCATAAGGAGGATAATGTGATTACGGTTATTCCAAACAAAGTCTTGACAACATAGATAATTTAAAGAGTGGATTTGATCAAACTGGTCAGGGTTTGAAATCCTAATTTGTATTGCATGACTAAGGGACAAGTATATGAATCAACCTATATCGGATTACTTAACCACCTAATTAAGGAATGACATGGGATAACTTGAAATAGTCAAGTCACCAGTTTCTTAGGCTCTAATACCATGTTGTAAAGATTGGGACCGTATAGTGGGACTGCACAAATGGTATAATACATGAGCCATTAAAGGTTAAGCAGTTGAAAATATAACTATTTACAAAGTTAAAAAATGTTCCACATATATAAGTTTCTCACCCTAAGGGTGGTACATAAAAATGAAAATACTACATCTATTTTCAGAAGAGCCACAGTTTTAGAGAGCAACCTAGCATCTCAAGCTATCCATACGCCAACTTCATGTATACATCCTTCATGTGTCCATGTCATTCAAAGCACCTATACCTCAATGGTTTTGGGAACAACCAGAAAATAGATAAAAAATGGTATGCGTCAGCAAAAACTGGTATATGTGCATAATATAGATATTTGGGCATTTTTAGGACATAAAGTACAACAAAGGGTGTTCTCGTAAGAGGGGGTATTTGAACTTGAGTAAGTTCAAGAGAATGAATTTCAAGAGAATGAGACATTTAAATGATATGAAAAGTCTTTCAACAATTCACAACATCACAATAATTAGATATGTTCACATGTAGAATAATTATACTAAAATAGCTATGGCAAGGCCAAGGCACCACTAGATCTTTGGCCTAACTAAAAATGAATGGAATAGTGCACCCCACATAAAGATATGGAAAGCACACCCCGGGTGGAATAACACGCCCTAATGGTTGTGCATAAGCACCATACAATAGATATCTAGATAAATAATAAAAAATGTGCAAATAGGGTGGCAAGATAATGTGTAAGTCAAAATGCACATCTCTAGGTGCTAATAACAATGCAAGTGGGGTCATAGACCCAAGACTACACAATGTTTATCCATTTCAATGGAATCATGGGATTGTGTTTCAGAGAATAAGGTATTCGTCATGGAGAAAATTAAAGGCCAATTACAAATTAATTCCTCTCTATAGTAATATTTAAGTCAGGTTAATGCCCAAAAATATATAGGGAAAAGAACATATCTTATGCGTTCAAAAGTTAATTCTAATAAGGCAGTTGGTCCACTATGTCATCTATTCATCCTATAGGTATATTATCTTATGTCAGTTGAAACAAATCAAACATGTGTATTCATTCTCAACTTGTCTATATGTATGTAGTTCTTACCCTAATATCGATCACTTAATGTCATAATAGGGTTTTTAGTCAATTTAAATGAACATATGATCCATTTGACATCCGGTTTGTTTATTAGATCCCTCTTTAGCTATATAAGTCAGAGTATGCCTAGGTAAATTATATGTGTTGTTAGGAGTATTCATTTTTCCAATTTAAGTCTTGTAATGTCATTCTCTCTCCTTGTCTCGTGTATTTATGTGTTCAAATATGTCAAAGTCAAGCAATACATGAGATATCATTGAATCATAGTACCCTTTTAGGAAAATCTAGGGTTAAATTCACATATAACAATCATTAGATTGATGTATCAACTAGGTTAGCTTATTATTCAAACACTCATGTTTCATATGCAAAATTTAACTAGTCTATCATATGAAAATAAATATTACTAATATAATTCTATTGATCGCATACCTTATGCTAACTTATATACTGATACAAATGGGAGTGCATATATACTAATATGTTGTGTGCCAATGTCTGGTTATTATCCAAATTCATAACCTATTACATATTAGAGATCATGTTATCATTTGGTTGATATACATTATATAATTCCAAAATTTCAATTTACATAAATTAATGAATTGATCAAGACCTACATATACTATTATATAAATTCGATCGACCAAGTTTTCTTACTAATTTCTAGTATTCCTATGAAGTTATGATATGATTAATTATCTAGGTAGTTTATATAAATGGTTTTCACTTAGATTAAGACTATTAACCCCATGTATATATTATGACTCATAAGATAAATGTACATGAGAAATAATGATAAACTTACTAAATCATGGATGAAGACTTCTAATATGTAGATTTTATGGTGGAAAAGATCCAAAATGATGGACTGTCTCATCATCTCTAGGAGTGTTGATGGGCATTTTGTGACTACGTAATGACTATGGTAGCCTCCAAGGATCCACCAGAGATAATGTTATAGTGTGGTGGCTTGAGTTGATCATCATATTCTTCTATATTTGTTGGAGTTTTGTACTTTATCCTAATGATTGATGGTGATGGAGAGGAAGAGTTTTATCTCATGGATTGTAATATGTAATTAAGATGCATGTCATTCGGAAGGTCACTGGTGATGGCGGTCCTGGATCTACAAGCATCTTCATAGTCATGCATGTCTTCCAACAGTGGTCCAAGGGGTCTGGCGGTGGCAATGGAGGATGAAGGACTGATCATGTGGGGGAACTAGTGCAACATATACATGAAAGATGGTGACTGATAGAGTTGTCATCAACCTTTATAGGAAGTAGAAGCAGTGGTGCACCACCTTCTCTCTCTTTGTCATAGCGACTAGAGGTGCCAAGAGGATGAAGGAGACATTTAGAATCTAGATAAGGCGGCAATGGCTGCTGCATTCAGGGCAAGCATGATGGTTCTTTCCATAAGCTATGACATTGTTGTTTTTGAGGAAGGAGATGAACTATGGTTGAGTGTTGATTGTTGGCACCATAGGTGAATGGATGGAGTGTTGCTGGCCATTGTAGAAGCCTGCTCTACCATGGATAAGGTGCATGAATCTTGGGACATCTAGAGGCTAGGGTTTAGGGCTAACAAGAAGAAAATAGGAGGAATAGAAGAAGAAGTGGAAGATTGTCTTGGGGGGTTGCAGAACTCATTGATGACTGTAAGATCTGCAAGTGGGTGACTCCAATTGTTGTGAGAAAGGATGATTGCAGGTGTGCTTGCCACAGTGGTCGGGTACAAGGAGTAACATGAGAACAAGAGGAGTGCAATGGTGTCAACAATAGTGCAGTTGAGGGCGGAAGAGAGTTGGGTGGTGGGTGTGAGGCACACTAATGAGCATGGTGCCCTCTGTGAAGATACTGGTAAGATGTAGGGTGGAGGATGGATTTTTGTAGCAACATGGTGAAGTATGATATGTAGAGGATTGTTGTAAGTTTTGCAGGTATGTTACCTTATTTGTAGGGAATTGGGAAGAGGGAGGAAGGGGTGGTTAAGGAGGACAAATGATGAGGAGTGGTGTTGGCCGTGGCACTACCTAGCAATACTCAACTTTGCCTAGTGTTGCTTGGCTTTGTTGGGAAGGTAGAGGAGGAAGAAGTGAGGACATCAAGAAGGCAAGGGGATAGAGGGGTTGTTGACTGTGCAAGAGATACTAGTGAGGGGTGGCTGAGAGAAAAGCATGTCAGACGTTTAGGGCTAGCGCAATGTAGGGGAGAAGAAATTGATGAGTAAGGCAGAAAGGAAGAGGAAGAGAAAAGGAAGGAGGGGCATCGATTACATTCGTCTTCCATGGCCAGTGTCAACTTGAGGGATGGGACAAGGTTTGTAATTGCAAATAAAATAACACACAGGACACATTACATAGAGGTAATGAAGGGGCTATATTTTTTAAATGACAGTCAAATGCTATTATCTGTATTATTGTTTATAACTTAAAAAAAAATTAGGTGTCCAAATCAATTCTATTTTCATTGAAAATTACAAGGTAAAATAATTAGGATGTGAAACAACCAAATCTCATATTTTTTTTTATTTTGAAAACATTTGATGTTACGTTTCACTAATTGTACATAAGCATACCCTTAATCCATTAACTCCTATCAATAAGTCATTGCTCCTAGGATTATTCTAGAGTGTCAAACCAGGTCCAATCTATCGAGTTGTGTAGTTTGTGCATCAACTCATATTATTTAATTTATAATGGCTGCTTTAATCCTAAAATATCATACATACATGCCATTTATTAATTCATGGTATTATTCAACTTTAGTTATTCCTAATATATTCCAAGTTCGGATAAGAGTAGTAGATATTAACATACTCAATAAGTCATCTAGGATAAAGGGGGGTTAAACTATAACCTAGATTCGAGTATGTTACAACAATCCACCCCTTAAAAAGGATTTTGTCCCTAAAATCCACCTATTCAAAAACTACTATGCTTTGTTTTACCACCTATCATATGTAACTTGTCAAACTAGTCCTCCCTAGTCTTAGCACAAACATGAAAAGTATCATGCTTCACTTAATCTCCCTTCACTTCATTTTGTTATTACGAATTAGAGCAAGGGTGTACATTCTCTATGTCTAACATTCTGATGTACTGAAATTGGTTTCTAATTAGAGTTATATGGACAATTATTTTTAAAGAAACATGGAGAATAGGGGCTTTAAGTTTAAAACAATAGAAATTAAGTATCCAATTTCATTTATTTATTTATTTATTTATCTATTTATTATTAATATTATTAGTATTATTATGGTTATTATTATTATTCAACCTAACTATGATTATTTTTATCAATTAGATAATTGAATCATTCATAATCATTAACTACATCATGGTTTGTCCATTTAGCCTGATTAGGTGCTAGTTTTATTTACTTGGAGATATACAAACATTACTTATGGTATACAATATTAAGCTCATATCGTCCTTAAGTTAAGTTGCATTCCTAATGATTAAATCATACAGCCCCTAAAAATGGTTAGTCTACAATCTAACTAATCATGAGATATAATAGGGTAGGTCAACTAGGTCATGCATATCCAAACTTATTCTTCATACTTACTACTTCTCACATAGGTCTAGGTTACAGGTTGTACCTAACCAGCCATAGGGTTTTTGCTAAAGGGCTTCTACACTACTTATACCTTATTGTGGTGATGACTTTGTTCCAAACCACCAATAAATTTTTAAAAAATTTTCACTTTTTACATATATTGTAATAATGAAAATAAGTTTGACAAAAAGAACTTTGCAATGGAAATCTAAAAATGGTGCCAAATCAATCCAAGAACCAAGTCCACCACTTAATACTACTCTAAACACCTACTATTATTATGTCATCACTTCATGCTATTAAAAGTGGCTAATCATAATGTGACAGAGCAAGTTTTTACATTATTTTTCTCCCTCTTACAATTTTGTTATTTCCAATAATACCCTCAACCATCTCCCCTCATTTTTTATTAGAAAGGAATCACCAAATTCAATATAAAGCAAACCCTAGTTTCATATGAAGGTGAATTGTAGGTATTAATGTACTTAGTCAATAACCATGATCATCATTAAAATTTCAATCTCAAATTGATCCCATGTTTACATAATGACATTATTAAGCCACACCTAAAATTTCATTATAATTGGATGAACCAACTGAAAGTTATGGACATTTGAATTTTCACACATTATTTCATTTATTTAAACCCTTGGACCTAAGTTGGTCATTTTAAATTGATTATGTGTGACACATAAATGTCACACGCACCCTTAGAAGCTTGGACGCAGGCCTTTAACTATAGACCTTAGATCTTAGCCATCTAAAATAAGATCAATGACCACCAAGTCATCTTCAACGTCGACATCTACAGGTGGTTGGAAGCGCCCAAAGCCAAGATTTTTCCTTCCCCTCATCCTAACCACCTAGACCAAGTCATGCCTTGTATTTTAGAGGAGAGATTACCCTCTCTGAAACAAACTCAATGACCCTCCAAACGACCTTCCTCACTCTTGGAGCAGGGAGAACCACCTCCCATTTCTTTTGTGATCACACATGGCGGCGTGATCCATTTAGGAATTTCCCTTCTACACCTCCACCCCTCTATTTATGACCTCTAAAAGCTCTTCCAACACCCCTTAATCATCCCCACACTTCAGTTTCTTGAGATCCAACCCCGACATCTCTCTCCCCCACCCCGCCTTCAGCCACCTACACCGCCTCAATGACACCCCGACTCGCCTCACCACAGCAAATCATCACCACCATCACATTCATCATACAACATAACCTCTTCACGACATCTTGAATGCCCCACAACTTATCCTTTTCTCTCACACATCTCCTCACCGCCAACCTTCACCACCCTTGTAGCAGTGAGGAGCATCGCAAGCAGGCGTGGTGTGGGACCCTAATGCCTGGACACAGGATGACCTTGCGAAGGTACCTGCACCTTCTCATCCCCGACAAAGTGGCACTTTGCAAGCATGACTCTTGCCAGAGTTTGCTCTGGGATGTTGGAGCAAAGCAACCAAAGGAGGAGGAGGTGGGACCGTGACGCTAGTTGGAAGTCTAGGTGGACCACTCACCACATGCCAACTCAGCTGAGCAAGGTCGCGAGTTAGTAAAAGAAGGGTGGTATGCGTGGAGCTGACTGACCTAGCTGGACCTATCATTTGACACCACCTCAGTAAGGGAGCCACGCATTAGTGAGGGCCAAGGGAGGAGCGCTCGCCTGCGTGGACCAATCACAAGCATCCATGTAAGCTTTTTCTTCCATTTTAGTTAGAGAAACCTTTGTACCATAGGAAAATCATAGAAAATAATTGGAACATTAAAAATAGCAAAATTATATATCAAAATTATCAGACAAATATGAGGAATTGAATGGAACCACTTTCATAGCCCGATTCATTACCTTTTTTTTTCCAAATATACTATCCTTAAGCATAATGATTATCTCTTGATACAACCAGACCTATGGTGTGAATCAAACCTTAGTAAGGTCCTTGATCCTCTTTGTTTATGAAACCGTAATCATGTATGAATGATTATCTAGAAACCCTAAATTCTACTTTCTCTCTCTTTACATATGTATATTTCATGCATTAAATGCAAAACCTAATTTCTTTTATGACCCCACTATGATCCTTTTTGACCCCAAAAACCCTAGATCTAACCCTGAACCACTTGGATCAGGTGAATCCAAAAGAAGGAACCCTTAATGATCTAAACCTCTATAGAAGCCCTAAGATGAATGTTTCTTTCTTATATCACATGGGCATCGTTACTTAGATGAAATCCTAATTTTGAGATCTAATCTTATGACTCCAAAACAAGAAGATAATACCTAATCCAATCATAGGAAGATGAAAGTCACCCTCAAATAGAGATCAAACCCTAATAACCCCAAAGCCCTTATATGTGATGGTGAGAACTCATTATGACATTAGGTCTTTATTTATCTCTCAGGGTGATCTACTTTCTTAATCTAGACTTTTTGAAATCCATATTTGAGATACAAGATACGTGGATATAAGTATAAGACTAGTTTTGTCAGATGATCTAATTATGAGTAAATGCTAGCATGTAGTTGTATAATCTTTTTGGGTGTATATCTATAAATATTGTATCTTTTTTGCATTGAACACTACGAACACTAAGGAAAGATAATGGAATGTAGTTAATGATGATTCATTAATCTCCCTATTAGAGAGGGAAAGTATTAATGATGTCTAGCACCTCCCTAATGGTACAAGGTATGTGGGGAGATCCCTAATGGTATAAGGTACATGGGAATAGGGCCCAATAATATGTGTTGTGCTAAGTCCACCATAGTAATACATGTCCATTGAAATGTGAATCATAAATTGGGTTTACCCAATTTTCTTCCTTAATAATGTTTTCTTTTTCTTCTTCTTTTTCAAGTATTTTCAATATTCCAGCATAGTATAATATTTTTCAACCACGTACCAATATTATGGTGATCGTTTGTTTCTAATATTTTCTAGGTTCAAGGAACAAGTAAATCATTGCAAAGTACCTGAAGATGCTAATTAAAGTTATTGGAGGATAGCTAGATAGATGGCTATTTCTTATCTCTATTTTAGTTAGATAGTTGTTCTTATCCTAGATGATATATAGGTTTCTCTATATCCTATGTACTTTTCATTCCATAGAACTATTTCTTCCTTTTCCTGAATAATGTATTATGGCTTTTATCTTATGAATGATGATTTGTGTGGCCATATATGTGATGTTGTGAATAATGATCTAGCTTCCATGTAACTTTATATCACAATCACAATCCCTTAAATTTTCCCTCTTCACATCTTATAAATATGAGTAAACTCATATCTAGGGAATGTTAACTTGGAAATTGGACAGGAATTGGGGTCGTCACACATAACTACAACTAAGAGGGTGCACCGGTGTATCCCTAATCTATAGCATAGGAGGGGTGGCGAATGATTTCCTTACATATGGTAAACTCTATTAGATTCTACTAGGGCATGCCATCCATCATTCTTCATTTTAAAATAATCATATTGTACACTACTTCATTTTGAGATGTACAAGAGTCATATGTTTATCTGACACCATAGGAAGTAATTAGGGTTCTCCTCACTTGTTAGTTTACAAGCATGGTGCCTTCACAAGACCAACTTAACTATATTTTTATATCACTCATTATTTCATTCACTAGGTAAACTAGTTTCACCATGGAGATGAGAAAAGTGGGTGCTTAAGAACACCTACAAGACACATTACATTACCTTCTTCATCCATCCCTAGCAATGGAGAACAAAATCTCCAACAAGATGGTGTCCAACCCTTATTTAGGTAGATTTGGGAAAAGCTTATGTAGGGATAACTCTATGCTGAAGGAAATACATTCTTAAACATAAATAAGATGGTTGAGGTTGTCACTTGTCATCATGGTTCTACAACTTACATCGGGTTTTAACATTTGTTACCCAGGCACACTCAATAGCAAGTGAATATATGTGAGGCAAGCTAGAAAAACAACAACATAAAGGGTTTAAGGTGAGAACTAAGGTTACACCTAGCTATGAGTATTCAAGTCAACCTACATGTCACAGTGATCCAACAAGCTTTCTAGAAAAAAAAGAGGGGAAACCATTCACCACAAGGGTTAACTTCTACACAGGTGACATTTCCACCTCCATAAGGAGGATAAGGGTGATTAGGGTTACTCCAAACTAAGCCTCAAAAACATAGATAATTTGGAGAGTGGAGTTAACCAAATTGGTTAGGGTTTGAAATCCTAATTTGTATTGCATAACTAATGGACAAGTATATGAATCAACCTATATAGGATAATTAACCACCTAATTAAGGAATGACATGGGATAACTTGAAATAGTCAAGTCACTAACTCCTTAGGCTGTGATACCATGTTGTAAAGAGTAGGACCACATACTGGCCCACTAAAATGGTATAATACATGAGCCATGAAAGGTTAATTAGATGAAAACATAACTATTTACAAAGTTACAAAATGTTCCATATACCTAAGTTTCTCACCCTAAGGGTTGTGCATAAAAATGAAAATGCTACATTTCCTTGAAATAAGAGCCCCAGTTGTAGAGGGAAACCTGGAAATCTCAAGCTATCCTCATGCCAACTTCATATATACATCCTTCATGTGTCCATATCCTTCAAAGAAGCTATACCTGGGTGGTTTTGGGAGAACCAAGAAAATAGATAAAAAATGGTACGTGTCAACAAAAACTGGTTTATGTGCACAATATAAATATTTGGGCATTTTCAAGACATGAAGTAAAAAAAAGGATGTTCCTATAAGAGGGTGTGTTTGGATTTAAGTAAGTTCAAGAGAATGAGGCATTTGAATTTTAGAGTACAATATTCGAGATGAAAAGTCTTGCCATTATTCACAACATCACAACAACTAGATATATTTGCATGCAGATATATTTAGACTACAATAGCTATAGTATGACCAACAAAACACTAGATGTTTGTCCTAAGTTAAATGGGTGGAATAGCACACCCTGGGTGGAATAGCGAGCCCCAACATAAAAGCGGTGGAAAAGCACACCTTGAGTGGAATAGTGCTCCCCAATGGTTGTGCATGAGAACCATACAATAAATATCTAGATAAATAATAAAACCTACAAAAATAGGGTGAAAATATGATGTATAAGTCATCATTCACATTTCCAAGTGCTAATAACAATGCAAGTGGGGTCATAGACCCAAGGCAACAAAACAATTACCTATTTTAGTGGAATCATGGGCTTGTATTTTAGAGAATAAGGAATTTCACCAAGGAGAAAATTAAAGGTCAATTAATAAGAAATGACTAACTATAGGAATATTTAAGTTAGGTTAATTCCCAAAAATAAATAGGGAGGAGCACACACCTTATGCATTCAAAAGTTAACTTTAATAAGATAGTTGGTCCACTATGTCATCTCTTCCTCCTAGAAGTATATTATCTTATGTCAATCAAAACAAATCAAACATGTGTATTCATTCTCAACTTGTCCATATGTATATAGTTTATACCCTAGTGTCGATCACTTAATGTCATATTAAGGTTGTTAATCTCTTTAAATGAACATATGATCTATTTGACATCCATTTTGTTTATTAGATCCCTCTTTTAGTATATAAGTCAAAGTATGCCTAGGTATATTATGTGTGGTTCAGAGTGCTCATTTTTAAAATTTAAGTCTTGTATTGTTGTTCTATCTCCTTGTATCATGTAGTTCCATTTGGTCAAATAGGTCAGTTAGGCATTACATGAAATATCATTCAATCATAGTACCCTTTTAGGAAACTCTAGGGTTGAATTCACATATGACAATCACTAGATTGATGTATCCACTAGGTTATATTATTATTATTACACTCATGTTTCATATGCAAAATTTAACTAGTCTATCATATGAAAATAAATGTTACTAATATAATTCTATGGAACTTCAAACCTTATGCTAACTTATATAATGATACAAATGGGAGTGCATATATACTAATATGTTGTGTGCCTATGTCTGATTATTATCCAACTTCATAACCTATTACATATTAGTGATTATGCTATAATGTGTTCGATATACATTATATAATTTCAAATTTTCAATTTACAGATATTAATGTACCAATCAAGAACTACATATACTAGTACATAAAATTGATCAACCAAGTTTTCATACTAATTACTAGTATGCCTATGAAGTTGTGATATGATTAATCATCTAGGTAGTTTATATAAATGGTTTTCACTTGGATTAAGACTATTATCCCCATTTCTATATATGACTCATAATTTTAATGTACAGGAGCAAGAATGATTAACTTACTGAATCACAGATGAAGACTTCTAGTAAATGGATTTTGTGCTGGAACAGATCCAAGATGATGGACTGAATCATCATCTCTAGGAGTGGTGATGGGTATTCTACAACTAAGTAATGACTAAGGTGACCTCCAAGGATTTACCAGAGAGGATGTTACTATGTGGTGGCTTGAGTTTATCATCATATTCTTCCATATTTGTCAGAGTTTGGCACTTCTTCTCAAAGCTCGATGGTGATGAAAAGGATGAGTTTTATCTCACCGACTGCAATATGTACCGAAGATGCAGGTCATTAGGAAGGTCAAGGTGATGTTGTTACCAGATCTACAAGCATCTTCATAGTCGTATGTGTCTTCTAGCAGTAGTCCAATGGGTTCGATGATGGTGGGGATGGAGGATGATGGACTGATGAGGTGGGGGAACTAGTGCAACAAATACACAACATATGGTCATTGCCATAGTTGTCATCAACCTTTGTAGGCAGAAACATCAGTGGTACCCCCATTTTCTCTCTTTCTGTGATAGTGGTTAGAGATGTCAAGAGGATGAAGGAGGTGTTCAAAATCTAGACACAGTTGCAGCGGCTGTTGCATTCATGGAAAGCACAAAAACTCCTTCAATAGGAGAAGACACCATCATTGTTGAGAAAGGGGATGAACTATAGTTGATTGGTGATTGTTGGTGCTAGAGGTGAATGGATGGAGGGTTGCTAGCCATTTGAGAAGGCTGCAAGATTCCCTTCCTGCCATGGATACAAGTGCATGGAGATAGATATATACAAAGGCTAGGGTTTAGGGCTAAGAGGAAGAGAACGAGAGGAAGAGAATAAGAGGAAGAGAAGAAGAAGTGACATGGTGTCTTGGGGGTTGTAGAATCCATTGTTGGATGCAGAATCTGCAAGAGGCCGACTCCAATTATTGCAATAAAGGTTGATGGTAGGTATTTCTTCCACAGTTGTGTTGCATAAGGAGGAATACAAGCACATGAGGAGTCTAGTGGTGTCAACGACCGTGCACTTGAGGTAGGAAGAGAGTTGGGTGGCGGGTGTGAGGCACACTGATGAGCTCGACACCATCTGTGAGGAAGCTAGCAAGATCAGGGGTAGTAGATGGATTTCTTGAACAACATGGTGAAGAAAGATGTGTAAAGGATCACTGATGGATTTGTAGGTCTGCTACATTGGTTGTGGAGCATGGGGAAAAGGTAGGAAGGGGTGGTTGTGGAGGTTGGGTGATAAGGAGTGGTGCAGGTTCGTGATACTGCCTAGAAATACTCAGCTCCTCCTGGTGTTGCTTGGCATTGTTGGGTAGGTAGAGGAGTAAGAAGTGAGGACATTAAGGAGGCAAGGATATAGAGGGTTTTTTGATGGCACACGAGATACTAGTAAGGGGTGGCTGGGAGAAAAGAATAGCATCCATTTAGGGCTAGAGGAATGTGGGGGAGAAGAAATATATGGGGAAGGTAGAGATGAAGAGGAAGATAAAAGGAAGGAGGGGCGTCAGTTACCTTTAGCCCATGGCTGGCGTCAACATGATTCTATTCATGCCGTCATCAGGGCTTGAACCTAAGACCTCTTAGTAATGCTCATGGTGTGTTACATAGAGTTTTGAAATGACAATCAAATGCTATTATGTATATTATTTTTTATAACTTTAACAAATTAATTAGGTGGCCAAATCAAGTCTGATTTGATTGAAAAGTATGAGGTAGGCTAACTAGAATATGACAAAACTGAATCTCACATTTATTTTATATTTTTAAAATGTTTGATGTTACATTTTATTAATTGTATGAAAGCATACCCTTAATCCATTAACTACTCTCAATAAGTCATTTATGGTATTATATTTCAAATTATTTGGTTTTCCACCATCTCTTGCTCCTACTATTATTCTAGAGTGTCAAACTAGGTCCAATCTATCGATTAATGTATTCGTACATCAACTCATGTTATTTAATGTGTAAGGTTACTTTAATCCAAAAATGTTATACATGCATGACATTTATCAATTCATGTATTATTTAACTCTAATATATTCCCACTCTGGGTAAGAGTACTAGGTATTAACATACTCAATAAGGCATCTAGGATAAGGGAGGGTTAAACAATAACCTAGATTTGAGTATGTTACAAACTGGGTTTTGTCTCCATTGGAAAACCCATGGTCATGTTTATTATTTTTCTTCCCATGGTTACTAGGGGTCATGCCAAGACATACATGACCCTTTCTTTTGAGTTTTTGATGATTCTAGACACCCAAAACACTTACTTTTTGCCACATCAATTTTCACATTAATGGTGAAAAATACATATTAAGACCTACACAATTCTTGAAATTGACGATTTTTTATGCAAATAGTTTGGAAAGTGAATCTTGATATTCTAAGCATCAAGATTTTTGGTGTGAGATCACAAAAGACTTCATATTTTCTAAAGTAGTCTAGATGAACTATAATTCAAAATACCATTCCTCTCTACATCTACCATGTCCTATCAAATACAATCTTTTCTAGGAAGGAGACCCAATGAGTCATCTTCAAGGAGCAATTTTTGTTCTTATGGTGCATGGAGAAGAAATACATTTGGATGTTGGGAAGTTTCTCCTAAAGAAATTGTACAACTATGACAAAACAAATAAAATTTATGGTGACATTCTCACTGGTGTCATTATCACAAAACTGACAGATTAGTTGCAATGGCTGAAAAACCACCCTACCTAGAGGAAACAACCTTATTGGTAAGTGATCGCTGGTGGATGGAACAATCCTTTAGTTTGACATGAGAAAGGACACATATTTTATGGACATCCATTAGCACCTAGAGGCCTCCTATTCACTCCTAGATCCAATAAGGGTATCCTTGTCAAACCCAACAAACTTCAAGTGGAAGACAAACCAACAACAACCATAGTCTGACGGTGCATTGCTTTCTTAACAAACACATCAACCAATTTCACTACCTGGAACCATATGCCCTAGAGCCCCTTCCAGATGCCAAGAAGGAAGTAGATTCTTGGCCTTCCTGTCTACCTCCATTGTAAGGGTCCTTTGGCCTTGGAACCTCATGGTAAGAGTCTAGTTGTACCTTGTCACAAACATATATGAGCATTGTGTAAATTGTTTCAAATAAGCTTGGGTTGGGGTGACAAGTAGACTTGTTTTAGTTGTACTTATATATTTTTCTATTTTTCTATTGCTATATTCCTTGCATCACATCTGCATTTTTATTTAATCTTGAATCTCATACTGAACTGTGTATTGTGTTTAATGTAAGCATGTTCATTTCATGTCATATGCAAGTTTGAATGTAGCCAATGTTGGACTCATAAAATTTTTCTTTGAAGTATCGTCAGTGCAATTCATATGTTTTGTTTTTTGAATTAGTTCAACACCATTACTTATATCTTGGTATTGTTTGGCCCAACTTTATGACAATGAAGAAAAAGTCATCATGCCTTTCAATTTAAATAGTGAACTACCTAAGTCTAACTCTATATATTGTTATAGTTGATTCTAGTATATGAATGATAAAAATGCCTAATATGATGTATTTTTACCATGGATCCTTTTTCTGTGACAAGGAGCCAACTCTCCTTGTTTTCATCTTAAATTGGCCAACCTAATGTATGCCAATACATACTCCACTAACGAACCCACATAGAGAAACTAGTTTTAAGTAAGAACTTCACCTCATTTCTATCAATTAGGAATGTGTTGAATGGACTAGAAATTTAATTTGGTTCATTTGTACTTTTCATCATTAGTGTATGCATTTTTCTTTGACTTTTAGTTTGGATATTTATTGCTTGAGGTCAAGCAATAGTTTACACTTGGAGCGATTTGATGAAAATGGTTCATACTATGTTATATGCATAGTCTTGCCCCTTTCATCGCTCTGATTTTGTAGATTTAGTTACATTTTAGGCTTGCAAATGCATGTTTTGTACATTTATCTCTTTTACTCTAAGCTCAAGTGAATGGATTTAGTTTTTATAGGTTTCAAGAATGAGGAATCATACATACTTCTTGTCCTTATTTGATTCAATTTGTAAGTATCAAGTAGAGATATCTCAGTTCATGTGTCCAAACATGTCGTATCTTGCTTAATACACATTGTGTCATCTCAAGACTTGTGAGCTATTTTTATAAAAAGGAACATGATGTCTCTAGCCTACGGCATGTATTGTTTCCAATCAGTAGCCAAAGGCCGATCTCCAAAAAATGACATGACAGGCCTTGCCTTTTGCACACCATCTCATTCATCAAACTCTTGTATCATTTTTGAAAATAGTCAACATGGTGTGTCCAAATAGTGACACACTATATCCAATCTGATAATTGCCCAACTGGGTGGTTACTATGCATTGGAGATGGTGTTTGTCTTATCACATTTTTTTAGGAGTATACAGACTAATAATGCAATTATTGACTTATTCACTCACTTCAAATTTTAAAAGAGCTGCCCAAGGTGACACCAAAGGAAATTCTACTGTGCTAGAGTCTGATAGGAAGAATAAAGAAGAAAGAAGAAGAACAAGTGAAACTCACTCCTCCTAGTGGAGAGGCCCTTCTCCCTTTGTCTTCATTGTAGAGAATCTCTTTCTACAAGTGTAGTATCTCATTTATTCTACTTTCTTCTTCTAATTCTTCTTATTTACCCCATATATTTCATGATGAATATGACTATTATGTTGATGTATATATTTATTATACACTTGGGATGGATTTCATTGTACTTGGTTCCTTCTTGGCATCCACTGCTCATGCGATGAACAACTTTTGATATAAATCCAAATTTTCTTCTTTTCTCTAATTTTCTTTGTTTGTCTACGGAACCATTGTCTAATGTATCCTACTCCCCTTAACTCATATCTTTAGAGATATACTACTTTAATGGGTAACATTTAAGAGCTTCAACCATCTATTGCATGATAAGGAATGGAAGTTAAGGCATTATCATCTTCCTAATTTCATGTGTTGTAATTTATTATTTCCTTTACGATATTTAGGGGGACTCTTTCTATTCTTATGATTTATTGAAAAATGCTAACCTATCCATGACTATAATTAATTGTTGAGAATGAATTAATTGTATTTTTTGGAGATATTACAAAGAAGAGAGTTATGTGCTTTAGAATTCATCATGCATGTCATGGATTCTAAGGCATGAAGTACTTCCATCTCTTTTTTTATAAAAAATGAAACTAAAAATGTACTTAGTTTAGTGAATTCTAAACAAACCAAATTGTATTTTACTTTTTGAATCATTAAGACATTGAAAATATTGATGTTTGATATTCATTAGTTTCTTGTGGAGACAAGATTAATCTATTACTACTTTTGACCCTTCCTATTATGGATGCTTGATTGTGTTGTTTAGGGTCACAATTGTTTGCACACACTTCTGACACATAAGTCTACACAAAACCTGATCTAGTGCAAGAGAACAATATTAAGCTAGTAATTTGGTGTAGAACCCATGAAGAGAAGACAATTTAGTAAAATATTAATTGAACTGATTTAGGTGATTTAATGTTTAATTGTTGGTTTAAGAGAAATGAGAGAGAGATACTAATTATTTTGAATCAACTCAAAATTAGGATCAAACAAGATATGAGGAACCCAAACTTGGGGTTTCACCTAATTGAACAAACAATATGATCTTGTTAGTTCTCAAATTTAACACAAGATGGTCTGCCATATATATTGTCTTTCTATCTCAATACTTGTTTAAACTTCTCATGTATTATGTTTAACATTCTTCCACAATTTTAATAATAAAACAATTATATAAATATGTAGTTCTACCCATGATCCTTTGTTTACTCTCATGAAAGAAAACATCACCCATAGTTCCCTATCTAAATTGTATATCAATTTCTCTCATAAAGTAATCTAAATAACAAATGATGATATGATCATAAAGAATAAATCCTTATCTATGATAAGGGAAACTATGTAGGTATATTCATAATAAGGTGCTTATAATAAGAGAACATAATAAAGATCAAATCTTATCAAGGGGATACTATCCATGCCTGATTAAATGAATAATTAAATGACTTATAACCCATAATCATAGTTGTATTAAAACCACTAATCAAGTAACATGATTCATGGCAACAAGAGATACAAGTGAATAAGATCAAGAACTATTGTGTAGAGTTATGGATCTCTAAACTTTACATCATAGTAGTCAAAGAGTCCCTCTCTCATCAATCCTCTAGTTTATTCTCTTCTCCTTTGTTTAGGCATCTTGTCATCATTTTCTTTTTATCTAAGAACATGAGATATCCCCCTCTAGTGGAAAGGGAGTATATTAAAAGTATTTGAAATCATGAGGCCAAAGAAAACTGCATTATGATTGAAGCCCTAATTGCAAGCATTCTGGCCAAAACTACTAAACCTATTGATTGCTATCTGAGTCAACTAGTTGGCAATGCTTCCTCTTATTAGAATGAAATGTAGTCGATTGGTTGAGGATCAATTAGCCAATTGATGAATATTTATGCAGATCGATAAACCAGTTGGTAGTGAAGAGGTTGACTATTGATCCTTTTCTTTAAATAAATGATCAGTTGATGGCTTAAATGATCAACTAAAATCATAAATTAATTGACTCAACTTTATTTGATCAACTAAGATGATGGGTCAATTGACTCAACTTTAGTCAAATGACTACATAACAACTTTACTCCTTGTTTCTTTATCAAATGGTTGACTGAATAGGCCTCCGGTTGATTGAAGTGGAGGGTGGTTTAACATAGATCTCAGGTAGACTCTTGACAAATTGTCAACTAATTTAAGTATGGTGTAGTTTATCAATAAATGTTAGTGATAATTCCTTCAATAGCTTATGAACAATTGGCCAACTGATATGCTTTGGAGTAGTCAATTGGTTGTGAGAGATGGATTTTTGGGTTAGTGCCTCCATCAATGGAATTCAATAGATTGACTGAAGGGTGAGTCTATTGGCTTCTACCAATGTCTTAAATGCTTGTTCCCCAGTCAACTAGTTGACTAGGATCCAATTAGTGTTCTGGGGTTTTCTTGCTTTGGGGGGGGGTTATATTTCATTAGATGGTCAGTTGTTATCTAAGTCAATATATTGATGTCTTTAGTACTTTTATTACATAAGGCATATTAGTAACCATATGATTGAGTAGTTGGAAAGTCAACTGATTGAATAGTAATGCATGGGTAAGCCTTGCTCTTCTTGTAAATTTTTGGGATGTATGGGTGGAATGTGTTCCATCCCATACTATAATTGCAGAGCTCAGAACCCTAGGAGTGTGTCATGGATGCAAAATTCCCAAATCAAACTGATTCTTTGACTAGAGCCCTATTTTGACTAAAATAGAGCAAAATAGAATTCAAAAATACAGAAAACCCATTTTTCAGTGAAATGATATGGAAATAGCAAAATACAATATGAAAATTGGGCAAATAGTGTAAAATCATATATTTAGCATGCATTGAAACCCCAATCCAATCCCCTCTCTTAATCTCTATCCATGAAAAACAATCTGGCTGCAACATACTTAGTCTTGACTCCCTAGACCCCAATGACATGAGTTAGGTACCTGTGGGCTTAACTCATAATAAGAACCCTCAAATATGATATAATTACATAGGGTCCTTAATAAGCTAATAGAAAGATTAATTATCGTAGTTTTAGGTAGATAATGTTAGTAGGGTAAACCTTAGTCCTTATGTGCAAACATCTAAAACACATAAGTAAATAAATAAATAAATAAATTGTATATTATATTTTAAAAAATCTTTAAAAATATATGATCTTTTATGGAACCATAATGGATAATATATGGAATTAGTTAAATGAATGAGTCACAACCCCACTTATATACATGTTCCACAAATAAATATAAAATGAAATGAATTATCCCAAATAAGTAAGATTGATATAAAATTTTCTTAAATTGACACGTATGGATTGATACATATCGACATATTTGATATAAACAATGTAACTATTACCACATTAAATGATTGTGAAAGAATCTGAGTGAAGATAATGGAAAAGATTGAGATAATATCTAATTAAACCATAATGTTATAATATTACCTAGAAACAAATATAAATCCAAGATATTAGTTATAAATATTTGTTTGTTGGATAAGTATGAAGGTAACATACTTTAACCCTAATATATTAAACGACCACTCAAATGGTTTCAAAATTAGAAATTGACTTTAGATTTGGACTCTTCACCCCTCAAATATTCTACGTGTCAAATTCCAATTTAATTAGGACAAGGTTGGTTTCCTTAAGTGAGTCATATAATAAAAATAACAAGACATTGCAAATAGACCCCAATCTCTAATAAATACCTAAAAGTGGAAATTAATAGGAAAACCAGGTTCTACATGATTTGACAAGAGTATGTGTGAATTCAATCTTTGCTGGAGATATGTCGCAAACATAAATAAATTTGAAAATAAAAGACGTTAAATTATCCTAATATGATTTATATTTAAATAGATTGAATCAATTTCTAAATGTTTCCTTGATGTCACATACATTTGAATTTGAAGTGGCGACCCTTCTTAACCCTTCATGAGGGTTGTTATGGTTTCACCCCTTTTTGAGTATACCCAACTAATCTTCTGCACCTTCTTTTTTCTCTCGGGGGTGTGGAGAAGGTGTTTCGATCTTCACAAGTCCCAACAACAAGTTGGGGTCACTATTGGTGACCCCAATGAGCTTCTTGAGACTCTAGTTGGTTTGGATCAAAGGTAATATTATTTTCCCCCTTCTCGGCCTTGTCCCACTAAATTCTTCTCTACCCCTTTAAGATTTCCTCAAACAACTATGAGTTTTCCTAGGTTCTACGCCCCATGATCTTTCCCCAGTGAATTAGAAGATATTAGAAACTTGCTGATGCTTTGGGGTTTTGCTGTGTGTTGGTGATTATGATCACATGGATTCAAATCCTAGGGATACCCTTACCATTATTTATGTTTTCATGCTTGTTATCATTTAATCTATTTTGATTTCTAGAACATGCAAGATTTCAAATTGTGAGTTTACTTATTGTGGCGCGTTAAGATTTTCAATTGATGATGTGGGCATATTGGTCTTTTTCACTGATTCTATTTTATGAAATCATTTATTACAATAATCTTTAAAAAATCATACTAATTATTCATAACTCAAGTAAATAAAAAATATAAATTCATTGAATTTTAAAATATTGTCTACCAAATAATATAATTTTCATAACGTGATTCAACTAACACGGAGGTAAATTTCTAGGATTTGATAAATACATGTAATTACTCATTTGATAATGAATTTGTCTAATAAGGGGCTTATGAACTGAACGTGGATTTAGGTTTTGTATTTAGGTCAGGGTAGAACAAATATTCAATATGTTTCTTTTTTCTTGTATCATAATTGGGAAATTACCCATAGATTCTCTCTCTCTTAGCCTAACTGCAATATTCATGTGGAGTTCTTCAAGTTCTATTTTGAGTCTTGAACCTTAAAGTTTTTCTTGGGCAAGTAGAGATTAGATATTATTCATCTCACTCTCTACTATAGGCCAAATGTCAGACAAGCATACATCAACACTCGTTTTGAGCCAAGGTGGTACACTAGAGGTAAAAGTGAAAGCAGTGTGAGATTTAATAGAAAAATGGGATATACTGTCAGCTACACTATTATGTGCTCTAGGAACATGAGATATATGTGGATGTCCAACATCATCGTAGAGCATCCAAAGATGCCTCATGTGTGGGGCAAACTTGGTTGATGTAGGGATGACCTGGGTAGTGTTGTGCACAACTAAAGTTGTATCTGACAAGATGACGGGAAAGCACCATCTTGTGATTTTGTAGAGCTCCAAAGCACTGACGATGCTTTGGATTTCCTCCTTCAACGTCGAGCTGGCGTAGCTGGGTGAATCATGTCCCAGTAGGAACCTACCTTGCCCATCTTCGATGTGAATGCCAATCCCAATAGGGGAGGATTGGGAGATGAAAGAAGCGTCCACAAACATAATGATATCATGTATCCCAGGTGGCCGCCCATACAGTACAGGCACTATGGAGTGATGAGTAATCGAATGAGGAAATTCTAGGATGGCATGAACTTTTTCTTTAATGAATGATATTTGTTTACCGATGGGATGGTTATTCTGGATGTGAATGAAGTCGCAACTGTGAAGCCAGATTGCCCAACATGCTATGACGGATAGAAGAGAGGGTGTGTCGTGACACAAAGTAGAAGAAACCTCCAGGATCCAATCATCCTCCAATAGCAGGAAGAAACAAGAGTTTAGATGCAGTTAGAGCCAGACCTCCTTACTAACAGAACAGTCTCGCAAACAATGTAGCAATGTGTCCCATTCATTAGAACAAACTGGGCATAGATCATCAACTGGGATATGCCGTCGGGATTTTTCCACATTAGTGAGTAGCACCTTATATAGGAGCAACCAGATGTAGGTTCAGAACCTTGAGGGGATGGGTAGATTCCATGTAGCAGACCAATTTCCACTCATAGGGAGGTGGAGGTCCCTACATAGCCAATGATAAGCGGACTTTGCGGTAAGGATGCCTGATGAGGTCAATGGCCACTGCCCATAGTTGGGTCGGGGGCGTATATATATTTAATATGTTACTAAGAGGATACATGGAGATAATTATGGATGAAGGACTAGTCCCAAGTACCATCATCCAAAAACATAGAAGCAACACTGAGATCAGTAAGATCTGATGGCGGCATATAGGTAGGTTCAAGGTCCTTGATAGATAAACCATGTAGGCATTTGCTGGACCAGACATTTGTTGAGCTGCCAGAGTTGATGGTAACCACTGAGGCATGTGAGATGTTCATAATATTCTTTTGGATAATTGACCAAATAAAGAGCAAGTTTTCCTAATTGGAGTCCCATTGTGCATATACTTGGCACGCATGGCATGGAACCAAAGAGCATTTTGATTGTTTAGAAATAACCATAGATTTTTTAGCATACGAGCCTAGTTCTGGGAATGTGCCTCCTTGATCCCCAAACCTCCATCTTCTTTAGGCATAGTAATCTTTTTCCATGAGACTAGAGATAGATTGTGATGCACTCTACCCCTGTACCAGATGAAATTTTTTACATGTTTGTTGATGTCATCACAGAGAGAAGGTGAAAGTTGAACAGATTGCATAGCATAGCTTGGTATTGCCTATAAGGTTGAGTTGGCTAAGGTTATCCGTCCTTCTAGTGACATCTTCCGGGATAACCAACTAGTCATATGGCCCTTAAGAGTAGAAACAATTGCTGTGTGTAGACCTGTTAACTCAGTAATGAAGAATGGTTACTCCCAGATAACAGCCCAAGTCCGACGTACTCTGGATGCCCAAACATCTACAAAAGGAGGAGTTGACCTGCCGTGCGGTATTAGGTGAGAAGAAATAATGTGATTTTGCCTTGGAAACCATCTGACCAGACACACGTGCAAACACCTTCAAGAGTTTGTTAATAACTTGATCTTGACTGGAGCTTGCTTCAACCAATAGCAAGATGTCATCAGCAAAAAGAACATGTGAGAGAGGAGGGCCATGATGAGAAAGTCAGATCAGTTTCTAGTCACCCATTGCTACTAAATGTGAGATAGCTTGGCTTAATATTTCCATACATAGGATGAAGATATAAGGGTTGATGGGGTCACCTTGACAGATGCCTTGAGTTGTTTTAAAAGGGTCCAAAGGACACCTTTCCCACAGAATAGAAGTACAACCCTTCGTAATGAGTTGCATAATCAAGTTGACAATTTTCTCTGACAACCCTATTCTCTTCAGAGTATCAAGAATAAAGAACCAACTCATTTTTCCAAAAGCCTTTTCTATGTCCAATTTGATGCAGGCCATGGCCTTACCCTTATGCTTCATGCAAATTGTGTGAATGACTTCCTCAACAAGAATGATATTATCTGCAATTATCCTACCCAGAAGGAAGCAAGACTGAGTTTCTGAGACCCAACCATGTAGAAGGGGTTTAATGCATTCCACAATAATCTTGGATATCAGTTTGAAGCATGTGTTGTTCAAGGAGATTGGATAGAGGTCAATGTAAGTTTGGGGCTACTTTATCTTAGGAATCAGAAAAATGTACGAGTCTGCAATACGATCATCAATAGAGCCAATGGTGAAGGCCTCTCAGACTGTGTGGGCGACAGACGGTCCTATAGTAAGCCAATTCTTCTGAACAAAAGAGTTGTAGACACCATCGGGTCCTGGAGATTTATTAAGGGTCATCGTGAACATGATCCTTCTGACCTCATCACATGTAGGAGTCGTGTTGATGGAGAGGCAAGTGCTATCGTCCAGATGAGTAAAGTTACCAATGAAATCAACGATGGCTGTCTGGGTCCTAGGAGTCTAGCTCGGGGCAGTCATGAGGCCATGAAAGAAATCTCAAACAAGCACTTTCACAGATTCTAGGTTGTCCACCCAAACACTAGCCGGATTCTTGAGGCAAGAGATTTGTTGAAAAGACATCATGCTTTAACATAGGTGTTGAAGAATTTTGTATTCTTTCCACCGTAACTAAGCCAATTAATGTTTACTCACTGATGCCAATCTACCTCCTCTTACAGTAGAATGCTGCTATAATCATCTTGCAAATGAGCCATGGTGAGATCAATAGTAATAGAACTTTGGGTGGTAGTGGATACCTAGAGATTGTTAAGCCAGCACATGATATTGTTTTTCTATTTGCTGTTGGAGGCATGGTGCTTTGCATCCCACTTCATAGCGGCATCACGGAAGGTGGTCAAAGAATCCAAGAATTTTTTGATGAGTCCCAAGCATTCAGGAGGATGTCTTTGAAAGGAGGGGTCAACGACCAACTATCCTTGGTACGGAAAGGGCACGACCGATGGTGGTGACTCAAGGAGTCATGAAGCAGAATCAGATTGTGGTCACTATATAGGTGAGGAAACACCACAATATATGTATTGCTAGCCATAGTCATCCAATTATCATTTGCAATGACCCTATCAAGTCTCTCCAACAATAAAAAGCCACTTAAAAGTAAAGAAAGGGTTGTATGACTTCATATATGCGAGACCTGTATGTAGGATTAGAGAGTTAAATTTCCTGCTAGAACGATGATCAAAGGAATGCCCATTTTGCTTCTCAGACACATTCATCATTGTGTTGAAATCACCAACCACAACCCATGCACTCATGATAGAAGATGAGATCTCTTATAGGCAGTTATAAAAAATCTCGCATCTACAAGGGTTGGGACTTCCATAGACAATAGTTAAATACCAATAATTACCAATGCAATAGTGAATAAATTGGGGTGATTCAGTAAGATGTTAATTGAGCAATGAGCATCATCCCACAGTACCCATATTCCACTAGAGAAGCCAATGGCTTCAACGCGATATGAGGACGGAAAACCCAATTGCTTGATGACACTTTTAGTCTTGGACCCACTGATACGAGGTTCCACAATAGCCATAATATGAATCTTATATCACCATTTATAGTCTTTAAGAAGACAAATTTTCTTCTTGAAACAAGCTCCTTGTATATTCCAGCAAAGGATGTTAATCATTAAACATAGAAATAAGGGATAGGGTGCAGGCATTTAAGCAATGGTCGCACATAGGCTGACAAACTGATCCTCACCGACCATCTCATCGTTAGAGACCGCCATTGATTTCTTATTTAAGTCAATGGCTCATTTCACCTATGACCCTTGTCTTAGATTGCCAACCAGCTCAGCTAGCTTTCCTTTTTTCCTTTCCCTACTAGGACTTACAGTCTAGTATATGATTTTCCTATTTCTTAGTAGGACTCCACTGCCACCACCCTTATCGCCCCACTGGAAGGAATGATGAGAAGTGTAACGCCCCTCCAAGCACATATAGGACAGCGGAAGCAAACCTCATGTTGTCCATAACATGAGTCACTTGGATCGGAGGAACATTACAAAATATGATAATCATTACAATAAGATAAATGAAACACCATGCATTCAACTCAAAATATAGATTCATACATTGTTCATGGAAGGGAAAGACATAACTATATCATCTGATATCAAAACCTAATACATGTAGGCTGAGAAAAACTAAAGCATAAACTGTCTTATCTTGATCTCAAGTCTAAAACATATGAACTGGAGGATCTACTGAGTGGTAGATGGCACCCCACCAAGCTAAAGTCTCCTGGATCAGCTACACTTGAAGGCTCGCTTCAATTCCCTCTTGCTCCTTGATCTAGGGACATCTCGTCCCACGACCATGCGAAAGAAAGCATCAACATCAATAAGCGACATTATGCATGTTATAAGAACTGAAAATAAACATGTACATGAACTGAAATAAACTTGACATAACTTGACATTACAAATTCTCATTACACATTAATCTTCATTACATCAACGAATTAAGAACATTATTATATGCATTCTCTCCTCACTGCCCACATGGGGCACATCATGCTCTGAAATCCCATCATTGCTAGGAAGCCCATAACGACCATAGAGGTCCATCATTTCGAGAAACATATAATAAGTTACTTGATTCTCTTAATTTAACATTAACACCATTGTTCTTATCTTGCCATCAATATAAATTGTCCTCATCCAATAATTGCACCAAAGTGCTCATCAGGCCGGTTAAGGCTCATCTTAGTTGCACCAAAGTGCTCATCAATGTCATAAAGACAAAATAACATAAAGAGGAACAATTTACAACTTAAGTGCATTATCTTAATCATCATGGGATTTCTCCCTCTTAATCTTGACATTAACATTACATGATTTTCATGATTCTTTATTTAATTTCTTAATCATTGCATAAGCATAATATTAAACTAATTAACATCAATGATAAGCATATGACTTGGTGGACATAACAACAAGCATATAATCAAAGGCATCATCATTATCTTGATTCCATTCATTAACATGAAATTCTAAAGAATAACCTTAAATCATACATAGCAAGCAACTCATCCAAAATACTTATGCATAATGACATGGCCCGCTTACCTTATTGGAGCAAAACCTAATCTTAGTCTCCCTGATCCTGAGTCAAGTCTTAGGTTCCTGAAATTAATCATGTTGGATATTAATTATCACCTTACTTATATCTTAATCCTAATTGTCTTAAACCTGACACTTAGTGAAAACCAAACCAAAACATGTCTCAAAACCCTAACCATTAGATAGATCTCAAAAAGTTGAGCAAAAACCATATATAACTTGTCCCTATACAATCTACCAATCAAAAGTTATGATTTTTCATAGATCGGCCAATCAGAAATCCAGGAAATATATTCATGAAAACAAAATCGATTTAATGAGACTAAGATGACCGAGAAACCCATAGAAAGTGTTACATTCGATTAAACATATGGGGGCAAACTTGTCAATGTCATATTTCAAACAAAGGTCAGCCGATCGATTAAATAAAAGCAAAATTCCCAGAATGCCCTAAATGTGTGTGACATAGCAAACGAAGTCCAGAGGGCAGAAAAGGAAAAAGGTACCCATTGCTTCTTCGATCCTTGGTCATGGCGTGACCAGGCTCCCTGAAGCAACATATCGCCAACCCAACTCACGATCAGATCCTACCCACAACAAAATGACCATCGTCCGAGAAATCTGAGGCTTCGCCGAACTTGGCAAGCCAAGGACCATGACCTGCGGTGCTCGGATCACCCTAATTCCAACCGCAGGCCGTGAAAACAGAGCAGCAACATCCATTCAAAACCATCGGGGAAATCAAGGCGTTACATCACCAATCAAAGTTGATAAAGCAACAACGGGAGGAGGAAAAGCCAGAGCCACCTCTTCTGCGGCCAACGAGCCACAGATTGGCCCAGACAGCGAGCGTCGACCAGAACAATGGTTGTGGCTATAGGTCCTAACGATCGGGAAGGATCTATGACAAACAAACATCGTGAAATCGAAGAACAAGGGTCCCAGATGCTCACCTGTGAGCCAATTCGTCCAAGGCAGCCAGAGGAGGACAGGGCAAGGTGAAGGTCTCTGGAGGGAAGACTGAGTAGGCGGTGACGGTGAAGGGTGCAAGCGACCAAATCGAATGAAGAGGAGGGCTGTTCTAGGGCTAGCGGACGTTTTAGAACCGCTTTATATATATTTTGTGCGCTGGCGAGACCACTGCGAAACAATGGCGGTGAAGGAGTCCAAGCCCGATTGGGCGTTTCTCATTAGGGCACCACAGCGCGTCGATCCAGGGATCACTGGGACCGTGGCTTGCTCCCGGTTCTATTGGCGAAGAAATCAACGAAAACCAAGTTCTGTGGAGGGAGAACCGAGCCGGAGAGGATCGCGCCAGAGACCTGCTGCGTACGGTCTCCTACCCGAGGTAGGAGATGGGTCCAGCGCCCTCAGATCGTCATCCGACGGTCCGGACAGAAGACATAACCAAGCGAAGCGCGTGACATTCAAAATAACATGAAACCATATGAAATCGACACTGATTAAATCGATTAATGTCAGATATAGGGTCTAAACCATACAAAACTTCCTAAATTCATTATAAGGGTCAAACGAAGTCCGATTAGGCTCAAATTTTGACCATAAGCTAATTAGAGGGTCTAGAATCTCCCTATATAACTGGATTTGCATTTGGTTGCTCTTTTATCCATCGATTTCATGTAGGTTGCTAATTTAATACATGCATTATATAAATGTGACATTGATAGAATTATCATCTACTGAATGAGTTACTTAAGCCAAAGCTAGGTTTATGAGATTATTTCATCATATATTGGCTTAAGAGGTCCCATTGAATTCTAGTTTGTTGGATACAAGCTTAAACTTGGAAACTAGGGTTTCACATTAAGGTACAGTAATAAATCTAGGATTTTGAGGATGTTACAATTCTACCCACCTTAAATAAATTTCATCCTCAAAATTTTCTCATGCTACCCACCTTAGGGTTTCACTTTTTTTAAGTCTACACTAATCATCTTAAAGTCACATTCTCATGGTAGAACACTATCTTGACCTCCAAGTGGGTGCATTACTCATGATTCTATTTAACATCATCATTTACATCTCCGAACTCTTCTCTAGGGTTTCAAATTTTACCAGGGATCTTATTTTCTTATCTATGTCAAATATCTACTACTCCCTACTCATGCTTGGTCTTACTATGTGTCTTGACCAGGTTTAGGTGACTATATGTCTTAAACTTTTAATGCAAACTCTTCTTTTATTAGTCACCTTTGGATACATGTCGGCCGGTCATACATTCAAAGCTGACTTATCTTATCACACTCATCTTAGTACCTCCCTCGTGCACATGTCCCATACCACATGCAATTGGAAGGACAAGATAAGCATGATTATGCATATAACATTCTCTCTACAAAACCCCATGAGCCTGTGTCCCATACCACAGACATGCGAGAAAAAGAGAGAGTATGCTATATACAGTTCAAGAGTTAACATAAAAATCCAAAACATCTAGGCACATAACCCTAATCATTATCTAAACCATTGGCTCACATCTAGACCTCTACTTTGGTTTTCCATATCTCATAACATCATAACTTATCATTCAAATCTCAAGACTAACACATATATGGTCCAAGGATAAAGTCAAAATCTAAATGTGACAATCTAAACCATACCTTGATCACTTTCCTCCTCCATGTCCATAGCAAACACTCTGGCCTGTCTCTTAGGGGCTGGGTTCTGGTTTCTTGCTTCCTTCCTTTGTATCTTAGGGAAGTCAGGCTTTATGTGTTAAGGTTCTCAACAGTAGTAGCATAAACCAGTACCGAACCTACAAGGCCCTCCATGGACCCTCTTGCAAGTCGGGCACTGTGCTTTCTCTGGGGCGGCAGGGGCTTCAACCTCGGGAGCCTTCCTCTTGTTGTTGGGAGGTTGATGTTGATTGTTCTTCTGAATAGCCTCCTTCTTGTAGGACCTCCCGGGGTGGTCTTCTAGCTCTAGGGAAGCATCCAATGCAGCTTGAAGGGTCCTGTGGCCTCTTCCTGATAGGGCAAAGCTTAAGTCTGGCTTCAGTCCTCGGATGAACTTCTTTGTCCTGCGTCGCTCGTCATAATCATATCCGTACTTCTGCAGAACCCTGAACTTCATGGCATATTGGGTCACCGTCATGTCGCCAACCTGAGCTAGATTGGCAAACTCAATCTCCTTCTTCTCTATCATGGCTTCAGACACATAGTGCTCCTGAAAGGCTTCCACAAAACCTTCCCATGTGAGTGCAGGTGCATCAGTAGCTCTGGAGTTGAGGAAGTTCTCCCACCATGTACGGGATGCTCCCTTCAGCATGTGGGTGGCAAAGCGAACCCTAGACTGCTGAGGGCAGTCCAGGTCACGAAAACAATGCTCCATACTCATAATCCATTCTTCTCCCTTGGTGACGACATCATCCTCTCCTTCTCTAGGAAAGGAGTCGGGTCTGATCTTCAAGAAATCCACCAAGGTCAGCTCATGGTGTCTGGGTTGACGTTGTCCTTGTCCTAGGGCATTGGTGAGTAGTTGGACTAATTCCTTGAGGGTTGCCTTAGGATTTCTTGTCGATCTACTTCCCTCACTTGAAGAGCTAGCACCATATTCCCTATCCTTTCCCTTATCAGACTTCTTAGGAGCCATCTAGAAAAATAAGGTATACCTAGGGTTAGAACATGTGAATCTTTAGTTCAGTGGCCATCTACTCATCGCTCTGATACCATATTGTAACGCCCCTCCAAGCACATATAGGACAGCGGAAGCAAACCTCATGTTGTCCATAACATGAGTCACTTGGCTCGGAGGAACATTACAAAATATGATAATCATTACAATAAGATAAATGAAACACCATGCATTCAACTCAAAATATAGATTCATACATTGTTCATGGAAGGGGACATAACTATATCATCTGATATCAAAACCTAATACATGTAGGCTGAGCAAAACTAAATCATAAACCGTCTTATCTTGATCTCAAGTCTAAAACATATGAACTAAGCAAATCTAAACATGGAAAGATAAACTAAACTAGAGGATCTACTGAGTGGTAGATGGCACCCCACCAAGCTAAAGTCTCCTGGATCAGCTACACTTGAAGGCTCACTTCAATTCCCTCTTTCTCCTTGATCTAGGGACATCTTGTCCCACGGCCATGCGAAAGAAAGCATCAACATCAGTAAGCGGCATTATGCATGTTATAAGAACTGAAAATAAACATGTACATGAACTGAAATAAACTTGACATAACTTGACATTACGAATTCTCATTACACACTAATCTTCATTACATCAACGAATTAAGAACATTATTATATGCATTCTCTCCTCACTGCCCACATGGGGAACATCATGCTCGGAAAGCCCATCATTGCTAGGAAGCCCATAATGACCATAGATGTCCATCATTTTGAGAAACATATAATAAGTTACTTGATTCTCTTAATTTAACATTAACACCATTGTTCTTATCTTGCCATCAATGTAAATTGTCCTCATCCAATAATTGCACCAAAGTGCTCATCAGGCCGGTTAAGGCTCATCTTAGTTGCACCAAAGTGCTCATCAATGTCATAAAGACAAAATAACATAAAGAGGAACAATTTACAACTTAAGTGCATTATCTTAATCATCATGGGATTTCTCCCTCTTAATCTTGACATTAACATTACATGATTTTCATGATTCTTTATTTAATTTCTTAATCATTGCATAAGCATAATATTAAACTAATTAACATCAGTGATAAGCATATGACTTGGTGGACATAACAACAAGCATATAATCAAAGGCATCATCATTATCTTGATTCCATTCATTAACATGAAATTCTAAAGAATAACCTTAAATCATACATAGCAAGCAACTCATCCAAAATACTTATGCATAATGACATGGCCCGCTTACCTTATTGGAGCAAAACCTAATCTTAGTCTCCCTGATCCTGAGTCAAGTCTTAGGTTCCTGAAATTAATCATGTTGGATATTAATTATCACCTTACTTATATCTTAATCCTAATTGTCTTAAACCTAACACTTCGTGAAAACCAAACCAAAACATATCTCAAAACCCTGACCATTAGATAGATCTCAAAAGGTTGAGCAAAAACCATATATAACTTGTCCCTATACGATCTACCAATCAAAAGTTATGATTTTTCATAGATCGGCCAATCAGAAATCCAGGAAATATATTCATGAAAACAAAATCAATTTAATGAGACTAAGATGACCGAGAAACCCATAGAAAGTGTTACATTCGATTAAACATATGGGGGCAAAGTTTTCAATGTCATATTTCAAACAAAGGTCAGCCGATCGATTAAATAAAAGAAAAATTCCCAGAATGCCCTAAATGTGTGTGACATAGAAAACGAAGTCCAGAGGACAGAAAAGGAAAAAAGTACCCATTGCTTCTTCGATCCTTGGTCATGGCGTGACCAGGCTCCCTGAAGCAACAGATCGCCAACCCAACTCACAATCAGATCCCACCCACAACAAAACGACCATTGTCTGAGAAATCTGAGGCTTCGCCAAACTTGGCAAGCCAAGGACCATGACCTGCGGTGCCCGGGTCACCCTAATTCCAGCCGCAGGCCGTGAAAATAGAGCAGCAACATCCATTCAAAACCATCAGGGAAATCAAGGCGTTACATCACCAATCAAAGTCGATAAAGCAACAACGGGAGGAGGAAAAGCCAGAGCCACCTCTTCTGCGGCCAACGAGCCACAGATTGGCCCAGACAGCGAGCGCCGACCAGAACAACGGTGGTGGCTATAGGTCCTGATGATCAGGAAGGATCTACGACAAACAAACATCGTGAAATCAAAGAACAAGGGTCCCAGATGCTCACCTGTGAGCCGATTCGTCCAAGGCAGCCATAGGAGGACAAGGCAAGGTGAAGGTCACCGGAGGGAAGACTGAGTAGGCGGCGACGGTGAAGGGTGCAAGCTACCAAATTGAATGAAGAGGAGGGCTGTTCTAGGACTAGCAGACGTTTTAGAACCGCTTTATATAGATTTTGTGCGTTGGCGAGACCACTGTGAAACAATGGCGGTGAAGGAGTCCAAGCCCGATTGGGCATTTCTCATTAGGGCACCACAGCGCGTCGATCCAGGGATCACTGGGACCGTGGCTTGCTCCCGGTTCTATTGGCGAAGAAATCAACGAAAACCAAGTTTTGTGGAGGGAGAACCGAGCCGGAGAGGATCGCGCCAGAGACCTGCTACGTACGGTCTCCTACCCGAGGTAGGAGACGGGTCCAGCGCCCTCAGATCGTCATCTGACGGTCCGGATAGAAGACATAACCAAGAGAAGCACGTGACATTCAAAATAACGTGAAACCATATGAAATCGACACTGATTAAATCGATAAATGTCAGATATAGGGTCTAAACCATACAAAACTTCCTAAATTCATTAGAAGGGTCAAACGAAGTCCGATTAGGCTCAAATTTTGACCATAAGCTAATTAGAGGGTCTAGAATCTCCCTATATAACTGGATTTGCATTTTGTTGCTCTTTTATCCATCTATTTCATGTAGGTTGCTAATTTAATACATGCATTATATAAATGTGACATTGATAGAATTATCATCTACTGAATGAGTTACTTAAGCCAAAGCTAGGTTTATGAGATTATTTCATCATATATTGGCTTAAGAGGTCCCATTGAATTCTAGTTTGTTGGATACGAGCTTAAACTTGGAAACTAGGGTTTCACATTAAGGTACAGTAATAAATCTAGGATTTTGAGGATGTTACAAGAAGGGTCGATGGTTGTAGCCTCCTGAGCTACAAACTAGAAGGGTGGGTCAGAACATGCATATTGCTTCCTTCCCTCACATGTCTCGTCATTTAGAAGGGTCACCATGGTGTTGTTGGGGGTGGTGCTACTGTTTTCACTTGGTGGCGGCCTAGGGGGCAAAATAGTGCATGTGCCCGTCGAGTGCTGCTATTTAGAGCTATGGCCTTTCTTCTTTTGATTTTGGGATAGGACAGTCTACCATTCCTCCTTAGTCCCCTGTTGAACAACTGTCGTAGGCGATGAGGTATCCTTGGGCGGTTCATCCTGCTCTAGATAATCAGGAGCCTTCTCCTCTGACTCGGGGTGTGTCTGGATAGGCTTCTTAGTAGCCGGAGTCTGTTTCTCTGATTTCTTTGCATGGATTTGCTACGTATACTAGATAGGCTCCAGGAGGGCTGTGCCTGATGACGAAGAAGGCTCTGGGGGAGAGAACCAGGTGAAAAATGTACAAGCCTTGTCATCATGTCCAACCCTACCACATTTCATGTAGACCATCGATAGATTCTCATACTCCAATCTTTAGTGTTCCCCATTGAGATATATGGTTGGGAGTAGAGGCTTCATTGTGTCCACTTCCACTGCCAGACATGCAAACTTTCCACAATGGACAGATAGAGTAGTGGTGTCTACCTTGATTGTTTTCCCAACAAAATCACCGATGCTTGACAACAACTAGTTCTGGTATAGGAAAACTGGGATTTTAGGGATCCTCAACCATACAACAACTTTTCTAGGTATATGATCAATTGGATGAAACTCGGGTGACCAGGATTTAACATTAAGATAATTGCCATAGATTGTATAGGGACCCTCGATCATGGTTTGTACAAAGTCCTCCTTGTTGCCAAGTTGAATGATGAAATAGCCCATCTCAAGATCAATAACACAAAATTGTTCTGTTAGTTTCCAGAGAGACATATTCTAATTGATGAAGGTAGTGAAACCAACATTGATGTCGACCACCTTGATCACTACTACAAATCTGCAAGGTTCTAAAAGTGGCGGTAGGGCATCAGGATTAACCGTGAAGTTGGGGAGGACACCGCTTCTGTCGATGTGGATATCCGCTACCTTTAAGACATCAGATGAAGTTGGTCTGATCGTTGGAGTACTATTACCATATGTAGTCACATCACAAAAGGATGTCAGCCCTAGACGTGCTCCCTCAACAAATCCACCCACATCCATATTCTAGTCGACCCTGAGATCCTCCATGCCGCCTGTCAACAAGGGGTCCACATTATCTGATGTCTCCATAGGGTACTCCCATCCTTCACCCGCACACGGATGGGGAATGCTGAAGAAGCCGCGACCTGCACCACGACCGCCATGGCCGCTGGAGCCGCCTCCTTGCATGCACATAGTTGATCACCCCAAAACCCTAGCAGAGCTTCGGCCCTAGCAGAGCGCCACATACACAAGAAAGATAGTCTTGAACCTTAAAGTTGATTATGCAATGACATTGGTTAGTTGAAATTGCAATATAATACCTAAGACATCTTTCTTGTTCATACTTACTCAGTTTATACCCTATTTGGTGAAATTGATATATATTATTCCATTTGTGATGTAGAAAACCCTAATTTGCTTTGTAACGACGTTTCATTGTATTAAGTGCATCTATATTATGAATCTCATATACTTGATCCATTCTTGTGGAGTGACCTTAGAATGATATCCTTTGTGATTAAGTATGACTAAAATCCTGATTTTGCATCCCTATTGTAAGCATTGTAGTGCACTAAACAACATAATGTAAACAATTGTTTCACTTTTGGTGGTGATTTCTATAGTGTGTTTTGGAATTTGGTGGTGATTCCAATTCCATGTTTTTGGGTGGTGATTCTCATTATACTGTTGTTGGAATTAGGTGGTGGTGTTTGTTCTTGAGTAATTGGGTGGTGATGCCCTTTACTCCCTTTTGAATGGTGATGCCCATGTGTTTGGGGTGCTGATGCCACATATACTTTGTATTGGGTGGCAATGCCCATTAGTTTGTCATGGTGATGCCACAATGTAGTGAATTATGTTAAAAGACAAGAGTTTACCTCTTCCCTTTACATTTGAAAATCATACATCTTTTGGCATCCAATTGGATGATTTCAGATATTTCTTTTCTTGGGAGCCTTGATATATTATTTGATGATCTTTTTCCTTATATTATCTCAATTCTTTATTATATACACATGCCAACCGTTTGTGATACATTTCCACCTCATCTTCTTTGTGGGGTTCGCTACCAACCGCTTAGGTGAAAGAATAATTGAAGGAGTTGACCTTGCCAGCCCAGACATGCACCAATGTAGATTGTTTTGCTTGGAGATAGGATCGATATGAGAAAGATTTCCTCTACAACAAGCCTTTGCTATTTTTTTATTAGTTTACTTCTTGTTTCCACCCATAAAAGTGTAGTTGTTGAACCTTGGACACAAATTTTTATGATGTGATCCCCTAGTAGGTCCCACTCTTTACACCCACCTTGTCACATTAGTGGTACCCCCTAAAACTCTCCCTTATCTCTCCCGTTATCCACCCAAAACTCACAACTTAGACTTTGTGAACCCCAACAATCATATATAAAAGGCTTTTAAGAATTTTCTCCCCTTGATCTTGGATTACGATGTCCCCTAACATGAGTCCTGCTAGGTTAAAATTTGAGATGAATTAAAACTCACGACTCAAAGATAGCAATTGGATCAATAGATCCACTAGTTATAAAAAACACGGAACATCTCAAATGATGATCACTTATCCATATCCCTACATATGCTTCATATTTCGACCCTAGAACATTACTCAAAAATAAAATGATCCTTTTTTGGAGACATCCCTGCAATTTTGATTCATCCAGTATCCTTTATATCCATATAACTCACTAATAATAGTTAACTAACTTTATTCATAGTTACCCAAAGTTCACATTTAATTTTATTGAAACTAATGCCAAAATTCTATAGAGAAATCTCAATTTTTAAAATAAAAATATTTCACATCTCATACTAATTTGACATGACTCCCATGATGGTTTCTGATATTCAAAAATAGAACATGATGTCTTTCGCTAATACAAACAAGCCAAATATCCTTGAATAATAATATTATTCTATCAAATAAATCCTTGATACACATAATTAAAAGTAACACAATTATGAGAACCTGTTACACTAAATGAGATTACTCAAAACACAAAACAATATTACTCCTTAATTAAACACAAACCCAGAAAACATGGTAAATTAAGCCAATTTCAACAATTCCCAATGCTCAAAAACATTTATATAAAAGCCCAACAACTTGCTTTACTTCACATAGTGCTCAATATTATTTACAACTACCCTGTAGACTCAGCTACAACATAAAATTTACAAAGGTACACTATCCACATATTCAACATATAAAGGCATCAACATGCTGTTGAAATCTCGATTCAATCAAAACATCATATACAAACTTTTCATCCGACCTGAGAGTACATGGATGACTCTAGAACACACTACACAACTAAACAACCATCTCTAGGGTTTATCACCTCAGATTCTTCTCACTATCATGATATTGTTGTTGCTACCGTCGATCACCTAAAAAAATGTGGTGACCCACGAGGTGAGACCCAATCCCAACAAGAGATATAACTCTCTCCAACATATATTGATTACATCATATTAAATAGTAAATAACTGAGCAGTTGGAGTATTTAATAGTCAATTGAACAGATTGAATAGTTCAAGCATGCTAAATAGATTAAGAAAATAAGCTTAGCAACAAGTATGATTATCAATGTATATATAGGTAACAGATAAATCCATTTCTTTTATCAGATATCTACTTATGTTGCATAAGATTGCATCTAATAACAATCATTATCATTGATCTGACTATCATAATATGCCTTACTAACAACACAAGCAATCTAGAAGCATAAGAATATCTAATATGCCTAGTAGCATGACATGGATATCAATATTGGCATGTTTAATAAAGTGAACTAGTCTACATAATAAGTAGAGCTAACATCATAGCACAACTAACTACGTAAGCATAATTAGTAGTTTAAGCATTTCTAATTACATAGGCATGGCTAGCAGCATTAGACATTGCTAGCAGCATAATCTTAAATATTAATGTCAGTATATTTGACAACATAAATAGATTTACAACATGAGCACATCTACATCACAAGCATATCTATCATCTCTTATTGTACTATATAACATTTCTATATAAGAAGATCAAACAAGGGTTATCATCCAATGTGAGGCATTGTAAACAACCCTAAACAGATATGCTACACGATTGTATTACATCTTTTATTATGTTTCCTTAAGGAATTTGAGGATACCACTGAAAATCCAACTGACCGCTGCTAAGTCAAAATCAGTGCCATACAAGATCTAGGAAGAGCTGAACTCTTAAGATCTTCTCTGCACCCGGTCAGGACGGGTTCTCCACAGTGACACCTAAGGTCAAGCTACTAATAGCCTAGTCCGGCCTTGGTACATGTCACGACACTAGTGAAAGGAGGTGGGTACGCATACCCTACCATATGAGGTACAACTATAGTTGTCCTCCAATCTCATCACATATATAATCACTAGGACACGACCACAACTGTTCTCAAATAGAGGGCTAAGTATGACCACAGTCATCCTCCCAAACATTTGGAGTTAGAATGACAAGCACCACGCATATTAAATAGTATGCGCTTTGAGTTTCCCTGAGGAATACTCATTTCACCATATGGCAAGTCCTAACACTCAGATGGATCTATGGCATACGACACTACATGATTAGGGTTACACTTGATTAGCTATTGTCAGTTGGGTGAATTAATGATTAATCATACAAATGAACATACAAACCCTAATTCATTTCTATCAAGTGTATAAGCATTGCAACTTTAGAAGATATAAAACGTTTGAAATACAGATCTTAATCACATTACTATATGCTATCATCCATTGCATTGTAATGAACCACATTATCATCATATCATTTCAATATATCCATTTCTTATCACAAGTTCTAGGGTTTCAACCCTTATTGGGACATGAAAAAGATTTCACCACAATCAGATCTCAACATGCCCAAAGGTCATTTAAGACCATCACATTATTCATAGCAAGGTCATCCTCATCGTTCCATGCCTTAAACAAGGCTCAAAAGATCATCAACAATTATGTGTCCATAGGTATTATTATAGCAAGGCACTCTGATATTCAAATAGCACTACATTGTGGTTTAAACGCAAGAGGAGTGTAATACATTTTTACATTAATCATGCAAAAGGTCTGATTATAACCGATCACCATCATTTAGTTACAATAATGTTTGGTATAACAAACTATATCACATTGAAGTTACACACCCACTTATTATGGTCATTTATCAAATATAACTATCCGAGAGAAAAGGTAAGACAACAATTTAATGA
Organism: Alisma plantago-aquatica; assembly: GCA_963693085.1. NCBI lineage: Eukaryota > Viridiplantae > Streptophyta > Magnoliopsida > Alismatales > Alismataceae > Alisma > Alisma plantago-aquatica. The sequence goes on from OY856409.1 coordinate 555,383,614, forward strand.
CATTGAATAACCAAATTCTCATCACTAGGACCCACATATAATATCATGGGATTCATTCTAATCCATTGGATGTTGAAGCATTGAATCTTATTCATTGGATCGGGTTCATTGTTCAAAGTTAACGATTGAAGTATAGGTTTAACTATTAGATAAATTGAACTAAGGTACCATTGGTTTAAGGTTTAGTCAAATCTACAACTACATACTTAACTTACCATGTGTGGTGATGACTTGATCCACCATATTTGTGATCATTAAGTCACCATTGGTTGTTAGATCAACACTATATTCATTTAGTACCATCGGATATTAAGTTAATGCCATCATTGATTGATAACATCATTAGAGAATCAAACCATTGTTCATTGAGATTCCAAGAGAGCCTAACAATTACCTATGGTGTGACTATTAGATCACACCATCATTCATCACCCTTGGTCATCACCTTCGGTTGTTATGAAGACCACACCATCGGGTCATGTGTTTAGAGAAGAAACAACCTAGAAACCCTAATATGGACTATTGGTTGATAGGTGCTTAGCACCATAGGTCGTGATACCAATCTGAACTAAGCCATCTCCTTCCTTAGGAAGAACGTGCACATGATTAAAGATTCATCCAAAATTGGAAACAAAATAGAAAACACCATAAAAATCGAAATCCCAAACAAGCTTAGCTTCTTAATGCTTAAATCACCATTTTTAAGAAAGAACATGAACTAACAAGCTTATAGTAACCAATATAAGTAAAGAGGGTTATAAAACTTATCTGTATTGAGAAGAAGAGACTTCTAGCAGCAAGAAACTCTAGCCAAGATGGTAGAAAACCCAAGAGGAAGCTCTGAACTCGGCAAAGCAGACACTCTTTTTGACAAGGAATCAAAACCCTACAAGAAGAAGCAAGAAAGGTAGGATCTTGAGCTCTAAAGAAACTTTTACCATGGAACAGTAGAGTTCCAACCTGGAGGAAGGTCTAAGGAAGGAGAAGAGAAAGAAAAATAGAGAAGAAAGGAAGAAAACAACTTGCCTTGGTTGAAAACCCTAAAAGATGACCTTAGAGACCCTAGGTAGGGCTAGATGAAGCTCTAGGAGACCTTTTCCAAAAAAGAGATTGTATTCTACCTTAGACCACTTTGTTCTGCAGACAAATAGGGCAAGGTCGGTGATTTAAGCTAGAGGAAAGAGGGAGTGAGCAATGGTTTTGATTTGGAGATAAGAAGGGGTATATATAGCTTCATGGTCAAGCATGAGGTGCCCATGAGTTTTCCATGAGTCCATATCCTAGAGATTATATGTCCATGCAACAACTCCCTCACTTACCACCCACAATTTGTCTCCTTTATCCATACCCTTATCCTTATCTTTATCCTTATCCTTATATTGACCCTTATCCTTATCCTTATCTTTACCATTACTCTTATCCTTATCTTTATCTTTATTCTTCTCCATACCCTTATCCTTATCCTTACTCTCCTTCTACCTATAAATTCCTCACAAAATGATTCATATCATATCCATGGTTGACATGAAAAGAAGAAGATTCTAGATAACCCCATTAGTTGGTAACTCCTAAAGATAAGCTCATCCATAAAAGGGGGAAACCCCTAAAATGTCCTTGAAGAGGAAATCCTCCAAACCAAGAACAACTAGGAGCCCCATAGCCCAAAAAAGTCGAGCATGATAAGAGAACCTATAAGGATAATAATTCTTGTGATAATATACAAAGAAAACCTCCCAGTTGGGTAAATTGTAGAAAAGTCCAGAATGTACATAAAATTGCATAACTTGCTCAAACAATGTCCAAATTGGACCAAATTTGAAACTCCAGCTTGTCACACGATACAAGAACATATCACATGGTTAAACTAGGGTTCTAAGACTTCAATTATGGTAATTAAGCATGTTCAACCATTTAACAAAGGTTAGGGGTCTCACAAAAATCCTACCAAATGTCTCATATTTAGTTATGAACATATAAAAACTGCTAATAATCATATATCAAATCAATGAGTTGATGTTTAGTAAATTCCAAGTATACCCCTATGTATGTATATAATTTTTTGACTATCCAATTGCACTATACGTGTGTGTAATTTCAGTTTTGTCATATAAATCAACCTAAAAGTCTCTTATGAATAGTTTAGCATGCCACAATGCCATAATCACTAAATTACCCCTACGATTTATACATGCATAAAAGGGATTAAAAATAAGATATAAGTCACAGAGATGGCCCACTTTTGAGGATCTTAAATACAAGGTTTTGCTCAATGTAACTGCTACATTCTTAAATTAGGTGTTAGAAATTGAGTCACGGAAAAATGTTATCTTATCATAACTAAAGAAAGTATTTCATAAATGTAATATATATGTTGACATTAAAATGTATCAATCTAACTCAAAATAGATGGTTATTATAGCTCAGTTACTACTAACTGGATCCAATGCAAATTTCACATTATGAGTCAAATTGAGGATCATATATTGGAACAATTTACTAACTAGATTAGGATTTATTAACTACAATATCAGACTAAAATATGAATATGGCTAGCCCCCAATATAAAACTATGTATTAAATAGATTGATAATATCAATCAACTACCTTATGTTCTTTTTGTCTCATAAAAACTCAAATTCTTCCTCAAGTTTAAGTTTGATATAGTAATATCCTTGCATATATAATCCTTTCTTATTACTTTTGATAAATGCACTTGTTTGCATGAAATTGTCTCAACATGGAGCAAAAAAGTCGTGATATGAATATTTTCCTTCTTTTTCCTTTCTTTGATGTAGGATGGATCCTATGCTAGGATTTCTGTGGTAATTTTCATTTTTGAGAAGTGTGATGGATCCCTTGTGAATTTTAAAATTCAAATACTTAACACATGAAAGGTGAGTGATCTAATCCCCTTTTGATATTTCAACATCCTTCCACCTCAATTTGACCTAATTAATGATTTTTTGTTCTCTTCAAGAAACTTTAAGCAAAATTGGTTGCAAATAAGAATATGATTATACATTAAAATTTGTGTCATATTCAAAGTGACATATTGTTATGAAACAATTATAGACACAAATCTTGTCATATGGAATGATTTAGCATGAATTCAACTATTTTCTCTAGCCTTTTCCCCAATTTGGTGGGTTTTCACCATATAGGGTGTAACTTGTTCAAACCTCCATATTTTGAGATGGACCTTTCTACAATAGTCCAAAATGAATTATATTGTTATGCCTACCAATGAATAAAGCTTGAAATCAATTTCCTTGTCAGAAATCACTTGTTTTCTAGCAATTTTTGCATTTTAACGATGGGATGAGCTCAAACATGATTATTTTGAGATGAGATTTTCTGAAATGCTTTCTTTATGGTAGTAGCACGTTAATACACAAACACACACACACAGATATATATATATATATATATATATATATGTATATATGTCTATATATATGTATATATATATGTATATATATATGTATGTGTATATATATATATATATATATATATATATATATATATATATATATATATATAACATTAGTGAGAATTTATGTCAAAAATAATTTGAAATGTCCAAATATAGACAATATTGAGCTTTTTAGCTAAGTATGGGGATAGCTTGGGCTAATGTTTTACTCATAATGGAAGTAACTGGTCCATCTTACTGATTTGAGTCATTTATGGAATGTCATATTTTTATAACATTGTACTTAAATAATTTACCATGTTTTGTATTGAATGTCCCTTCTTAGAAAATTTATGCATGAAGTTGATCACTTTGACTAGAACATACATGAATTTCTATTAAAAATTTTAAAAAACATGGACTAGTATCTCCTAGGGTAACTAGGTGTTTGAAATGCTTGTATTCATAATCTAAAATTCAATAACATGAAACTTTATGCACCATGTGATTTCCCTATCTACATTGCTATAATCTAGCTACACAACTATGTTGGAAGTAGTTCCCCATATACACACGAATGAGGGGAATAATCATATAAGTGGCCTCCCATGTAGAAAAATGGGTGGAAAAGATAAGTGGCTATGAAAAATGTCTCTCAAGTATAACTTAAATCATTTATGCATAAATAAAATATGATGTACCTACAAAAATGATGAAATGAAAATGCATGTCCTCTAATGCCTACTATTATGGTGCGATGATGAATGCCAACCAACGACTCATCCTACTAATGAGTATGGCAGGAAGGATGTATACATTTAAGTTATTTTCACTTTTTTTCTTATACATTTTTCAGGTTGAGTTCATTGAATCCTTCCATTTTTTTCCTTTTTTCTGCCCTCTTATTTTTAATATGATTGATGATTCATGTTTGGGTTTCCTTTCCACTACATATAATTTTTTCTTTCATTTGAGGAATAAGAATGTAGCCCATTTTCACTCTTTATTTGTGGACCAAGCTGCATAGCTACATGTTGTACATTATGTGAAATGATGCAAAAGAAAATGCAATATATATGTAGGTTATTATGTAAGTAAAATTTATCAACTAAAAAAAATTACATGCACATTTCAATTTTATATTTTCTAATGCACTTGGAAAGAAACTAAATAACATGCTATCTACTATGCTATGTAATGAAATCAAGAAGAACAAAAACTTGAATTTACTTGATCATCTTGTGGTCGTGAGTGAAATTACATGAAGGATGGATGAAACCAAATCACTAATAGAAGATGCATTTCTTAAGTATTATATATCCCTCTTTTATCAACTTGTGTACATGGTGACCTTAGAGTTCATTTCTAAAAGTCTAATTTAAGATCTTATTACTATTTGGTTGGTTATCCCAAACCTTCCCATCATACAGAAGACTTAGGTAAAATAAGATTTTCATTCATATAAGATGTCCTCAAGATGACCCAAATACTTCCTCAAGTTGGTGTTGTCTTAGACTTTGAAAGTAAGCTTAAAGATACAACATTCGAGCAATTTTTTTAAATTTTAGTGAAAAAATTTGCTTTTAGATTCATTGTAAGAGCGTGAAGCATATTGTTTTTATTGATACAATGCAATCATGATAAATTAAGCTCCTTTATTTCACTAGATAGATTATGGATCGTACTATTTGGAAATAAGAAAACTAAATATGATAGAAAATAATGCAAGAGAAATCCATTCCATCGTCCCCTAAAGATTGAAGTTGGTCATGTTCTCATAGTCAAAAATCAAACTAAGAGGTGGCTTGGGGGTACCTGATACTAAAAATGGTGGATGTGGGTGGAATGTTTCTGGTGGCATTTATGGATTAGTTGGGTAGAATGTGTTGGTGATATGATGGTAGATAGAAAATTTCTCTTTTCCCCTAGTAGTGATCATAGAGCGGATACTAATGGTACTCGGTACACTCTAGTCAAATGTAAATGTTCTCCTAGTTAACCAAGAGAAGACATTCATTCTTATAGATGGCATGATACTATTGAAGCAACTGCTCCTAAACATCCTAAATCTGAGTTAGGTTGGCTTATTGCTACTGCCCTTACTAAATAGACTACAATATCTCGTACATTCACTAAATGGAGAATAAATCTCCTAGTGGTGGAGATTATGGAGCTATGGAGATCGAGGCTGCATATTAATGGGGGATATGGTATATCTGTCACAATGGTGTGTAATACATTGCTACCTCCTAAGCTTCCTCTTCCTTTTCTTCTTCTTCATCCTTGGGTGGTGATTCAATGCCACCCCCTCTGATATAGTCTCCATGTCCTCTTCTAGCCAACTAAGATGGCACCTGCACCATAGACGGAACACGGGGTTGGGGAGAGCCCTCTCCTACAGCTGACCGTTTATGGTGCATCAGACGTACACCCTGCCGTGGTACTTGGATATGAGATGGAGCCACTTGAAGTGTGTGAAATCAAGAAAAAATGACATCTTGAGGGTATTGACCTTGGAGAGGTCAAGGAGGAGATGCATGGTCAATGCTGTAAGTAGGCCCTCAAAGTGAAAGTGGGGTTCCTCTGAATCTTCCTCTTCATGGTAGCATGTGAAGAAGGAAACCAACCAAGATTGAATTTCTCCCTTCCTAAGGTCAAGAATGATTAGAGAACATACAAGTCTTCGTGTTTGACCTTCTCCTGCCCTTTCTTTGACTTTTCCATGGTGTTTGTCAGGTAGAAATGAAGAATGCATGTGAAGGAATGCTCTATGTCCATGACAGAAGACTGATGCCAACTGGTGATGAACCCTTGAGGTAGTGTTGTCATTTGTATCCATGCCAACCTGAAGTCAAAGTCTCCTAGTATGAAGAACACCTCACCTGTGGACCATTCATAGATGGATTTGGACTCTTCTAAGGTGAGGTGGTGATCAATGTTGTATAGTCGAAAGTTCACCCAATCTTCATCCCATCCTTACCAACGCTTAGGGATGAAAGACACCTTCAATGTGGCAATGAACTTGCAGACAATCACGAGGTAGGTGGGCCAATCACTAAAGAATGGGCGATCACCCACCTCTCTACTTGGTGTAGACATGTTGGAGGTTGTTGGTGAAGCCTAATTTGGCAAGGAAGGCCTGGTCCCCATACTAAGTTAGTATGGGCTCCCTTTTCTATAATGCAACATCACACTTCTTTTGTTCCTTGTTTGGCAAGGCCAACCTTGATTGCATGGGCACCAAGTGATCTAGTATGAAGGTGGTGGGTGGAGCTTCTTGTCAGAATGACATTTGGAGAAGAGAAGTTGGAGAGGAGGAAAAGAGCTTGGTGAGGATTCTGAGTGATAGAATGCCTTTATGATCTCATGTGACTACATTTGAACCTTGAGAGTGAGAGGGAAAGCTTGGGTGTGAGTTGTGAACACCCATTGCTTCTTGTTTTATAGTTGAAGGTGGCTCTAACCACATTATACCAGTGATACCAATGGTATGTGTCAGTGGTACCAAGTCATTGTGATCCTTGGTGCCAGCCATTGATATTGACAAATTTGGATCATTGATACACCAACTGGTGGGTTCATATGTGTCGGTGGTATCGACACCTAAAGTTTCACACAAATCGGTGCCACCGACCATTAGATGTAAAATATCATGTTCATTGGTGTTGGTGCCACATATCTGTTCTTCTGGATCAGTGCCACTGATGTGTGTGTTGGTGGTATCGAGCTGAACTTGACTCACCTTTGATCTCTTTATCAACTCCACCAAGTCAATTCTCAGTGGTACTGAGACTTGACTTCCTATAGCATTAGGGGCTTCTACTAAAATTTTGGTGCCACTGACTTGTGTGTTGGTGGTACTGAACTGTGGTTTCCTTTGTCTTCCTTGAGCTAGATGGGTCGGTACCACCGAGTAGCCTCTCAGTGGTGTCAATGATATTTTCCTATAACTCTGTGATTTCTTCTAAAAAAATATCAGTGCTATTGACAGGTATTGGTGCTACTGATGTGAGTGACTCTTACACAATTTCTAACCAATGATTATTTGGTTCCACCGATCTGCCTGTCGGTGGTAGCAAAATTTCCAGAATTCCATGTGATTTCTAGATAATGGGTCGGTGCTACTGATGATAGAGTTGTTAGTACTAATACTTTGAAATTATTCAAACCATACAAAACACATCAAGGCACCATTTTCCACTGCATTAAGCAAAAAACTACTTATAAAAAGTATAAATCGTAACAAAAACAATGACTAACAAAAATAAATGACAGATTTTAACTCTCATAGGAACCCTTGTTTTAATGTCATAGGCTCAACAATCATCTAAATCCTCAAAGAAGCTCAATGTGCTTCAACTCTTCCTCCTCATAGACCACTTCTCCACCAAATAATGTTTGAGGCGTTATCCATTGGTCAAAAATGTCTTGGCACCATTAGTAATCTCTACTCCACAATGAGGGAAACCGCTAACCATCCATAAGGTCCACTCCATTTGGGATCTCAACTTCTCCAAATGTAACTTCATCCTAGAATTGAATAATAACACCCTTCATCCTGATAGGAATGCCCTATGCAAAATATGGCAGCCATGGATCTTCTTTATTTTGTCTTTGTAAATCCTTGAATTCTCATATGCATCTAGCCGAATCTCATCAAATTCATTAAGCTCTGACCTTTGTTTCCTCCTTACATTAGTCAAATCAAAATTAAATTTCCTCAAGACCCACTTGTCTTTGTGTTCTAATTCTATGGGAACGTGACATGCCCAAAGATAGGCTAGTCTATATGGGGTCATGCCAATGGGTGTTTTAAAAGTCACCCTATTAGGCCAAAGAGCATCATTCAATTGCATGCTACAATTTTTCCTACTACACAAAATAATCTTTTCAAGTATCATCTTTATTTCCCTATTGGACAACTTCGCATGGCCTTGAGTACGGGGATGGAATGGGGTTCCTGCCCTATGCTTCACTCCATATATTCTCAATAGAAACTCTAAACTTCTTGTTTTTTGAGCAAGAACCTCCATCAATTATGATTATCCTAAGTACCCCAAACCTACAGAAAGTACGATCCTTTAGAAAATGACATACAATGTGTGCATGATTAGTCTGAGTTGGAATTTCTTCCACCCATTTTGACACATAATCAAATGCAAGAAAAATTAAGGTTAGAATTATAAGACACAAATGGTCCCATGAAATCTATCCCCCAAAGAACAAAAACCTCAAATTCTAGAAACATACTTAGAGGCATTTTGTAAGGACCCTGACCCATGTTTTGGGCTAACCCTATTTTCTTTGCTTATGAAAGGTTCTTAGAACCTTAATCTAATCTCTCTAGATGTTTTGGTATCATGTGATAAGCTCATGTTTCTAGTTTGGTCCAGTTTGGATGCTGTTTGAGCAATGTTTGCTTGTCTTAGACCAAAGCACAATTTACCCAAAGTAAGGGGTTATATTGCAATATTTCACATGTAGAGCATGCCTTTAGTTGTCTTTCATCATTAGAAAGATAATTATGAGGTGGGGCGCCTTGTGGAGGACCTATGTTGCAAGTTTGAGCTTGGTTGGTTGATGTGTATGCTTTATGTGCTAGTTTTGGTGTAAATTACAAATTACCCAAAGTGGAGGGGTCAATATGCAATTTATCATCTCTAGAGTCACGTCCCTTCTGTTTGGAATCATCTAGGATGTGGATGGAAGTTAGGGCGCCTTGTTTGGTTAGTAGTTTAGGAGTAACATCTCTATATAGTCTTTATACCATATATGTGTCACATATGCTACCTTGTCTTTTAGTGTATAGGGTAGAAGCTTGAAGGTGTGTCGCCCATGGGGGGTGTGTCACCCATAAGAGGTACCCAGCTGCACGATACACATCCTAGAGTGTATCACCAGGTCGTTCATGTGAAGCTTGGGTGGCAACAAGTGGCGTTAAGTACATGTGCAAGTGGCATCTTGGTTTATGTGGTTATAACACCTCTCCTTTGCTACCTCTCTCTTCCTTGGTGTATATGACTCCCTTCCTCCTTGACCAAGTGCTCCCTTTTGGCCACCTTCCTTCCCCTACCTGTATGGGATGAGCATGGAAGCTTAGGAGCTTAAGGAAACTCCCATGGAGCTTGGGAGGACGAGCACCTTGGCCATGGAGACTCCTTGCTCAAGATCCGACCTTGGTGAGTCATGCTTCTTGACAAGTCTTTCCTTGTGCCTTCTTCTTCATCTCCTACTTCCCCTCTCGGCCATTGATAGTCCCTTGATGTGAGTAGACATGGCCGTGGTTATCTTCCCTTTTCTCTTCTTCTTGAGCTATACATGACCATAGTATCTTCTTCTTCTTCCTTTGTTTCTTGAGGTGATGATGATGGAGCCGAGGGCAAGCTTAGAGCTTTAGATGGATGGTTTTCATGGAGAGGAATGTGTGTTGCTTCTTGGACCAAGGATCTTCGTTCCTTTCATGGAGACCCTCTTAAGGCGGGTTACATAACTCTGAACTATCTCTATTATGTTCACTCTCCATATGTACATGTATTGATTCTTGTCTTTAAATCAGTACCCTTCTTCACGATAGCCATGCATATGGAACTAGAGATATGTTTTAATGGAGATGGTCATGTTTTATTACTGTCCTTAGCTTGTTCTCCTTGTGTTAGATGGTAATGGGTGGCTAGAGGTTGAAGATGACTAGCCGAATATGGGGCTTTACCCGATATGGGGGCTTTTCTCGATACAACTATGCTCTGCCTGATACAGTACCTTGCTCAATATGATTATACTTCAGTTGATGGTTTGTGGCAATACCCCTTTCTCTCCTTTGGACTTGAAAGGTGAGCCTATGACCTAGATGTTTGGGGCGATATGATGTGGTGAGCGATATCTCTTTCCTACCCTTGGGTTAGGTTTGGACGATATGGTTAGTTGGTTGGCCCCTTAGCTGATATGTGCTCTACTTGGTGGCTCCTTGAGGTTGTTGCCCGATACCCTCTTCTAGAGTTGAGCCTTGGGTGATATGCTAAGTGAAACCTTTTTTGACCGTGTGACCGATATGCACCTCTACCCAATATGATGATGGTGGGTGATATGGTGTTTGGCCGACATGTAATCCTAACCTTAGTGTCTTGGCCGATATAGAGCTCCAACCCCAGTTGAGCGATATGGTTGCCCTGGGTGACATGGATGCTCTACTCTAGTTGCCCGACATGGCATCTTGGGTGACATGGAGTCTTGGGCCATATGGTTTCCTTAACCCTAGATGACCGCTTGGGGTGCTCTTGTTGTGATGACATCTTGGGCATCATGCTGTTATAGTGTTCCATGGATGATAAATATGTGAGGTTGGGCGTTATGGACGGTCCCTTGATATTCTGCCCGATATCATCAACCCTAACCCGATTCAAGTGAACATGTGTGCATATCTTGGGCAACATCAGGGTTAAGTTCATGACCGATACCCCCACAAGGAGATATGTCACTTTGGCCGATATGCCTTGCCCGATACATGCTCTCTCTTGGTCGGTTACCTGACATGTGTATGTGCTTGATAGCTTGGATGGTCCTAGGGTTGAAGGCTTGGTCGATACATGTGCTGAGCCTGGACGATATAAGATCTAGGATGATACAAGTTGAGGGTTGGATGATATGGTGTCATGAGTGACACAAGTACTAGTGAGGCTTATGTGAACCAAGTATGACAAAGGTTATTACATATATATCATATTGAAAAAGATGAACCTAGATGGGGCAAGGAGGAAGTAAATTCCTGGTAGGGATGACCTAGAAAGCACCTTGATGGTTTTTGTGCTATGAGGCCCTTGGCCGGCACAATTGTGAGGCTGTCTAATCCAAGAGGAAGTTAGATGTGTTGGTTGAGCATGGAACCTGACGTGCTTAAGATCTATGAGTTGTCTAATATCTGAGAAGGTGGTTTCTTAACAGCAATGACCTGAGGTATGTCTCGGCAATATGGTTCTATGGAGGTGTTCTTGCACGATATGCCTAGAAGCATTATGCTTAGGGTTGTTGGTACCCGATATCCTTGGGTGAGGGTTGGTACCCTACCCAACATCCCCTTTTAGTGAGGGTTTGTGGTCACTACCTAGTATTGGTGAGGGTATGCGACACTTTTAGTGAGGGTTGTGCTCTAACCCAATACCCCTATGAATGTTATCTTGAGTGTACACCTTTTATTATGATGAGCTATGACAATATAGGTTGTGAACCCTTGTATAGTGGTTACCTGTGGTTAATGATAGATGAACCTCTGATAAAGTTGGATGGTGGATCATGGTGTATGATCCTCAATGATAAATCCTTAGGGATGATGTGCTTAATAACTTGAGATGCAGGGTATGGTGGGATACCCCTGACATGATAGCAGTAATGTGTATCGATTAATACACCAGTTATGACATTAAGCTGCATATGTTCATAATGATGGAAGGATATTCCAATACTTTAAACCTTAATCTTAATATCATGATAATCATGATATGATCATGAGATATAGCGCATGGTGGATGCTCACAGTTTGATATCAATAATATAATTTGTTCACAGATACAACTTTGTACTTCATGTAAATACAATTATGGATGTTGTTCCAATCTTGTGCATCTAAATTCTTGATAGCAGGATAATCATAATATGTTCCCTGAGATCTTTGTTCTATGTTTGGTGAATCCAGTTATCTCTCTCTTATGCATAACTAACCATGCAGGTGTATTGAATGATTTCATATCCGGGTAAGAGCTATGAGATGTATGTGTTTTGTATAACACTGAACAATGATAATCCTATTAATGAGATAACATATATCACCAGTATGATGAGAAAGGCCTAATGATCTGATACAGACTGAGTGCCTAGTTGATGTGTTATCCTCTGATATTGAGATAAGGGATTGCTATCCCATGGTGATGATGTAAGCCTTGAGAGACAATGATACCTTAAGGGATTTAGATCCCATGATGAAGTATGATGGTGCAGCCTTGAGAGGCAGTGGAACTGTATGATGAATGAGGGATTACTATCCCATGGAAATATGATTATTGTTGAGGGAAATGAGAATAGTAGTAGTAGTATAACACCAATGTAATGAATCAAATATTGTTCATGTTTTATATGTGGTTGCTTAATACAACTTGATTGCCCTAACAATCTACTTAAAATGCATTAACTAATTACAGATGAATCTCTCATGTAGTTTTCCCTAGCCATAGATCCATCATCGTCAATAATTAGGTGATGGTGAAATGGGTTCTCCTGCGGGTTAACCTGGAGCACATATTGTTGAATATGTGGGGTTTCTCCTAGCCAAAAATAGGAGGATTGGAATGCAACTGCGGTTGTAGACTCAAGATGTGTATAAGAGCATGCTGAACAGGCCCATGGCTCAGTGAGATAGAGCATGGTGAATAGGCCCATGGCTCAATGAGATAGAGCATGGTGAATAGGCCCATGGCTCAGTGTGATAGAGCATGAATGCGTTCATGGATCGGGAGCACGGTGATTTGGCCCATGGCTCATATATACTAGTGTCGAGACCTATACCAAGGCGGGCTAGAGAAAGGGCAGCCTGTGGGACTGACCCTGTAGCTGAGGCCACTTTGCTGGTTATCGTGTAATGAACACGAGAAGGAGAGGTTGTGGAGTCTGGATCATCCATTGACCTTGTATGGCACCGGCTTTGGGCTTCACAGCCGAAGGTTTGAATTGAGCAGTACGGCTCACTTCCTCAGGGCATAATAATTTGTAATCAAGCCGTATAGTATCTTGCTTAGGGCAAATACGGAACATTGGATGATGCCTTGTTTGTATAGTGCTCTAGTTATAATCTGTAGTTTATTATATGAACCTTATATCATGCGATGAGTTCTTATAAAGCTTATCTTGTCAATCATGTTCCATAAAGAATATCTGGTTATAGGCCTCATAAATATCTTGGTAAGATTGGTGGTAAGATTAGCCCTGCTCAGTATGCTGTTCTCATAATCTACTTATATCAGTTATCTGTGATCATAATAAAGTTGGTAGAAGGTTATGTTTCTCTCTAGGACTGTGTGTCTCACCTCAGTGGTTAATAACATTTTTTAGGTGGATGCGCCTGGCGAGATGCACATCATGTGGCTATGGATGTTTATGCAGAGTTATCATACCCGGTGGAATAGATAGTGTCTAGCAGTGGAGTCCTATGTGTCGTCCCTGTACACTCAGGTCTGCGGGAGGGTTTTCGATGTTTCTTGTAGAATGATCGATGTATGATTTTTAGTTTATGTATCTTAATGTAAAGCAACATGTGAAATGGTTATTCCATATAACGAGATGATGGGAAATTATGTTGTAGCACCTTGAAGATATGTTATGAAAAGAAAAGTGTTGGCTCATATGTAATATGTTTCATCTTGTGGTGCTTGTGGTAAATCAGTTTTAATTTCCCATGATTTTCAGTAATCCACTGGTTAGTATGTAATCGTGTTTTGTTGTGGTTGGGTTGCCACACATTTCATATATTCTAGAGATATTGCCTACCCATTGACATGTGTGACATCTCCTCATGAAGTCATATGCATCCTTAAACAAGGAAGACCGATACAATGCACTCTCCAAAACCTTGTCCACTATCCTTGATATAGCATGGTGTCCCCCAGTGGGTAGAGAGTGGCAATGAGAAAGTATTCTCTCAAACTCACACTCTGGAACACACTTCCTAAAAATTTCATCTCCGCACTACTTAATAAAAATAGGATCATCCCAAACATAAAACCTCAAGGAGTGGAAAATTTTATTCTTCTCCTAATATCCCCAATCTCCTAGTAGTGCTCCACAAGCCAAGTAACTCACTATATGTGCAAACCAGGGTTCTTTGTCCCTCATAGCAAAAAATTGCTCATCAGGAAAGTACTCAACAATTGGTATGTCCAACCTCAACTCATCACCCTCTATAATTGAGATAAATGATATGCCACTATATTCCTTGCTCAAGCTTTATCCTTGACTTCTATGTCAAAAACTCCTATAGTAATAAAAGCATCCAAATCAGTCTCAACTTTGCATCCTTCTTCTACAATAGGTACTTAATAGCCACATGGTCAATCCAAAAAACCATCTTTACCCCTATTATATATTTTCTAGGTTTATTGAAAGCAAAGACAATGGCTAAAAGTTCCTTTTTAATGGTGGTATAATTTAGTTGACCATCATTAAGAGTTCTCGACGCATTACAAATGATAGAAAGGGAAAGATCCTTGCGTTGTATTAAAACATGTCCAATCACATAATCTAATGCATTACATATTTGTTTAAAAGGTTGGCTCCAATTGGAGCCAGCACCACATGTGTGGCGTTCAATCTCTCCTTGAAACTCTCAAATTATCTCAAACATTGTTCATAAAAAATAACTTTGAAGTCTTTTTCTTACAACTCATAAAGCAATTTACAATCTTCAAAAAATATTTTATGAAACATTAATAAAATCCAACATGTCCTAAGAAGCTCCAATCTCCTTTCAACGAAGATGATGGAGGTATCTTGGAGATCACCTCTATTTTCACTGGATTGACTTCCATCCCCTTGTTGCACACCTTGCGTCCCAACACAACCCCTTCACCGACCATCATATGACACTGCTCCCAATTCAAAATTAGGTGAGTGTCCTCACATCTTTGCAAAAATGTGTCTAGGCTGGTAAGGGAGTCCTCAAATGACTCTTCATAGGCGAAAAAGTCATCTATAAATATTTCAAGATATCACTCTACCATATCTTAACAAATATAAAACATGCATCGACCAAAGGGCATACAATGATAATAAAAGGTACCATAGGGACAAGTGAAGGTTGAATTCTCTCGATCCTTTGGTTTGGTAGAAATCTGATTCAATTATGGAATATCCATCTAGAAAGCAAAAATGTGAGCGGCCTAGGAGCCTCTTAAGGATTTATTCTATGAATGGTAGAGGAAGATTGTCCTTCAAGGTGGTGACATTTAATTGGTGATTATCAATACAAACTCTCCACTCGATCACTAAAATAGTAGAAACTAGTTCACTCGTTGAATTAATAGTGACCATTATTCCTCCCTTCTTAGGAACTACCTAAGTTAGACTAACCCATCTGAAATTGGAAATAGTGTAAATTAAACCTTTTGATAGAAACTTCACTACCTCTTTCTTTACCACCTCAGTCAGATTTGGATGTCCTTGAGGTTGTGGCAAATGTTTTGTCCTTCTTTAATCTGAATCTTGTGTTGACATAAAGTAGGGGAGATTCCCTTGATGTCAGCAATGGACTACCCAAATGCTGCTCGATGGCTCTTTAGAATGATGGGTAGTTGTTGATCCTCTTTAAGACTCAATGATGCTAAAATAATAATTAGAAGCTTCTTGTCCACTACCAAAAATGTATACTTCAGGTGAGATGATAGTGGCTTCAATTCCAGTTCAAGAGGACATTGCAAAGACATGACTGATGGAGGTGATGGTGGTACCAGCTCCTCATAATGTCTTGAATAGAGACTTCAAAATGGATTTGGAAACAAGATACACTCTTCTAACATATGGTAGTGTGTGCAGTCATCCACCAGATTAATGAGACAAGCTTCTAAAGGTAGTTGAGGGTATGCCTGTGTGATGGTTGTATAAAGCACATCTATGAGTGTTTTCAAGTTGCACTTCCTCATCTGGTTCATCATGATACTTCATGACCATTGTCAAAGATATCTACTTTGTTCAATAATGTATACCACAAGAGTTCCTTTGTCTACCTTTGTCATGACATGTTCCATGTCTAGAAATGGTTTCCCAAAGAGTAGGGACACCTAACTATCAGAATGATGCATCATGCAACATTGTCCCTACTCTTTGATCAGTTGTTGGTAATCAGGTAGCTTTATCTCAAATAAGTCATCCTGGATCCCCAGTGGCAGTATTCCTCCCCCATCTCCAAAATCATAACAATTATGTCTTGGATGGCTTTCCTAGGAGTAGTTCACTACCATAGTCATCCTGCATTTCTATTACTACAAAATATGTTGGAAATATGAATTTATCTACCTTCACTTGAAAATCTTCATATATGTCTATTGGCCTCACCACCAAGTTTTCTGCAAGTTGAATTTTCATGTTTCTCTTCCTTGATTCTTTGAGTCCCAGTTTCTTTAATGTGGTCAGTGGCTTGAAACTAATGCTTTTCCTAGAATCACATAATGCTTCTCCAAACTTGACCTTGCTAATGTAACATGGTATGTTGAAACATCTTAGATCTTGTCTCTTTTATGATAATTTCCTTTGTATCAAGGCACTGAATTGTTCCTGCAATACCACACCATCAGAATCTACTATCCTCCTTTTCCTGTAGATAATGTCCAACTTACCATAGGAGGGAATTTGTTCAATGACATTTATTATCGGTAGATCTTTATGAAAATATCCAAAAATTTCTTGAACTATTGACCAACCTTTTTGGCCTTATTAGGGAATGACATTGGAGTGATATTTTTGTGTTGATGAGGTGGAATGTAAGACTCATTTTTGTTTTTTTACCTAATATTATCATATTATATGGTTTCCTAATGAGGTTTAGGGTATTGTGGATACTCTAGATGAACTGTGTCTATCACTACCTCGATGTCAAATGGTGTTTTACTCTGCTATGGAATCACTTTCTGCTCATTCACCAACACTTTTACCACTATTAATAAGCATTGCCTTTACTTGTTGGTTATTAAGGGAAACATTAGTGTTTCCTAGAGACCCTTGTTGGCTGGGCTTCTGTATGGCTGCCACCTCCGCTGCTACTTGTAAATTTTGATTTTCAATGTTGCAAATTTGAACCACTTGGTTCTACTACTTCCATTTGTATTGGTCTAGGCAAGACTTGTTATGAATGGTGAGTTTTCCCAACATGTATTCTATCATGTCCATCTTACTAGGACCTCTATCCTGCCGATATTGATGTAAAATGTTGTCTTGTTTCTATTTGGGATGTTGTGCTTGTCATGAATCCTATTGAAAAAAATTTAGATACTTCCAAGAGAATTTAGGATCCCTCTGCCATGAATAATAATTGTTACCCCTTTTATTTTACTGTCACAAGTACACACACTCCTCTTCACCTCCAGATGAGGTGCCATATTTCTAATCAAGCTTCCAAGTGAGTGTATTAATTTGAGCTTTTAATTGTGTGACCCCCCTTGTTTTTATAGCACTTTTGACTATCTCTGGTGTTTCTCGCTCCTCTCACAAATTTGTTCTTGGCCTTGCTTTTCAAGATCTCATGACATAATGTAACCTTTCTATATAAGAAAGAATTCTTCCCCTGCATTGTCAAGAGTAGTCCTCTCCCCTTTATGAAAGTTGAAATAATATGTATTTTCTTGAGCAGACAAATCAATCCCATGATGAGGGATTTTTCTGAGCATTAACTGAACTCTATCCCATGCTTCTAAATAAAATTCTACAAAATGTTGCTTAAAATTGTAGATTTTCCCCACCAAATCATTTGTCTTGTGTGGTGGGGAGTATCTTTCAAAGAAGGAGTCTCATCTCAAGTTTTAGTTGACTCCGATGGTAGGATGAGGAACAAAGGCGTGGACTTATCTATAGTGAGTATGAAAAGAGTTTCAAATACAAAACAATGGATAAAATTATGTTAAGCTTTAGTATGTCTTATCTCTCCACAAAGCTATTTATGTGTGTCATTGGATTCTCCATGTTGTGGCCATGAAATGATTGTGACTTGAGTAACGCCACCAATGCATGATTGATTTTGTAACTGCCAATAAGCATTGCTGGAATTTGATTGGTCCCAGTTGGGCTTTAGATGATGATGCCTTTATCTTCTCCCAAAATATTTTCTCCTCAGCCACGTCCTCCACATAATCATCACCGCTCGAATCCATATATGTTGCATGTTCTTGCTCTGTCTATAGTATGTGAGTTTGAATGGGCTTCTCAGATGAAAACCTGAACTCTCGTGTCATGCGCAAGATCTCTTCTCGATCTTCATATGGTGGAGTAGACTCTCCGCAGTCTATAGTTTGAGTGTGAACCATGCACTAGTACCTAAAAATCATATTGGTAATGTGAGACACAAAATACTAGTGACTTGGCAAAAGAATTTTTTTATAAATGATGCCCCATTGTAAATCAAAATCAAAATCAAAACAAATATCCTAGAGTGGCTGGTCGGAACACTCGTAGTGATGTTGTTGTCATTTTCCTAGAACGATGCCAAAAACTTGACTCTTATAAATTTTGCATGTAAAACACAAGTGCACGTGTTGTATAATATTGACCCATGAGGCCCGAGTGCCGAACTCAGGGAAACATTCACCAAACAATACTACTTACTGAGACAGAACCAACTAGACCTACCAAATAGTTGGTATATTGTTTAGTTAAATAAGAACAAGATTGAAATTCAAATTAAGATGGTTGTGATAAAGAGTGGATGAATTTCTCATGACTTGTGGTTTAACCGTGACCTACATTGCATTTAAATTCCTTTTTATTAATAATCATTCACCCTTACTCTAGACTAAAGACCTATAGCAAGCATTACCCGCTCCCCCAACATAATGCACCACATAAACTATAACAACCACACTACCGTAAAAGTATAAGAATTAGTTATGTGCATTAACGAAGTCTCTAAGTTATTATTTTATAGTTGTTAGCCTTCTCCTATAGAGTGATAGAGGCTATATGGATCTATGATTTGTGTGACTTCTAATCCCTCTCCCAAAGCAAGTAGTGGTCTATTACTTTCATTATGGTGATCATTCATAAACAAATGAACAAATAGATCATAGATTTACATCCAAAACAAAGGAAATAAATTACTAAGTCATAGAATTCAAACACAACACAATGATAGGATACTCCAGGGTCCTAAGAAATATGGGATTTAGCCCCACATGAGCGTCATCATAGTATAGCAAAAGGAGGCAGAAGAAAACATGTTAAACATCATAAAACTAGTGTAGAAACCCCTAGAGATGTCGTTTTGGCAAATCCCTCTGATCAACACTCTAATCTACATATTTCTAGCTGCAAATCCATCCTCTAAAAGTGCCCATAGCATCTAGTCGGTGACTATCTCCTCATCTCATCCTCTCTTCGATATGTGCTCAACAAATGACATGTTTGTGGCTTCACTCTATAGGCCATAAGAGAGGCTTTGGCCCTCATTTAGTTATGGTCATTAGATCTAACTTGACTTCAGACCTCCTCTGATTGTGCAACATTGGTGACACCAAGCGATCAATTGATTTTTATCTTTCAAGCTATTTTGGTACTATCGACATGGGTGTCAATAGCATTGAGTTGTTTTTTGTAGAGCTTTGGATGGTGACGTCCATACGCCCGACATGCGTGTCAATGGCACTGAGATAATGTCATTCTGATGCTCCCTGGATCATGAGTCATTAGCATCCACTATTGTCTTCAGTAGCATCGATGCCTCTTTCGATAGCACCAAGTTTTCCTTCTTTTCCTACTTTAAATTCGTGATTTTCTAGTACCATCGATGCATGGGTCTGAATAGTGAGCTCTGAATTCAATGCTCAAATCACCTATAAAAGGAAAAAAAATACCATAACTCCAAAATGTATATAATTTTTTTTTATTGTCGGGGGAAACTCACACCCCTAGGCAGAGGCCCATATAGTAGGGATGGTAAACCCGGGAGACCCATGTGCCCACACACTGGTATCTCAATAAATCACATCAGAGGCTGGCTGACATTGTGGGAAATTTATTTCTGGGTAGCGCTTCCAGCGAGAGTTGAACCCAGGACCCTTCGTGAGGGGCCCCGAGCTACAACCAACTGGGCTACTGCTCGCTGGCCAAAATGTATATAATAAATTAGAATGGGTCAGCAAAAATATTGAATACTTGATACAACGATGATTCATAGGCTAATAATAGAAAACAATGCATAAACATGTCTCATGGTGAACATATATGCTAGCTAAGCTTAGAAAATAGTGAGTGAAAAGCAACTAAAAATCAATGCATCATCTACCTCCCTTGAGTTGCACCTCATCTGTGTATTTATTGATTCCATCATCTATGTAGATGGGGAGTAACCCCCCCCTCTATAACAATGAATGTAACACTCAAGTGCTAAGATGTTTCTTTAAGAAAAATAATAATTCAATGTCAATCACTTGCTTGACTTTCAAAATCCCATTGGAATATCTCTATCGACAACCTCAATGAGATTGAGTTGTTGTTTTTTTGGTGTAGAACATTCTCTCTTGACTTTGAAACAACAAGTATCTAGTCTTGTATCTGATGCCCTACACACTGCCTTCACGCAACCCAAACAAAGGTCCATCTAAATATTGTAGCACGATAATGAGAGATGAGGCACATAAGATAATGTGATGAAAGGCAGGGGCGGATAGCCCACTTCCCCAATTATTTCCTCCACCACTAAGTCCCAACTCAGGGTCATCTAATCTTCCTGTTGCATAACTCATCTGAAATATGGTGTAAAAGTGTTGGTTCTCTTCCTCTGCCAGTTTCTCCACAAGATCGGGTGGTTGACCTCTAGTATTTTCTCCTCGAACTGACAAATGAGAAGGAGATAGAAGAAAACATGGATGAGACTTCTAACCCACCACCTCTTCATCTTTCCGTCCATGCCAACGAGCTTGCCCTATTATTAACCATGACTATTACTAATCATATCCCAATCAGATTTGATTTTTGACATAACTCATTATGTGGGAGCTCTGCTCCCACCCCCTACATTCATCAACCTATGGTCTAGAAAAATGTGGCTTCTCGATATGCACACATATCTATTTATTTTTATATCAAGATGTGTCTAGTCATGTCATGTAGCATTTGACTAGCGCTATCAGTTATATTTGCGACGTATTGGTAAATCAAAGACCCCATGCCAATTTATAATGCACCAAAAAAGGGGCACCATGCTTTTTTCCCATCTCCTTTATGTATCAGGCCAAGTTATTCTAATATCTCTAGAGATTCTTATTATTACACATATCTATCCTCTAATGTCTTTGTGGTGCTTCATTCCCACCAGTCATCATGTTTCCAATGCATCATTGGTATATATCTTTCCCAATGACACAGTACTTCTTCATGCTTCCATTGCATTATTGGTGTATCTCTTTTCAATGACATTGTGCTTCTTCATGTTCATTATACAATATGTGCTTCTTCATGTTCATTATACAATATGCACAAAGGCTTTCTATCTACTCTTCACTAATTTTAAATGACTGCCACTTTCATGGAAGCTGAAGAATCTCGGTTATATAATTGGCACACATTGGTACAAATATTATTGTATTTATTCTAGCCTCTTGTTCCCTTTGGTTCTAGTCTGACGATCCAATTGCATCTTATCAAATACATAATTACTTATTAGAAACTCATCAATATCAAGCCTACAAATACTACACCTACAAGGTTGATTATTTGTCCATATTTTATCTCTACCAAGCTATTTTAATCATGTCTTCTTGAAGTTGCAACTATCATTTCTCAAGTGCCAAGATGGTTCTTCTAGTGATCTAATTGGGATTTTCTTGCAATGTGATGCTCACAGACCAATGTTTGAGTCGAAAACATAATTATGGATAAGTTATAAATAAGGATAGTTCACATTCACCAAGCACCATAAAAAAAAAAATAATAATAATAATAATAATAATAATAATAATAATAACAACAACAACAACAACAACTAGCATCTATATAATTAGACTCAAGAGTTAAGTAACCGAAAATGTAACAGGAGAACCCGATAAAATATATAGGGAAAACTTGATTGAATCGTCCATATTATGCTTGTTTTAGATAAACTAACGTCGGGTTGGTGGTGCCTTTCTCCCATAATAAGCAACCAGCCACTTCTATACACACCTTAACCACAGTTGTCGTTAACCAAGTCTTAATTGTTGGTCAAAGCACCTTTCTCCCATAATAAGCAACCAGCCACTTCTATACACACCTTAACCACAGTTGTCGTTAACCAAGTCTTAATTGTTGGTCAAACATAGGGCAAGATAATATCGGCAATGAACCTAGACACCGCCGGTAATAGTGTATGAGGAAGAAGCTAGGCATAGGGTCAAAATGAATTATTGCGACGAAACAGAATGTGTCCCAACCTGCAACAAGGAGAGGATGCAGACAGTGCTTGTTAGATAGTAACGGCTATAATTAACAAAAGAAATAAGCAGGCTTCATTAATCCTGAGCATGTAACTAGCTAGACTCTTCTATAATAGTGAACATGACCATCTGTTGAGTAATTGAATAACCAAGTTCCTGCTTACATTAGTTTATACGATGTTGAATGTCGAATTATCTCATATTTGTTATAGGCCCAACAAGAGTTCCTGAGAATTCAAAACAAATAATGGACACACATTGATATTTTGCCATAAAAATGAAGAAATTATGAAATTTCGTCCATGCTTTTTATTTGGTTGGGAGGGAGATCCAACTTTGAAACTTCCCGTTATTCTACCTCTGAAGAATAATTGGAGGCACAGAGCATATCCTTCTTCCGATTACTTTGACGTTGTTTACATTTTTCCTACGTCGTGCCAATGGTCTAGTCGTAGATATGAAGGCAGAAATTCTATCTTCTTCTGTTCTTCAATAAAGTATTTCATGCACCAAAAAAAGTCTTAAACTGAGTATGAACATATACATATAGTCAGGGCGGAGCCAGGGGGCAAGCAGAGGCCATAGCCCAAAAAAAAAATTAAAAAAATCAATATAAGTACTCATATCTACTATTTACCATACTAAGTGTGAAGACCCGTCTCCGTCTTCTCACGTGATACACTGAGTCCGGTTTCCCGAGTTGTATTTTAACCTAGCGCAAGAATCCCAAGGTATCATTAATACTAGATTTTGTAGCCCGTTTCTTCATCACCTCCACCTTTGGCCACCGTTAGCGCCGGACTATTGTATGCTTGCATCTGTTCATGTAGACTCCTGGCTTTCCGCTAGGTCAAACGAGGAAAAGCAGGGCGGATGTTTCTTGGGCCGAATCGCCGTCGTAGGTGGATACTGAAGGTGTACAACTCCAAGAATGTGGTCCACTCAAGGAATTGTGTCGTCCACTCCTTCCCTGGAATGTCTTCTCTACCAATCATCTAGGATAATTTCTGTGGAATCTAATTTGCTCTAACTGTTGCCAGACCCATTTGAATGCTCCAATTGCATGTCGGCCCGCCGTCAATCGATACGTCCATTGAACCCATTCTCTGGGATCATATTTTCTCCACATGATTCTTACCTCTCGCTGCACGCGAGTCTTTCTTCTCATTGCAGCCAACACTAACAGACTGCTAGCGTGATATCTGTTACTCCAGTTTGTGTTTTCCTTTGTTCGTCATTGATCACGTTTTTCAGAAATTCCAGAGAACCCACTTAATGAGAGATCTTAAGAAAATCTCTATTGTTCGTCCCACATTTACTACACTGTCTAACCACTCATACCATGTTATTCAAAATTTTTCTGTCAGATGCAAATAGGCTTATGTCTTTTCATTGTTGTTCTGATTATTTATTTTCGCTACTCTGTGACCACATGTAAAAAACTGTATCTTGCTGCATATTCATCCGTATATGTCTGTGCCTATATGGAAGCCAACCCCGAACTGACATGAAGATATTTTTTTCTATTTTGCAAAATATTGAATCTGTGACTGGTATCAGTTTTATAATCTATAACACTGATACACGCCTGTAAATGAACTGTGTTTTGTAATCCATAATAAGCCAAATCTTGAGACAAATTCATCAATTTTCTTTTACTTCATAAAGATTAAAGTGATGCACTAATTTACTAATTACTATATGAAGCGTCAAACTCCTATTTTTCCATCCTTATGACATGTGTCGTGTCGCTCGGAGTGCTTTGTACCTTATGATTTGACGGATTAGTTTGGCACGACTGTTTAACTTCTCATCAAACATCCCTGAATACATATCTTACGGGACTGTCATTTATATATTACAAAACATATTCAGTTATCCCATAACCATTATATTTATAGCTTTTGGCCAAGGGGATTGGCACCTTACTCTAACTCATACTCATACATTGACCGTATCTTCACCATTAGTGATTGTTGTGGTCAAAGGCTGTCATGTTCGTTTTGGTTACTTCATGTGCGGTAGTATGCCCCATTAACATATTTGTATAAACTTTTTTCATCATTTTCTATAGCCTCTATACATGACGTGAATTCCTTTCTGTACATGTATTAATGTTATGACATTGATATAGAATACCTCCCTATGATATGGCTGATGATGAAAAATCAACAAAAAATAGTGTTTGCTACAGCCCCAACAACCACCTTAGTTGAGAGGTGTATTCAGACACAACCTCATTGCTTATGTAAGTAGCTAATTTCTGAGTCTTGCAAATATTGTTCTGCTTTTACTCCTCTTTTACAAAGGTTTCCATTTTCATGTTAGTATGGTCATATGTACTGCTTATTCAACGAAATTACTTTATTGAAGTATCAAAATTTCATCTTTTATTGCGTATGAGACAAGATCTGCATAAGCTTACCTTGCCTATGAATGTGTTCTATGGAGATGTTGGTATCTTATCTCTTTAAGCAGTATATGCTATGTCAATATTAAAGTGTGACTGTGATTTACATGGTTATTTCCACATTTAATTTCACTTGTCAAAAACTAAAGAGTTTTGATAATAGGTCATCAAATCCATCATTTTTGTTTTACATAAAACAGTTTTGATAAAATAATGTAATCTTATTTACGAGTTTTTATATTTTTGACCCACGAGGAAAGAAATATTATGAAGTGTAGATAACAAAAAAAACTAGTTTATGCACACTTTACACAATAAGACGCAAATTGGTTCAAGCAATTTGAGTGCTATGTTTTTAACTAATGTAATTTTTTTTCTAAAGTCATTCTATAATACAATATTCATTGCTACAACAACTATATAATGCCAACAACTAAAGCTTATTCATATAAAAGAGTTAAAACATATAAATCCATAATTATGTTTATTCCATGGAATAGCTTCTTAGCTTGTATCTGTCGAATGCAACAAAAAATTCAAAAAAAAAAACGAATTATGTGATTTTCTAAGATTCCCACATGAAAGAATTTAATGGAATGACATATTTTTTAATGTATAAGTCACATAAATGATATTTTTTTATTACCACATCATTGGACATGAAAGGATACCAGATAATATCTTAATTTTGCAGACAAAAGTTATTTAACCTAAAATGAAATATTTTTTCTCACTTTACGGTTGATACTATTTGAAAATATATTTTTTGATAACATTGTTGCTTCCTAGCCAATGCTATAATGTAATCCAACTTCTACACATATGCATATTGGTTTATTTAAATAACAATACATATTTATGACAAATTTCAAGAACATAATCTATATAAGAGTTTCATATAAAAGACAACAATACAAATCACGACATATAAATAATATAAAAGGATAAAGAGTAGTAGAATATAATTAATGATCTAGTTTCTAATCCCGATTTAATTATTTGTTCATATTAGTTGAGTTTAGCCATAATTAATATTATGTGTGACCACAATAAAATCACTATGAGCAGAGTACATGTTTTCTCACATGTTCTTAGTATGAATTCATCTACTCGTGGTATTACATGTTTCACTCGTATTTTTACTTCTCTTTTCCTTAGTTTGACAAATTGCGGTGATATCTTTTTTAATTTTATTGTTCATGTTTTGTTTACAAACTTATAGATGAATCTGACGGTATAATATATATTTCACTATTTATTTTAACTTATTCTATTTGAATAAACAATTATTCAATAACATTCCACGTGCAGATCATGTGCACTAACTAGTATATATATATTTACATATAAGTTGTATAACAAATATATACTACAGTAAGTTTTGGACGGTGACATGTTTCTAGTCTAGTGGTTTGCGCCCCTTCACTTTGGCTGCAGGACGTTTGTCCCAATCCCTGAGTGATGCAAGGTGTTGTTGAAACTAATTGCGATGTTGGTCTAGTGGTTTGTGTGCTCATTGCTATGCCTATGTTCCTAGATTCGAATCCTATGTTGAACAAAACAATTTTGGCCCCCCAAGAATCAACTTCTAGTTCCACCCTTGTATATAGTCTTATTTGTTGCTCGTGTTTCTGTGAGAGCATTTATGTAATCTGTTGTTGAGTATATAGTTTGATATTCTAAATGCAAAATCCGAAATGCCAGTGTCTATGGCGATAAGATTGCTACTTCTTCCAAACAAGTCAAAAGTCAAACATGTGTTTCAATATACTGCCAAGACATGCATCCTAGTTTCCAATTGTTGTGATATTCTTGGTCTCCCTAACTAGAAGACCAGGCTGTTCTCTGATGACGCATATATAGTTGTTATCCTTGGCAATCAGGCAAATGACTTGACAAATATCTCTCGCAGAATTGGAATCAAACTAGCTAGAGACTCTTTATCCGGTTAATATATGAAATTGGGATAGAAACGAATGCGGCCACCGGTTTGATTATGCAGCTCCATGATGTATTATCTATTAACATGTTATAGTATGCTGGACCACAATACCACATAATCGTGTGGAAAGGGTAGGTCAACCATGGGCTAGTACAATTGAACAGGAATAGACCCGCCTAAGAAATTATAAAATTCATGACCCCCCTAGAAAAGTTCGAAGATAGAATCTCTCATACATGGGTTTCCTCTCGCTATTGTGTAATAGGCCACTTAGTATATATGTATAGATGTTATTATGACGGTAAGGCAGTCCATTGTAATATTTAAAGGAAGCATAATGAAGCATAAACAGTGGGTCGGAATTTTCAGAGACGTGAGAGTCATCTAAAACCGACCACTGTCAATCATGGATGGTGATACCTATGGCTACGACCGGACACAGTCACACTATTGAGTTGTCTTTTCTTCACTTGACCAGACGAGCATAGACTGTCTTTCGCGTGGAGAATGACTTCAAGACGTATTTCCTTTGGGAGTTATGCTATATGATCAGAAATGGCATCCATATTGAGACTGTTTTTGTTCTCTGCATGAGAATGAAACTAGGAAGGGAAGTAAATTACTTTCTTTTCTAATTTTGTTCTCATGTATGCAAGAGGACAAAAAAAATCTCAAAATAGGTGTCACTTTTGATCCACGTCTCATATTCCTTTCTTAGACTATGAAGTTAAAACTTGGTGAATCTTGTACAGAAAAAATCTTACGTTGACGCGTTGGTCAGGGTAACACGACTTTGACTTGGGTGGGGAGGTTAGGTGGGCTCCAGTGGCTTTTAAGAGGGGGTACGTAGTTTCGGGATAAAGTGGCAGGTGGGGAAAGAAAAAGAGAGGAAAAAAAGGGAAATTTTTTTATTTCACGTATACTTTTAATTCGTAATGACTTTTCTAACGATACCGTGGATTCCATATAAAAAATACAATCTAACAAGACAAATACTCATTTAACTTTTAAAAAATATTTTTGTGCATCATCGTTAGTAATGACTGTGAAGAGAAAAGTAAAGGAGAAGAAAAAAGTGGAGAGTTGTTTATAACTTTTAAACCGATATTTAATGGAATGTGTTCACTTTGGTTGAATATGCGCACTTATACGAGCAATGCACACATATTTTAATTCTTAAAATGTGTAAAAAGTGAGTGCATTGAAGGATTACTAGGTGCATTCAATCAAAAGTGGGTGCACTCAATAAAAAATGGGCACATTCAGGGTAATAAGTGTGCATTCAATTAATATTGGGCGCAATGAGGGCATTAGCGGACATTCAATCAAAAGTGGGCGCACTGAGGGCATTACTAGGTGTATTCAATCAAAAGTGGGCGCATTTAATCAAAAGTGGATGCATTTAGGACAATAGTGTGCACATTTAATTAATATTTGTTGCATTGAGGGCACTAGTGGCCGCGTTCGATAAAAGTGGACGTATTGCGGGCATTACTGGGCACATTCAATCAAAAGTGAGCGCATTCAAGGCAATTATGTCTGCATTCAATTAATATTTGGTGCATTAAGGACACTAGTGGGTGCATTCAATCAAAAGTGGGCACATTGAGGGCATTATTAGACGTATCCAATCAAAAGTGGACACATTCAAGACAATATTGTACATATTTATTTAATATTGGCACATTTAGTGCACTAGTGGACGCATTCAATCGAAAGTGGGCGCATTGAGGACATTACTAGGAGCATGCAATTAAAAGTGGATACATTTAATCAAAAGTGGGCACATTCTGGGAGTTAGCGTGCGCATTGGGCACATTGAGGGCACTAGTGGGCACATTCGATCAAAAGTGGACACATTGAGGGCATTACTAGGCACATTCAATCAAAAGTGGGTTCATTCCTGGCAATAGTGTGCACATTCAAAACATATTGGGCGCATTAAACCATAATTGGGCACTTTTGTACATATATTGCACACATTATGTTAAGATTTATGCTAATTTATTATTTAACACTCTAACACTTATCCACACCATAATTGGACGCTTTTATGCAAATATTGAATACATTATGTTGTGATTTGTGCTAATTTGTTATTTACACATACTCTGAGAAGTAGCACATTCACACCATAATTGGAAGCATTAGAATCATAATTGGGCATTTTCTACAAATAGTACATTATGTTAAGATTTGTGCTAATTTACTATTTATGCACATACTCACTCCTTAATTTATTTGAAAATGTACAAATAATACTTATTTATTCGATATTATTTTTTTTCAAAAATATGTCAACATTAGTTTTGTTCAAATATACTTTTTATAATGAATCTGATGATTTTTGTTTTGTCTAATGGGAAAGGAGTCGATTTTCCTGCAAATAGTGACCTATGTTAGACCCCCGTTAGGGATTATTCCATGGTGTTTATTATGTTATTATTAATGGACATATACATAGTCAAGGTTCAAATATATGATATATGTTTACAATTTTTATGTAATGGAGATATCAATAACTCAAGGAATAGTTCAAACTGAGAAATACCATTGCTGGAAGGAAAGAAAGAAAGAAAGAAAAAAATACATAATATAATAGATTCTGATTGATGTTAATATTATGAGACTTCAAGGAATTATCGCCTTTTCATTTTCCTGCCATAAATCAAGTCTGATAGCTGTCATCTTAGAAATATATAATGGTGGAACCAACGAGTGTCGGCATGGCCATGGCCCCCAAGAACATAAAACTTGTTTGAAATTCAAATTAGTTTGTGCGGGAAGGGATTGCATCATAATGCACTAGAACTTTCAACATGTTCACATAGTTGGTTCTATGTAATACGTTGTAGGTTCAATCCATGAATTTTTGTCTACGTTTCGATTTCTTCATGTGATTTACTGTTCTGTTGTAACCCTTCATTGGCAACCCAGGTTAGGTGCACAACTATACAAAAGTTTGATATTAACCTTTATTTGGGTTAGTCCCAAATATTGATATTAACCTTTATTTAGGTTGTTCCCAACTATACAATATAATGATATTAACCTGTATTTGGGTTATTTTCCAATGCAAAGGCTCAAACATTAGGTGGAAAATATCTATGGTTAAGCCATAGTTTAACCAACCAATAGGATACCAAGGCATACCAAACAACCATTATTATTTGATTAGAGTTCATAACGATCTGTGTTGTTTGTCAATAAAATAGGAATTACTTTCTATGTACTCATGAAAACAATCAATCGTAATGGTACATGGAATGTCAAATCAAACATGTTATCCTAAGAACCATTTGCTACCCTATAAGAATTTTGAACAACCACCACTATTTAGTGATAATTCATAATAAATTGTATTGATTGTCAATATATTCCAAGAAAACTCCTAAATCAAGGGTATGCCAACATGATCTCAAAGTTCTTTAGAAATTCTTGTCAATTGGACGGTCAAGGATTAAAAAATAATTAAAGTTTTCATCAAGAGAAAATATATATTTAAAACTCTTGCAAGGTTTCTGTAATGAGGTGTTGAATGCCCACTTGTTAAGGTGTTATAGGGGAAAAATTGACACTTTATACTACAGATTTAAAGCTATAAGCTCATATAATTGTAGAGAAATATTGGATTGTTATACCTTTAACATAGAATAAGTGATATTTTTTGCGGGGGGGGGGGGGGGGGGGAATATGTCAATGGTAAGTTTTCAATGGTCATTTCCTAAAACAACAAAGAAACTAGGTTTTAACTTAGGAATTATATGTCAATTGTTTATCACATGGTCCTTTCCAATTAAAAAGAGTATATTTTAGGTTGCCTAGTCTAAATAGCCATGATGGAAAAAGAAGTGAAACTGGTGAGTGCATTGAAATACCTTAAACAAAATTGTTATATGATATATCGATTCTATGTGTATAGTTTTTATCTCGATAGACACATATTTCATGATTGTTAAAAAATATATATGCATATCATTCAAGTTTCAATAATTTCATAGCCATTTCATAAAAATAAATTGCAATGTAACCACTCATTGCGACTCATTTAAATATATTTCCTTGCATTATTCACATACATTCTCTGGTTTATACCTTAAAAATCATTTGGTCGTGCATTTGAATACATAATCATATGTCAAGTATTAGGAAAATTATTATGCATAAAAAACTTTTTAATAAACCTTCGAAGTAAATTCCCCTCCAATAGTACAAAAGTCCCCAGCCCCTAGGAAGGTATAGTGATGGTTGTGTAGTCACTACCGCTGACATAGTATAAGGTGGTGGTCACTTAGGCCTAACCATGTTGATTAAGAATTGAATCCTTGATGGGTGCCAGTGTAAGACATCAGATAGATACGTATCAATTTAAGATTTGTTGTGGTGGTCATAGATGACAACTGTCCTTGTAAGGTTACCATTATGTTGACTTATTAATAAAAACAAACATGAAAGGTGAAAATTTAGAGCATACTTTGGTTCTTGCAAGCACCTCACACATTGATTCATAAGAAATTGACATAATAGAGATAACCTATCATATCAGTTTACCGCTAAAAATTGGTAAAATTATTTCCAACTTTAACATTAATGCTAGATTTGGTGAGCATATTGCTTTACTTTTAGATAATTTTTTAGACTTTGTAATAGAAAACTTGCATATCTAAAGACCAATTGAACGTTTAGTGAAAATTTTATCAAAACCAACCCTCAAGAAAAGTCGCACCTACAAGAAATCTCCAACCCACTTCAAGAAATTAACAATGAACCTACTAACAACCAAAAGTTGTTCAAACATCATAATTGAGTACCATGTCTGCAAGAAAGATTTGACAATCTCCAATTCTGTATAAAGAAAAAATCGAACAACTTTAAGTAAAATTTGATAACTTGAAAGAACCAAACTACTTCAAACAATCACAAAGTCACACAATCAACATCATTCTACATAAATATCCAAGACACCCACCAATCACATAATCAATGTAAACCTACATCAATTAAAAAAAAATCACCCACAAACACACATTGATCATGAACTCATATTAAATTTAGTGAAAAAATCCCAATAACCTAGAAACTAAGCATTTCACATCAACATGCATAATATCAAATAAACCATCCAAATCAAACAAAAACCACACCAAACATTAATTTTAAAAAAAATTGAGATATATAAAAACCATCAAGAAGTAAATTATAGAAAATTTTCATTAAATCTAATCATGTACCAACACACACATATATATATATATATATGTTTTTTAGAATCCATTTTGTGAAAATCCTAGAAATATACTCATTACATTTCTCAGATATCACCAAAGGCTTCTATTTAATAAATTACTTCTCTCAAATACAATATAGATATATACATGCAAAAAGTAAAATTTTAATACCATGTTAAATGTTCTCACTAATAAGAAAATTTAAATAATCAAATATAGTACCTAATTGAGATTAAAGTCATGAATGGTCATATTTGTTTAACAAAAAATACATGTTATTCAACATAAAGTACCCACACAACCAATAGGTCTTTCACTATGGACACAAAAAATTAATATTCACTTAAGAATATAAATGGATTATGTAAGTTAATACTTAAGAAAGTAGTACGTATTTACAACAATTATCTAGAATTTGATATTTTTCTTCCAGGTTTCTTCTTTTTTAATTGACATGAGTTGGAAGGTTCAAGTGTAGAATTTTTATGGTATGATTTTAGAGTCCTATAAACGAAGTTAGTGTATCTAGTTTACCAGTATAAACAATTTTGAATGAATATTTTTTCGTTCAAAGAAACTTACATAGATAAACAAATTTAGAGTATGGAAACTTGGTGGATCACCGGTATGGTAAAAAACATCCACCAAAATTTTTCTAAGTCGAGTAACTGGCAAAACTAGTGTTGATTCCTATCATTTGTTTATTGGTTATTTATAAATCAAACTAGTACATAAATTCATATTACATATAAATATATATACCTAATCTTGATTGGAAGGAGGAATATAATACATTACCATTAAATTCTTAAAGACTAAGATGTAGTGATTACGTAAGTCTTCATATGATATATTTTAAATATATACACTCTTGACTATGGAGGGCATAAAAATCCAATATTTGGTGTAGCAACATTGTAGACATGGTGTTCCAATAAATTGTAAGAGAAGTTATTAGATCATTATCTCATTATAAAATAGAATTATCATATAAGGATATACACCCCAGACACACTACTAAAATGAAGTGTTTCACCATACATATGTGAACAAAATCACATAATCTTGGATCTCTATATTGACATCCATCTCCTTTCTTGTCTTCCCTCAAATAGAATCATTGATAGTTTTTTTTATCAAGATGCATGTGTTTTAAGAGCGTGTGTTGATTTTTCCATATGGTTCAGGAAATAAAGATAGGAAACTCCACCAAGTTCAGATGATTATCCAAACATAGAACTCTTGGGGTCTTTGTATTGATTTTTTATTCGTAGTTTTATAAATAATAGACTTAAGTATTTAAAACTTCATTGAAACATAAGATAATGAAAATTCCTATATAATATTTTTCTACTCACAAGTTGAAAAACCATTTGGTCACTCGACCAAGATGCCTTCTGCATTGCTAACCTTCATCATATCAGCAACATGGATAAAGCCATATCTCCTACTATTCAAATATGTGACATATAGATACGCATATGTCTCGTTGCTCACAAAAGAACCATGAAATGTAGTGGTCGTGTATGGTGCTTTGCATGAGCCATTATGCATCCTTTCGATCATCCACAACAAGCTTGAAATTTATATCGAGTACATGATCATCAAGTACTAGAGTAGTAGGCACTTCATGTAGGGAATTGCCTCTCCATGATATGTCATTCACTGATGGTGGTGTTACTTCTTGGAAGGCATTTCTATTTCCCTTCATTTCTTCCCTCATTGCATAACAGATGCATTCTTATAGGCTCTCTTGAGTCATGAATATGCCCCCATAACATTATTATTAGAATGTTTTATAAACATTTTTTACCCATGTCCTTCCTCCAACATGTCTATCACGACTAGTACATTGTAGTTTTTGGAGAACCTATGAGCTCATCCCTATGGACCTTAGGTTTTAAGGTCCTTGATTGATGATGTTGATATAGATATTCTATATGATAATCGATGAGTTATATAAGAATCATGTCACAAGTGCAAGTAACTAATTATGATAAACTGGAAAGCTAAAATATGTACAACTTTTTCTTCTACTTGTTTAGTTGTAATTATTTAAGGTAGGGAATACGTGTGAATTAATCCATTGTTGGAAAGGGGCTACATGGGGATATCAAAAGCAATAACATTTTATTTTTGTAAAATAATTTCCTTCGTACAAACATCATACAACATCTACATAAGTGGCATATCGAAAGATACAAAATAATGAAGATAAATGAGGTTCAGAGATTCTAAGTAGGTGAGTTTGGATACAAATAGGACTCTTCGGTCAGGATTCCTCCATGTCCTGCTTGATTAAGTAAATTTTACATGGAACTAAACCCCAATTATGGATTTCATATCTAAAATCTAAGAATTTTTATTATACAAAAATGGGAAAGAAAAACACCATAAATAACTTCATATGTATCTCATAATTGTAGCACAAATTTTTAAGACAAAAATAAAAAATTATATACAACAAGCACAATTAGAAGAACGGGGAACCCTATCAAGGACAATGAAGTTTGGGAAACCAGCACTTGACCCCTCTACACAAGGAGGACTAATAGGTTTAAAGATAACCTAAATCAAACTCAGTGTCTATTAAAGGCACCATAATGCAGAGTGCCTACCCAAAATGGGACCAATGCCAAGAAAACATGCAACAGAAACAATGATAAAGAGGAAAAATAGAAAGAGGGGAACTTGAATCATGACTAGAGCCACAAACTGGAGAAATCAAATCACCAAAACATGCCTTCATCAGTTCTTAGGATCACAAGAAAGATCTCAAGAAAATGACCACTAACACTCCTACTCAAGACCATCCCAGGAAGATCAGGGAGATCATCTTTTGTCCTTTATGAGAACTAGAAGAGGAGAGGTCCATGAGCATCAAGCAACTCATGCTATAGAGAACCACCATGACACCAGTTGAGTAGAAGCCTTGAGGGAGAGGGGAGTGGAACCTGGAAAGAATGAAATCCCCCTCCCCCTAAGCTCAAGAAAGTGTGCCCTAGATCGTAGTTGTAACATACTAGATCTCGGACCCTACCCTGGAAGTTGACATTTTGGACTTAGCCAAACAAGGTTGAAGGTTAGACCTAAATAGATGTTTAGTATAACCCCAATGAGATAATGCATGTATAGATCACCTTAATGTAACCTAATATTCTAACATTAATCTTAGTTTTATAGTGGATACATAAAATATGCCACATAACTTATTTTGGTGGTAATATGAAGATAAGAAACTTAACTGGATGAATAATTTAGATAATGGGCCGTTAATAGGCCATATGACACATCTCATAAAAATAAGTCTCAAAAGTGGGAAAAAACTTCAAATTTGAAATCTACATATCAAAATTAGCCTACATGTCAAATTTCATCAAATTTGGATAACCTTGAAATATTAGGATAAGTTTAGGAGAGAGAAAATGAGTAAAAGGCATAAGTAATGAATAATGTGATTATATAACTTCAAAATATGTAAATAATGATAAATGCATTTTCAACACATCAAAGATAACTTGTGGATGAAGTTTGGTCCAATTTGGATGTTGTTTGTGCAAGTTATGCAATTTTAGGTACATTCTGGACTTTTCTTAAATTTACCCAATTGGGAGGTTTTCTTTGCAAATTTTCACATGAATTATAATCCTTACATGTTACCCTACCATTATCAAGTTTTTGAACCATAGAGCACCTAGTTGCACCTTGGTTTGAAGGTGTTTCTTTCCAAGGGTATTTCAGGGATTACTCTCTTTATAAATGAGCTTATCTTTAGAAGCTGTCAATCAATGGGCTTATTTCTTTGATTGGAGGTCGGTTGGGATGGCCCATAAGTGTCCATAAATTGACATTTGATATTCAAGAAGCTTCTATGAGCTGTCCTCTTGCATGGCCATGAAATCCCTAGGCTAAGGACGCATAGAAAGCTCCATGGACACCTCATGCTTGACTTCCTCCTTATCCATAAAGGTTTGCGTGTCCATAGGCACCCTTAGCTTTGTACACATGGAAAGTAACTTGACACCTCATTCTTAACTTCTTCCTTATCCATAAATGCTTGCATGTCCATGGACACCCTTATACATGACACATGGAAAGTATCACAGACACCTCATAATTGACCTCTTTCTTTATATAGCCATATATACCCCTTCCCAAATACAAATTCGAAAATTCTTGCTCTTCTTTCTTTCCTCTAGCTTAGAGAATCATTCCTACCCTGTTTTTAAATGAAGGTTCTGTCCCAAAGTTAAAGGAGGTGCCTACCTTCATGAAGAAGGCTCCTAGGGTTCCAAAATTTTCTATTTAAGATTTCTTAAGCTCCTCCTTGGTGATTTTGACCAAACCTAGTAAGTGTCCTCCTTTCCTTCCCTATTTTCATGTTGTTAGTCTTCCTTCCACATTCCTCCAGGTCGGAACCATGGCCTTCCATGGTGAAACTCCACCTAGAACCCATAAACACCTCATCCCCATGTTCTTTTGTTAGGGTTTTTCAACTCTAAAGTGGAGAAGGTGCTTCTTTCTCGAGATAGGAGCTTTGTTGAAGAAACTAGCCTCTCTAAGCTTGGAAACCTTACTTATTAGACCTATCCACCTTCCCTATAGGTTCTTTGGAGGCCTAGGCTTGGATCTAGGACTGACTTGGACTGTTTAGACTCTAAAGTTGAGGTATGATGTATCCATGTAACATACCGAATCTTGGACCCTACCCTGGAAGATTGACCTTTTGGGTTTGACCAAACAAGGTTGCGGTTAGAATGATCCTAATAATATAATGTATGAATAATATAATATAATATGTCATATAATTCATTTGGTGATAATAAAATGATAAAGAACTTAATTGAATAAGTAATTGATCTAATGGACCTCTAATGGGTCTAATGACATAACCCATGTAATAAAGCCTCAAAATAAAGAATAGACTTCAAATTCATAATCTACACATCAAAATAAGCTTACATGTCAATTTTCATCTAATTTGGACAACCTCAAAATAATAAGGCAAGTTTAGGAGAGAGAAAGTTGATAAAATACATCAATGCTTAATAAATGTAATTCATGACACCAAAAGTTGTAAATAAAGGCAAATTCGTATTCAACACACCATAGTTAACTTGGGGATGAAGTTTTGCCTAATTTGGATAATCCTAATGTCATTAATGCATGGAGAAAGAGAAACTAAGTTTTGAATAATAAATGCATTGAAAGTTGTCAAAAGAAAATCTAATTCCAAAATCAGAATCTACATGTCCTAGTTAGTCTAGGTGCAAAATTTCACCTCAATTGAATAACGTTTGCTATCTCAATTTAACTATAGAAGCAAATAACTAAATTATATTCCCAATGCAACTCAAACTTTGGTTTATTCGGTTGTTTATCTGATTTAAATGTCACACTTACATTTTTTTTGGGAGCCTGAGTCGGGTCAGAATCGAACTCAGAGATGTCCCCGGTCTCCTTCTTTGATTCCTCTCTTCCCTCTTCACCTTCCTTCCATGTTTCTTTTCCCTCACCTTCCCCTTATCATCCCACACCTGATGACCCTATAAAAGTAGGGTTTTGGGTCACCGATCCCCACAACCATTGGGCACCCTTTTCTCCTCTATTTCGCACCCTGTTCCTCCCTCTTCTGCTTCTCCTCGCCTCTTCACTTAATTAGACCTTAACCCAGTGGTCCCAAAACCTCTGTTGAGTTCCGTGGAGACATTTTCCCCTGATGCAATTGCTTCGCACGGTCCCGAACATGCTTTCCCTACTCTATCGCCACCCTGTCGCTAGGTTCCGGCAAGTACCGACCTATTGCTGTACAGGTTGCCTCCGCAGATCCAATTCAAGGTTGGGAATCTCTCTATGATGCTTGGGGAGACTCTTGTTCAAACTGAATCTACTCATCTCGGTGAGTCCTCATTTTGCCTCTTTTCAGCTTTGGTCAACGTCTTCCTGAGGGGTGCTGTTCCCTTGCAAACTCGAGAGTAGAAGCTTACTGGCAGGATGACTTATCTACCCTCGTCCTTTCCTATTTTTCTTTGTTTTCAAACCACGGGCATAACGGTCTTTTCATGGTGTTTTACTTTGTTTTGAGACGAGCCAACCTGGCCGCTGACCTACGACATGCCCTCCTCTGTTTAGGCCAGGTCATGCGCGACCCCCTTCTCTCTTTTTTTTGCTTTCTCGCTGACGTGTCTTTTCCCTTGATTTTCATTGGTCAGAAATTGTAAAATTAATAACTAATTATTCAACACTCAGAAAAATATAAAAAATATGTTTCAGAATCAAATAATTATAATCTATTCAATGGTCCTAATCTTATTGCCTAAATTTGATGTTAATAATACATGGTTTTAATCGTTCTTCTTTAATGGTTATTAACTTGGAAAATTTATAACTAAATATATATAAGTCAGAAAAATATAATAAAATATGTTTTGGACTCCTCATAACATAAAATAAAATATGGCATGGTTTTGAAAACCTAATTCACCAATAATGAAAAAGGTGGTTTTTAGGGTTTTGAATAATTAATGGAAACCTAACCCTAATTCCACATATATGCATCATAGGTTCTTTGAAGGCCTAGGCTTGGACCTAGACTTGGCTTTGGATAGAGTAGACTCTAAAGTTGAGGTATGTTTGCATCCCCGATTATTATTCTTGAGCAATTTTTCCAATTTTATTCTTTCTCTTGGTCCTATGGACACTAGCCTATACACATTGCTCTTATCTTTTGATATCATGGTTCTTGTGAACTATCTTGTTTGTGGTAATATTGGATATTCTCTTGATTCTGATCTTGTTTCCTTGGTGCATGATTGGATATTCCCACTATGATGTGGATGTTTATGTGATATCTTTTTCCCACTGGTAAGGTGGATGTATATGTTGGTCACTTATGTGGTGACTACTTTGGTATATTCTGACTATACTTTTTACTTGCCTCTACATTAAACATGCTATGTGATTCAGTAGCACTAGAGTAGTGTAATTGCATTGGTTTTATTTATAGCATATGTGATATTTCCTACTCTTATGGGATGGCAAGGAACCTCATACCCAGGGCAAGATGTGTGATTCTTGGCCCATGTTTTTATATATATTTGGGAGATTGGCAATATTCCTTACTCTATCAGGTTTCAACTTTATGAGGGTTGGCCACCAATTGTGTTTATATTGTTCTAGGTTTATGCTTAT